>OZ010788.1:525499144-526699144 GCA_963932465.1 Maratus speciosus
AAAAAATATTTTGATCTAATTTGTTTAGAGTCCCTAGAATTTGCGATATTTTCCCAGGGCGCATAGGAAGTGTTGAAAAGGGTATATGGGTGCATTGGGAGGGGTTAAAGAGCCACTGGGTGCAAAAAAGAAATAAAAAAGTCCGCTGGGTGCTGCGCCCTACTAAAGCGGCTTAGTGTCAACACTACACACACACATACAAACATATACAATACCAAATACAGTAGTGCATGCAATATTTTGTATGCTATATTCAGGGTTGTAAAAAACCCGGGTTTTTTAGAAAAAGCCCAGCCCGGGCGGGTTTTATTAAAAAACCCGGGTTAAATGGGCAATTTTCCCCGGGTAAATTAAAATGCCAAAATGTGGATGATGATTCCCCCTTCCTCACAAATAATAACGTTCACAGTTGCCACTGAAAATGAAAACTAGAAAATCTGACGGAATTTAAAAATGAGTATTAAAAACAAGGACTTTTACTAAACTTTGGTTCTTTGCAAAATTTATCCGTTTAAATTTTGAAATTTTTCAGAGGAATTACTCTGGGAAAATTTAAATTTTTTGCTCAGGAAAGCGCAAGGAATTTGATTGCTGAAATAAGTGGAAATCCTGATCTCAAATACAATCTTTGTGAACACTTCATAGTCTAATAGATGGGAATGACTTCATAGTCTTAATAATGATGTCACTAATTTTTTCTGTTCTTAAAATACATCTATAGATATGATCCCTTTAATTTAAATAACAAACAAATTTTAAATTGCACAGCTATCAATTGTGTATTTTCCAATTGTTTCCAATCTAAAAGTGCAAGTAAATTAGTACAAATATATTTTCTAAGATTCAAAGAAGTGAATAAATAAAACAAAATAACGATAAACTGTTAACAAATACATCATCTGTTCTTTTCCAGAAATATATTTAAAAAAACCTGGGCTTTTTACATGGGTTTTTTATAAAAAACCCAGCCCGGGCAGGCAGCTGGGCGGGTACCCGGGCAGCTACTCACTACAACCCTGGCTATATTGGCACTAATCAATGGATATATGGATACAGCCCCTCATCTTTTTGCTTCATTTTGGGAACAGCGGATTTTGAGCTTATTCTATCAACGATAATTTTTTAAAGAAAACATGCAAAATTTAAAATATATATTCACATCCGGATTGCAGAACTTATCAGCCTAAATAAGAAAATAATTGCGAGGGTGGAGGGCTATAAAAATAATTAAGTTACAGAAGCTGTTAAAAATCTATTTTCTGTCTTAAATGTTTCCTTATTCACCTCTGACCACCCCCCCCCCCCCCCCCAAAAAAAAAAAACTGTAATATTAATGAAAGTTATAGGTAATATTCATGAAACTAGTAAATCTGCAAGTCAGCGGCCTCAAACATCAGTTCTATAGTTTTATTTTGAAATTATTTTATTTAGTATTTAAAATATTCAATTCACAATATCATTTCTTTCATATTTGTAATATTAATTATTATAAATGATATATAAGTAGTATATGGAAGATTAATTGTTAAAAATAGTGAAACAAAACTAAACACTAATATTCCAAAACTTTTTTTTTAGTACCTTTTAAATCCCCCACAGTTTCAATAATTTGATAGCTGTAATTGCCTGATATTTAGTATTTTAAACTATCCATCTAAAATAATTAAACATAGATCTTCCGATAATTACAATAATTGATGCATGCAAACAGTAAATGATTATCAAAAATATTTTATTAATTACTGGTATCCTAATGGTTAAATTTATTTGAATTATATTTTAATTATTTATACCGTGTTTCTGTTTTTTCATATATCTGAATACTGTTTTGCTAATGATTTCGTAACCAAACATTCGAAATCTAAATAGGGTTTATCTTATGTTTTATAATCTGCGTTATTGTTGACATTTTTAATGAAATCAGAAAGCAGAAAATGTTTCGAAGCTGCACTGTGAAAAATAATGTATTCATTAAATTTTGGTTTGAAATACAGTCATAAAAACAATTCTATTTATTTAACATATGGACATAATATATGTCCATTACTGGGCTTTTGATATGTTTCTGTTATTTAAAATTAAATTTCGATTCATATTGGGAAATGAGACTATAAGAATGACTAAATAGTGTTGATAGGTTAATATAATATTGAAAAACTCGAATATAATAATTATAACTATTAATAAAAAAAATAATTTTAAAAGAAATTCCTTAAGGGTGTCCATTACTAGCACATCTACTCTACATAAAATTCAATGTTTTCTATTACTACCAAAACAAAAATATTCAAATTTTGCAAGAAAATACAGAACATATAAATAAGTATAACCAGCTTTAGCATATTAAGATTTTCACTGAAAAACAGTGCAGCTTCGAAGCATTTTCTGCTTTCATTAAAAATGTCAACAATAACGCAGATTATAAAACATAAGATAAACCTTATTTAGATTTCGAATGTTTGGTTACGAAATCATTAGCAAAACAGTATTCAGATATATGAATAAACAGAAACACGGTATAAATAATTAAAATATACATCATATTAATAATAAAAAACAGTTACTTACTTGATACTTGAGTAAAAGCTTCCACGTTGGTTTTACAATAAACAGAAGACACCGCGCGCCATTGAATCTCTCCCCATCTTTTACTTCCGCCGGATCTCATTGCGCGTGACGTACATAGCAGTGACGTTTGATTTCTAACAGCCAATGGCAGGTGCTCACGCTGAAATCCATTTCGGAAGGAGAACGAATTTACGGTTAATGGCACTGATTTTCAAAACGAATGCCGCTGACATTTTAATTACTGTGAATTTTACAGCAAGTTGTTAGAAATAAGGGCACTGGACTTTTTTCTTAAAAAAGGGATGTGACCTTATAATTTTAAGGCCAACTCTCCTAATTTTACTGAAATTTTTAACAGTGTAGGATATGTATCATGAACATTTTGCTAGCCATATTACATAGTAAAATGATGAGATGAGATATTGAAAGGCGAGAATGCAGAAAAAAAAAATCACAAATAACATGGGCATCGCCAGAGTTGGGCAAATTTTAATTACAAAAATCTGCAATGTAATTACAGTTTAATTGTATGTAATTAATTATATATTAAAAATTACATGCCGTAAAAAATTCTTGCACAATTGTAACCGAAACTGCCCCCATCCCATTATTTGACAAAATTTCTGTGTTTGAATGCATGTAACTATAATCAATTACATGCAATTAACCTGTAATTACACTGCGGATAATTGAAAAACAAATTTGCCCAATTCTGGGCACCGCACGTTGGCGGACTTTTCCAACATACTGTACCCAAACTCAGAAACAAAAGTAACAGTAGGAATGAAAAATAATTATCATTCCTACAGAATCAGAGATTATAGAAAAGGGGTCGAACTCCACACAGTGGTCATTTTCCCAAATCTAGGAAGCATTTTTCTCCCTCCAAACAAATGAGTGTAGAACTTACATTTATTATCTCAGACATTGAAGAAAAAAAATTAAATATTTATTTTTAATACCTAATTAACTTTAAATATAAAATTTATCTGTTCTAAGACAGATTAATATGATTTCCTATATTGTGCCTCGGTTTAAAGAAAATTTTCGGAAACAAAGTTAAATTTAAAACAATTAATAAAAAGTTTGTGACCTAAATATAAATAATTATAGTTATTGCATAACATTTTCGGAAAATTTGGTAAATTTTCATTTGCATATACTTAATAAATGTGAACTATGAAGGTGTATGTACAATCAGTAATTCATCTATTGAATATACACAAAGTGTTTTCTAAAGAATCAATAAAAAGAAATACTAATTAATAAATTTATTTACAAATATTCTTTATTGCGCTTTTTGTTGATAAAGTAATTACAAAATTAGGAAATTTAAAACAGCGGCTATCTTCGTTGCAAATATCAAAGAATAAATCTTGCTGGACCAAATCTAATCTATATATTGAATGATTCACTAATGATCGGACAGGTTCTTTACATTAGTTACAGAGAAACATTACTTATAGAGGATCTCAAAAGTGGTCATAGATACACTTAAAAAAAATATAGTAAAAAGGAATTTCCCTGGAATTTAATTCGAATATGAAATCCAACATTTCCCACCATCATCTTTATGTTATTGTAAATAACGCTCAACATGTCTTTTTATTATTGTCTGATTTTCATATTTATATAAAAATGAAAACGGAAGGAGGCAGAGAATTAACACGCCTCAGAAGTCTTCGTACACTGAAACATTTTCGGATAAATTCATAAATAAAATTATCGTAAGTCGCTTTATTTATATTATTGCATTATGGTGACATTTAAAAAATCGTTTGTCTTTAATTTTTGCTAGCTTTCTCCGTAATATTATTATTTATTATGTAAAAATCGCTCATAGTAGCAAAGAAACAACTAACAGCATTCTAAAATTGATCCTCTTTCATCATAGTAGTGGTAAATCAGTTCAGAATATTGCTAAATTTGTTAATTTAACCCATTCTATGGTGCAGTATGTGATAAAATGCTTTAACTCTAGAAAGGTTGGAAATTTTAGTCAAGTTTTATAAAAATATTTCACACCAGAATTTTAATTAAAAACAGTTTAACCCTAGAACTACCGAAAATTTTACTCAAGTTTTATAAAAATATTACACATCAGAATTCTTATTTAAAACTATTGAACTTATTTACTTAACTCATTATTGTCTGGTTTAGATATTTAGTTTATTTTAAAGAAATTTCTGGTTAGAATAAATATTTCGAATGTACCCATCGGGCCCATTGGACCCGTCTGGTAGACGGAGGGTTAACTTTTTTATTTTACGTTTTTCTTCTTTGTGTATTTTAAACTTAATTTATAATGAAATTTCTGGTTTGAACCGAAATATATTCATATGGTAACGATCAAAATGACCGCTCACGGCTGTTCCAGTGTTAAAGAAGAAAATCGGATCGAAAACAAGGTAAGAAATGGTCGTCCATTAAAGTTAACACAATGTGATCAGAGATTTATAATTAGAAAAATCGTGAAAAATCCATGTTTAAGTGCTGTAAAAGTTGCTACAGAATTTAATGAAACATTTCTACTTCAATTTCACCTGAAACTATTCGACGAGTGCTGATATCAGCTGGATTAAATGGGTGTTTTGCCCGTAGAAAATTTTTTGTTAGTGCAAAAAACAGAAAGCTTAGGCTTTTCTTCGCGAAATCAATGATAAATAAATCTGAATCGTATTAGAATGATGTCTTATTTGCAGATGAAAGTGAATTTAACATTTTTGGTTCCGATGGGCATATAACTGTATGGAGAAGAAAAAGTAAAGAATTTAATCCCGAGTAATTAGTTGGAACAGTTAAGCATGGTGGTGGAGGTGTGCTTGTATGTGGGTGCATGGGCAGCATCAGGAAAATTTGGTATTTATTGATGGCATAATAAATCGTGCCTTTTATTTAAATATTTTAAAAGACAATTTAAAGTTATCAGCCCAAATTTGGATATTGGAGACAATTTTGTTTTTTATCAAGATAACGACCCTAAACTGCTGTCAACGTTCGCCTCTGGTGTCTCTATAATTGTGCAAAAGTTCAGAAAACGCCACCTTAATTGCCGGATTTAAACCCAATAGAACATATTTGGAGAAAAATGGAAAATAGAGTACAAAGACACGACATTAAAATGAAAAGCGAACTAAAACAGTAACGATCAATGAATGCATGAACAGAACATTGATGTAGAAATTACAAAAAGACTACTGAAATCTATTCCCAGACATTTAAAAACTGTTATGCATACTAAAAGATATCCTACTAAGTACTACTTTAACGAAATATTACAATATTTACTAATATGTAGAATTTTAAAGTGTACGAAGACTTTTGTGAGGTAACTTTGTTATTTTTAGGGTTCCGTACTCAAAAAGTAAAAACGGAACCATTATAAGATTACTCCTGTGTCTGTCCGTCCGTCTGTCTCTCTGTCTGTCTGTCTGTCACAGTCATTTTACTCGTAAACTATTGAACGTGGAAAGTTCAAATTCGGGGAAGTAATAAAGACCATTGACCCACATATTTTCAGATTAATAAACATTCATAAATATATTTAGTAAAAATGTAGGAGGGAAAATTATGCTACTTGAAAAAAAAATCTTTTCTTTGTATATCATGTGTGGTATCCTGTGAAAGCTTTCGTAACGCTGAACTCAAAAATACATTCCTTTTAATTTAAGGTATTATTTTTTTAAAATATTGTCGAAAATGTAACGCAAAAATATGTCCCCCCCCCCCCCCCATCAAATTCCGAAACTACAGAAACTAAAATTATGAAAAAATTAGAGGTAGTAGACGTTAATATAAACCTTGCCGGAAAATTATAGCGATTATCCTAGGTCACATAGTTTGAGAAATTAGCATTTTTCTGTTATACACAAATTTCGATTTACGGGTATTCAGAAAAAATGTTGAGCATCGCTGGATATACCTGTCGTTGCAGAAGTATAAAAGCATTGTTGATAATCATCAGTAATTAGCTGCGATATTAACCCTTAAAGATAGGCCAGTTTGGACATACATAAGGACAGGGGCGGCGTACTCTATGCCTAGTTAACAACTTTTAGTGATATATATGTGTAATGTAATGTCCAGTAACAGTATAAAAGCAATAAACGTCAAATTGTTAAAAACATACTAAGTCTCAGTCAGGGGTCTCAGGACTCTAAAAAGTGGAAAAAATGAAAAAAAAAAGACCCTTTTCAACATTTGATGTCTTAAAATGTATATGATTTTAAAACACAATTTTAATTGGGATGAAAGATATAAGTATGTTCTTTCATTTCATGTATTTTAGAAAAAAGCAAGATACAGAATTAGTATTTATAGGGGGCTCGAAACTGTTACACTTTTGTCGAACAAAAAATTGGGATAACAGTTTACGTGCCGGATGACAAAATAAATATTGCAACTAGAATGAAAATTTTGGTGCTTATACTTCAGATTATAAAAATTTCCTGAACTTAAATAAATTTGTATTTAAAGCATTTTTATATGTTTAATGCAATGTTGCATTTAGCTAATACAAAATTTTGAAAATATCAACAGTAAAATCACCTAAAAAATATTTCTTTGAACAATAAAAAGGAAATTTTAGGTTCAGTTTATACAGACTAACATGAAATACATGTTTTGACAATTTCATGAAAAAATATTCAGAAGTTTTTAAGGTATCCTGCGAGTTATGCCCAAAAAACACCATTTGGAGGAAAATGACTTCAAAGTTTCTGTAGTCGCCTAGATCACCGCTTCAGTTATTGAGCAGGTATAATTCTAAAAGCCATAACTTCTGTTCTAACGGGAATTTTAAGGAAACAATTATATCAAAATATTCAGAAAAGATACGAGTTTAACATCTAAAAAAATTAAAATTTCTTAAATTTTGAAGTTTTAAGACTCCTGCGACCACTTAACCGTTTCTGGCGCGGAGTAATTCTATTTATAAACTTATGAAATAACGAACTGACACCAGAATTTATAAATGAATTTATTAGAAAATGCGAACTTGTTTATTTTCACGTACATGATAAAAAGAAAATTTTAATTAAACATTCTTGGTGCCGATTGTCTGTTTTGGAATTAAAATTAGGTGTCCTTTTTTTAAGGGCACCACCCTCGAAAGGTTTAATTAGAATGAATCGCATAAATACTGTGGGATTCGCGATAGTTTGCATTGAGTGTATCTCTCAATACGCCTCGAGTTACTTTAAAAGTTAATTAAACACCTATCTGGAAAAACGCGGCATTGACCAAGGCGGCGTTACCTCTGATACCTCCTTTCGAAGCGCGCATAGTACAATGCCAAATTTAAACTTTGAACAAAGGTTTTGTTTTAGCTATACTGTACAAATAAAGGTTATTACTATGCTGAATTTAGTTTTATGAAATGCCAAATGAAGTTTAACTATGCACTGCTTTTATTGTCAGTACAGAATTAAGTTCATCATAAACAGATTAGGATAATATTAAAAGAATAGTTATACGAATAGCTATATTTGATATTATTTAGGTTCCATATCTCTTTGAATTTTCATGGTATACCCATTTACACTTTTTTAATATATACAGTTATACCCAACCCTACGTTGTATAGTTTTTCACAAAATCTTAGTATTCTTTTAGCAACGGTTTTTTTTTTATAATACCATTACAAATTCATATATTTTTTCTACGGAACCCTCTGTGCGCGAGTAATACTCGCACTTGACCGTTTATTTTATTATTGATTTCTTAAAAATAACGCTTTACTATGTTTTTAAAATATCTTACGTAGTTTTGTTGAGAACGATCTTATTAAATACACATTCTGAAATATTAATTTTAATTAATGGATATACCACTATTTCATTGGAATTCTTAAGTGTACGAACACTTTTGGGAGTCACTGGTTTCGTCCTCTAGCGGGCCCCTCCTTTCATTGGGACCTCAGATTTATACGAATGTCTCCCAAAAAC
This sequence comes from Maratus speciosus, assembly GCA_963932465.1. Lineage (NCBI taxonomy): Eukaryota > Metazoa > Arthropoda > Arachnida > Araneae > Salticidae > Maratus > Maratus speciosus. Next base: position 525,507,658 of record OZ010788.1, read on the forward strand.
TAAAATTTCCCAAAATTAATCTCGAACCGAACGAACTCCGAACCAGGTCCTCGCTGCCTACGGCACCGCATAGCAGGCGTGTGCAAAATTCTTTAATTCTATCGCCAGGGGACGCGATATGCTCTATATAAACCTACGACTCGTGACCCCGCTGGCTGCGGCACTGCATAGCTGACGTGCTGCGCACGCACTGCGAAATCTTTTAGTTCCACCTTCACCACCAGGGCACAATATGTTCCATACGGACATCGCACACTGTGCCCTAAATTTCTCATAACAGGAATTTGAGTTAATGAACGTGAGGGAATAAATGCTTAAAAAAATAAAATCATGTTTTTGTTAACTTTTGTTTCTATTTAATAAAATATTTAAAATGTTGATAATAACACTTTATGATATTGTATTTATTTCTTACTTATAAATCATTCCTGTATCCAAGATATAATTTATAATTAATTTTATTAATCTAAAGTATTTAAAATAATTAACAAATGCTGAGTTAAGGCTAAGTACCTACAATTTTCGAGTTCGTTTTAAAAATGCAGTAAAAACAAAGGGCCATATCGACATGTGTCAGGAAACCGATATTAACACTATTTCTACCGGTGGTTAAATGACACCTTTTAAAAGATTTAGATTTATGGTTTTTCATTTGTAATTTTTAGATTGAAACAATTACAAATCATTTTTAATACATTGAAGGCTTTTTTGTGTTTATTACATTAAAAAATTACGAGAAAAATAAACATTAATCAAGATTTTAAAACGGTGTCATTTGACACCGGTAGAAATAGTGTTAATATTCTGAGACGCGAGCACGTTTATTATGTAGAATGGAAACACATGTTCTTAGTTAGGGCTAGTATAATAGGAATATTACGAGAGTCATATTCCCCCCCCCCCCCTTTCACTCCCAAGTTTTACAGCTATTCAAACATTTTACTTTAGGTTATTTTACATGTTTTCTAACTAAGAATCATCTTAGAATTCGGATACCGGAAATGTAACGTTTTATTATCAGACAAGCGAAAGTGACAACTCTACAAAAAAAAAAAAAAATGCAGGGTAAAAAAAAAAAGAGAGAGATAAATAAAAATAATGCTATTTTCGTTTACTTGTATAGACTTCGAGAGTTTGTGTAAGCAACCATCAAATTAATAATTTGTAAGCTAACTGAAAGGCATTTTGCTTGAGGAAGCAACATTTAGGCTGTTCTGAAATCCAAAGTGGCTACTTTCTACTGACGCATTCACTAAGTCATTTTCATTCTTAGACATATAAACTTGCGTGTACTCTGTTAAGAAACTAAAAAATTGACTGGGTCAATCCATTTCAACTGGTTCAGAAAATCATTAATTCGTTGCTCGACCATTTTTAAAAAATCTGAAATTTTTTGTACAACAACCCTAACTTGATGAAAGTTCAAAATGACTATTATTTTAATTTTATTAATTTTTGTTTGTGCATGGCGGCCATCTTTGTTTCATCGTCTGCAGCAATTTTCTCAGAAGAAGGGTTTACGGAATTGTAAATAATTCATCGTTTATTTCTCCAATTCAAGTGCGGTTTACACCAATTTGTACAGAATACTTTGGGCTAAAAATCTCGTAATAGAGTAGTTTCCGAAACTAAATGCTTATTGGTGAAATTTAGGCATAAAGTTTCAGTTTTTTCCCAAAATTTGTCCGTTTGCAAGAGGAAATTTTTCTAGCAAGGAAAACTGTCAACATGACATACTTTTTTTTACAAATAGGGTGAAAGTACTTGTACTCACACGCCAAGTTCCAGATCTGGGACATTCTTTCTCTTCGCTAAAAAAATTCCCAAATTTTTCAAAAATGTCAAAAATCGCACTTTTGAGGCTTTAATATCTCTGGTAGAGCACGAGATAAAAATCTGAAATTCGGGGTGCTGAGAGTATTGTATGGTAGTGTTATGCACAAGAAATTTCAGGATGGGGATTTGACTACAAGCTGAGATATGGCAAGGGCAACATGTCAAGATATGGCAAGGGCAACATGTCAAAATAATACTGCCAAACTATTGTTTTGTTGTAGTCACAGCTAAGTATTTATCTCAGAGTGTCATTTAAATTAATTTTTTTATTATCTTTAAATAATAAGTAACAGAAAATAAACCCTTTTGCAAAGTTTAGCAATTAATTTAAAAAATAATTATTCCTAAGTAATACATTTTTTATGGTTTCCGTAATTTTTGTTGTAGTTTTAGTAACTAAAAGAAACCTCAGCACTTTTACATAAAGAAAAATCATATTTTTATACAAGACCTGAGACAAAAACGGAATAGGGAAAGAGAAAAGCTGTTAATGTTGACCTACTTGTTGAGACATGATCAAACGTGTCAAAACACATTCTTGCTTGTTGGTTTAAAAACCACAATTTTAATGCTGCTTGCCAGCCCCTGAAACATGTTCCTACCATAAGTATGTTCCTGTAAATGAAACATTATACGATATTACCATGCATCAGCCTCAAGTAATTTTCAGAGCCCTTTCAAAATTCATACTGTAGAAAAATGACATTTTTGATAGGAAGTAAGCTAGGAATTATTAGTGAAGTGAGACTCGCACATAGTGATTTCAAAGTTTATTTCTATGAGCCAGCAGGGCCAAGAACTTCAATCAAGTTATTAAGAGATGACAAGACTTGGTTCTTACAAATAAAATTTTGAGAAAGATCAAAATTGTGGTTTTTAAACCAACAAGCAAGAACGTGTTTTGACACGTTTGATCATGTCTCAACAAGTATGACAAAATTAACAGCTTTTCTCTTTCCCCATTCTGTTTTTGTCTTAGGTCTTGTATAAAAATATTTTTTTTTCTTTATGTAAAAGTGTCGAGATTTCTTTTAGTTGCTAAAATTACAAGAAAAATTACTGAAACCATACAAAACCTTAGGCATAATTATTTTTTAAATTAATTTCTAAGCTTTGCAAAAGGCTTTATTTTCTGTTACTAATATTTAAAGATAATAAAAAAAAAAATAAATTTAAATGACACTCTGAGATAAATACTTAGCTGTGACTACAACAAAACAATAGTTTGGCAGTATTGTTTTAACATGTTCCCCTTGCCATATCTCGGCTTGTAGTCAAATCTCCATCCTGAAATTTCTTGTGCATAACACTACCATACAATACTCTCAGCAACCCGAATTTCAGATTTTTATCTCGTGCCCCACCAGAGATATCAAAGCCTCAAAAGTGCGATTTTTGACATTTTTGAAAAATTTGGGAATTTTTTTAGCGAAGAGAAAGAATGTCCCAGATCTGGAACTTGGCGTGTGAGTACAAGTACTTTCAGCCTATTTGTAAAAAAAAAAAGTATGTCATGTTGACAGTTTTCCTTGCTAGAAAAATTTCCTCTTGTAAACAGGCAAATTTTGAGAAAAAACTGAAACTTTATGCCTAAATTTCACCAATAAGCATTTAGTTTCGGAAACTACTCTATTACCAAATTTTTAGCCCAATGTATTCTGTACAAATTGATGTAAGTCGCACTTGATTTGGAGAAATAAACGATGAATTATTTACAATTCCGTAAACCCTTCTTGCGAGAAAATTGCTGCAGACGATGAAACAAAGATGGCCGCGATGCACAAACAAAAATTAATAAAATTAAAATAATAGTCATTTTGAACTTCCATCATGTTAGGGTGTTGTACAAAAAAATTCAGATTTTTTAAAAATGGTCGAGCAACCAGTGCTGGACCACTTGAAATGGATTGACCCGACTAGCATTTTCCCTTTTCTTTTCTTTCTTTTTTTTTCAACAAAGGCTTCGATGGTTCAGGAAATGCTGTCAAATTCGGCGTTTTAACTAATTTTCGGGACATTATACAGTCAGAGAAAGGTTGTACTGAGTGAGATATAGGACAGCAATTTATTATAACGCAAGATGCCATTTATATAGAAAAATGAAAAACGCTATTCAGTTCCAAGTTACTTCAATAGTCATACTGCTATTTTATATATATATATATATATATATATATATACATTTTTTTTTTTTTTACTTTAAAAATGAATATGTGAATTTGTCAGAAAATTTCCCACATTTTTTGAGAATACGCCTTTTTTGAGAAGGATAAAAACGAAGTCAGAGACGTTAATTGAGGATGTGGGAGAGGGGGGGGGGGAGGGTTAATGAAAGAAATAAGAAAATGATTATGTAAAAATTACAGACATCCCTCGACTTACGTAAATTCGCACTTACGAAAGAAATTTCGAAAATTACATTTATGAACATACTACAGCGTTTGATACGCATTTGCATACTTTTGATAATTGTTTTATAAATAAAATATGCAGATAAAAACCACAACAATAATATAGTTTTATATATTAGATAAAGTTATATTTTTATTGGGATATACAAAACAAACACAAATTTGATTAAAATGAGCCAAAAAAAACTCTGTTTAACCGATACAATTTTGTTAGCTAAATTCAAACCATAACAAAACCTAATTTTAAAGTTTCGGTGAAGAGGAACGAGTGTATTTTTTCTTCCAGCTTCAGAGCTGTTTGTTTTGATGTAGATTCAAAATTGATATAAATTAATTCATCAATGTTAAATTTATAAATCCCATATTCCACAAGATACTTTTTATTTGAAAAGTGTTCCTTCAGTTTGTTTTTATATTTTTTCGTACTTTTATAGTTTATATCCAAGTAAATACTGCTGCATGCTACTTTATTTATAAAATAATACTGTGTAAATAATGTATATATTATATATATATATATATATATATATATAATATTGCAGTTTCTGACAAAATTTTACCTAAGGAATTTACAAATTCGACTTACGCAAAAGTTTATGGAATGCATTACTTACGTAAGTCGGGGAATGCCTGTAAATACAAAAGTAAAAGATGAAAATTTTAAGGGATTGTTTAAGTTTAATAGAAAGGATTATTTAGTGAAATATTAAATCATTTTATGGAAATAAAATTTCTTTAATAAAGTACTGTAAATCGGGGATAACTTGGATTCTGGGGTGATGCTTGGACCTAAAAAAAAAGGGGGGGGGAGATTTTAAATGATTTCTGCATGTCTTGGGTTGAGAGTATTGGTGTGATTCACAAATGACTCTAAAACAAAGACAGTGAATTTTGTACATATGCGTGCCAAAAATTTACTAATAATATCTATCAAAAATGTAACGTGCCAAGCGTTTATATACAAAAACATATCATAGGCTGTTTATACGAAACAAGAGTTAATAGAATCAATCTCTTCAGTGCATTTACCATTTTAGGATCAAGTAACTGTGTTTCTGTAATGTAGAATTCACACCAGAACTTTCTACAAATCTTACTTCAAAATAGGAAACAGCAATTTTACAACCCTTTTCTACCAAAGTTATAAAAGTAAATTTTAATTAAAGTTTCTGGTGCAAATCTTGATTAAAATTAGGTGGGATATAATACATACCAAGGGGTTAAATAACTAAGAACAAACATCAAAATATGTATATTATAATCAACCATTAATTTAATGAAATCTTCATTAGGAAATTTAATTGATTTAAGTGGCAGCGCATAGTGTAGTATGGAAAATAATACAAATTTAAAATGAAATGGGAAAATGACAGAACTGATTAATACTCAAGAACAAAAACATTAATAATGTTGAAAGAAATGTTTTTTTTTAATTATTAATGCATGACATACAACAAAGTACCTATTAATTTAGCGAAGTACCTTTTAATACAAAAACTTTATATAGCGACTTAAAAAAGTACTCTTTAATATAATATCGTTAATAAAAAAAAATAAACTTCCTGCGCAATTTTATAGCGACCCAACAAAGTAGCTATTAATATAATAGTATTGTTAATAAAAAGGAAACTTCCTGATCATATTGCTTCATAAAAAAAGAATGATTCATACGCGATATTTAGATTAAAATTTATAGGAAGCTTAAAATAAAATACGTAAGTAGGCCGAGAGTTATTTTTATATTCCCTTATAACGGAAAGTTTATCGTAATTATCTGCTTAAATGCGGATCTGTTTATATGATACTTCTACTGTTGTTGTTCAAATAATAAAGCACTAAGAATGTTACAATTTTTTCGAAATATATATAATCATTTTATATCTATATTACATTTGTTATTCAAATATATACGTAGATTATATTTAAATCAATTTTATCCGGCTTCATATGTTTTTTTAGATAAGTTTTTATTCCTGTTATATGAAAATTTTATAGTGGGTTTTATTTAATATGAGGTTTTGTAACTTTTCCAGTGACAAATCTGTCGATTATTATTTGCCATCTCTAAATTGGAGTTTCGGTTACTTTAATGTTCGAGTATGTTAGTTTTTTAACACTTCATATTAGGTATTCCACATAAACATATGCCATATTAAAACTAGAGATTTTTCTCAAATTTTGTTAAAAGAACTTGTTAGTTATTTTTGGATTTTCAAAGGTATTAGGGGAATGGCGCTCCCTTAAGGGAAAACATGAATAGCTAGTCAAATTTAGACAAAAAAAATCAATATTTTATTAACGAAGTATAACTCCAAAGCATAAGGAACAGTTTTCAATCAACTAATTGGCATAAAAGTATGAGGATTTTTTTTTTATCGTTTTATTTAAATAACCATCGATTGAGCGGTATTGCCGGACATGGTAGGGAAATTGCGCTGAGAGTTTGAATACAACATTTATGTAAGACAAAAGTCACATATGTAGTTGTGTGGGCTGTTCACTAGAGATCTGCACGGGCCGGCCCGTGGCCCGAAGCCCGAGTCCGGCCCGGCCCGCGGGCCGGGCTCGGGCTGATTTTCACTCACGGCACTCGGGCCGGGCCGTACTTTATTTCTGATGGTTCGGGCCGGGCCGGACCGGGCCCAGGCCATACTTTATTTCTAAAGGCTCGGGCCGGAACGGGCCTAACTTATTTTTTCTGTACAGAGTCGGGATTGGTTTCATTCCTAGTCTTCACGGGCCAAGCTTTTCAGTTCTAGTTTTGATTCAGTCCATATGAAAAAAAATTGTCTCAGCTTGGCCAGATCCATTCAAAGATCAGTCAAATTAGGCCTGGCCCAAAAATTTTTGCAAAAAATGCATACATTTTTAAATTGCCATTATTCTACACTTAAACATTAAAATTTATTATTTTTAAAGAATAGTGTATTTCTACGCTTATTAAAATATAGTAACACGTGTGAAAGGAACCTGCCAATGACGAAAACCTGTTTTAAACTGAAAAACGTGTTGATCCATGCAAAATTAATATACTAATACGTAAGAAAACAATATATGATACATTTACACTTGCTAAGAATGGAACTTGTCTATAACGCATTTTTTTTTTCTTTTCTACGCAATTCCGTCTTAGAAAATTTTACTGTATAGAATTTTTCAGATTTGTGGCATACATGGAATACATGTATGTTAATGCATGGAATGTGGATTAACAATATTAATGATAACCTAAACATTTACATACAAGAAATAGAGATTCGTTACAAAAATAAATATCTGTCTGTGTCACTTCTTTAAAAATGAAGATTATAAACGTGAGAAAAAAAAAGTTAAGATAAATATTTTTGGTCAGAGCTACCTCGTATGAGACAAATTTTTAACCAAATCGACGTAAAAATCAATGTTTTGTAAAAAAATTCACTCGGGCCGGGTTTTTTTTTCTCGGGCCGAGATTTTATCTTTTTTCCGGGCCGGGCTGGGCTCGGGCCGAACTTTTAATTTTTTTATCGGGCCGGGCCAGGGCCTGGAAATTTCGGCCCGTACAGACCTCTACTGTTCACACCACTGCAGACTTTTTGCGACCTCTTTACACATATTGTGCACACATATTGTGTTACACATATTGTGTTACACATATAATGGGCTACTTTTTTAAAATTTAGGTTTTTTGATTTTCACCACTTTTTTGAAATCGTAAAATTCTCGTTATTTAATTACATATTAATTAAGAAAACAGGGAAATTTTACCATTTCAAAAAAGTGGTGTTAATTAATAAATTTGAATTAAAAAAAAAAGTTGCCAACTGGAAACAATTCTTCTGGAATTCCACGCGAGCGTCATTACCCGTTATCGCATGTTGGGTTTTAATGCATTATAATTGGCGTAACAACGCACTACAAAAATAAATAAAAGCATGAAATTACAGCTAAATGTATATATTTTGTAGACATAATGAGTAAATTAATGTTTGAAAATAAGAATGTACACTTACCTTCAAGTTCGATATTGTAGAATTTTATAATAAAATAACTGCAAGCTAATAACGTGAGGACACAAAAATACTTTCCTTCCGACGGTCACCATATCCTTACTGGGAACTCACGATGAAGTTCGCTAGGTGACGGTACCGATCACACGTTTTCAATCCTATTCTGTTTAGAGATATTGGGTGAGCGGGATTACCCTTTTGAGCGTCATTACCCTACTTTCCATTATATATATATGGAGCATTCTCACAATTTTTTGACTTTCGGGAATAAAAATCTGGTGAAAGTAAATTTGCTAAAATAACATTTTAATCTGATAGACGAATGCCTTTATGATTATAAAGAAAGAAAAAATGGTCAGCAGCGAAATTTTTTTTATTTAACTGAGGTTTTAAGTTAAACTTGCGAGTTTAATTTTCCTTACCATTTTACCACTATAACTTTCTATTTTCTTCTAAATATTTACTTATAATGAATTTGCATAGTACCCACAGGACATTCAAATAAGAAATAATAACAATGTAGTAATTTTAGTACAAAATTTTGGTATAACATTGTCTTAAAGGGGTGTTAAAGAAGGGATGGAAGGAAAAAATAGCGGATGGTATAGGAAAAAAGGGACGGTAATGGGGAAAAAAGGGGTGGTAAGGACGGGACGGTAAGGGAAATTACCACTATTTTTAGGCAAATCATGTTAAGGCTAAGTGATAGCCACAGTGTTCATTGATTTTTATAAACAGTTATTTACATTGGATTAAATTTTAAAAAAATAATAATTTACCTCGAAAAGTGCAGGAATAAACCTTGGGGACGGTAAGACTACCAATAAAAATGCGATGCTTGAAATTGAGATTTAAATGCTGATTTAAATTCTGCAGTAAATTTCCAGTCAAAGAATTTTAGACATTCTTTGTCTAGCATACTTCTGCATAATAAAAAACTTGAAAAAAATTCTGTGGCTGCATCTGAAGTGATTTTCTGTAAGTTTAGCAAGAAGGATGGTAAAAAATCTAAAACCCAGGGGCAGAGTTAAAAAAAATAATATCAACCGTAAAAATGTGTGCAGGTTATTTTTTGCAACATATTTATGTAAAACAAATCTCCCAATTTCGAAAAAAAATTACACCGAATTACTTTTATTGAAACAATTTTATACAAACAGCTTCAAACTTAGCATCAGGGACACGGGACGGTAAAGGAGTCTTTCTGATATTTTGGATCCCCAACATCGTCCAAACTTATTTATATCGTTAATATTGTTATGCAATCATGCAATGGGATGTTCGCCAGTATATGAAAAAAAAAAAAAATAAATAAAACAAGAATAAATATGTACTAAAATAAAAATGATTATTCAGGGACTTAAAAGTCAAAAGATTGTGAGAATGCCCCATATATATAACTTAGCAATAATATGTCTGCGTGCATGAACGAGATTTTAATATGTTTGTCTCGGCTAATTAAGCTCCATAAAAATAAAACTTCCCACATCGTCTAGCAATAACTACCGCAACTATGCACTATACGTGCATCGCTCGATCAAGCCAAAGATAATGCCAGGATCTTATATTCATTCGGCGAACCCCATTCAAAGACTGTCACAAAAAGTTAAACAATTTTTGTCCCTCAGAGACCATATAGGATTATCCCTTTAAGACCTGGCCGACACAATTGGTGTAGGTGATCCTAAGGAAAAGAATAAAACAATTTCCTCTTTTTAAGTGATTTAAAGCCGAGCCTGCACCCACACAATTGTGTGGACCCTCCTTTGATGTAACCTGACATCGGAAATTTTTTTAAATATTTTTTTCAATCAAATAATCCTGTTAATTAGGGGAAACCACCAAAACTTATAATTTCTACCGAAAAACCTTTAGATCTTAAAGAGTTATATTTAAATATTTGGATATAAATAGAAATTTGGATAATAAATAGAAATAGATATTTGGATAAATATATATTTTGCCTTTATCTCCATGCTTTTTATACATATTTATCTATATAAAAACATTTATATATATATATATTATTATTATTATTGCTTTATATATACAATTTATTTGTGTTTGCATATAAAAATAAACAAACGGCTTGCTTACATTAAATAAATTGCATAAATATTGAAAAAATTGATTGCGCATGTGAGACAGTGAATAGGTTGGCAGAAAATATGAATAAAATTCCTTTCTGTCGCCAAGCCCGTTATCTCTATCTCGCCAAGGTCCCTATATTGGAAAAGTACCAAAGTAAATATTATTGCCAGGTATAAATCTCTTTTTGTATGCATAAAGCTTTGAACGCAAAGACTACAAACTGATATAAGAAATCAATATAAAGATAACTTATTTAGATTTCGTGTGAGCTCTGAATCCACAACTAGATACTATAATATACATAAAACAACTTAAAAAGGACCCAATGAATTTTAAAATGAATAATGTTAAAAAATAGTTCCAGGAAAATGTAATAAAATTTTCCGAATGATACACACATTTCTAAATATAACAATTATTTTTACAAGAAACCAATCTCATAAACTTTAGACATTCATAAAGATTTTTGCAAATAAAAAAAAATAATAATACTGGACAGAGATTGGACATCTAGTCAAATTAAAATAATTAACATTTTTCAAATAGCTTAAAAAATGAAAGAAAACAAAAATTTATTATTATTATTTTTTTTTTAACTTTAAACACTTTACCTCAAACATTTATTCTCTACACATTTAAAGTTCTTGATGCATCGTGCATGAAAATATATACTATTTAGTAATTAATCGTAATTTTTCTTTAGTTCGCAGAATTTTAAATCAATTGAAATAATCCAGAAACAGATTCAATGAGTTCAGTGAGGAATTTTATTATTTTTTAGGATGATGAAACAGATATCTATAAAAAATAAGAATAACAAATATATATGCAAGAAATAGGGTGAAATTTTGTTTTCTTTTAGGTTTCAGATTTTAATAAATTGAATTTTGACATTCATATTGTGTATGGAGAAAGATCGAACACTATAAGCTGCGTTGCAACTTTTGTTGCGAAAAAATTAGGATTTTTTATTTATATGGAAAAAAAATAATACACAGTTCGTGACCGATCGCAAAATTGCATTATATTTTTACACGGCCTCTTGACGGAATTCGCTATTTTTTCTGCGATCGTTCGACGAAAATCGCGATTTGTGTTCCGCGAGCCACGAGCGTTTAACAAAAATTGCGATTTTTCCTCGAGCGATTGACGAAATTTGTGATTTTATTTCTCGGTAGTTTCACGCAAATAGCTATTTTCTTTTCAATTGTCTGACGAAATTCGCGATTTTTTCCGCGACCGATTGGCGGAATTCCCAATTTTATCCGCGACTTATTGGTTAAATTCGCGTTCGACGAAATTCATGCATTTTTCTATACTTGTTTGACAAAATTCTCGATTTTTTTCGCGATCCATTGACGAAATATGGGATTTTTTTATACGAAACCTCTTGATGAAATTCGCGATTTTTCCGCGATCGCTTAACGAAATTATCATTTTTTCCGGAATTGTTTGACGAAATTCTCGATTTTTTTTCGCGACCGACTGATGAAAGTTACGATTTTTTTCACGGCCGATTGAGGAAATTGGCAATTTTTTTCCGCAACCGTTTGACGAAATTTGCGATCAACCGAAAAAAATTATTTTTACCATGACCTTTTGACGAAAGTCTCGATTTTGTTCTCTAGCAGTTGACAAAATTTTCGATTTTATTTCGCAATCGCTTGACAAAATTCCAGTTTTTTTTTTTTTTTTTTTTTTTTTTTTTTTTTTTTTTTGTGACCAATGACGAATTTATTTTGAAGAATTCAGTTGAAACTTAATGATCCGAAGGGTGAATCGGCCACTTCTTCTATTTCTTTAAAATGATCTCTGAGTGATCCTCAAGATACAAATTTAATGATTGGGACTGAAAATTCTCTTCTCGACACGAATCCTATGCGCCGCTACTGAATTCCTTAGCGGCGTACATCAACGCGATTCTTTAAGCGGAAAAGTGGCATCCCTGCCTAAAAGATTAACATATTGATTATAATTAATTCAAGGTCAAAAGACATTTAAAATAATTATATACCGCTTGGCTCATGTTTTAATCAGGCTCTGTACGCATGCCCTATTTCACCCCTGCTAAAGAGAGGGGTCGATAATTTTATTTTTTTATTTTTTGGATTTTAAATTTCTAAAAAAAATTATCTTTGTCAAATTTATCATATTCTATTCCTTTGAAAATATTTTCTTTTTTTGGACGAAAGATCAAATGCTGTTACTCGAATCTAAACTAAACATTCATTAATATAATACTAACTTTTTTGTCTTCCTGCTAAAGTGTTCTTGTGAGTTTGTTTAGTTTCAAAATAAAAGCAGTCAAATCCTAACAAAGCAATAACAAATATGAAGAATTCGCTTTTATGGAATTGAAATCCGTGAAAGGGAAAGGGAGGGAGGTTCTTTTATTAAAAAAGAATTTTATGAAGAAGTCCCTATTATTAAATGAAAATTAATAAAAGAACACGCCAAACAGAACGCAATTTTTTGCTTCATCAACTCATGGTCTTATGTCGATAGCGTGAAACAAATGCATTATGAAGTCGACTTTTCGTCTTGTCCATTATTTTCAATCAATTGACGCCTATATTTTCTTCCATGCCATTATTTGCAGCAGAATTTGCTGTGGGTGATTCCCCCCCCCCCCCCCTGGGTTGTGCATGAATAAATGAATAAATTGTTGTAAATGAATAAATTGAAATTGTAGTCGATGAAAACAAAAATCTCTGAAAATAAACACTAACGTGCCTTTTGGAGCAAAAAATAATATAAGAATGAGACATAAGAATATTATTTTCGGGTAAACACAATAGCGAAGGTAGTAATCTGACCTAAAAAAATGAAATAACCTGTTATTAGACTATCAACTATCAAAGATAGAAATCAATAAGAAAGCGATATACAAAATCCACTTGTTTATAAAATGATACAGCGACATATTTTTTTCACAAATACTTTTAAAAGATTATTCTTTAAGTTCTTTCAAGCGGTATGATTTGATTACACTGTGCAGCAAAAATCGATGAAGTTAATACTTTCAATATAAAAAGTCTTAATACTTAATGAATTCGGCATGCTTAAAATGAATATGACCATAAGAAAACAGAATTGGCTGCAGTTTCTTTGTAATATACAGCTACATGTTAAATCTTAATACCTCTATCACTCTATACATGAAACATGCATGCGTTACAATAGACTTCTTAGTAAATAAATACAATCAGAATGATAAATGTAAATAAATTTATAAAAATGAATAACTATAATGATGATGTAATTAAAATTATATAGTATAAAACTTTTCAGCTCACAGGCTATCAAAGCCTGAGAGCTAATTTGCCCGTAAGTTTTGTATGTACGTACGTATGTATGAATGAATGTATGTACGTAACGCGATAACTCTTGATAGAAATATCCGATTTGCTTCAAATTTCGGATATAGGTTCATTCGGATAAAGTGCTCCCCTGACTAGTATTTGGGGTTTATTGGTTAAGTATAAAGGGGGGGGGGGACGGGGGGCTAATTCCCTCCTCCTTAATTTAGTTAAATGGTTTTTCCATGCAGAACAATCCGATTTGCTTCAAATTTGATATGCCAGTTTATTCTGATAAGGTGCTTCCATGATTAGATTTGGAGGTTCATTCGTTAAGTACAAAGGGAAGAAATAGGGGAGCTAATCCTCCCGACCCCCCCTTAATTTAGCTAATTTTTTTTTTTTTTTTTTTTGTCGATTTCTTTATTTTAAGAGGGACATTATTCTTTGAAATAAAAGTTTAATATACAATTAGTGCACATAGCCTGTGAGCTCAATGCCATCAGTTTAACTGGGCACTTTTCTTTATATTCATATAGTTGCCAGAACAGATTGCAATGCAGGTGCCTCTTTAAGCATAACTCAAAATCTATACTAGACGGAATAAGGGGACATCTTAGATTCGCATATTTGAAACTTCTGGAAATCGGTTTCTGTTGAAAATGTTTATGGGTTAGAATTCATATCGTTTTCAAATGTTAATTTGAAATAATATACATATTTTGAAAGACCTGAATTTTGCACATCTGTCTCTCCAAAACAAGAGCCAATGAATGTTTTTCAAGGTGATATTTGTGATGTTTAGTGGGTTAATTTCAAACAGAATTGCACACTCTCACTTCAGAGGCAATTTCATTGTTGTACAGTGTTATACAACTTTAATGGATGCATTTCCCTATGACATAGCAAAACGAATATTTGTTACATAAGGTGTGTTTCAGCATGAGTAAACGAAAGTGTAGCTTTTAATCCATTCATTTTACTTATCCACTAAGGATATAAATGCAAATGGGAATTTCGTTCCGGCTCTGCTTATAACTTGAGTTCTATGGATTGCAATGGAACTAGCACATTTAGGTAGATATTTTTCAAGAAAGGTTTTGATACATAACATACCGTTCTACGTTGCTTAGTTATAGAATTAATGGCTGGAAGTTCTTTAATCAGATGACCCGTTTATGAAATATCCTTTTTAAAAAAGTTCTACTGGACGAATTCGCACTGTTACTTAGATAATTATTCAGGAAAGGTTTTAGTATATAATATACCGTTCTACGTTGCGTACTGCGTAGTTATAGAATAATGAGGGAAGGTTCTATAATCACGGGAATCGGATTATGAACCTTTTTAAAAAATTATACTGAACGGATTTTGATGAGACTTACATTGTTAGTTACATAATTTTACAGGGATAGTTTATGTATGGTTATTCTTCTATCGTTTTTTACGAAATTCCCTTAGCATCCCAAATTTTGTCTGACGCTTTAGAAAATGTACCAGCCAAATGGCGTTCTATCGTTTTAGCAATAGGACATTCCTGTTAAAGGTCCACATGGCTTTAAAATAAAAGGTCAATATCACCGATATACAGTAAAACCTCCCTAAAGCGACCACGTTCCATTCCAATAAAAATTAGTCGATCCGAGAGGTGGCCTCTTTATGGAGATCATGTTTAAATTTAGATTTTAATTGTTGAAATAGGGTAACAATTAATGTTACTAAAATTTATTTTTCACATTAGGAAAAAGTATGAAAATTTAAGTATTAAAACAAAAGTTAATTACATTTGCTAATTAGTGCAGAGTTTAAAAAATGAATACATTGATGTTTGCTTTGAATTTACGGTTTTATCTTCTATAACTTTTATTTCCAAGTCCTTTCGAAGTTCAGTGAATAAATTCAATTTTTTTTTGGACAGGAACAAATTATGACGATTTCATTAATTTATCTATTTCATTGAGAGTTTCCTGATAACTTAGGGCAGGGGAGTTTATTGACCGTCATCCTTACTTTGTCATCAGAGGTAAATTCACTGCCTAAAAAGGCACAAAGGGGTTTGAACACTTAAAAGTTACCGGAATAAATAAAAATTCTAAACTTAGTTTAGAAGTTTGAGGAATAGGTAATGCGCTTTCCGGAATTATTCTAATAAATCCTTCTTCAAGCGACCAAGAAAAAGCGAAATTTGTTTCATTTTCTTCAAAGAAATTGGTCGCTCATGGAGGGAGTTCAACTGGGGTGGTCTCTGAATGGAGGTAAAGTTAGTGTTGAGCCTATGGGAATAAATTTCGTTCCATGAAAAAATGGTCGTTCAGGGAGGTGGTCGCTTAATGGAGGTGATCGCACAGGGAGGTTTCACTGTACTTCCTTTGATGCACACGGTTCATTTGGAGAAACTGACCAGCGTAGCGGTTGAAGCCTGCTAGTTACAGATATAAAAATCTTATCCTCGAATCCAAAGTGACAACTTTTTGACATATTCACGAAGTTAGTTTTTTTCTTAGCTGCACATTTACAGGTGCTCCTATTAAAAACTGTGTATTAGAATAACGTTTTTCATTTTTCGATAAAAGCAAAAGAACTTTTAGAAAATGCAGTCAAAGTTTACGTTTTGAACTGAATTTTTAGGCACCACAATCCGAAGAAGGTTATCATGATATAGTTATCTCATAACCGGGGCTTAATTTCTAACGAACAAAACCGGAGCTCAAGTTTTCTGCAGTAATTGAAACCTTAGAGTAACTCTCTCCCCCCACCCACGTCCCCTATACCCGCATTTTCATACTTATCGTCAATTCATAAGATATCAATTTATTATAAATCCTCTTAATATTATTTATAACTTTTATATTGATAAGTTTTTAATAGAGTCGTCTCTTACAGCAGAAAACAAGAAAGAAAAAAATCCTGCGTCAAGCATGGATTATGTAGCACTTTCCACCACATTCAGAATAATGTAGCAAAACTGCACCATTTAATAAGTTAAAGTATAATGTCTAATTCAACCATATGGAAATGCATAACACACTTGAAAACCCATTTCAGCTGTTCCCATCTACAATCGGAAAATTATCCTAATTCTTTGAGCAGCCCTGTATATAGATTTGCATGTATTAACTAGATGTATGCCAAAATGTAGTTCAGTTAAGAAATACATATAAACATTAGTTGAAATTTCCCCTTCAGCAATTTACGCTAATAAGGAGAATGGCACGTGAATTCTTTTGTGCAGCCCTGTATAGGAGGTATAGAATTTATATACAACTAGTAAAATGCAAAAAGTTAAATTTAAAAGCGCATTCCGAAATTGTAAACGCACTTCCAGCCATTATTACTTAAAGTCAGTACTGAAATCGATTTCTTTGTGTGTCCCTGTAAATGAACGACAAATGCTATGAATGCTCTATTCTATCGTAATCATCTTGTAGTGAAATATTCAGTGTTTTATATCAGTTTCAATACATTTGAAATAGTGTAATGTTATTAAAATACTCTGCAAACGATTTTCCCCCATATACTTTAATGTAATTGAATTCTTTTGAGTGGCCCTGTAAATGAACTATTAATCCCACATACTTCATATACAATAGCAAACGTGCTTAGGTGATCCTAAATGAAGTTTACCAATTCTATGAAAATCCTAGCATATTTACGGGAGTTAGAGCGTAGACAGACGGACAGACAAACCGAATGCATAAACACTTTTCAACTTTGTTGGAAAGTGTTAAAAAAAGGAGGGGGGGGGGTGTAGAAGAAAAAAAATCATATCTCCGTTAATCTGCCACTAAAAACGTATCATTGGCGAGATAAAATATTTGACAACCCTCAGAGATGCTGCATATAGGATTTCATTATTAACCTCTTCGGGACGACAGTCTTTTACAGAATTTTTAATCTTCTATCACCGGTTTTTTAAAACAGAAATTTTTGCCACATTGAATCTAGAAAATGCTCGGATTAAATAAGGCAAAATTTACAATAAAAATTTACTGGTGAGAATAATCACTGATTCTGAGCACCTTACGCGGCACGAATATCGGTCGCTCTTCCCCAAGGGATTAAACGAGCGTGTGTCTCAATAAAAAGAACGTCAGAATTTAAAATATAATGCGTGGTTCATTTAATTACCACACTGTTTAAATTTATGATATAAACCTTCTTAATATTATCTGTAATTTTATTAGTAACAAGTTTTCGTTAAGATGAACTCTACTAATGGATGATATTACTAAAAATACTCTCAATGGATGAAAAAATAGGAACTGAAAAAAAAAAAATATCGTATTAACATGATTCTGATAAAACCAACTCTTACAGAAAAATAAAATTAAAAACTCGTCAAAAGCGGCCAGATAAAATTGTTAAACTGGGTTTATATCTAATCTTGATTTAGTTTTTCTTGGTGACATTAGTACTTAACTTCAAAATCTATCTGTGCCTGTAGGTCGAGCCGGCAAGGATTTTTTCCTCTGCAATTCATGTTTTTCCTCAAAAAATTTCCGTTACATCACATTAATTTGACGTGGGCACCGATCTCGATAATGAAAAAATGACTGTTTTTTTTAATGCTCAGTAAAAAGCGCAAGCAAGTGAATTTATTAAAAAATGATAATATGTATAATTAAATACTTATAAACAAATTTCTAATTTTGATGTGATATGCTGACCTTTAGAACACAATAACTATAATTTGATAAATATACGAATTCTATCTTAATTCCTTGATTACGCCGGGGGTTCGAATCCATGTAATAGGATTTGTTCAGTTTTTACGTGTTAATACCTGTGTTTAATATAGTAATCTTCGAATTACTTAATAGCAGAATTTTTGTCCTTAATAAATGAAATATTACTATACAGAAATTCTTGTGTTCAAATTAAAAGACCGTACAACCCCTGCATATTTTCAACCTTGTACAAGCGTACCTTGCTGTAGGGTTTAAGAGACTACTTCACTCATGCGAAAATGTTAATCCTGTGGAATAATTTTTTTTTTTTTTTTTATTAAGATAGCTCGTTTGCATTTTAATATTTGTTTTTTTCTTTTTTGCATTGGCTAGCTGAGATCGATCTGTACAAAGGCCGTTTTTAACTTTTCAATTTTTTTTTTAATAGGTTACTTTTACTTTCGGAACCGGTTTCGAAAGTAAAACTATTCTCCTTAAAAAAAAGAAAAAGAAAAAAAAAAAAACTTGCCAAGAAAATCGAAAGAGTAAAAAACGGCCTTTGTACAGCTACTCAATGCAAAAGGGAAACATTTAAAAACATTGAAATGCAAGCAAGCTATCTTAAAAAATTTCTTCCGTAGGATTAACATTAGCGAACAGCTGTTTTCGCATGAGTGAAGTAGCTAGTGAGGGAAAGAAAAATATTCCATTTTGAGTTCTTCGCCTAAAAATGTTTTCTACAGTTTTGAAAATAAATAACGCAAACCGCATGTACAGTAATTACATTTTTAAAAAAAAGTATCCCTTTTTATATTGTAATTTCCATGATTGTTTAAGGAAATATTAAAACTGAAAATGCATTTATCTCAGAATATATTTTTTCAAGATTATTAATATATCTAAATTTCTATGAAAGATAAAGCTATGAGATTTCGTACAATTATTTTCGGCTATTCTTTGATTAATTTGTATTCAGGAATTTTTGCTTTGAGAGAAATCTTTGAAAATATGACCTAAAATATTACTCCTTATCCGATTGTACTATATTTATTATTTATTCGATATAAATACATATGTAGGTATAATACGATGAAGTGTTAAATAATAAATTACTTCAAACTGACAATCTTATGTACCAAAATAAAACATTTCGTAAAAATATTCTGAATTTTCCAAAGCATACTTTTATTGTATTATTTATACTAACTTAGCTGTACGCCATATCTATCTTTAAATGCCACCAATTTCTTTTATTCTTCTTAACAGGAGAATAAAAAAATATATTTTTTAAACTTAATTTTAAAATCAAATTGACAGTGTTGTCAGAAATGCACCACATGAGGGTATAAAAGTATCAAATTAAAATATATTTATTTATTCATTTGTTTAATTTCTTAAACACAAAAAATCGAGAGCAGAGTTGTTTAAACCTCCGCCTTCCAGATGGGTCCAATGGATCCGGCAGGAAAAAGGGCATTAATTCAAATACAGTAAAATCCACCTGATTGTGATAAAATTTAGAAATTGGTTGGTACACTCGTATTTTTAGTTCTAAATTCGTAAAAATCTAGAAACATTCAAAAAGAATATCGAATAAAAACTAATGAATTTTTACTGTGTTTGGATGCATTATAGTAATTTTTGTAAGCTTTTTTTTTTCGTAGTCCAAGGGTTAAGTATTATTTTAAAGTTTTGAAAAGTGGGTCTAATAATTTTTAAAATGACATAAAAAAAACGAAGTCTCACAAAAACGTTTTGACGTCTCACAAAAGGTACCTGAGCCGTTAAATAATTAAAATTCCAAATTGCAACTAGTAAATAAAAATCTAAAAAGCCTTAGAAGTATGCTTAAAGTTCCTTTAAAAATAAAAGCTCCGTATTACTTACATCAACACCGATCACGACATTTTCTTTCGTGCAGTAGGTCACAACACAAATGTGAGAATACTTCTTTTCAGGTGAATGCAATAGGTCGAGTGTGCTGGACAACAAACTCCCATCCTCGATTACGTTGGTTTCTCCGGAAGCCAAGCTATCGTTACTCCGGAGCTTCTTGGACATGGCGAATTAAATTCCTCAGATTACATCCCAAGCAAGAGATGCAACGTTACACAGCATAGACCTTCTCTCTTCGCGTTCAGTATTGAAATGGCAGTGACAACAAATCCCCGGCAACTTAATTAACAAAATTTTTCTTCTATGATTAATAAAAATAAAAAATATTCTTCTCAAATGACTTAAAATAATTAAACACTAAAACAAAAAGGATCCAAGAATTTTTTTTGTCCGGGGACCGTACTCCACCGCCCGTGGTAGACAGCTTTAATTTTCTTTTTCTTTCTACGTTCACGTGGCGCAAAGTCATCTTTTTTTGAGCAATTTGCACGAAAAGTGACATGCATACATAGAACGCGACGAAACGCACCGGCTAATTTACAAATTTCCCAGATCACCCCTTATTTCTTTTTCCAACCACCTGCTACCATAATTTATTTTTATACTTTTTTTTTTATGTAGCCACATTTAAGAAGAACTGAAAATTGAACTAGAAAAAAAAAGAACTTAATAAAAAAGACTTAAAAATAACTAGAAATTGAAAATTATAGCAATGTAAGAACAATATTCAAACACGTGGCTTTTTAGACATAAATTCAGACTCACTCGCTATATCTGCGCATCCAAAAGTGACGTCATTTTGTTCGATGGCCTTGCCCCCCCCCCCCCCCTCCTCCGGAACCACTGTGGAGACATTTTTAATGATCCTTTTTTTTATGTTCATGCATCTGAAAATTACCTTAAAGGGGGATTCCAAGAGGGCTCCACTACCTGACGAAAAAAACTTAATTGTTCCTATTCTTAATTTTAAAATTGATTTAAAATTCTTCATAAAATAAATAATAGCAATCAGGGTAAATACAAATCTAAAATGCAACAAAAGTAGCTTGGTAAAAAAACATCTTTACTTACATCAACGCCGATCACGACATTTTCTTTCGTACAGTAAGTCACAACACAAACGTGAGAGTACTTCTTTTCAGGCGAATGCAACAAGTCGAGTGTACTAGACGACAAACTCCCATTCCCGATTCCGTTGGTTTCTCCGGAAGCCACGCTATCGTTACTCGGGAACTTCTTGGGCATGGCGACAATTAATTCCTCAAATTACATCCGAGACGAGCTCAAGGTACATCGTCATACAACACGGACCTCCTCTCGTCGCGTTCATTATTGAAATGACCGTGACAACCAAATGGTAAAAACATTTTGTACTCTACCAGCTTTTTCAGGAAATTAAAAAGTATTGTTTTGCGAACTTCTTCTCTTTTTGACTTTCATGTGCTCTCGGAATTATATAACAGAAATCCGAACTGCGAGCAAACAGGTTTGAAATCTGAGGCTCTCTAGAGGTGTTTTATCAACTGCGTATGTTCGTCCAAAAGACTGAATTGAATGACAATGATATACAAAGAAAAAAGGATGAAGATGCAGAAGCTCGTAGTAGCAATTATTTATTTTCGGAACAAGTGAAAGAAATAGGTTTCTCGGGGAGATAAATATATAACGCGCAAAAGGGTTAGTAAGTGATACTGTAACTACTGAGAATTACTGTGACGCTTTTTGTCATTCGGGCGAAAGTAATGTTGGCTGTAACGGTACAATGAAAAAGGCTCTCAAATTTCATTATCAAGGAGCACGAGGAATGTGTTTTTAATACTAAGCCTTCTAAATAAGGTATCGCCTGTCAGCTGATGAATTTTGATTATTAATTTCTTTCTTTCTTTTTTTTTCTTTTGAGGAGAATAGAAGTATAAATATAATTACTTCCCCTCCGGACCTGATCAAGTCAAAGAGAGGCGTAGGACCCGGTATTAACTCCGGTTCCTCGCCCTTCTTAACATACTGTCACAAAAAATTAAACACTTTTGATGCCTCAAAATAATTATATGAATGCATTTTTAGGTAAATATATTTTCTATTTTTAATCTTATCTTTCTCTAAAAATACTGATTATTATCAGTACAAGGAAAAACAATTTTAAAATCCCAACTTTACGAAAATTATACATAAAATTTGGGGGTCCACAAAATCTGGGGCACAGGAGCACGCCCCAATTGGCAAATGATTTAATCGGGTTATGCTTCCCCTATTCTCAAAGTTTCTATCTATAGTAATAACTAGTCGGATATGCAAATCCCAAAACTTTCTTCTATTTCCTGTATGTTAATACTATAAAATTTTTTAGTACAGTGCCAGAATTAAATGGCAGTCTATGCCCATCATAAGGATTCTAAAGATATGAAATTCCGTGCATTAGTTCTTGAGATAGGATTATCGCTAAAATCATGTAAATCATGCAAAATGCAGCATAGCAGCGCCACCGGTTAGGTGATTTAAACCAAAATCAAATCATCAACAACTTATGTTAACTTTTAACTGAATCTGAAGTTTAATGAAAATCCGTGCATTAGTTTTTGAGATAGAGCTATTGCGGAAATCGTAAAAAATTCCACATAGCAGCGCCACCTGTTGAGCGATTTACACCAAAAACTAATTAGAACCCATTTATACTAGGGACTAATTGAATCTGAAGCATGATGAAAATTCATGCATTAGTTCTTGAAATACAGCTATTTATGAAATCGTGGAAAATGCAGCACAGCCGCGCCACCTGTTGGGAGATTTACACCAAAAACTAAACAGCACTAATTTATATCAGGGACTAACTGAATCTGAAGTTTGGTGAAAATTCGTGCATTAGTTCTTGAGATAGAGCTATTGCAATAATCATGAATAATGCAGCATAGCAGCACCACCTGTTGGGCGATTTTCACCAAAATTAATCAGCACCAAATTATATCAAGGACTAATAGAATCTGAAGTTTTATGAAATTCCGTGAATTAGTTCTTGAGATATAGCTATTGCAGAAATCGTGAAAAATGCAGCACAGCAGCGCCAACTGTTGAACGATTTACACCAAAAAGTAATCAGAGCCAGTTTATATCAAGGTCTAACTGAATCTAAAGTTTGGTAAAATTCCGTGCATTAGTTCCTGAGATAGAGCGCCCACAAAATTTTTGTCACATACAGACTCACAGAGTGACAGACAGACATTTTCTAAAAACCACCCAATCGTGTTCAGGATCTTCTAAAACGTATAAATCCGTCGAAAACCGGAAGTCAAAATTTTTCACGAATCCAATACTTTCTCTTGTAAAGATAGAAGAAAGTAAAAAGTAAAGCATATATGCTTGTGAACAGGATTGTGACAGAAAAACCCACAGCTATGGGATTTTGTACAAATATACCCATGGGTAGAGGGAGGAGTCCAAAACAATTAGATATGAAAAGGAATATTTGGCCAATGTTTATTATTCGGCCTATTTGCTGAATATTCAGTTTAGCGGAATATTTCCACATATATTCCACCAAAAATTGTTAGAAATGAATGACAATGCTATGGAAAGAAAAAATGTGAAGAACAGAACAGAAGCTAGTAGTGTAGCAAATCTTTATTTTCGGAGCATGTGAAAGAAGTAGATTTCAAGGGAAGGTAAATATTTCAAGTGAAGATAAATATTTCATGCGCAAAAGAATTAGTAAATGATACTTTAACTACTGAATAGTTTAAGAGGTCCTGTTTCAAGCTGAGAATTACTGCGACGTTTATATCCTTTGGGCGAAAGTAATGCTGACTGCAACGGTACAATGAAAACGATTCTCAAATTTCATTATCAAGGAGCACTAAGAATGTGTTTTTTAACACTAAGCCCTCTAAATAAAGTATCACCTAACAGCTCAGGAATATTAGATAAGTAATTTCTCTTTTGCGAAGAATAGAAGTATATACATTTAGGGTGATTCCGAACAACTATTATAATAATTTGCAGGGAAATACATAGCATGCTACAACAAAAAAAATTTGTATAGGAAACTAGAGTCGCAATCTTTATTCAGTCAAAAAGGTAGGGTATCTCACTCCAATCTGAACCCGGGTTTTGTTCATAACAACATAACTTTAACAATGATGAAGATATTTTAACGAAATTTTCAGCACACTTACCTCCTTTTGTGTAAAATACAAGGCAGGTCGCACACTGAGACGACAGGAAGAAAATGATGTGCGACATAGGAGAAAAAAAAACATGTCGAAACAAAAGAGAAAGCCGTTTCAAACATGTTTTTTCCCCGAAATCGTGCAACGTATCCCATGTGTTGCCTCAGTGCGCGACCTGCCTAACGATATCACAAGAAGTGGTGGAAGGGAAACAATCATCGTCCGCATCCAAACAACATGTAACTCGACTTATGATGTTTCGGAATATAATTTAGTCACTTACCAAATTATTGCATTTTTCGAGCAATTTTTCGTAGTGCCATCGTATTTCATATAAAAGCAAAGCGAATATATTGGAATCGTTAAAATATCTTCGTTACTGCTAAAGTTATGAACAAAAATCCAGGTTCAATAGAGACATCCTGTATTTTTGACTTTACTTTCGGCTTCTTTCTGCTTTATTTTCCAATGTATTATTTGCAGCGTACCAAGTATTTAAATAAGTATTTATCCAATTATTTTTAATGTTTTACTACACGTACTACTTTGATGTTTACTATACTTACTACATTGATGTTTATTATACGTACTACTTTGATGTTTATTATACATACTACTTTGATGTTTATTATACGTACTACGTTGATGTTTACTATACGTACTACGTTGATGTTTACTATGCGTACTATTACAACATACCAAGTATTTGAAGAATATTTTTTGAAACAATTCACCCTTTGCCCATCTATTTCAGATGTTTTTAGTAAATATTTACATTCATTTGATAGATTAATGACAATTTTCTTTCTGCAATTGTTGGTCCCTGCCGAGCTTCCATTTTATCAAATAAATAACAAACACAAACTTCGACAATGAAAAACTGCTATAATGTATCATTTTCAATAAATTTTAAGTACAAAGTATTTTTCTTTAATGTACTGATAGTTTTATGAAGTGATTTAAAAGGCAAACTCTCAGCTTTGGGAAAGTGGTTTAGAAGGTATACTCTTAGTTTTGGGATTCTCAGTAGTTGAGAATTGAGTCTCGATGTTTAGCGTATATTACTTGTATTCAGCCCTTTAGATAAATACACTTTATCAACAGTCATTAAAAAAACACCTACCACACACTAACACACACACTCAAAAAAAAGGCACATTTATCACACATTAGGGACTTACTAGTTCATCCTCCGAACTTGTTCATTCACGCACCCAACTGAAGAAACAGGCGAGGCTCCACCGATCTCGACCTTTTTTCAGCCTACCTTGAACACATGGTAGTTTGAAAATTGGTGAAAACCAGCCTATCCTGATCACGTGACAGCTAAGAGGAGGTGGAAATATAAAGTCTAATAAAATAATCTTTTCAAAAAAATATATTAACCGACTTCAAAAAAGCACTAAAAAGAATTAAATAATTCTTTAAACTTCTCTAATGGCGAAACATTGTCCATTAACTGCACATCGGACATCATGTATCGGCATAAAAACGTTAAATTTAATATATAGAATTTAATATCTACCAAACATGGATTTTCTAGAGAATATTTTTTACAAAAGATTAATTTACATATTTATGATTTAATTTACGAATATATACATATAAAAAGTAATCAATTACTTTTTGAAGTTGGTGCCAATCTATTTTAAGTATAGTAAAATTGTGAATATATTGTAGCTATTACCATGAATAAAGTGATGATGGAAAATATTATACAAAATTTCTTCAGCAAATTATTTGTTTAATCATTATCTATTGTGAATGTTTGGCACCAACTTCAAAAAGTAATTGATTACTTTTTATATGTATATATTCGTAAATTAAATCATAAATATGTAAATTAATCTTTTGTAAAAAATATTCTCTAGAAAATCCATGTTTGGTAGATATTAAATTGTATATATTAAATTTAACGTTTTTATGCCGATACATGATGTCCGATGTGCAGTTAATGGACAATGTTTCGTCATTAGAGAAGTTTAAAGAATTATTTAATTCTTTTTAGTGCTTTTTTGAAGTCGGTCAATATATTTTTTTGAAAAGATTATTTTATTTCCTACTTTTTAGTTATTCATACCGTAACACATATATCCGGATTTCAACATCTGCTGAATAAGTAAATTATTTGTCAAATAAATTATAATTTACAAAAATTATTTATTAAAAAAATAGTTTTTAATAAATTCTTTATAATTTCATTAGAAGTATTGATTTTATTAGCATTTAATGCTTATGATATTTTTTTAAACAAGTACATTGCATTCACAACAGTCTACATTCATTTATTGATCACATACACCTGACTTGTGTGCTTGACATAAGGGGAACGCTTATGTCATCGTTAATATACAAGGACGAAATAGCACAAGGACTTTTAGCTTTGATGTGGGGGGTGGGGGTGGGGGGGTTTCTAGATAACACAAGGAAATTCACAACACCAGAGAATTACATCTGGGAGCTCCACAAAGAGTGTGCAACGGAGCCAGTGGGAGTTGAACCCGCAGTCTAACTACGCTCTCAAGCGATTAGTGGTGTGGTACCTTAAACATTAAGCCACGGTCTACATTCAAGAATTATTTTTTGTAGGACTCCGTTGTCAAGAAGCCAAATGCAGACTATGTAGCAATATTTGTATTGACTCTTCAAGTATATTGACCAGGACCCAGATATATTTTTGCTGTTAGCGAAATGAGATTGACAATCAGAAGCCTGCCTTTTTGCGAACTTGTAATTTTTATCGAGTGTGTCCTTTTAAATTTCAAAAATTCTCCTATCAAATAAAACAAAATTTTCTGTACTAAAATACTGGCATCCAAAAAGCTGTAGACTTGTCAGGTTTGAAAATGCGGTCCAGGGCCCACCGTGGCTGAGTGGTCAAGGCATCACGCCGCTAGTCGCTTGAGAGCGTAGGTGGCTGCGGGTTCGAATCTCGCTGGCTCCGTTGCACACTCTTTGTGGAGCTCCTGTATGTAATTCTGTGGTGCTGTAAATTTCCTTGTGCTATCCCCTTCATATATATTGACGGTGACTTATAAGCGGGCGCTTGACGCCAAACACACAGTTCGGATATACCGGGTGTCCCAGTGGCCGCCCCTCCGGGTGGTTCCGACCCGACCCCTTGAGTGGGGGAGGTGGCCGGAAGCTCGGCAGAGTTCGTTGTGTACGAATGCAAGGGGGGCGGATGGGGACGATTCGCCACCTCCTCGAGAGGCTCATCTCCGACAGGCGTTGAGCACGGTGGCCACGGTTAACGGACGTTGTGCATGGGTGCGTTTCGCCTTTTGATCCAGCGCACCCCCGGCAGCAGGGTTCTCTGGCCAAGCCGGATAGCGACGCTCCATACGTCGATCCCGGTGCCGGTCTAAGGGCCGGACGGTGTCGCCGGGCAAAGACTAGCTAAGGCGATAGGACCCCATCCACCAATTGACTAAGAGGGAGCCTGAAGTATGAGTGAGGGCTTTGTAGTGGAAAGTCCTCGGTGCTCGCTAGTGACGACGGGGTCGCGGGAACGCCAAGCAGGGACTCCCGGAGCAACCGAAGGGCGAGGGTTTCGGACAGCGCCCAGGTTACTTTATGACTTGGGTGGCTCATCCCTCCGAGGACCTCAGCTGGAGCAGTTGGGAGCCGACCCTAAGGGTGGTAGGGTTTGGCGGTGCCCCCGTTGACCAAGGAGCGGTCGCGTGGGTAGGCCAGTATGGTTTTGGTTGCTCCATGTCGTGCCGTGACCCATGGGAGGGGGTCGGCCGGCAGGTCCACCATCGAACACTATTCCCGCAGGGAAACGGGCCGGAGGCTCGCCGGTAACGCGGCGGCTCATCGTGCCTCGGGTGAACTCTTGGTCCGATCCAGGTCCTCCGTGTCTATGCGGTACCGGAGTTTTCCTCGCCTGGTGATGAGGACCTAGAGGTGTCTCCACCTAACTTTCGAACGCACTAACAAAGGTAGCGGTCGGTCCCTGTACGGGATCAGGGGCCTTCGGGCCTGGGTACCCTCGACGGCCGTGAGGTAAGGTAGTGGCGGGCGGGCTTCTGTCGGCCTCCACTGGCTTCTCTGTCTTAGGATGGGGTCGAGTCGGTGGGGGCTGGCGGGACTCCGTTCCGTCCAACCCCCTAGCGAGGCGGAGTCTATTCTGTCTAGGTGGAGCTTTCCGTGCCCGCCTGGGGTCGCTAACGGCACCTAGTCTGGGCCAACTGGTTCCCGGCGTGATCCACGAGGGGTTCCGTCGGTTGAGCCGGGTGGTTTGGGCGAAAAGCCAGGAGCTGGGTCGCTTTACGGCCGGAGGGACTTTCCCCGTCCTCCCTGGTCTTCAAGTTACAGGCTCTTCAATAACTTTCCTATCGGTTGGCCCACGAAAATGTCTCTGCCGGAAAATGGTATCTGATCTTGGGGGCCTTCCGTAAATTAAATTCGGGTCGGGAAGCCTCGGTTCAGTCCGTGGGCCCAGCGTCTTTATAGGCGTCTGGTTCCTGCGATGGCTTGCGGGGTCTACCGGCTCGAGTAATCAAGTTTAGGGACCACTTGGTTTTTCTAGCTGGGTGGTGAGGACTATCGTAGCGATTGTTCACCAACTTGGGAATAGCCGGCGTGATGTGCGCTGGGCAGTGCGTCGGCCTGACCGGAGTTTGCCTGGGGTTCTGCTCTGTTGGAGCTTGTCTGGCGGCGACCTTCGGGACGCGCCGCGGGGCTCGCTTCACGGGTGGTTCCTTGCGTAGACAGATGGGCCTGCAAGGGCCTGGGACCGAGAGATGGGACCCCCGTCATACCGGGTGTCCCAAAAGTGACTGACGGATTTTAAAATTCAATAACTTGCAAACGGTGGCAGATATTCAAAAAATTCTTGCAGGAGTGTTATGCAAGATGTCAGGAGATTTTACGCTGCGATTCTCAGTTTTAGTTACAAATAGCATCGATAGATGGCGCTGCAAACAATAACCGCTAAATCCAGGCTCAAGTTTTCGGCCTTTCTCATCTTCCATGCGAAAAAAGGAGATTAAAATGCATTGAATGGATCCCGAAGTACCAAAACTCGTGTCTGGATTGAGCATCTATTGCTCTCAGCGCCATCTATTGTGTGAAATTCGAACTAAAATCAAAAATCACATTACAAAAACTCCTGACATCATACATAACACTCCTGCAAGAGTTTTTTTAATATCTGTCACCGTTTGCAAGTTATTGAATTTTAAAATCCATCAGTGATTTTTGGGACACTCGGTATGTATTCAATAAACCAATCATGTGGTCCATAATTCTACATTATTCTTTTCCGATCATCTCCATAAATGGAGGATATTCCAAATATGGGTTCGAGGCTAAAAAAAGTCACGTGATACCGGTAGTTTACCCAAAGAACGTCTAACTGATAAGAAGGGAAGCTACTACTGCTTTGCCTCATGAACTGTTTCATTGGCTAGCGGGGATTTACATTACACGTCTACGGAGCCTTCCCTTCTTTACGCTAGAAGTTTTTTACCTTGACCTCGTGATCAAAACGGAGATGGAATATCCTCCATTGTAAGATTTTTTATATCCACTTCCGATGTCGGTTAGCATCGTTTTAGATATTTGGATTTTTCTGAATGCGGCATCTTTTCTAGACAAGATCTCGCACTTCGGAAAGTTACCGCATCCAGTAAACTATAAGGTCCACATCGATACCTACGGACATTGGAATTGGGTGTGGAAAAGGTGACAATCCATCAATAAAGTTTACACATCGGAGCGCGGCAAAGTGCTTTAAGAGAAACTTATTTCCAAACTACAGTGCCTAGAATACCTAGTGTGGAAATATGCTATCTAAACAGTGCTAAAAAATTTTATTCCTTAAATGTGCGACGGTACTGATAAAATTTCAAGTGTCGATCGCAGCGACATCTGCGGGATTTCCGTATTACTAATATTACATTGTATAGACTAACAATACCTTGCAGTTGTAGAAAATATCCTGCAGAAATCGCTGCGATCTGTGTATTGCAGCAGCATCGTTGCATATTTAAGGGATACAATAGTTTAGCACATTTTTAAGTATTATAGGGATAGCCGATTTCCCCACTGTATATTCTAGGCGTTATAGGCCAAACTATAGCAAACCTAGGCATTTTCTATTACATAACTACAGCGTCTAGAATCTATAGTGTGGAAATCAGCTATCCCAGTAATACTTAAAAAGTTTTTTTTTTTAGTTATTTTAGCTATGAGGTATTCACTACGGCTTTTGCCGGCATGACCTCAAATGATCACAAAAATAGCGTTATTTCCTTGGGACAACCACAAATTCAACCTTCCTCCACGAGGAAAAAAGGCAGAACCATACTTAAAAAAAGTGTTAAAATATTGGATCCCTTAAATGTCAAACGATGCTGAAATCCAATGAGTCGATGACAGCGACATCTGCAAGATATTTTCTAAAACTCCAAGACGATTTGTTCTAGACACTGTAATAATACGATGTTTACTTTGAAATCTGAAAATATATCGCAGATGTCGCTGCGATCGGCACCCTTGATTTCAGCGTCGCTACACATTTAAGGAATACAACTTTTTAGCGCTGTTTGGATAGCAGATTTTCACGCTATGTATTCTACACTGATAAAAGTATCGTGAAAAATTGCCTCTGTTTTTAAAGGATATCTATTTTCTGACCAATGATAATGTTACTTAAACATCTATGAAGCGTTCTCATTCGTCAGAAAATAGATAGCCTTTAAAAACAGAGATAATTTTTCACGATATTTTTAACAGTGTAGACGCAGTAATGGACTTTATTGCAAATCTGGGTTCAAGGCTGAAAAAAGTCACGTGATACCGGTAATTTACCTAAAGAACTTCTAACTGGTAAGAAGGGAGGCGACTACTGCTTTCCGCATGAACTTTTTCACTGGCTGGTGAGGGTTTTTCATTAAGTCTACGGAGCCTTCCCTTCTTTACGCTAGAAGTTTTTACCTTGACCACGTGATCGAAACGTAGATGGAATATCCTCCATTTGGTCCAGCTCTAGATACTGTAAGCATGTTCACAATACCTACTGGGTTCCGATACTGAACCGTTCTCATTGGTTCCCCAGATTCAGATTTCCAGAACTTATTGACTGACTATCGCAGTAGTATAGCGACTAAAATATATAGTATGGAAATCGGCTATCTCTGTAATACTTAAAAAAGCGCTAAAATATTGTATCTCTTAACCCTCCGAGCGTCTTGCAAATGAGTAAAATTGTAATGTTGTTTTCTTTGCATTTTGATTTAAATGCTAAGAAAATATGATTCTTTCAACATTATAAAAAAAAAATCAATTACAAATATGAATGTAATCCTTGAGAGTATTAATCATTCTTCAATGTATTTAAAATTCATTAAATCTATAGAATTATAGTAACTTCAATATTGCTTGTATTGCTGTGAAACCTGGAGCTTAGTGAACGGAATACTACGTCCCAAACACTTAGAGGGTTAAATATGCAACGATGCTGCTGCAATATACAGATCGCAGCGAGATCTGCAGTATATTTTCTACATCTGCAAGGTATTGTTAGCCTATACGATGTAATACTAGTAATACGAAAATCCCGCAGATGTCGCTGCGATCGACACTTGGCATTTTATCAGTATCGTTGCATATTTAAGGGATAAAATGTTTTAGCACTGTTTGGATAGCATATTTCCACACTAGGTATGCTAGACGCTGTAGCAGTAGCACAGCGTCTAGAATACATAGTGTGGAAATCTGCTATTCAAACAGCGCTAAAAGTTGTATCCCTTAAATGTGCAACGATGCTGAAATCCAGGGAGCCGATCACAGCGACATCTGCGATATATTTTCAAATTTCAAAGTAAACATCATCGTATTACTACAATGTCAAGACCAAATCGTCTTGGAATTATAGAAAATAGCCTGAAGATGTCGCTGTGATCGACTCATTGGATTTCAGCATCATTTGACATTTAAGGGATCCAATACTTTAGCACTTTTTTAAGTATTACTGGGATAGCCGATTTCCACACTATATTCTAGATTCTGTAGAAGTAGTACTTAGAAAATACTAAAATATTGTATCCCTTAAATGTAAAACGATAAATGTAAACGATAAAAAGTCGATCGGAGCGACAGCTGAGGATATTTTCTAAAACTCCAAGACCAATTGGTCTAGACGCTGTTATAATACAATGTTTACCCTGAAATTGGAAAATATAACGCAGATGTCGCTGCGATCAGCTCATTGGATTACAGCATCTTTGCACATTTAAGGGATATATTTGTTTAGTGCTGTTCGGATAGCAGATTTCAACATTATTTATTCTAGGAGTCGTACTTGTGCTCTGATACATGAGAAACTTTAAAGGTTGATTTTAAACTTTTCGACAGCGACTTCCGATATCGGTTTGTGTCTTTGTGGGCCTTCCGGTTTGGTGGATGACAGAATGGTCGGGATCCAGATAGATTTTTCGATCTTAGCGAAACGAAATCAACCAATCAGAAGGCTGCATTTTTGCAAACAGCGAAAAGTTCGCAAAACTGCAGGCTTCTGATTGGTCATCTCGTTTCACTACCAGCGAAAAATCTATCTGGATCTCGGCCCTTGTCCAGCTAAGTTTTCGCACTTGGAAAGATCTCGTATCTCTGTAAGAGTAACAATATGAAAGGTGAGTGCTTATAATGGGCGACTGCTTCAAAAAGGATTTGAATTTTTAAAGTTTTTATTTTTTAAAAATTGTTCTAATCATCAGATTTTTATGAAATTGGAATGGGACCAAATGGGTGACTAAAGCCGGGAACCCACATGGGGAAAAATACGACGGAATTGGACAGCGGAACGGCAAATTGACCCCCCATATTTGCCGCGTACAAATGCGAAAACGCAGCAGAATTGTAGTTAAACATGTTTTAACTCTTTCCGTTTTCCGCGACGGCATCTGTAGAAATCAACCAATAAGAAAGCTTCTCACTATTTCGTCGGAAGCGCACGCCAGCGAAAAACGCAAGTGCGATTCCCATTTCCAAGTCGGAAATTTGGCGTAGCGGAAAATTTGCCGCTGCAGATTTCCGTCTATATTTTTCCGCATGTGGGTTCCCTGCTTTACACTTTCAAACAAAAAAAAAATTATCAAAATCGGTTCATATTTAAGAAAGTTATGCGTGAACATGGGCAAAACATACATACTGGTTGAATTGATAACCTCCTTCTTTTTGAAGTCGGTTAAAAAGGCGTTCATTCATTTTAACGCCAGAAAACGCCGAAAATAATTCAATAAGTTTTCGTCGCAGAAGAATGGAATTTTTACTGTTTTACTTGTTAGAGAACGGAGGAAGTTTTCCTAAATATCATTTATAGGATCTAGGGACTATATAAAAATTTTAATTTCGCGACTTTTTAAAGAATAACTATTTTGACATAAATAGATTTTCATACGATGAAGAACATCATATGAAACTAGTTTGGCCTAACGCTCATATGATAAACTAGTTTAGCCTGCTATTCATTGGTCTGAACTAGTTTATCCTAGGCCAATTCAATTTGGCGTGCATTTATTGATCCCAAAGACCGCTTCGGCGTCAACATTCTAGTTTATCCTAGGCCAATGCAATTTGGCGTGCTTTAATTGATGCCAACCAGTGTTGAGCACGCTCATAAGAAAAAAACGAACTAATTCAAACACTAATTCCTTTTCTCAAAAATGAGTCAAGTTTACGCTCGAATTCAAAAATTTTCAAACGAATCCGCTCAACTAAACACATCTATGGAAGTGAGCAAAGTTCACTAAACACTCGTTTTTTTTTTTTTTTTTTTTTTTTTTTTTTTTAAATACAATAGAAGTTTAGCGACCAAATTTACAAAATTTTGTGAGCTAGTCTTTTGATTATTCGATGTAAAGGTCTTTACGGGCCCGCTCAATTTTCCTTCCCGACACTCGGTCCGGGCTTGGTTTGGGGGTTACTTTTTTCGAGAGGTTCGGACCGAGATGGACTGGGACTCAATTTTTTTCCGGCTTAAGTCGGGGATGGACTGTATTCTTCTTGAGGTCTCCACAGGCAGAAATTTTCAGTCCAATTTCCAACCCAGCTCATATGAAAATCATTTGGACCGGCAGGATCTCTGGTCTGTTCAGTAAAAATATCAGTAACATTTGGGCAGCCCCCCCCCCTTTTTTTTAATGCACGTATTTTTAAATCGCTATTATTCCACAATTAAAATTAATATATTTATTAGACCCGATATTCTATTTCTTTCGGCCAGCAATAAAAGTGATGTCTCTAAAAAACAACGTTCCTTTGTATAAGCCAGCCGTAAAAAAAGCAGATGTATCAATGTATGGCTAAATACTCAACTGCAATTTTTTTTAACTTCTAAGCATCGCACAGTTTCCATTTTGTATACCGTCGTATTAGGATAAAAAAGTACTTTTAACTGCAATTTGTTTGAAAACTTCATCAATTTATTTGAGATATTCATTTTTTTTTTTTTGTAGTTTTTGGCGCCATTTGTTTAATGTTGGCAACTTAAGTACTCTATTTCGGTAGAAAGTAAAGGATAAATAGTTGGAAAATAATAATTATATTTTTTGTTGCCATTTTTCCATAACAACATAAAAAAAATTAAAGTATAAAATTAAAGTACGTAAAACCTGAGAAAAATACCGTGCTTATGACGGAATCCCGTGTTTAACAAAAAGAAATATGTTGATCTATGTAAAATGAGGATATTAGTACTTGTAAAAAGAATATAATGCATTTACAACGGAGATGAACCTTCTAATAAGGGAACATGCCTATAGAGCATAGAAAAGAAGAAAAATCCGTTAATCTTCTGTAATTCCGTCTTAGAAGATTTTATTGCATAGAATTTTTAAAATTTTTAAATCTCCAAGCCATAAAATGTGGATTAACGATATTAATGATTCTATTGTAAACTATATTGATTTTTTAATGAATCCCTGTTTGTATATAAAAACCTGTATAATTACTAATACCATTAATTTATTACACGGCTTGGAAACTTGAAAATTTGAAAAATTTTATACAGAAAAAACTTCTAAGAGGGAATCACCTAGGAGAGAAAAAAAACTTCGTTATAGTTAAGTTCCTTTTTTAGCAGGTCCGTCGTCTCTAGCAAATGTATTATGTTTTTTTTTTTTTTTTCAAACGGATTATTATATCCAATTTGCACCGATTAAAAGAAAAAATCCGTTTAAAACACGATTTCGTCATACACAGATTCTTTAACAGGTTTTACAGTTCTGTATCCCCATCCGTATAAATGTATATGTACTATTCTTTAAATAGAATTTTAATTGTGGAATAACGGTAGCTTAAAAATATATGTGTTTTAGGCCAAAACTGGGACCGGGACTTCGCCGGATTTTTGAAAATTCCAGATTTCTGAAAGAATATCAAATGTACCTCTGATATTCTTACAGGTGTATTTATTCATAATTAATTCAAAGCCAGTGATATTTATGTGAGAAAAGAAAATCACTGTCTTTTTTTTTCTTTTTTTTTTTTTTCGCACATAAATATCATTTGGCTTTGAATTATTTATGAATGAATGCACCATTAAGAATATCAGAAGCACATTTGATATTCTTTCAGAAATCTGGAATTTTCAAAAATCCGGCGAAGCCCCTGTCCCGACGATGCCGGATTTTCTAAGTTATACTGTACATAATCAATCCTCTAAATTCTTCCTCTCCTAAATTTTATGATAACCTCTCATCCAATTCTTCGGTCCTCCAGCACACAGTTTGTTAAATGGAACATATTTTGTAACTACCGGCGGCGGTGAAATGGGGAAGATAGGGGACAGTATCTCACTCCCCATCGAATAAAATATATTATACAAGGGTGACGGCAATACTACTTTACACAAGGTTGGCACAGGAGCGGTAGTTGGAATCAATAAAAGCACGTCAAATTGCATTGGCCTAGGATAAAATAGATCGACCTAGGATAAACTAGAAGGTCGGCGCCGTTGCGGTCTTTGCGATCAATAAAATCACGCCAAATTGAATTAGCCTAGGATAAACTAGATCGGCCTAGGATAAACTAGTTCCGACCAATGAATAGCAGGCTAAACTAGTTTATCCTATGAGCGTTAGGCCAAACTAGTTTGGCCTAGGAAAAACTAGTTTATCCTATGGGCGTTAGGATAAACTAGTTTGGCCTAGGAAAAACTAGGTTATCCTATGCGCGTTAGGATAAACTAGTTTGGCCGGTAACATATATATATATATATATTATATATATATATATATAATTTGCAGCTATTCAGCTCATATTCAACAAGAAGTATTTTAGAAGAAGCTTAAAAATACACTAAAATTTAAGTCAAACCAACAACATTATTTAAAATAACAACTCAATGGTTAAAAAAAAAAAAAATGTAGATTTGTTATTGGCAGCTACAATTTCATTGCGATGTATATTTTTAAAAATGCTCTACTGCGTGAATTACTTCTTTTAAAAGAAAAAGAAACAGACGAAAATACCTATAAATACCCCATCAAAATAAGAATAGAAAAGAATATCTTGGAATTTCTAACAGGAGAAGAAATGCATTCCTATGGATAAAGTTCCACAAAGAACTAAAGTTGCAATGCAGGTAATGCGCAGAATTCTTTGCCAATAAAAAATAACATAAAATAAAAGGCTTTATTGAATAAAATAGTTGGAATTTTGGAAGACTTTCCTATATTCAGTAAGTTTAATATTCTTTAATAAAAATTAGGTGCGTTGTTTTAAGACCTGTTCTGTCACTGGGTAAGGAATTCTCAGCCAAAGTAAATAAACAAGTTGGAAATTGCTCATCAAATGTGGCAAATGAGGTGCGTTCGTACTTATAACTAGTTTTATAAATATTTTTTGCAAATCATATTATACTAAATGTATATTTTAGTGCACTTCATAAGTGCATATCAATTTCATTCTATTCGAAAGGCTGCAACATCATTAAAATGCACTTGCAATAATTTTTTCCCATTGGCCGTCATGTAACGGAAAACTTTTGACTGTCTCTGTAATTAAACTATGCATCCAATTTTCATAAAATTTGACATGACTTTACAAAATTTTGCAACAATTATATATTTAAAATTTCAGACCATTCGGTTGGGTAGTTTTTGCTCTGTTATATCCGGACGGACAGACAGACAGACGGACGGACTGAACGACGACTTTAGGTGCTACGTATTTATATAATTACGAACGCACCTAAAAACAAGTTGGAAACTGCACGTCAAACGGGGCAAATGAAGTGCGTTCTTACTATAACTAATTTTATAAATATTTTTTGCGCCGCATATTGTACTGAATGTATATTTTAGTGCAATCAAGTTCATTCTGTTCGAAAGCATGTAACATCATTAAAATGCACTTGAAATAATTTTTTCCCATTGGGCGTAATGTAACAGAAAACTTTTGACTGTCCCTGTAATTAAACTATACAACCGATTTTCGTAACATTTTAAATGACTTGACAAAATTTTGCAACAATTATATATTTAAATTTTCAGACCATCCGGTTGAGTAGTTTTTGATCTGACGACTATAGGTTGGTTGTATTTATGACGTCCAATTATCTGCACGAGGGATATAGGCCCCTGACGACTATAGGTGCTGCGTATTTATATAATTACGAACGCACCTAATAAAATAAAAGGCTTTATTCTGGATAAAATCATAGAAATTTTAGAAAGCTTTTCTGTATCCTGTATTCAGCAAATTTAATATATTCTGTGAATATTTTTTAATGAAAATTAGAAACATTTTAAGGGGTAACACAACTTTGACCGGTTCAAAAATTTTGAATTTTTTCCCCCCGCTTAAAGTACTGTTTATACCCAAAGCCCTGTTTTATTAGTTAGGACCATAAGTGAAAAGGAATTTTTGGAGCTACAGACGTAGATCGCAATACAGTTACTAAAACTTTAAACACTTTTTACTCAGAGCAGCATTTTAAAAATCGGTAGGCACTCTATATTCGCCATTTTTCAGTCAATCAAATTGAAGTTTTACAAAAATTAATCGTCACACAATTTCTTTAAAGATATACTTAAGAGTTTTTCGAAATACTGATATCTCCCAATTCTGCCTAACTTTAAATAACAAAATTTTAATTGAAAATTTACATGCCATTTCACTAAAAAGGAAATATTTATAATGTCTACGTATTTCACTAGGTTTTCGAGTAAAGAAAAAAAAAAGAAAAAACTATTTTTTGTTGTTGTTCTATTGTTTTAGTTTAAGTATACGTAAAACGATTTTTTCATTTTTGATGCTTGAAATACGCTTGAAAAGGCGTTAAAAATATCTCTGCTGACCTGTATGCCATTTCCTACGCGGAAATGGATTAAAGATAAAGAAGGAAATGCATTTTTTTAATACTTATCATAACGTGTGTTAAGGAACTCTATAGATATGTGTTACATTACCGGAAAAATTTAAGGGGAGTTAGTACCTTTCGGTACTCAATTTTCCTCTTAATAACACACTTTTTTCGATTCAACATAAATAAATAAGTTTTGCATATTTTGGGGTGAAATGTTATGAGTTTCAAGAATAATACCCTAGCTTTAAAAAATTGCCACAACATTTCCAACTTAAATAATGTATATACCGGGTGTTTCAAAAGTTCGGTGTGAAAGTAAAACGCGATAAAGAAAAAAAAAAATAGCAATTTATCAAATTACAACAGTGGTTCCCAACGTGGGGCGTACGCCCCACCGGGGGACATTTGACCTTCTATGGGGAACAATTCCAAATTTATTACTTACTCATTCACGATAAGTTTCTTTTTTTGGGGGGAGGGGGATAAGTTGTGTTGTAGGCTAAAAATAAATGGAATACAAGCAAAATTTAATAAATCAGTTTTTTATTGAATTTTTAAAGTGTTCTGTATTGAAATTTTAAAATAGATTTAACACCAGAATAATTATGTGAATAATTTTTGAAAATATTTTGATATCCTTTAAAGTATTAAAACTCACTATAATTTTTCTGGTGGAGTATTTTAAAATTTTTCGTAACGTTTTCCATTATTTATTAAATGAGTTTTCTACTTCTATTCGCTAATACAATTATCGATATTGGGAAAGGGAAAACAGAGAGAATGTGGTATGCGAAATAACGGCTACTTAATTTGATAAAGATGCGAATATTAAAATACTTCTTGTGTATTGTGTTATTCATATAAAGAAAAGCCAGTTTCCAAAGCTTTTCTGCCAACTCTTAATAAGTTACAAGAATGCATTATAAAATAATGTATGAATTTATCAATTTTAACGTTAAATGTAAGTGTTTATTTAAGTTACTTGGGAAGATAAAAATGCAGACTGTATAACACTTTTCTTTAACATTGAGTTAAATTGGAAAAGTACAACATAACTCGTTTTGGCATGTAGGCAAAGATGTATAATCTCATTGCATTTATAAAATTATGTTAAAAACACATTTGTGGTAGAAGATTCACCTCTTTGATAAGTTAAAAAATATGAAATGAATAGATTTTATTAATGGCTCTATTACACTTCCATCGTGTGAATAGAGTTCATTTTTAAAAAATGAGAGGCATAATTTACAGATTATGGGGGGTGGGGGACATAGTGACTTTACGGATGCTTTGGTGGGGCGTGGCCAATAGAAGGTTGGGAACCACTGAATTACAACAACCATTTGGAAAACGATTTTTTTGAAGACTAAAATTTAAGCCATAAAAAATCGCACGGAGTTGATCATACATTACGTACGCCATGAATTAAACATTAATAGTGTTATTACACGTAAAAATTGCAAGCCAAAAATATCGCCTGCGACCCGTCAGATTTCATGAAACTTAAGTATTATCCACCTGAAACTTACGTAAATATCCAAGCATTTCATTGGCTGTTCGGGAAAAGGCTTTTCCATCGTCAGATTTCCAAGAAATCTGACGGCCAATTTTAAATGAAATTTCATTCTTAAACTTCTAAACATCCGACAATATTACTTTTTACACCGTCGGATAGAGAAATAAATTTACTTTTAAATGCAATTTGTTTGAAAGCTGTATCTCAATTTGTTTCTGAGTTATAATTTTTTTTTTGTAGTTTTTATTACTTTTTTGTCCTAGTGGCAACAGAAAGTATCCATCGTTATTGAAATTAAAGGTAAATACAGATTACTGTATTAACCAATCAGAAAACGAATAAATTGCAGATTAAACCAATGAAAACCTTCAGATATGCTCTTGATTTCCCATTCTGACGAGAGCAATAACCATTTTTCCAAATGGTTAAAAAAGAAAAAAAAAAAAGATCTATAAGTCGGAGAGACATGTGGTTTGCAGACAAACATTCAGCATGGTACGGGATTTTGTATGACACTAACAAAAAAATTAGTTCAAAATCTTGATAATAAAGAGCGCTACCGCATACCATGGAATATTTCAATATTTTTTACACAATGCAAGATTTGGATACAAAAACATTAGAGAATACTGCATGCAGGGTCAGGTGGGGTAATTATGACCGCCGTCATATTGGAGAAAACTGTGTATGGTAAAATTTTGTTTCAAGCTTAGATATTAACCTATAATGTATATTTCATCTTAGATATTACTAGTCTGAAGCCTTTTTGAGAACCGAATAGGCTGTGTTAACCTTGATATTATTTGCGACTAACTTCATTTCTGAATAGAATAATGTAAGAAATTATAATTTAACATCGCAAAAGTTTATTATTTGTTAACGAGCAAGACGAACGGCATAGTTCGTTTCAACCCCAAATTTCATATTTATGAAAATCGCAATCATGTGTGAATGAAGAGCGATTTTTTTTTTCTCCTTCGAAATTGAGTATTCTAAAATTATGAAACCCAGGAGCTTCCGTGCATGAAAGATTGCAACTTAATATTTTCATTGTTCTTATGAAAATTCAATCACAAAACTTTGGATGTATTCCAAGTCACGAGTTTTGATGAAAATAGAAATCCATTTCCAAGTGTTTTTACAAGCCCGTTGATTTTGTTTGGTGGCCTATGAAACATACTAGAAGATAGAATTATGTTTAAAAAAAAACTAACTCAGTCTAACTCGGTTATAACGAGGCCGAAGAGACCGCAACATTTGCTCGATAAAACGGTTCTCTCGATATAAACAAATTTAAGATTTTAAATGCAAGAAAATATATAACGTTCAGTTAAATCATAATGTTTTATATTCAACTAGCAGAATCACCCGCCTTTGTCCATGTTAACCTAGGGGGGAGGGGGTGGTCTTCCGAATTAAATAAATAAAAATGCAGTGGCATGGCGATTATAATAATGGAGCTCTGTTCTCATAAATCGCTAAAAAGACAATTATAACAAAAATGGCGTTACTTTAGTCGCAATCATAGTAAAATTCCTCAGCTTTATAAATAAGAATGCAGGTTTTCTTTGGAGCATGTGGCAGAAAAATCTAAGATATTTCTCTGATAATATGTGGAAAAAAAGCAAAAAGTTCAACCAAATGACGTAGTATTTAGTAAAATTCTATTTCGTATAGCGTTTTTTTTTTTTAATGAAAGCTTACATTTTCATTCAAAAACACTAAACCTATAATAATTCGTAAAAATGACGTCATTTTTTAGACGCTTTTATCTTGACATCAGTCATGAAGTTTTGTTTATAAATAGAGAGAATCAACTTAAAAAAAAACTGTTACTGTGTTTTATTTCCTACTTAATATAAATCGCAGAAAATGTTACCACTGCATCTAAAGTATTATACCACTTCCCTATAAGGTA
This sequence comes from Maratus speciosus, assembly GCA_963932465.1. NCBI lineage: Eukaryota > Metazoa > Arthropoda > Arachnida > Araneae > Salticidae > Maratus > Maratus speciosus. The sequence continues at coordinate 525,549,761 of OZ010788.1, forward strand.
TATCTGTTACGGTTAAAGCATGAATGAAGGGTAAACCTAGGTTTAACCGGTTAAAGCGCGGATTACCTAGGCCTTGCGGATAAAGCCCGAAGAGTTCCCAACGCTTCCATCTTTAATCAGTTAAAGTTAGGTCTAACCAATCTTGGTAGGTTAAAGCTCGAAATTATTATAAAACATCTTTGTAGAAACATATTAAAACCTTGTAATCAGAAAAAATTTGTTTGTACCTTTGTTGTAGAAAAAATGGCCATAATTGTTTTTTGTTTTGTTTTTTTTTTTTTTTTTCAAAAAAAAAAAATTATGCTTATTTTTTTCCCCATTCTGACCAGAAAATCAGAATGCTAACTTTTTACGACTGCTCTTTCATCCTCATCTAAACGCTTCATTTATAATGGCTGTTTCATAATAATAGAAACCACCAGTCCACCAGAAGAAAATGAAGTAATGGAAATGTCGAGGGCGACACTAAATTCTGGAAAAGCAGAATTCCTGTTCTCTAGTTTTATTATTATCTTTTTCCTGAATTGTTTTCTTGAAATTCAAGCGTCTGTATTAAAATAGATTTTTTAACTTTAAAATTATTTAAATGAAGATACTACGTTGGCGAACGTTAGCGAGCAGGGGCTCAGCCCTCTAGTTTTTATTTATTGAATTAAAATTTCGAAATTTTTTGTGATGGTCAACCATACCCATTTGCAAATAAAATCACAGGATAAAACCTCTCATAATTTTTTTAAAGAAATTTAAAATTTAAATTTTATTAAAAAAGTGGGATAGTTTAAAATCGTTATACCTCGAAATATTACTCGTAGAATTTCAATTTTTTGCATTTAAATAAACAGAAATATATAAGTTTTAATTTAGATTCACCATTTTTAAAAACATTAATTTAAATAAAAATTAAAAATATTTAAAGTAAAAATCTGAAAAAAAAATGACGTACTTTAAAAAAAAATCCTTTTTTCAAAAGTAAATTTTTTTTTTTTTAATTTTCTGAATCAAAATTAAAGTAAAACAATTGAAAAATACATGTTCCAAATTTGAGCCATTTATCTTTAACGGTTCTTGACTTATAACAATTTAAGTACGAGAAATGGTGAAAAAACCCATCATGAAGAAAAATGGATTTTCATAAAAAGTCGTTTTCATGACAACCATTGCTTGAAAGCTAGATTTCGAAAACAAACCAAAACTTAAAAATGAATATTTCCTGTTCCAATTAAGATAGAAACATGATTTAAACTTCATTTTAAGCAGAAAAAAAAAACAGAGAAATAAAACAGATTTCTAATGTAACAGAAGAACTATTTCTAAAGAACAGCAGGAAAAAAAACAGATTTCTAATGTAATAAAAAATTTTAAGAAAATTTTAAGATTTTTGTGTCCCGGACCCCCTTAAACTAGAACGAAAAATCATGCATACGGTATACAGGGCGCGAAATTTCCGCTCGCCGATGGCGAGCAAATATTTAGGGTTGGCGAGTAAGTTTTACCTTTTAAAATATTGTGTTTTGAATCAAACTATGTACGCTCAGAATGTCGTGCCTCAATCGAACGACATGCGGATCTTGTAGATCTTTTGTGCTTAGCTGAGAAATGTGGATATTTTAACAAAATATGGCAATGAAGAACAATGCAGGTATTTTATCCATTTTACTGAAACTATGAAGTTAGACTTAGTGGAAAAATTAAAAAAGTTTATATACATCAGCATTCTGGTCGATGGTAATAGATGTCTAACATGCAAATCTCTATGTTCTATACTTGGATGCAAACGATAATCATATCAAAGAGGACATTTAAGGAGAAATAGAGCTGCCAAATTCTACTTCATCCAGTTATTTTCACAGCCATAACTGATTTTATAGATAAGAATATAGGTCCAAATGAATGTCTAGAAACAAGTGTAGGCTTGGGTACTGATGGTGGTCCAAATATGGTTGGATACAATTTAGGTCTGGTTATGAAAAAGAAATCTATTTGTACTAAATTGATAAACATTCACTGCCTTGCACATCATTTGCAATTGGCTGTTTTGGATACATGTGGTGAAGTTGAATATCTGAAAGCATTTGATTCAGTGATTAGGATTATTTTCAAATTTTACCATGTTTCGGCTAAAAGACCTCATATGTTAAAAGAAACAAGATAAATTCTAGGAGAAAACATTCGTAAAAAGCGTGATATGCACGCTATTAGACGATTATCTATCAAAGAAAGTGCTGTGAAAGCTCTTTTGCACGCCATTTTCAACAGGGGGCCCCAAGGAAAAGACAATGATTGTGCTAAAGCTAAGGGTTTGCTGAAAAGTTTGATTATAAATTTCTTTACGCTCTGTACTCCCTCTTAGATTTCTACAGGGAATTGAACCCTTTAACCCATTTTCGGCCAAAGGTGCGTAAACGCACCATTTCAATAAATATTTTTTTATTAACACTGTGACGAATATTTTTCAGTAATTTAATTTTTCTGCTATTTTTAAGGGTTCTGGAGACATCTATAAAATATCAGTAATTCAATTGGAGTAAACACTTTCTGTTGAGAAATTTTCAAAATATACTAGTCTTTTAAAATTGAAACGGTTATTGACAAATTCGACTTTTTTAAAATGTATAATTATTCCACTTCAGATTAATCATATGTTTTTATAATGGATTAAAGATCCAAGTTCTTTAAATAAAAAAATAATAAAACAAATGTCATAAAAAATTAAAAAAAATTATTAATTTTAAATTTAATGGTGCGTTAGCGCACCATTAACCGAATGCATTTTATTTCTCAAATAAAATATTATTTTTCATGCACGAAACCTTTTTCTTTGTCTTAATCAATGTAATTTAAGCATATTTCAATGAAAATAATACCACATTTTATAAAATTTCTATGCTTGGCCTAAAATGGGTTAAGTGTGGCATTTAAAAACACGGACCTTGTCATTTTATCTGGAAATAAAAATTGAACATTGCATCTCAGTTCTGACAGATCTCAAATCTAGTGTTCCACCAAACGAACAGGAGTTTTTGGACCAATTATCCATCTCACGGAAAATCAAGGTTGCACAGCTGGCAAATATTAAAAATGGGGAGCGAGAGTTTCAGATTAAAGAGGGAGAATAATTAAACATTGATAAATCATAACAACAAAAAAGATATACATCACAGAAAGACTGTAATCTATGTCAACAGATGTGTTGATATATGTCAAAAATTCTTGAATTTGGATTAGAAGAAATAAAAATGATCTTCATGTATTTAAACCCAAGTCTTTTTTAATGAAAAAGTGGATATTGTATTGGCAGAGTGGGCAGAATTCAAGTTTATGCTCCGTCCAGTAACACTGAAAGATAAACTGTTTTACAGTGAAAAGTACTTAGCAAGATTCTCCAATTCGTTCCAGATTCTAACAATTTGTGCCGTTCTAAGAGCGAGCATAACTTTGTGCGAGAGGCTTCTTCTGTCACAACAGACTCAAGACTGCATACAGGAACTCTATGAAGACTGAGACTCTGGCTGATTTACTTAGAATTTCTATGAATGGATCCACCCTGACAGATTTTGACACTACGGCTGCGATTGACAAGTGGTATTTCAATGCAGAAATGCAACGCTACACAATCATGAAGTACAGGAACTTTTCTTTCATGACTTTTTAATGGTATGCGACAATTTCTGTAATCATTGAAACCTTATGGCAACCTTATTTTGAGTTAATATTATGTATATACATATATATATGCAGGAAATATGTTTCGATTTTTCAATTTCTGCATTATTTTATGACTTCGCCACCAGAAAGTTCTTCATAGTACATTAGTTAACACTTTAAAAATTGTTCATATTTCTCATGAATGTAAAATATTCCTGATTTAGCAGACAGCTCCTTCTAACAATGGCCAATTTAAATTCCGCTTATCATAAATACTTCCTTTTCTGGACAAGAATGGTGATTGATGTTGCTGTCTGAATGAATGTAAAGTAATGGCGAGCGAAAGTTTTAGTCTGACGATCACCATTTGAACTGAAATTTCATGCCCTGGTATAGATTAAAAAACACTTTCCGACACATTCAGAATACTATAACAAAACTTCAGAGTTTACTAGGGTGAAAGATGTCTAATCTAAATTAACAATTTGGAAAACGCATAATGCATTTGAAATCCCGATTTCTGCTATTACCATGAATAGTGGAGAAAATATACGATTTTTTTGTGTAGCCCTGTATATGATCTATAGATATGTATGCATACGTACATAGTATGCTAAAAGTTAGTTCAGTTAAGGGGACAGTGGAGCTTAAAATCCTTAAATTTTTTTTTTTTTTTTTTTTTTTTTTTTTTTTTTTTTTTTTTTTGTAAATTTCAACTTAAATAATTATTCAAGGGTACATTATATAAATTTTGGCATGCATTTATCACAAAAAATTAAAAAAAAAATTATTTTTGAGAAACAAATGGAATTTTACGTGTCGTGTTAGAAATCTTCGAAATGCCCCATGCGTCTTCCATATCAATGAAAATCCCCAATATTTTTTATAAAAGTTTGGTTTATATATAGAAATAAAATAGAGCATCGAATTTTATATATTTAAATTTAAAGGTAAAAAAAAAAAAATTCAAAATTTCAAAATTTTTCAAAAAAAAAATTTTTTTTTTAACCTTTAAATTCAAATATATAAAATTCGATGCTCTATTTTATTTCTATATATAAACAAAACTTTTATAAAAAATATTGGGGATTTTCATTGATATGGAACGCACAGGGGGCACTTCGAAGATTTCTAATTAAATAAAAATCTAATTAAATAAAATTAAATAAAAATATCTAATTATATAATAATATTATAATCTATATCTAAAAATATCTAATTAAATAAAAAAATTTCTAAAAAATTACATTTTTTCCTCAAAAATAATTTTTTTTTAATTTTTTTGTGATAAATGCATGCCATAATGTATATAATGTACCCTTGAATAATATTTAAGATGAAATTTACAAAAAAAAAAAATAAATAAATAAATTGAAAAAAATTTGAAATTTTGAAAATTTTTCGAAAAAATTTCAAAATTTTTCAATTTTTTCTTTTTAACCTTTAAATTCAAATATGTAAAATTCGATGCTCTATTTTATTTCTATATATAAACCAAACTTTTATAAAAAAAAATATATAGGGGATTTTCATTGATATGGAAGACGCATGGGGCATTTCGAAGATTTCTAACACGACGCGTAAAATTCCATTTGTTTCTCAAAAATAAATTTTTTTTTACATTTTTTTGTGATAAATGCATTCCAAAATGTATATAATGTACCCTTGAATAATATTTAAGTTGAAATTTACAAAAATAAAAAAAAAATTATTTTTAAGGATTTTAACCTCCACCTTAAACGCATAGCACAGTTGAAAATCTTCATTCAGCAATTTCCGCCAATAAACGGATGTTGTTGAAAACTTTTGTGCAGCCCTATAGAATTTATACACACCAAGTAATATTTAAGCATGATCTATGGAATTTATGCACACCAAGTAATATTTAAAAAAATAATTAAAGTTAAAAACGTATACCAGAACTCAAACGCACTTCTAGCAATTATTGCTCGTTTTCTTCTGTAGCTAAATTCTTTTGTGTGTCCCTGTAAATGAACGATAAATTCTGTGCTCACCACGGTGTACAGTAGAAACTTTGTAGTACACTTCAGTGATATATATCAATTTCAATATGTTTAAAATAGCGTAATATCATTAAAATACACCGCAAACGATTTTCCCTATAGGCCGTAATGTAATGGAATTATTTTGAGTGTCCCTGTAAATGAAAAGTAAATGCTACACACTTTATTTTCAATACCGAACATGCCATAGTAGAGTGCAATAACATATATCAATTACATGGCAATCGTACTATATTTAGACGAGTTACAGCACGGACAAACAAACTGAATCCATAAACACTTTTCAACTATGTTGTAAAATGCTTGTAAAAGAGTATATTTAAAACTAGAAAACAGGAATTCTGCTTTTTCAGAATTTAGTGTCGCCCCCGATGAAAAAAATATATATATATGTATACAAATATAGATAGTTCAGTTTAAAGACTTCAAACACGCGCTTTTATTTTATATAAAATGACTTCTTCCGCATCCGCTAAAGAATTCCTCATTTACGATCCAGTCTTAAACAACATCTACAGTAAAATATGCATAGGACGTGACTATCGTTGAATAATACACAAATCAAAAATAAAATAAAAAGAGATTTCGTCATTCAAGAAACTGGAGAAAAAAAATCGGCTATCTCATGATTACACTTGACTAATTTTAACACAATTATTCTAATTGGTAAATAAATCATATTAGATGTAAATCTCCAACTGGGCGAAAAATGTCCGAACCACGAATCTTCTGGCTGAAGCCGTCAGTGCTCGGCCATCTGAGCTATCCCAGACGAATCTGATCGAACTTTTTCGCCCAGCTAACCTTAATGATTATAGCATCTGGTCTGAAACCTGGTTCAGTTCAACAGAATAAATCACAGGTAATGGAACTCCAGAAATTAGAACCAATTAGAATAATTGTGTTAAAATTAGTCAAGTGTAATTTCGTATCCAGCGTTTTCTGGAGTTCCATTACCTGTGATTTATTCTGTTGAACTGAACCAGATGCTATAATCATTAAGGTTAGCTGGGTGAAAAAGTTCGACCAGATTCGTTCGGGATGCGACATTACAATCCAACAAAACTTGAAGGGGGAATTGGCAGCTTTTGGCATATTTGTTGGTGGAGCGAAACCAGTTCCTAGGCAGGAGAAATGCATCATAGTTCTTCGGATCCTGTGATACTGTACTGTGTAATTTATTGTGAAATGCTTTGGAAATAGAAAATTGCTCTTCTGTACCTAAAACAAATGATAAATTTTACCACTTTTTAAGATAATTTATAATTCTGGGGTTTTTTTTTATGCAAATAAATGATTTAATTTATATAGATTTTTCAAATCTTTTCCCATTTTAATGTTTTCATTGCAGATTGTTATTAGTTTTTACTACACCTGTAATATATTTTGCTAAAATTTCCTAAAACTTTTTAGTACTTTGTTAAGTCTACACCGTTTCTTCGTTTTTCTGAAATCGTAAATTTTATAAAAATGTTGTAAAGTGGTTTACAATACAGAACATGAACTTAAAAAAATAAAATAAAACAATGACAAACATCTTAGGTAGTGGTAGGCGATTTTTATAAACCTTGAAAATAACTTTTATAAACATTAAAATAACATTTTTCATAAGTGTTTTACATTTTTAAGACATTTGTGATCATATGTTGCTCATAGAACTTAATTGCTTTAGCACATCCCCCCCCCCCCCGAAAGTTAATCCTGTTTCTTCGTTCACAGCACCCTCTTCCACAAACAAGATGAATTGAAAAAGTCCCCCTCCCTCCCCTGTAAACAAATGGGTTACTGGAGTAAGGGTAGAAAGTGAAAATTTCAGCACTCTTGGCTCATTGTGTTTTATCTCGCCAAACCCTTCAAGTTTTGTTGGTTTGTAATCTAGCGTCCGGCGAAGCTCAGATGGCAGAGCACTGGCGGCTTCAGCCAGAAGATCCCTGGTTCGAATCCTGGTTCGGTCATTTTTCGCCCAGTTGGAGATTTACATCTAATATCTCATGATTCATATGCCTTCAATTGTTTGTAATATTAATGCAGATACTTAAAATTAAATTTAGTTTATAATAGCTCCATGTTTTATCAGAAATCATGCATCTATATTTTTTCAAAGTAGCACGTATTTTAATTACATTCTTTTTTCAGTTTTTATGAGAAAAGGGCAACAAAAAGATATATAATTGCTATTTTTCAACTATTTTCCCTTTACTTTCTACAGAAATGGAGTACTTGAGTTGCCAAAATTTAACAAATGCTGCTAAAAACTACAAAAAAATTAATATCTCAAAAATAAATGGAAATGTAGTTTTCAATCAAATTGCATTTAAAAGTTTTTTTTTTTCCTATACGACGGTATAAAAATTAAAAATTTGCGATGCTTAGAAGTTTAAAAAATTGCAATAGAGATTATTCCGTAATGCATCTGCTTCGTTTTACGGCTGGCTTATACAATGTAACGTTATTTTTTGGACACGACACATTAATAGCTGGGAGAACGAAATAGCATACCGGGGGCTAATAAACTATTTTTATTTTTAGGCTTATTGTTTCCCGTCGCTAATGTAACCATAACGTAATAACTAACACGAGTTTTCTTCGTCTGCTAGTATTTTTTGACACAGATAACATGTCAGTAGAATAAATTTTAATATTTATATTTAAAATAAAAGTTTACGACAGTCCTCTTAAAAAATAATAATTCATTTCCTAAAATTGCGACAGAACTGGAATATTAAAGAGAATTTAATCTTAAAACATTTTAATCACTTTGTAATATGCGCATTTTAACAAAATTTTATTTATCCGAATCATTCTGTAATGAGTTCGAAGTTCTTGTCCCAAATTATGCAGCAGTATCAAATTACGATGAAAATGAATTCATTATTGCTTTTTATTCTCAGTAAAAAATAACAATTCCTACTTAAAAACGAATTAAATTTAAAAAATCAAAAAAACCATATAAAGCGAACTAATTAATTATTTCTCATCCATGCGAAATTATTTTTTATATTACTTACCTATTTTTCGTATTTACTTGTATTGATGACTTTTAAGTTGTGTTTAATTGTTAGTTCCTATCTATAAACACTGTTTTGATGAGGCCTATAGATGTCTATGATGGTTAGAGTTGCAGTAGAACTAGAGATCCTACCTACACAACTTCCAAGTTGTGTAATATTTAAACCGAGCTTCTGACTGTAAAATAGTCAATAAAACATCGTCTTCATTTTGAAAGACCTATCCAATGATATGCCACTCAATAGGGTGCGTTAAAAAAAAATTTCGCCTCTACCGCCATTTTGTATATTACGGCCGTCATTTTAAATTTATGAAAACAAAACTTAGCCTTTAACCATCGGACGATTAAGACAAATCGATAGAGACCTCATTCATTAACCCCTTGGGGACGAGCGACAAGTATACGTGCCGGAAATAGGCCTAAGGATACTCGTTTATCCTCACCAGTAAAATTTTACTGTAAAATTTGCCTTATTTAATCCGAACATTTTCCCGATTTGAATAGGCACAAACTTCTGTTTTTTAAAACCGGTAGCAAAGTAATAAACATTTCGTAAAAGGCTCCCGTCGCGAAGGGGTTAAAATCGATCCAGCCATTGAGCTGTTTCGAGGGTATAAAGAAACCCACATACCCAGATACGCGTGAAACACATAACCCTTCTTGGCAGTCGGGTAAAAATATTTGTAGCGACAACTGTTACTCGTGTCCTTAAAATTAACATTTGGTTTATTGTGTTTAAAGGTTAAAAAAAAAAAAAAACATTTGTTTATCATGTTTGCAGTGTTAATTCATTAGCAGATCCTATTGCAATCAATTGCTGATTGGTTTCAATATTCCAACATATGAATTGTATTAATTTTATATGAAAATATGTGAATGGACCAAAGAAACCCCGAGTTGCGGCTACTTTGTTCCAAAACTTTAAAAATAGTTAAAAATAAAAAAATAAAAAATTGACTCATTAAAACCATACAGTTTGCTTCATTGTTTCCTGTTAATTGATTACAATTCAATTTCGACGTTGAAAAATCATATATAGTATTTTTTAATAATGGAAATGTTAGTGGAACCAGGAAAAAGTGGCCCAAAGTAGCGCCCCGTTTGACAGTAACAGATAATCATTTACAAAAATCTCTCTATTCTAAAAAAAAGTAACTACCGCTGTCACCGCCGCCGCCGCCGGTTTTGAATTTTTTGTGACCGGAGGTCTTTCTTCGTTAATATTGAGAAAAATAATGCATACAAAAATATGAAAATCAGTGGTTTTATACAGAAATGTTTGATAAACACGCTGATGCAGACAGTTTTCAAATCGGAGAATTATTTTAAGAGATATTGAATGCTGAAGTTGGACAAAATCGTTCCACTAAAAAAGTTTTATAGCAGCAAAAACTATACATGGCAGTGTAATCATTTTTAGATCATTTTATGCGTTAGAATTTGCCGGAGTGCAGATTGCATTAATTTTTTTATTTTGACTCATTTTTTCAGGTTTTATTTCTATTTTAAATTCAAATTTTCTGCATTTCTAGAAATATTTTTTACAGATTTCAGAAAATTGTACTAATTTAAACTGTTGCCAACTGTATAAAAAGCTCAAGCAATAATGTTTGCTTCAAATTAAAAATTTATTTACACGTGACTATTATAAACAGGAAAAAAACTTTCAAATTAGAATTAAATAATTATGTATAAAAAGCAGGAACTTATTAAAAATTACGTCATAAAAAGTACACACGTGAATTTTAAAAGAGAAAGGATATTGTAAAATAATAAATTCATTAGCATGCGTTAGAAGTCTTAGGAGAAATTATGTCATATTTACGTCACATTATAGTTATTACATAAAATGAACACAAAATAATATTGCAAAAAAGTTTAAATTTAGAAATTGCGCTAGACATTTATTTAATATTTTGAGAGGATATTTTCAACTATTTTTGTTAGGAAACCGCAAATAATATTTCATTGCTAACAAAAGTACTTTCACGCGATTATTTAAAAGAGAAAGAATAGCTTGGTAAAAATTACGTCAGATTTAAAACGATTAATTTAAAATATCTCATTTAAAAGAACTTTCTTTTCGCTTTGTTAAAAAATACCAGGAGACAAAGACTCTGTTTACTTAATTCCTTTTATATTAGCTTATTTTGAAATGTTGTTACACGTGTCTACGTCATCAAGTTATTTTTATTTCGACGTTTTATTTGTATTTTTATTAATGTTGTACGAATTTATTTGTTCTTTCGTTATTTAAAATAAAAATTATGTCAATTTGTATAATTTGGCGAATGGTTTGGCGATTTATATAATTTGGCGAAATGGGTCGTCGGGATAATCAAGTAGTACCGCAGCGGATTTGGCGTTAAAATTCCCCAATCAAAGAGAAATGAATTGAAATTCGTTTATAGGGAGATCGCCACTGTTTTTTAAATTATAATTCAATCTTTCGAAATCTTTTTAAAGCCGATCAAATTAGCGTGCATTTAGAGCCTGCGGTGTATGGACGGGGGTTGGCGAGCGTAGCTCGTAGGGGGCCGAGCCCCCTAGTGATTATAAAAGATAAATAGGTATATACGTCAAACGAAAATATTTTTTAATAAAATGAAATTCGTATAATTAGAAAATCTTTCTGTGTCGTTGATGAATTAATTACGTTTTATTTTATATGAAAATAAAAAGTTTTGGGCTAAGGCACAGAGAACCAAGCTAGGCCACAAGTATAATTAATTAATAATTATGTATATTTAATAAATACGCATAATTAGTTAATAATTATGCATATTTAATAAATACGTATAATCAATTAATAATGATGTATATTTATGCATGCATTAATTACTTTAATAATACAATTTAATTACTTTAAAAAAATTGGACATTTTCGCTTTCGGCCGAAAATAGGAAGATCACCGAAATTCGGTTTCGGCCTTATAAATCTGTTTCGGTCGATCATGAATTATTACGAAATTTAAGTATGTTATTAAGGATATGTATAAAGTATGTAGTATATATAAAGTATATTATTAAATACTTTATTTTTTTAACATGCTGCAGATGTAAAAAATATGTTTTGGGTTAGCATTTATAGTTGCTAAGAAAAATAAGTATATAATTACGTATATAATTATACGTTAATAAATACGTATAATTAATTAATAATTATGCATATTTGTGTATGTATTAATTACTTTAAAATTTTTGGACATTTTCGTTTTCGACCGAAAATAGAAAGATCACCGAAATTCGGTTTCGGTCATAAAAACCTGTTTCGGTCGATAATGTTTCATGTTAAAACAAGAAAGAAAAATCATGCGTACGGCATAGGTTATGAAACACTTTCCAACACTCCCTGAAAACTTTGACAAAACTTCGTTATTTAGGGAAATAAGGTAAATGAGATAACTAAGTAAACATTTAAAAATTTGATTTCAGCAGTTACCGTCCACAGCCAAATATGTATTCTAATTCTTTTGAACAGCTCTGTATTTGATCAGTATGTTGATATATATACTATATAATGAGAAAATTTAGTTTAGCAAGAAAACGCATAACAGGTTGAAATTTCTCTTTCAGCAGTTTATACTAATAGATGGAAACATGCTTGAATACTTTTATACAGCTCTGTAGTTTACCTAATACCTTTATTAGAAGCCATTATTTAGCTAAAATTTAAATAAAACTATAACACTCTTAAAACTACTGAAATCACATTTCCAGAAATTATCATCCATAGGCGGCCATGTATCCAATTCTTTGCATGACCCTGTATATTCTTTTATGTATATTCTACAAACATTTCTTAAAAAACTAAATGCAGTTCAGCATAAAAATGTATAGCTCCTTTAAAAATCACTTTTAAGCAATTTGCGCTCATACCCAGTAACCCTTACGAATTCTTTTGTGTAGCCTTGTATATCAATTATAGCATTTATACAAACCATACAGTATGCATAAATATAGTGAAACATAAAAGTGCATGTCATAATTGAAAATGCATTTCCAGCAATCACCGCTAATGTACAGTACCTCTGATACAATATAGTATCTGAAATCTTTTGTGTGTCCCTTTAAATGCTATGCTCTTCATATTATGCATGAAATAACGTATAGTAAACCTCAGAGACGTATATCAATTTCATTAAAATATGAAATAGTTTAACATAATTAAAATACTCCGTAAACAATCCCCCCCCCCCCATATCATTATGTAACGGAATTCTTTTGTGTGGCCTTGTAAATGAATAATAACTATTCTTTGCATCGCATACTCTACAGAATGCATATATTAGTGCACTTCATAAATGCATATAAATTTTGTTATGTTTAGATGCGTGTAACATCATTAAAAATAATTTGAAACGATTTTTTCCCATTGGTCGTAATGTAATGGAATACTTTTGACTGTCCCTGTAGATGAACAAAACATGCTACAAACTTCATTTGAAATAGGAATCGTGCTATGGTAAACGTCAATAACATCCAAAAATTTCAGGGCAATCTGAGTATATTTACGAGAGTTAGAGCGCGTACAGACGGACAGACAAACCGAAGTCATAAACACTTTTCCAACTTTATTGGAAAGTGTTAAAAATAGAAATGTTTTGGGTTAGCATTTATAGTTGCTTCAGAGGGTCGTAGAAAAGTGTTTGGAAACATTACGGACAGTGGGCTGTAATTGTGTGATGTATGTTTTAAGGCGGTTCTCAAATTCCCTGCTCAACAAACGCGAAAATTTCTGACACATTTTTAAACGGAAAGGCACAAACTAATGACGCAATTTGGAATCGAAAGGTTTTCAATTTTTGGATAAATAAATTACGGGAGACTGGGGATACTTGATCCTCTAGTCGTTTCTGTTTTTATTTTTATCTCAGTTGTCATTTGACATTTTAGAGAATTTTTTTTTACCAAAATAATCGTGTGTCCATTTCTTATACAACGTATTTTTTTTTCTTGGTATAAAAAACAAATTAATTTCAGAAAATTGTATTTTTCAATTTTTCAAAAGGGGGATCATATATCCCCACTTAAAGGGATAGTTGATCCTTTCGTTCGGGATACTTGATCCCTGTCAAAAGTCAAGCTAATATTGTTTCATTATGTATACATCGCAGTATTATAAGTTAGTAATAAACATTTAACTTTTATTTCTTTCATTTATGACTGCAAAATGAATTTTTAAACACTTTGTTGATGACTTGAAGTATAGATAATTATAAAACCTATAAACGCAATTTAATTAAAATATAGGCGAAAATGAAAACTTTAGAAACAAAAGCTATTAAAGAAATCAACAAATAGTTAAACTTTATTTTAATAAATAATATACAATAATACAAAGTAAAAGTAATGAATAAAGCTTTCAAAAAATAATGACACAGCCTCATTATCAGTAGGTATTTTCAAACTTTGAAAAGTCAAAGGTTATAATTGTAGCAGTTCTTAAGATTCTTCTTACCGTAAATGGATTAAGTAACTTAATAACGCAATCTGACTCATCAACCAAGCTTTTATCAATTTTTTTCCGGGAAATAGAATTTATTAAGCGCGCCTTTTCTTCGTAAAAAATTGATCTCACATTCAAAAAGTCCCGGTTCTAAATTGAATGTTTCTTGTGATGTGGGTAGAATTTTAAATAAAATTAAAGTATCACAAACACCTTTTGCTAAATTGATGCTAATGTTCTGTATTTAGTAACCAAACTGAAGTATTTCTATTTGTATTAAAAGTTTAGCTGTTTGGGGATACATGGTCCCAAGGATCAAGTATCCCTAAGAAAAAGGGGGATCAAATATCCCCATTTTGCGTTTAGAACATAAATGTATATTTTAGGTGGTAAATAAACAAAACTAATTTGCTAAAGAAGTTATATTGAGAATAGTAAAGTTTATACTTTAAAATGATATACAATTCAATTTATCAAATTTCCAACAATAGAAAACAAAAATAAAACTTTAAAAACCTTTTAAAATTTGAACTTGCAACAATTAAATATTTCTTTTTCATGCTGAAACAAAATGGCTGTAAACGATTTTATGTCAGACTATCTGAAATAATGCATCTTAAAATGTGTTGCTAGATTTCAAAATTCTACATATTGATTTTAGTGTACTTTTTGATCAGGGATCAAGTGTCCCCAGTTTCCCCTACTCCAGGGGCGCCATTTGAGGGTGCTGTGGGGGGGGGGGTAATCCCCCCCCCAAGGAATTTGGTTTTCCAGAAAATTTATCAACCATCAATTGTCAGACTGAAACAAAAATTTTAAAAAATGCTCAAACACTAAAATAACTTATCAGATTTGATTGCAGTAAAAACATATGCATTAAATAAATGCTTTATGCTTAGAAATCTTATACTATAATACGAGCAAAAATTGTGTGTGTGTATGTAAATTTTATCTTAAAAACGGCTCTAACGATTTTGATTAAATTTTACACCCTACCGTTTTTGGGCACGAAAGGACTATTGGAATGGGTCACGTGTTCGAGAAAATTCGATTAGTGGGTCATTTTGTGTCAGGGTCAAGCTAATTATATCTAAAGAACGGTTCAATCGATTTTGACTAAATTTTGTATCCAACCATTTTCGCGTACGAGAAGACTATTGGGCTAGGTCATATTTCGAGAAATTTCGATTCGTGGGCCATTTTTGGATCACCGTGGTTCAAGCTAAGTTTATCTAGATAACGGCTCTAACGATTTTGGCAAAATTTTGTATTCTATCGTTTTCGGGCACGAAAAGGCCATTGGGATGGGTCACTTGTTCGAGAAAATTTGATTAGTGGGTCATTATGGGTCAGGGTCAAGCTAAATATATCTAAAAACGGCTCAAGACACTTCCACAAAATTTTGTAATATACCGTTTCTGTGCATGAGATGACCATTGGGCTAAGTCACATGTTCGAGAAAATTCGATTAGTGTGTCATTTTGGGTCACAATGGGTCAGAGTCAAGCTAATGCTAAAAAAAGCTCAAGATATTTTCACAAAATTTTATAAACCGTTTCTGGGCATGAGGTGACCAGTGGGCTAAGTCACATGTTCGAGAAAATTCGATTCGTGGGCATTTTGTGTCACAATGGGTCAGGGTCAAGCTAATCGAATCTAAAAAAATGCTCAAAACATTTTGACCAAATTTTGTATTATACCGTTTCTTGGCATGAGAAGAGAATTGGGCTAGGTCACATGTTCGAGAAAATTAGTAGGTCATTTTGGGTCACAATGGGTCAGGGTCAAGCTAATTGTATTTAAAAACGGTTCAAAACATTTTGACAAAATTTTGTATAATACCGTTTCCGGGCATGATAATAACATTGGGCAGGGTCGCATTTTCAAGAAAATTCAATCAGTGGGTCATTTTGGGTCCTAATGGATCAGGATCGAGGTAACTGTAGGTAAAAAATGACTCAAATGATTTTGACAAAACTTTATGTTACACCGTTTCTGGACAATATAAAACCATTGGGTTTGGTCGTATGCTCAAGAAAATTCTATTAGTTTGATGACATTTGATGACAATGGATCAAGCTAAACGTATCTCAAAAAGGTTCAAACGATTTTGACGAATTTTTTTACTATACCGTTTCACAGTACAAAAAGACCATTTGAATAGGTCACATATTCGATAAATTTCGGTTAGTGGGTCATTTTTGAATCAACGTGGGTCAAGCTTATTTTATCGAGAAAACGACTAACGATTTTCACTAAATTTTGTATTCCATCGTTTTCAGGCTCGAGAAGAGCATTGTGTTAGGTCGCATGTTCGAAGAAATTTGATTAGTGAGTCATTTTGGGTCACTATGGCTCAGGGTCAATCTAATTGCATCTAAAACAGCAAGAATGATTCAGTGGTAATATCGAGATAAAAACAAAGCTAATTTTGACCGAGCTTAGCTCGTTCACTCCTGCTAGTGAATAATTATTAAAAAAAAAAATCCTATTCGAACTTTCTTAAGGTGAGACATATATCGTACTTTGGCTAATTTTAAAAATACATGAGAGACATTTTCTTCTCGGCTGTGTACAACTTGATCATAGGAAAACTAGTGCCCTCAGGGATAGAGTTTTTTCAGATAGTATTTTTTTTTTTTTTTTTTTTTTTTTTTTGCGCCGGGGGGGGGGGGAGGAAGAGGCAAGTATAATTCAAGTTCTTAATTATCGGACTTTTTCACTTTTTGGATTATTAGTGTCAGATTACATTTATTGCAATGTCATCAAATTATTCAATTATTTGCTTTATTAAATCATATTATATATGGTACACTCTCAAAATTCTTTAACGCCTAAGAATGGAGTCTGCGCGCACTCGACAAAACAATTTCTTCAACCAAAAATCGACAGGCTTCCACCGAATCCCAAAGTAAAAGAAAATTACTCCATTTTTAAAACGTTTATAACAAATTAGTCTATAATTTCATCCCTTATGTACAGAAATGAACACATGGATTATTACTATGTGTCACCATTAATAGTCAAATCTATAGTTTTTCATTTGAAAAATATTCACGGCATCCTTGTTAAAACCCAGGTCATCCCGACTCGAACCGAAAGAGATAAAGCACAATCCGAAAAACTAGTGTACCTCACTCGCAACGAAGAAAATACGTCAACTATCCTGCCGTAGGGCTGTAATTTCATGTAAATACGAAAACCGTTAAAAAGATTTACATTTTAAAAGGCAACCCAACCCGAAATGAAAAAAAATGAATCCACATTTCAATACAATTATTGTAAAAGAAGCCTATAATTATATCTTTAATATAAACTTTCACTTTTATGTAGAAAAATGAAGATAATACTTGTATATAGAGTATTCATTAAAGTTCAAATGCAGCTTTTTTATCTGAAAAATATTCAGGATCTCTTTAAAAAATGGCATTAACACGAACCTAACTTATAATAGTGAAAACGCAACCCGAAACAATTAAGGGTGTATTCCGATCCAAACTGCTTATTTTCTGATTCATTTTAAAATTCGTTTTTGCTCTCAAACGCATCAAACTGGGAAATTCTCTTATTTAGAAACTACATAATGTGCCGTGTTTCTCGATTTTTTGATAAATGCAGAAAATACTGTATCAAATCCTGTCAAAGTTGGCGTTTTGAACCGAATTTTCCGAAGCGGGCGATCTGGGAATGAAAAAAATGGTCATACTGAGAAAATAATTGTTTAAAAATCCAATTCTAATTAATTGAGCTGAAAATGAAATCGCACGGCATGTTAAACATGTCTTCAAAAATCACCCCCAGCAAGTTTGATCTTTGTACTTTTAAAAATGAGTCTGAAAATGTCTCAGAAAATTTCGAGCTGTTGAGGGTGGAAAAACATTTTTTCGAATACACCCTTAACGCTTTACTTTACCTTTACTTGCAGAAAATCACTAAGGAAAAATTTCTTATCGCTATATAGATCATAAAAGTTGCAAATTTCGTGACCTATTCAGAACGTTCGTGGGCTCATGACTGATTGAATTTCATGATTTTCTTTTTCGCGATCATCTGACGAAATTTGCGCTTTTTTCAGCAACCGTTTCACGGAATTCGATTTTTTTTTTTTTTCAACCGTTATCAAAATTGTTTTTTTTTTCCCTCGCGACTATTTGTCAAAAATCTCAATATTTTTCCGCGATCAACAGACGAAATTCCGTATTTGTTTCTGCGATCTTTTGATAAAATTCGCGATTCTTTTTCACGATCATTTGTTGAAATTCGTGATTATTTTCCTCTATCACCAACTAATAATATTTGTACTTTTTTGTGCGATAGTTACACGAAGTTTCGTATTTTATTTCACAATCGTTTGACGAAATTCCCCTCGACTGTTTGACTAAATTTTCGTGATTTTTTGTGCAATCTTTTGACAAAATTCGCGAGTTTTTTCGCAATCCTTTTACAAAATTCGAGATTTTAGTTTGAACAATCATTTAACGAAATCTACATTTCTTTTCGCGATCTCTGATGAAATTAGCAATATTTTCCACGGTCGTTTGGAGAAATTAGAGATTTTTTCCGCGACGATTTGTAGATTTGTTTTTCAAAATTTACGGGATTCGAAAGAAAAAAAATTCGTGGACTTTCACGAAAATTAAGAAAAATCACAAAATAATCACATGTCCGTGAAAGAAGTTAAGGAGACAAAATCACGCAGAGCTTATTTCTTGGGCGCGATTTTAATAATTTTAAAAAAATTTAAAATGTGAAATGTGGTACCAAAAAATTGAAAATGGAAAAATATTTTTTTCTTATGTATTTGACCTTTATACAAAGACTCCGCAGCAGTTTTTGTTTTGTCTATATCTTAAAAAATGGCTGAGTTATAGCATTTTGAATTTCTAGCGAAGCTAACATTTTGAAACGTCCTGAACTTTGTCACGCGATAAAAGGCGTATTTATGAACCGATTTGGATGTAACTTCGTTTATACATAGTTATTACATACATAGGTATTAAAAAATTGGAAAATAAAAAAGATTTTTTTTTTATGTGTTTAGCCTTGGTACAAAGATTCTGGAGCAGTTTTTGTTTCTGAAAATTTGTTCTTTTGTTTATATCTTAAAAAGTGGTTGAATTATAGCACTTTGAATTTCTATCATGGCTAACACTTTGAAACGATCTTGTATTTGTCTCGCGATACCACACGTATTCGCCTATTTCGATGGAAGAAGGCATGTGGATAGTATACATCAATATCTCGACCAAGTTCGCTGGCCAGATTCATCAGCCATCTTGTTTCAAAATGACGGCTATTTAAAAAAATTTTTTTTAAATTAAATTTAAAATGAGATACCAAAAAATTGAAAAATGAAAAAGAGTTTTTTCGTATGTGTTTGACCTTAATACAAAGATTCCGGAACAGGTTTTGTTTCGTCTATATCTAAAAAAATGGCTGAGTTATAACATTTTGAATTTCTATTGTGGCTGACATTTTAAAACGACCCGATTTTTGTCACGCGATAACAGGCGTATTTATGAACCAATTTGAATATAACTTGGTCTGTACATAGTACATACCAATGTCTCGACCGAGTTCGTTGGCTAGCTTCATTCGCCATCTTGTTTCAAAAGGGTTGCCATTTTTTAAAAAAAAAAATGTAATTTAAAATTTAAAATGAGGTATTAAAAAACTGGAAAATGAAAAAGATTTTTTTTTATGTGTTTAGCCTTGATACAAAGATTCTGGAGCAGTTTTTGTTTCTGAAAATTTGTTCTTTTGTTTATATCTTAAAAAGTGGTTAAATTATAGCACTTTGAATTTCTATCATGGCTAACACTTTGAAACGATCTTATATTTGTCTCGCGATACCACACGTATTCGCCTATTTCGATGGAAGAAGGCATGTGGATAGTATACATCAATATCTCGACCAAGTTCGCTGGCCAGCTTCATCAGCCATCTTGTTTCAAAATGGCGGCCATTAAATTAAAATATATATATATTTAAAGTGAGGTGCAAAAAAATTAGAAATTGAAAAAGGTTTCTTTCTTAAGTATTTGACCTTGATATAAGGATTCAGGAGCATTTTTTGTTTGTCTTTATCTTAAAAAATGTCTCAGATATAGCAGTTTCAATTTCTAACGTGGGTGACATTTTGAAAAATCTGATTTTTTGCCTGCGACAGCACTCGTATATATCAACCGATTCCGATGTGAGTGAGCATGTGCACAGCAATTACTAAGGTCTCGACCAAGTTCACTGGTTAGCCTCATCCACCATGTTGTCTTAAAATGGCAGGCACTTTAAGAAATCGCCGAATTTGGCAGCCAAATATAAGTTACTTTAAATAAAAGCAGCTTGGATAAAGCTGACTAATTTCGCGAAATTCTCATTCATAATGATTTAGTATTAATAAAAATTAATATTGAATCTCCTACATTCGGTTTCCACTTAATTGAGCTTCGTGTGTTTGAATAATATAAATTGGCTTTTTTTAAATAAGGAATATGAAAGCTACCTCTTCCTCCCGGCACTGGCCGGAAGGACTTTTTTTTAGATTATGTGTTTAGTTGCAACTTGCGACTATTTCTTTCAATTCTATTCGTAGCTCTTTTTCAAAAGATAATCTTTGCCACTTTCAAGAAGAATATATTAAAGAATATATTTTTTTTTAAACAGTAATACAAAACAAATATAAAGATATTCGATAGTAACAGGCCAGCTATCTATGCGTGTGACGTGTATTCTCCCCCTCCCATAGTCCAAATAC
The DNA here is from genome assembly GCA_963932465.1 of Maratus speciosus. Lineage (NCBI taxonomy): Eukaryota > Metazoa > Arthropoda > Arachnida > Araneae > Salticidae > Maratus > Maratus speciosus. The sequence continues at coordinate 525,570,643 of OZ010788.1, forward strand.
ATACATATTTTAGCCATTATCTTTGATTTATGGCCCCACCAGTGGCTGAAAGGTTTTGCTCTCGAAGCTGGTAGACGGGAGGTTCTGGGTTCGAACCCAATCGCGACCGTCGGCCTAACTGTTCGGAGTTTTCTTCGAACCTTGCGAAACCTTGTGTAAATACGGGTTAGGTTCCCTTAGAAAGACCCCCATGGAGGGTACTCCCCTTAGGGCCTATATCCCTCGAGTAGATAATCGGCCGTCAAAAATCAACTCATCTCAACTTTGATTTATTCTTTTGTTTAAATTATCAGAAATGAATTAACAATTTTCTACATCAAATTGTTTTAAAAATTGCTAAATTTTGTATGATTTCCATTGTCTCTACGCTGATTACCGATTGCCTGCTGATGAATATCGCGTAAATATACTAGAAATCTGCATGGATCGAATTTTCAGACACAGATCCAGTCCAGTCTTGAGAAATCTATCCTGTCCAGACGTAAAAGCTAAAATTCAATTCTGACCTGAGCAGTGCAAAAATATTTAAAATCAGCCCGGACTGGACTACTCAATTCCTACAATAATTCCGCAGGGCTTGATATTCAATTTTTCATAGGAGGGGAGTCTCCCTACCAACATTTATAAATGGAGGGGAGTTGAGCTTTTTGGGAGGGAGAAAAAAATATGAAACCCTCTGTTATTTTACGTGCTTTTTAAAGATTTGTATTAATTATTTTGTCATGTCTGTATTAATACAGGCATGACAGAATACCATTGAAGCAATTTAAATCAACAACTCACAATAATGATGCAAAATGTTTTTTTTATTTAAAAAAGTAAGAAAGCGGGGGTGATTCTGAGTAAAAAAAAATTCTGAAACTGACAGCAAATTTTCTGAAAGGTTACAACAGAGGGGATGAAGGCGGGGGGAGGGGGAGAATCACTCCCAGCACTAGCTATGTGTTTTTCGTGCCCCTTTGACGAAATTTCCGTTTTTTGCGATATCTTGACGAAATTTGCTGTTATTTCGCGATCTTTTCACGAAATTTGCCGTTATTTCGAGATCTTTTGACGAAATTTGCCGTTATTTCGAGATCTTTTGACGAAATTTGCCGTTTTTCCGCGATCGTTTAACGAAATTCGCGGGTTTTTTTTTCCGTGATCACTGGACGAAATTCGCCATTCTATGACGAAATGCGCGTTTTTTTCGCAATACTTTGTCGAAATTTGCATTTTCCCGCAGTCTTTTGACGAATTGCGCGTTTTTTTCGCGATCCTTTGACAAAATTCATGGTTTTTCACGATTCCTTGATGAGATTCGCGATTCTTTGATGAAATTCGCGGTTTTTTCTCAGCGATCGTTTGGCTAAACACTAAATTTGTGTTTATTCCGCGATCCTTTGACGAAATTAGCTGTTTTCCGCGATCCTTTGACGAAATTAGCTTTTTTCCACGATACTTTGACGAAATTAGCTTTTTTCGCGATCCTTTACCGAAACTCGCATTTTTTCCTCGTTCCTTTGCTGAAATTTATGATTTTTTTTGCTACCCTTTGATGTAATTTGCGGTTTTTTTTTTTTTTTTGCGATCCTTTGGTGAAGTTCAAGTTTTTTTCCCGCAATCTGACGAAATTCCCGTTTTTCCTATGACAAAATTTGTGTTTTATTCACAATCCTTTGCTACGAAATTGGCGATTTTTTCCTCGAACGATTGACAAAATTGATTTTTTCGGCGATCATTTGTCGAAATTCGCGATATTTTTCTGTTGAACTGATGACCGATTTTTCACAATTTTCGGAACCTAGTGCCTTAAATTTTCGGAACACTCCTGAATTCGCCAATCGGTCGCGGACACTTGTCAACTGATCTCGAGAAAAAAAATAATGGAATTTGTCAATCGGTCGCATCGAAAATTCGTGAGTTTCAACGATCTTTCGCGGTTAAAAGTGTCAATTAGTCGCGCGAAAATGTCGGGAACTTTTTGCAAGGCGTTCGCGGGAGTTAATCGTAATTTAAAAATGCAAAATTTTCAGGAAAATGGTGAAATTTTTTGGACGGGAGTCTCCCGCCCACGATATTATGTTGGGCGGGATTTCAAAATTTTGGGCGCGAATCCCGCCATCCCGCCCTGAAATTCAAGTCCTGATTCCCAATATTTGTAAGTCAGCATTATCCTACAAATTAAAATTCTTTAAAAGAATATTCCATACACATTTAAGCATGCATTTTAAAGTACAGAATTTTCCAGTTTATTTTAAAGTATAGAATTTTCCAATTTATATGTCCGCAAGCCATGATATACGTAATTACAATATTAATGTGATCGCATATGGCAATTACATTTATTCAAATGAAGACTCGTTAAAATTAAATAGTTTAAAAAAAGAAAAGAATGATTAAAATAATAATAATTTTGGAACAGGAAAAAATGTAGATTCCAAAAAAGAACATTTCTCTTTAATTGATAAAGCCAAAATAAATTTCTAAATGTTCAGTTAACAAATGTACATTCGTAACAAAACATAGAAAAGAGAAAGAGATAACATCTCATAATTTTTTTAATGGCAGATTTGAAGTGGAGGGATGCGAGAGACACTTTTCAACTCGGCATTTTGTCTACTTTCCGAATATGAATGCAAATTTTGAAATAAAGGTCGGCTACATATTAAAAATTGTGCCAACCTTAATTTTTTTAATGGTAACACCGACTTTTGACACTATATTTGATTTTTTTTATATAGACAGCCCGACAAAACGGTTATTTATACATAATTTCTTAAATTTTCTCACAGTTATAAAATAAAATGTGTTAGGAGTTTATTCATATATTCAGATAAAAAAAATCCTACAAGAAGATGTGTCGGGAACATTCAATTAGTTACGTGAAAAATTATGTAGAATTTTTAATATAACAAAGACTCACTTTATGCAAGAATGTACGGTAATTTTTTTCTTTCCGACTTAATACATAATATTTTCTTTTCTGTAGATACTTTGATAACAGGAGACGGTCCTTTTAGACCATCAAAAAGTTAAATTTATTTGTATCTTGAAAGATAATGATTGGCATGGGTTCCACATTTACATACATGTGTTTTTAGCAAATGTGATTCATTTCTTGCGAAAATTAATGTCGATCATAATTCATATTTTTTTATAATATGATTTAATTAATTTTTTTTTATAATTCAATTTTTTCTTAATTGATTAAAAAGTCTGAAACATCTTTGCGTGTATGCTTTGTATCACATCAAGAAAAATCAATCGGATGAATTTTTGGAAGAATATAAATAAAATTTTGTCATGGGAATTAACTTTAGCATCCTCAAACACTTTAACTCATCTAATCTACGAAGATTTAAGAAAAAGTATGCAATCGGAATCTTTTTACGGGCGTCAAAGGAACTAAAAAATAGTGTCAAAAATGGGTGTTACCATTGGAAAATTCAAAGTCCATAAAATTTTCAATGTGTAGATGATGTCTTCCAATATTTGTAATTAAATTCAAAAAGCAGATATATTTTCCAGTGGAACAATACCTTTTGAATCTCTCTGCGACAATCTGACGATTACAAAGTATGGGGTTGTTCTCTCTCTCTCTTTTTAACGACTGTACAATATAAATAATTTGCCCAAAAATGAAAAAAAAAAAAAAAGGAAAAGAAAAGAAAGAAATGATGCTTCGACATTACACGTCAAGATGAATTTGAGGCCTGGCCCATAATTGCAGGGAAAGGAATAACCCTCTTTACCTTCACTTTAATAAATCACAGAATGTCTGCCATTAAATAAAACAATAATTACCATTCGAAATTTCTGGTAGTTTAATAAATGACTTCACTTTATTTAATCACAGAATGTCTGTCATTAAACAAAAAAAAAAAAAAAAAAATAATTACTATTCGAAATTTGTTGTAGATGAATAAATGACTTCACTTTATTTAATCACGGTGTGTCTGTTATTAAATAATGCAAAAATTACTACTCGAATTTTCAGGGATATGAATAAAAAAAAAACAGTTAGTCCAGGCAATAGGGAATTTTACCTAGCAAAATTAATGGTGGTTCTAGAAATTTCGGCTTACTTTATGTTTTTTGGATCGCTGAATCCAAATTTGTAACTTCCCACCAAAATTTCCCCCGGCACCCCCCCCCCCCAAATTTTGGTAAAAAGTCCCCCAAAAAAGGTTTTTATTAAAAAAATCAAATTTTTTATTGTTTTAGGGGAAAAGTATCTAGAAATTCAGAAAGTAGACAAAATTTGCAACAAATTAGATATATGACATTATAACTTAGGATGAAGGGGAAGGGGGGGATTTGCCTCGGAACATGCGCGCAGTGCTGCGTGGACTAAGTTGCGCAATTCCACTTAACCACTCACACGTTTCCATTCGCCCTCCCATCTGCCCTCCGAACTTTCTCTATAAGGTTTACTTTAAGTTTTTTGGGTCGCTGAATCCGAATTTTTAACTTAGCCCCAAAATTTTCACCCCCGAAACCCCCCAAAATAGTTGTTTTTTACTTAAATTTCTTATTGTTTTAGGGGAAAAGCATTACGAAATTCAGAAACTACACAAAATTTGCAACAAATAGGATACATAACATTATGACGTAGGATAAACGGGGAGAGAGGGGCCTGTCTCGAAACATTCCCCGCGCGCTTTTCTCAAAAACCAAATTTTTCCAAAAAATCAATTTTTGGGGGGGTTGCCGGGGGAAATTTTGGTGGGAAGTTACAAATTCGGATTCAGCGACCCAAAAAACATAAAGTGAGTCGAAATCCAGAACTAGTATTAATTTTTCCAAGTAAAATCCCCTATTGCCAGGACTTCATAACTTGGTGCACGTAGCGCCGCAATGCATGTTCAGAGGCAGCCCTCCCCCTCCCCGTTCATCCTACGTCATAAATCCTATTTGTTGCAAATTTTGTCTAGTTTCTGAATTTCGTAATGCTTTTCCCTAAAACAATAAGAAATTTAAGTTAAAAACAATTATTTGAGGGGGGGGGGGCGGAATTTTGGGGGAAGTTAAAAATTGGGATTCAGCTACCCCAAAAACTTAAAGTAAACTTTATAGAGAAAGTTCGGAGGGGAGATGGGATGGCGAATGTAAACGTGTGAGTGGTTAAGTGGAATTGCGCAACTTAGTCCACGCAGCACCGCGCGCATGTTCCGAGGCAGTTCCCCCCTTCCCCTTCATCCAAAGTCATAATGTCATATATCTAATTTCTTGCAAATTTTTTCTACTTTCTGAATTTCTAGATACTTTTTCCCTAAAACAATAAAAAAATTGATTTTTTAATAAAAACCTTTTTTGGGGGGCATTTTACCCAAATTTGGGGGGTTGCCGGGGGAAATTTTGGTGGGAAGTGAAGATTTCGGATCCAGCGACCCAAAAAACATATAGTAAGCCTTTTTCAAGAACTACCATGAATTTTGCTAGGTAGAGCCCCTATACGGTCTCTATTGCCTGGACTAAGTTAAATTGGTAACATTTATGGGAATGGGACGAAAGAGCCTCGCAAAAGTTCTTGCATCTGGCCTTGCTTTCGCTAAGGACAGCTCTGGATTGCATAGTTTCTGAATAACAACACCTACCAATTTCATGCGTTTCCTTACAAAAATGAATTTTAAAATAGGTCAGAAAGTAGCCCCTTTCGATTTCAGAACAGCCGTAAGGAGGTTTATTCTATTGCGAAGCAAACAAAACTAACATTTATTATAGATTTTTACTACAGGTCTTTACCTTTAGGTGGTTATTTATTGAAGTATGTTTTCCTTAATTATGTGGTTTCCCACGTGTATAAACTATAATTCCTATATCGATTCACGTCAAATTGTTCGAGCACATTATCCATTATTGCTTGCATATGGAATTGTGACTAGCATACACATATTCATTAATGTTTGACGGCCTAAGTGGAGCAAGATCATTTGATCAGAGATCCAGCTTAGACTTATTCCACCCGGGGGTCTCCCCGACACGCAAGTGTTCGCAGGCAAAACCCCAGCTTATCCAGAAGGGGAAAAAGACAACTTATTTACGTTAAAATTAATTTACAAACCGCAGCGGCAGCATAATCAGTAGTTCTGGAAAGTTGCAAATAATTTTAGTGTACCAATCGAAGGAAAAAAAAATTACAATTATATTCTGAGTTCAACGATAACAAGTTAAATTCAGTTGCATACAATAAATATTCTCAGTGTCAAAAGAATTTACAATTTCTGCACACGAACATACGAACAATTTGCCAGTAGATTAATTAACAACAGGTTGATATTTTAATTTTGCTATAAGTACTTTTGGATGCCAAAAGGTTTAATCTACACAATTTTTGGACCATCAATATACTAAATAAGTTATTTCAATATTTGAGTTCAATCTGTACAAGTTTAGACACAATTTTTGAATACTAGTAAATAGACACTATTTTTGAATGCTAACATTATGAACACGATTTTTGAATGCGAACATTATTAACACAATTTTTGAATACAAGTATTATAAAACAATTTTGGAAGTAAATATAAAAACACAATTTTTGAGTGCTAACTTTTAACATTTAATACTTTAAATGCAAATAGGAAATCAAAAATGTACAATGCAAGTATTATGATATATAAATAATACTTATAGAAGTAAATTTATGGACTGCTAAAAATAATTTTTGACTGACAAGTTGCAGAAAAAGAAAAAAAAATTATCATTTTTAGTGACGTTATGCGTTTTAAAAATGGATGTATTTTTAATATTGCCCGAAAATGTGAAAGAAAAAAACTTCCCTGCACACGTACCGCTATTGTCATAAAAGTAGTTTTACAGGCTTTATGAAAAATAAATAATGCATTAACCAGTTATATTGGCAACAGACTTAAAGTTTTTTTTTTTTTTTTTTTTTTAACAGTATAAAAATTTTGTTACTAAGCAATGTTTTAGTAAATTCTGGAATATTTAAATTTTAACATTTTGTATTTCAAAATCCTAATTAATTAAATTTTAATATTTTCTAATTCGAAATTCTTTTAAAGTAATTTTAACCTTTTCATTAAATTTATAAAATCCCAAATATTTAATTTAAAGACTTTTCACATATTAGTGATATTAAAATTTGGATAAATAAATAAAGTAATTAGAATTTTTATTATTATTATTATTATTTATTCCAATTTTAAAATCGCCATTCGCCAATATGTGAAAAGTCGTTAAAGTAAATATTTATGGTTTTATAAATTTAATGAGGGGATTTATTTAATTAGAAAATATTAACATTTAATACATTAAAATTAATTACGATTTGGCAATAGAAAATATTAAAATTTGATTAATTAAAATTAATTGATTCGGATTTTGAAATAGAAACTATTGAAATTTAATTAACTCCAGAATTCTCATATTACTCCAAAAATGCTGCTCGGTAATAAACATTAATAAGAGAAAGACAAAGGAATATTTTCTTCTGCTTCTTTTAAACGTAAAATGAATTTTTAAACTAATATTTGCTTTATTCTGTCTCAATTTGGTTTATACTTTTGCATTTTTTTAAATATATTTTCTAACTTATTTTGTTAATTATTCATCTTAAAGCGGTTCTCTAAAATATACCCCCCCCCCCCTACCCCGCTCAACAACGGGAAAGTTTGTGACATATTTACGGACTCATTTTTAAACGAAAAGCATGACACACACATGCATAACTATTGAAGTGATTTGTAATCGAACAGGTTTTTCATCTTTCAATAAATGAATTACATCTTGAGTTATAAACGATTGTTATCTTAGGACGTCATTGTTTCCTTTCAAGCGCTGTCCTGTTCGGAAATTTGGTTCAAACGCCAACTTTGACACCATTTTCTGAAAGGTATTCATCCTTTATCAAAACAGGAAAAAAAACTGTTCGATTACAAAGTTTCTGAATTAGAGCACGTGCCAATTTCATGCATTTGCAAACAAACATGAAAAAAAAAAAAAGTGCCATAAAGTAGTCAATTCGGATTTGAGAAGAGCCTTTTTTCCCCCTTCTCATTTGCAGTACTGTCACGTCCGAAAATTCGGTTCAAAATGCCAAGTTTCACCGCATTTTCTCTCTTTTCCCCTATATATTCTCTCACAGGAAATATAACTTTTAACTTGACTTAAAAAATAATAGATAAAGGTTTCATACATATATTATAAATAACATTATTAACAGATTACTTTTCCAAAATCGAACACTCATGACACAGATTTTCAATATTTTAAAATAGGAAAAAAATTACACTATAGGGGAGAGGGGGGGCACATGTGAACAATTTTTACATTTTTGACTATTTCTAAAAATTGTTATGAGTTATTGAACCAAAAATTGGTTTATATGAATATTTACAATTTGTTCTTTTGGTGATACTTTTGGATGCATTTATCAAGAATTTCTAACTTATATCATCATTCTAAAAATTGTCTAAATTTGTTCACATGTGCCCCGGTGGAGGGGTAGTTGTGAACATACCTGGGGCACATGTGAACACATGCATAAATACGACAAAAAATTTTTTTTTGTGAATAAATACTGTTATAAAAACTAATTAGATGCCCTCTTTCTAGTTGTGTGAATATATCAATAAATGTTTCAACATAGACACAAGAAATTATTTGTAAAATTGTACTCTACCTACTCCTTTTGAGTCACTTTTAATTGTTATCTTACTTCCTGTAAATTAAAACTGTGCAGCAATCCTAAAAACATTGAATTTATAGCTTAATGTTTGACAAGGATAATTAAATTTTAAACTTAAAACAAAAATGCATTCACAGACTTAAAAAAACACACTTGTGAACTGTTCACATCTGCCCCCATATGCTCCGTTCACAAGTGCCCCATCTACCAACTTCAGCCTAACTTATAAAAAAAAAGATATTTTAAATTGAAATAAGGAAACAAAACTTTTTGTAGACTTACCTTATTAATGCCACTATAGAATGCAATGCTGATATTCTACTTTAAAAAATGTCTTGAATGAATTTTTACTTCAATAACTTACAAGATTTTGTTACTTCACACCTTCTAAAACAAACAAATTACAACTACCAGAAATCAAAGTGGCTTAACGTTCTGAAAATTCAGCCAAAAGATGGTACCAGTACTATCATCCATTGGTAATTTTTTTATTTCAAATTAAGTGAGTGAAATATGTATTGTTCACATGTGCCCCCCTCTCCCCATGTTACTTTTGCAAAACTCGCATTGTCTACAATGCGAATCCCCCCCCCCCCCCCACACACACACACACACGCACACACACCTTGACTTTATGAGATTAAAAAAATGTTCGACTGTATTTTTAAACTCTTATCAGTTCATTTTTGACATGTAAAAAGAAAATATTTTCTGTTACAAATATTGTTATTCATTAAATGATGCTGAATTTGTAGGAATGGAGCTAAAAATAAATATTTTTCTAGGGCAAATGTATGAAGCTATCATATGGCCTTCATAAAGCCAGTTTTAAATTCAATACACTACACAAGGACGAAGATTGATTAGTTCAACATAAGATATTACGGTCTTGGCTGAAAAAAATTATATTACGCTAAACCATATCGCCAAAACAGCTATTTATCGCCAAATATAGAACTGATTAGCAACTTTTATTTGTGTTACGTAATAATTGCATTAAAATTTATTAATGTATTCCAAAGAAATCAATTTTAAATAAAATGAAAGGCTAAAGTTAACGAATTAACATAGAAAATATGCGATAAAAATATATTTTTTATAATAATAAAGCGCAGAAAGAGTTTAGTTATGAATCAATAAAATGAAATGACTTCTTAATAAATTTAAACTGCGACAACACCGAAACTTTTTTTTTCTTAACATATATATTTTTTAAATGTTACACTTTATACTTATATATTTATGCTGATTATTACATTAAAACATATGTTAGAAAAACAAATAGTTACTGATAAGTACAAGCAAACCTAAAGTTTACATTGTTGGAATGACACAGTTTATACAACGATGTTACACATTTTACAGAGAATTTTCAGAGGATCTTTATAACTGCTAAAGTTAATAATTAAAAATGATTACCTGTCCATCTTTATGATATATATTTTCTTCTTCCATAGGCATTTCCACGTGTTTATTTATGAAGACGAAAAACTCATGTCTATCACGACAGCTGGAGCAAGGGACATATTTTGCCATCTGTAATCAACAGATGGCGGTACTGCGCAACGCACAAAGTTCAGTTGTGGCAGACGAGTTTTGAAAGAAGTAACACTTTTTGGAATTGGAGATAAAATGCCGTTCTCCACAATAATGCGAATAATATGAAACGAGAAAAATGAAACCGGCCACATTCATGATGTGTAAACGCTTCATGAAATCCGAGAAAGTATCCTTTATTTTTCGGATTCAAGTTTAATTTCATCAAACTGATAAAAACAGTATTTGAACAGCCAGTCTTTTAAAATTTTTGCATTACAGATAAAAATCATAACCGCAATGTAAGTTCGATAAAGATCGGTGACGCACCCACGGGGAGAGCTAATTGGACTGAAGGCCCTCCCAGATCCCAAGACTAGACAAAAGATTTGAAATTTACGAAAAGTTAAGAAAAAATTAACTTTTAGGAAATATTGGATTTTGTGCCAGAATTTTTGCTAATTATTTTTTATTTAATGTTTAGCATGTTATAATGAAAGAAAGAATACTCTTTGTAAGTCCAAAATTTTATCTTTTTAAATTTTTCATTTAAAATGTCATTACATTTATAGCGTTCATAAAATTAAGTAGGCTGGTCGCGTAATTTCCTCGATTGAATATATTAACGGGGTGCTTCACTGATAGAAGTTTTCCTCTCGCTAATTACGAAATCTCATGTGAACCTATGGGAATATTTAAATAAAGTTATTACCTAATATATTTATCAAAATGTAGTTTTCACCATCAGAAAGAGGACGTAGGATACCGGCGATGTGATGCGTTTTTAAAAGTTATCTCCTAAGTACCTCTTCTAAATATTAAAAAAATATATACAGTAGAACCTCAATTATCCGAAGTAATTGGGACCGACCATCTTTCGGAAAATCGAAAATTTCGGATAATCGAGAATGCTTCAATTTTAAGATTAGTGAGAAATATATGCGCTGTTTCTTATTATCTTAACAAGTGCTTAATAAAAATAAAGCAATAGCAAAATAGAAACAAGAATAAATTACTTGAGCTTTAATTTTGAAATTAAGTACCTTTTACATGTATCACAAAGGTTTGAAAGAATGTTTTGTTTGTCGTAGTTTTCATTGCCTTTGCTTTCAAGCTCCATCACGGAGTATTTTAATATTATTAGTTCACGAGTATCACAGTCTTTCTGCTGCTCCAGCCATTGACCGCCAGTTTATTGACCGCCATTCTTAATCTGTCATCAGAGTTAAATTCATTGCCAAAAAAAAAAAAAAAAAAAAAAAAACACAAAGTTGTTTAAACACTTAAAGTTACCGAAATAAAGAAAAATTCTAAACTTAGTATAGAAGTTTGATGAATAATGCGCTCTCCGGAATTATTTTTCTAATAAAACCTTCTTCAAGCGACCTAAAAAAAACGATTTTGTTTTTTCTTCAAAGAAATTGGTCGCTCATAGAGGGAGTTCAACTGGGATGGTCTCTGAATGGAGGTAAAATTAGTATCGAGCCTTAAAAGAAAAAAAATATACCTGAACCTGTGGCTGTACGATCCATGAAGGATGCGGGCCTACAGTGCCCAACTCTGTTTGCTTGACTCTGGACCCAGAGGTGCTATGCAGCATGTGCCCGGCCGGGTGGTGAGCCCAACGCCAGACCCTCGGTGTTTTGTTCCCAAGCAAGCTTGGTACTCATTTTATTGACCCCGAAGAGATGAAAGGTTGAGTGAACCTTGCCCAGAACTCTCGACCTGTAGCGTGGCAGGCAGGCGTGCTGACCACTACGCTACTGAGCTTAGTATTGAGCCTATGGGAATAAATTTCGTTCCATGAAAAAATGGTCGTTCAGGGAGGTGGTCGCTTAATGAAAGTGGTCGAACAGAGAGGTTTCACTGTATCTTGAAGAGAGACTTACATTTAACGTTAAATTTGATAACATTCACACATTTTATAATACATTTTTGTAACTTATTAAGTGTTGGTGGAAAAGCTTTGGACACAAAATTTTCTTTCTGCAGATAACAAAATACACAAGAAGCATTTCAAGGTTCTCATCTTTATCAAATTGAAGTAGCCATTATTCTCCATCACAACACATTTTCTGTTTTCCTTTTCCAAATACCGTTTATTGTCTTTCATTTATTATATCATTTAAAAATTTAAAATGAATATGTCATCATGTAAATTTATTTACTGTTGAAAATGCCTGCACTAGCGCCATGGATTTTTACTATCTACACATTTCCTTTTCTAATCATATTTAAGACTTTTAAGTTTTATGGTAGTACCTCGTTCAGACATTTCATATATTTTTTAGATTAAATATGTTAAAGACAGTCAAATTCATACAATATACTTTTAAGTAGTTTCACATGTAAAAGAATTTTCAAGTGACATATAGAAGAGCGAATAGAAGTATTGGGTCGTTCGGAAAGTCGTGTCCGTTTGGGAAAATCAATTCGTACCGGAAAATTCCATCATTTAATTATTAGACGGTGATTCCGATATCTAATGACTAATAATTACCGGGCAAAATTTTCCGGTACGAATTGATTTTCCCATACGGACACGACTTTCCGAACGACCCAATAGAAAGATCATTAAAAAAATAATCAAAAGCGTTATGAAAAATTGTAAAATTTAGTCCCAGAAAAATTATAGTAAGATTTTTTACTTTTTAAAAAAAAAATTGTCAAAAATATATTTTTTTATATGATTATTCATATAATTATTCATATAATTATTCTGGTGTTAAAGTTATTTTAAACTTTTCATTGGTAATATTTTTAAAATTAAATAAATAAATAAAAAAAAAACTGATTTTTCAATTTTTACTTGTATTCCATTTATTTTTAGTCCACAACATTACTTTAAAACAAGTTGGAAATTGCTCGTCAAACGTGGCAAATGAAGTGCGTTCGTACTATAACTAGTTTTAAAATTATTTTTTGCACCCCATATTGTACTGAATGTATAATTTTTTGCACTTCATAAAGTGCATAGTCTGATACATCATTAAAATGCACTTCCAATAATTTTTTCGGAACACTTTTGACTGTCCCTGTAATTAAACTATACATCCAATTTTCCTAAAATTTGAAATAGCTCAACAAAATTTTGCAACAATTATATCTTTAAAATTTCAGACCATTCGGAAGGCTGTAATATCATTAAAATGCACTTGCAATAATTTTTCCCATTGGCCGTAATGTAAAGAAAAACTTTTGACTGTCCCTGTAATTAAACTATACATCCGATTTTCCTAAAATTTGAAATGGCTCGACAAAATTTTGCAACAATTATATCTTTAAAATTTCAGATCATTCGGAAGGCTCTAATATCATTAAAATCCACTTGCAATAATTTTTCCCATTGGCCGTAATGTAAAGAAAAACTTTTGACTGTCCCTGTAATTAAACTATACATCCGATTTTCATAAAATTTGAAATGGCTCGACAAAATTTTGCAACAATCATATATTTGAAATTTCAAACTATTCGGTTGGGTAGTTTTTGCTCTGTTACATGCGGACAGACGGACGGACTGAACGACGACTATAGGTGCTACGTATTTATATAATTACGAACGCACCTAAAAAGACTAAAGAAACTGATAGCCAAAGACTGAGTAACCAATTTCAAATTGCCCCCCTAGAAAGTTAAATTGCCTCCCAGTGGGGCGTACGCCCCACGTTGGGAACCACTGATGTAAAGGAAGATAAAGTACACATAAAGAAGAAATTTTGGTATAGAAATATAGGGTTGAAAATAAAAACTGTTGTTGTCAAAAAACAGGAAATGCGGAACAAATGAAAACAAGCGTTTTATTGACATAAATAATTACAATACGCTCTCAAATGTGCCACCACCAAAATTAGGAGTGTTTTATTTTTTATTTTATTTTATTTTATTTATTTATTTTTTTTTTTTGGTACTCTTATAAAAGAGCGGTTTTTTGTTAACTGTTTTTAGTTTTATACTCTTTGCATCCCCTATTTCATAAAAATTCTCGCTACTAAAACCAACTAAGTCAATTTCAAATCCCTAAAAGATTGTTTCTAAATTATTTCCTAATATTTTAACATTATTATTATTATTATTATTATTATTATTATTATTTTTTTTAAGAGAGTGAAAATTTTTAGATTATACTTTTTTAGCATTGCCTAGAGATAAGGACACGAGACATGTTCTGTTACCGGGCCGTATCTGACAGAAAGGAGTTTTTAATTCAATTTCAAAATTCTTCACAGGAAAACCTGAAGGTCAGACTTCTATTTAATATGCTGGAGCATATCGTAAAAGGGAAGCGCGTGATAAAGTGTGCGGCTTAGACATATGACTTTTCACAATTAATTTTCGGAAAAAAATAGAATCTACTTCTAGGAATTATTTTTTGCTTTATTAAACTGATATTTACTCACTGCACGCCGACTGACCCATTAAATGTTTTGTCATAACAAAGGCCTTTTTTTTACTTTTTTTGGCAATCCTTCATTGTTATTTAAATTTACTTTAAATCCGATTGTTACCAATATCACTCATTTTGACGCGCATTCGATGATCCTATATTAAATTTATGACGTATCCCTGTAAAAAAAGAAAAGAAAGAATGAAGGAAAAAAAGAAAGAAAAGAACAATACTCAATACGACTATTATTAAAAAAAGAAGAAAAATGTGTACCTTAACAACAAGTACAATTTTCATGGTGAATAGCCAATTTAAACGAAAAGTAGAGTCTAAAAAAAAAAAAAAAGAAAAAAAAAGAAAAGAAAAGAAAAGAAAATCAGGCAGACAAATATATCATTTTTGGATCCTAGTAAAATTGAAACGGAACCACCATCAAAACAAGCTTTTTGCAGAAAAAAAAATCATGTACGGAGCATCCGTTTAAAAGTTATTCATAGACAAATATATATATTTTATATTTTTTATGATTTTTTTTTTAAATTCGTAAAAGTATGCATTCTTGACAAGGACGCCATTTCAAAACTCTTTTTTTGGGGGGAGAGGGGGGAGCAAAGTTTTCTTCGAGGGGGCATTTTATCGTGCTCTACACAGCTAAGAAGCAATCTAGCCAAAGTGCTCATTATATGTGTGGGAATTCAAGTATTATTGATAACTATTAATTTATCTATGTTTAAATCAGTCGTCGGCAAGTAATTTTAAGTGGGGTCCGAATACTTTTGAAAATTTTATCGAGGCCCAGAGAAAAAAACACATAAGTAATATAAGTACTTAATACTTTTAAATTGTTATTTTTATATACACATACATATAATATGAAATAGAAAAGTCAGGAATTCGTTCTGAAAAATTACTACATACACAGGTATACGTTCTGAAAATTTTACATACGCATAACGAAATAGAAAATGTAGGTATTCGTTGAAAAATTACACTTGTGGTCTTGAATCAGATTTTTAAGTTTGGTTCACGTCGTGAACAGCTAATGCGAATACCGAAGAGTGTCTTGAAGATGAGCGTCCGTTAATCTCGAATGATATTTGTTCTTCAAAAAATTCTTTTTGGAGAAAGTTCTTTCACATATATATGTGGAGCCAAACATAGTAGCCAGGATCATAGCTAGTTTTTTGCAATTTTCCTATTTTTCTGAGACATGTTTACCCAAAAATTCTTCAAGAGATACAGTTTTATATATTTGCAAGGAAATATCTCCTTCAAGTCAAATGTCTCCATTTAAAGTAAAGGTTTTTCAAGACTGGACAACATCGGAGGCACATCACTCCATTCTGCAGCTGGAGCAACTTCATAAGGCGATTTAAAGAATTGAGACAACTTATCTACCGCTGGAAAGTTCTAGTATCTTGCTTCAAATTCCTTCACAAGATCTGACATAAAACTTAGGAACACTGCAGTGTGTATGTTTCGGAATTCTTTTTATATTCAGGAATTGTTGGAAAATGAATAAATTCTTCACTTGATGGTCCAGGATTCGATCTTCCGCGGTCCGCCAGTTGCCGGCTGTGGGTTTAGTATTTATTTAATGTTAATGTTTCTGTTTAAATTATATTTGATGTGACATTTTAGCTTTTGTGCAATCTCTAATTTCTTTTTTATATAGGACTTAAGATGACCGTTACACTCTGAAATATCCAATTCCTAGAGTGGGGCAACCGACCCCCTGTCCTCTCCCAAATGGCGCCCCTTACCGTTGATTTCAATGCCTTTTTTTTTTTCTTTTATCTCTATATATTATATAAATCTCTCTCTATTTTCAATCAAAATAATTCTTCAAAATAGTGCTGTCTACTGCAGCACAGGTGGTCTTGCAGAGTTTTAGGATGTGAGAAATAAATTAAAGATGGCGTCTTTATTTCTTTCTGATTGCGTTTGAAACAGATAATGAAAAAAGATCTTTTGCATCTTCCGACTCAAAATCTTCATTTAACACGTCTGGCTCCAAAAAAAAAAAGTAAATGTTATTTCTTTTATTAAAACGGATTTTATTATTATTATTATTATTATTATTATTCATATTGTTTACTTAACATGTAGCCCACCCAAGAACTTACAATTCCGAGATTTTATGTTTCATTAACGTAAGCAAAAATCGTTATAATTATTTCTCCCTATCCAACTCTAACTCTCTATTTATGAAATGAGGGAAGGGAGGGGGTGACTTTAAAGGAAGAAATAGTTAATTTTTCCATTATAACGGATGTATTTATCCAATTCTTTAAATATAGCCCACCCAGAAATCCCAATTATTGCGGCTTTACTTTTCAAAAACTTACACAAAAATGATTATTTTTGTAATTATTCGATATTAATTCACATCACTTGAGGCGGCTGCTTTAAAGAATAGAGTAGCTAACTTTCCCATTATTATTTTTTAAGCTGATTTTCATTCTCAAGATGCAGTCGGAATCTTTATCTTTGGAAGATTTTTTTTTTTTTTAATTTATAAAAAATACGTGGGTAAACTAGTGTTATTATAGATTTCAAATTTTTCAAAACTTTCCGTTAAAAAATGAATTTGTAAATGTGTGAAAACGTTTTGCGCTTGTTGAGCAGAGCAGTTAAGAACAGCCTTAAGGGGGTCCGAGGCTCAAAATTCTATTTGTTTTATTTATAGAGATTTTGTTATGAATTTTTTTTTCTGGAATATGTTTTAATATAATAAGAATATTGTAAGTAAAAAAATTCGAAAAAAGTTTAAATATTTTTTTAATTAAATTTTAAAATTTTATACATATTTAATTTTTGATATAACTCTGGAAGTATACTTACTCGATTTACAAAATTCTTACACTTTTGTGTACAGAAAATGTTTCATTTTAATTTGTCTTCAGGATTTCTTAAAATATTGATTATGAATTTTATAAAACAATTTTAAGTAAAAAAATGAAGTTTTTTTATGAGTGAGTTTTGCTTAAATTAGCCTATTTTCACAATTATCACTCAAAAATGTTGGAAATATAGCGTAAAATCTCAATTGAAAATTTCATACATATATCTTGCAAGGAACTTTAGATATATTATTTTAAAGTTGACAAATCGTGAAAAAATTCATTCTGAGATAAATGGAGCTAGAGTTCTCGTCAGCGGGCAAGCTGATGCATCGCTTCTCAAGGCAAAAGGTGTTATATCTCTGGATATAATGAAGATAAAAGCATGCGGTTTGCGGTAAATAACGCTAAAATCTCAGTATTTTTTTAAGCCAATAAAAAAATTCCACATTTTTTGAGAATTTTTAGCGCCGGACACCCTTAAGGGCGTTCTCAAATCGAAAAGGGCAACTTTCTGACATAAGTTTTAATTTATTTTTGTTCGAAAATGCATGAAACTACCGGGTGTCCCAAAAAGGACTGACTGATTTTAAAATTCAATAACTTCCAAACGGTGACAGATATTAAAAAAATTCTTGCAGGAGGGTTATGCATAAAGTCAAAAGTTTTTTTACAGTGATTTTCGATTTTAGTTCGAATTACAAACAATAGATGGCGCTGCGATCAATAGAGGCTAAATTCAGGCTCAATTTTTGGTACTTCGTGGCCCGGATAATACATTTCCATCTCCTTTTTCTGCATGGAACAACAAAAAGGACCAAAAATCGAACCTGTATTTAGCGACTATTGCTTACAGCGCCATCTATTGTTTGTAATTCGAACTAAAATCGAAAATCACTGTAAAAAAACTTTTGACTTTATGCATAACCCTCCTGCAAGAATTTTTTTAATATCTGTCACCGTTTGGAAGTTATTGAATTTTAAAATCAGTCAGTCCTTTTTGGGACACCCGGTACCTGGTGTTGTAGTTCAGAAACTATGTCATTGAGCTGTTTTTTCCATTTTTTTGCAAACACAATAGATCTTTCAGAAAATAATATCAAAGTAGGCGTTTTGAACCGAATTTCCGCGCGAAGGGAGAAAGAGCACTCAAGAGCGGGGAAAAACGGGTTTGTCACGTGATCGAATTCGCTTATAACTCATTAGGTAATGGATTGATCAAAAAATGGAAAAAACAGTTCCATTCCAAATCGCTTCCATGACTAAGCTTTCCAATTATATAACTTTCCGTTAAAAAATGAATTTTTAAATGTGTCAAAACGTTTTTCGCTTGTTGAGCAGAGCAGTTAAGAACAGCCTTAACGACATTTTACACTTTCCGTATGCGAAAATGTTCTCGAATTAGCGTACTTCTTCTGCAGCGAAGGTAAAATCGTTATACTTACGCTACGTGAGAAGGATTAGATTTATTTCACAACCTGCTACATTTCAAAAGATTTCATTTAACAGAATTAACATAAAGTAACTTTTAACAGTAAATCTTTTAATTTTTCCCGCCAGTGTACTTTAGTGAAAGTTTCCCTCAAAATACTGCCTATTTTCAGAACCCCCCCCCCCCCCACCTCCCAGACAGTTTCAGGAGAGTGTAGAAACCTGCCTGCCAATGGGTTTAATAAAATAGCACAATTCATACTCTCATTTAAAAAAAAGGGGGGGGGGAGGGAAACAAGAAACAAACATCCTTCTTACCCACAGTAGAAAAAAAGAAAAGGGCACACTTACTGTCTTTTCTGTTAAAAAAAATGCTTGCATAGTCAAAAACTGACTCATTGCCATATGTTTTAAAACCTTTATCTGACTTTTAAATATTAAAAGTTTCTTTAAAAGCCAAAAGAGTGCGTTTAATATATTTTTTAATTGCCCTTAAGCATGTATTCAAATCGAAACTGCTTATTTTTTTATTTATTTTTAAATTAACTTTTGTTCTGAAACGTATCCAATTGGCAGATTCTATTATTCAGAAACGATATAATGTGCCTTGCTTGTCGATTTTTTGACAAAGGCAGAATATATTGCAAAAAATGCTGTCAAAGTTAGCGTTTTGAACCGAATTTTTCGAAGCGAGAGAGCTGGGAACGAAAAAAAGGGTCATACTAAGAAAATAATTATTTATAAATAAGTTCTAATTTAATTGACCGAAAAATGAAAACACACGGCCTCTTATACATCTCTTCAAAAATCACGTCAGCATGTTTCATGTGTTTTCTTTTAAAAATGAGTTGTTTACTTTTAAAAATGAGCCTGAAAATGTGTCAGAAAATTTCGAGCTGTTGATACTGGAAAAATATTTTTTTGAGTACAACCTTAAGAATCTAAAAAGTTGTGTTTTCCCACCAACAACCCTTGCTCTTTTTTAAATCTGGAGCTCTGCTTTTTGATTTAAAACAATTTTCAGGAGATATGACAAAATGTCTTTATAACAAGAAAGTCAGTATATGAAATACTTTATTTAGTATACATTGTTAGAAAAAAGATGAAATTCTTGAGAGAAACATAAAGTGAAATAGAAAAATATTACTAAAGCCCAAAAGATAATAAAAGAGTATTCACCTTATGCCTACATTGATATTGAATACTGAATCACAAAACAAACAAACTTGATAATTTTGCAAAAGAAAATAGATAAATGGAAATTATCATTTCATGAGATATTTTTCTTTCATCATCTGTATGTTATCGCCTTTACTTTTTCAAAGATTTATTGAAAAACAAATAACTCTATCTATTGTTGTCCAACATGTTTAACCCTTAATTGCTGTTAACGGTTTCATAGATCTCTGCTTTAACTTTTAACTCTTCACAGTTTAACTTTTAAGGGTGTACTCAAAAAGATATTTTTTCCAGCCTCAACAGCTCGAAATTTACTGACACATTTTCAGTCTCATTTTTTAAAGTAAAAACATAAAACTTGCTGACGTGATTTTTAAAGAGATGTATAAGAGGCCATGTGTTTTCATTTTCCCCTCAATTAATTAGAAGTTGATTTATAAGCAATCATTTTCTCAGTATGACCATTTTTTTTTCGTTTCCAGCACTATCATTTCGGGAAATTCTGTTCAAAATACCAACTTTGACAGCATTTTTTGCAAAATATTCTGTCTTTATCAAAAAATCGACAAGCACGGCTCATTATATAGTTTTTGAATAAGAGAATCTGCCAGTATTTGTAAATAATAACACCTGCCAATTTCATGCGTTTTCGAACAAAAATGAATTTTAAAAATGTGTTAGAAAGTAGTTTCTTTGGATTTGAGAACAACCTTAAAAAGAGTTTTTTCAAAGCGAAAATTAATCTTGAAAAACAATTTTAAAAGGTTATTAAAAATTTTGTGTATACTGTCAGTACCAAGCTTGGAATCTGGTGTCAAAGCATTTGTTAAGTTTGGGCAGGTTCGAATTTAAAATCGGCAGGCTTGGGCTCAGAAAAAGTTGCCGGAATTCATCTCTAGTACGGATAACGAAACTGACGGTCGGAGGGGGGGGGGGGTGAGATGCCATAGTAACACACAGCCTACTGCAATTGGAAATGAATGGCAACCCGGTTATTGATGTTACCAAGACATGGGAGCAACCTTCAGTAATCGGGTTGCCATTCATTTCACATTACTATGGACTTTGTGATTTTGTTATGGCAAAACTCACCGCTGGTGAGCCAGCTGACTGGCGGTTTCGTTATTTGTACCGTTTTAATCTTTCATATATGTATAATGCGTCATAAGTTCGTGCAAACTTAAAAAATTCATAATAAAAGAAGTAATGCTCGGAAAAAATTTCGTTTTGCGCGAATATGATAAGAGGGACATTGGATTTTTTTTCCATGCATAAAAAAAATAATTCCGAAAGTAACTGAAAGAGGTCGCTCACACGTCATACTGAGACATTTTATGTAAATCAGGCAAACACAAGCAGAGAATGAAACAAATCACAATACATGACATTGTGCATTTATTTTAAAGTAAAAGATTTTCAACATGGCCACCACTACCAGTTATTTAGGCAAGTGAGGCTCTTTTTCGTGACCACCTTGCGCTTGCATTGCAGGAAAGACACGCGTTACTTGTCGTCAACTTCATGCAGGATGGTGTGTCCTGCATCACTTTGCACGTGAAGTCAAGACGTTCTTGTTGGACCCTTTCACTGAAGACCAAGTGATAAGTCGAGGTTGTAAGTTTGAATGGCTCTCGCGATCTTCAGACTTGATTCCGGCAGATTTTTGGTTGTGGGGATAGTTAGTCTTGTGTGTAACGGGGCTCCCCAGCCACTTTTGTGGAACTGAAAGGTGGCATTCGGCGGACCGTCGGTGGCCCCACATGCTACACTCAGCTGTAGTAGGCGTATTCACAGGCTTCACTTGCCTAATACCTGATGGTGGTGATCATGTTGAAAATCTTTTACTTTAACACGTTCGCTGCCATCTATGAGAATACTCGTAGTTGGCAAACTGGGTTTCCTTGCCAGCTAGGAGATAACTTAACTCATTATTGATCTTCTTATCTAAATCACCGATTACAAGCACTGCCATAGAAAATACCTGCAATGTTTTATATGCCAACAACGAGCATACTCGTGCGAATTTATTTGTTGCTAAAACTAATTCGTTATACATATAGTACTTAAATAATAAAACAGAAAATAATTTAAAAGTACTAAAATGCAGACATGGTCTTGGCGTGTATGAACAGATGCACCATCTCAGTTTTGTCAGCGAACATGTTAAGATAAATGCATAGTGTCATGTTATTTTGATTTGTTTCATTGCCTGCTTGTGATCGCTTGATTTACATAAAATGTGTCAGTGGACGTGTGGACGCTCTCCTTCAGTTACTTTTGGAATCTTTTTTTTATACAAGGCGGGAAAATCCAATGTCCCTCTGATCATATTCGCGCAAATCGAGTCTTATTCCGAGCATTCCTTCTTTTATTGTGAATTTTTTAAGTTTGGACGAAATTATGACTCACCCTTTATATCAATATAATCGATGTTAAAATTGGTTGAAAAAATGTCTCGCTGCTTCCCAGGCAAGTATTTGGTGAAGGTTGGAACACTTAAGGCTTTTCTCAACTGATCGGCTCACCAAGTGCAAAACGTTTTGACACATTTACAAATTCATTTTTTAACGGAAATATATAAAATTTTAAAGAGTGACCATGAAGCGATTTGGAATCGAACTGTGTTTTCCATTTTTTGATAAATAAATTGCCTATTGAGTTAAAAGCGATTTTGATCACGTGACAAACATGTTTTTCACCCTTGCATGTTTATTCGTCTTTCGGTTCAAAACGCCCACTTTGACAGTCTTTTCTGAAAGATCTATTGCGTTTGCAAAAAAAAAAAAAAAAAAAAAAAAAAAAAAAACCGGAAAAAACAGCTCGATTACATAGTTTTTGAACAATAACACATGCTAGTTTCATGCATTTCCAAACAAAAATAAATTAAAACCCATGTCATAAAATTGCCCTTTTGGATTTAAGAACAGCCTTAAAAAACATTTCTTGCTCCCCTGAAATAAACCTCTGGCAGGTAGCCAACGGTTTAAATATATATACGTACTTACAGCACAGACTGCATCGCACATCCTGCTCCAAAGCGAAATGAAAGGTATTCCAATTACAGATGACTGTTACCAAAATCGGATAACATCCGTGATCAGGTTACAATTCAACTTGCTTTGCAGAGGCAGCGCGGTGTTGCTGTGTAATTAAATTTCATACACGTACACCTTCCAGCTCATCCATACCCAGTTTAGGTAAAGAAGAAAAATCGTTCTTTTAATGTTTCAATTTTCATCAAATATCTAATTAAATTTCGTCACCAGCTTTGAATTTATATAATAAAGGACAAACATGTCCCTGAGTAACTCTGATGTCATTCTGATAATGGTAACGCCTGGCGATTAAATTTCGCACTGCAATTTTTTAAGCTTAAACATTTCAGTTCTTATACGTCGAGTAAGGGGAGGGGGGGGTGGTGTTCTTTCTAATGCAATTTGTTTGAAACTCTATCAAAATTTGCTGATTTTTTTATGGTTTGTAAAATAATTTTCAAGCATGATTTTTTCAAATCTCTCATCTCTATCGTGTTCGGAAGATAACGAAAGTTTAGCTCGTTTGCACTAAAACAATATAAATAGCTCAGCACATTTTTTTTTAATAATATTCCATAACGAAATTAAAAATTCAGAAATTAAAAAATAAAATAAATAAAACATAAATTTAACTGACATGTAAACTACGCGCTTAAATCACTGAAATTATCAGAATCAAAAAGGTTGGTGTATGTAGAGAAATCTTTCGCGATTTCTTCGTCTATTAATTCCTGGAATGCGGCTAGTACGAAGTATCGCTTTTAATAAATTTCAAAACTTCATTTGAATGCATTCCTGATACTTTCATATAAAATTCTTTTTAATAGTTTCCAGCATAGTTGAAAAGTGTTTATGAATTTGGTTTGTCTGTCCCAGAATATATGTTCATTTACAGAGACACACAAAAGTATTTGGATACAGTACTGCCTATGAAGAATAATTTCTGGAAATGCGTTTTCAGTTGCGTTTTCAAGAAAGTACTGGATTCATGAAAATTTTTGAATTCCATTTTTCGACAGATTTACACGTTTTAGGGGTCAGAGAACCATAAAAATTACAAAATGTCTGTCTGTGAGTATGTCTGTCTGTTTGTGTGTGACACAAATTTTGTGGGCGCTCTATCTGAAGAACTACTGCACGGAATTTAATAAAATTTTATATTCAGTTAGTTCATGCTATAAATTGGTGCTGATTACTTTTTTGGTGTAAATCGCTCAACAGATGACTCTGCTATACTGCATTTTTCACTATTTCCGCAATAGCTCTATCTCAAGAATTAATGCACAGAATTTCATCAAAATTAAGATTCAGTTAGTCCCTAATAGGATTTGGTGCTGATTACGTTTTGGTGTAAATCGCCCAACAGATGGCACTGCTATGCTGCATTTTTCATTATTGCTGCAATAGCTTTGTCTTAAGAACTAATGGGCGAATTTTCATCAAACTTCAGATTCAGGTATACCTTGATAAATATTGGTGCTTATTAGGTTTTGGTGTTAATCGACCAGAAGGTGGCGTTGCTAAGCTGCATTTTGTAGGATTTACACGATTTTAGCGATAGTCATATCTCAAAAACCAATGCACGGAATTTCATATCTTTAGAATCCTCATGATAAGCATAGATTGCCATTTAATTTTGTGGATTTTGAAGTATTAACATGTATGAGATAGAAGAAAGTTTTGGTATTGCCACATCCAACTAGTTTTGCTTATTACTTAGTGTGTATAAATTCTATAGATCATATACAGGGCTACACAAATGATCTCAAGTACATTTCCATTTATTTGCGAAAATTGCTGATTAGAAATTTTCAACTTTGCTATGCGTTTCATTGAACTAACTTTTAGCATACTATGTAGTATACATTCAAATCTACAGATCATATACGTGACTGCACAAAAAATTCGAATATTTTTCCGACTATTGATGTTAATTTTAGTAATTGGATTTTCAACTGCGTTATGCATTTTCTAAATTGTTTATTTAGATGTTTATTATGTCACCTTAATAAATTGTTATGTTTTGTTACGGTATTCTGAATGTGTTAGAAAGTGTTACATAATCAATGCTGGACGCATGATTTTTCGTCTTCTTTTGTTGTTGTCAGTGGAAAAACCAAAAAAAAAATATATATATATATATATACAGTGAAACCTCCTTGAACGGTCACCTCTAAACAACGACAACCTCCGAATACCGGCCACATATTGATGGAACCAAACACATTCCATAGCATTAATGTTAGTACGAACCTCTAAATAAGGAATTCTGAACAACGGCCGCTCAAAAGTCACGCGAAAAATTTTTTAACAGTTTCTGGTACAATTTCATATTTATTTTCAAACCAACATTTGAAGCCGATCAAACAAAATTTACTTAATAGTAGATAGTACCCGCCAAGATTTGACGGTAAATAACTTGAATGTTCCATTAGCAAAATTCTTGAATGTTTAATTAGTTGCTTTTAAATTAATTATTGAAATCGTGACAAATATGTATATTGCATAAGTGATTCCTATTTCTTGAAGGCGAGCTAGAGGGTGCTGTCAGTCTAACCTATTGAATGAAGTGAAAGAAATTTAAGTTTATAATTTACAACCAATTATGCTTGCCTTTTCTCAGAAATTTACCAAAAAATACTGGGCAGAGCATTTATTTTTACTTACTATGGTCTCTCTTTTTTTTTTTTTTTTTTTTAATAAACAATATCTATTTTTTTTTTTTAACTACATGACCTTTAAAAGCTGCCATGAGTTTTATTTATATCAGTCTCATTCTCTAAAAGCCTAATTTTGAAACTTGATGCAACTAACGATTTATAATATATATATTTTATTACTTGAATTTTATTATACTTTTTTCTTCATTTCTTAAATATTAGACCATGGATATCAAGATAATTTATTTTATAGTTCGTATATGAATATTTTTCTTTTTTCTGTTTTATTTATTTCTTTTACGGAAAAGAATGGCAAACTTTTCTTACTGATTCACACATCTATATATTCTTGATAATGGTCAGAAAACAAAAGTTGTAGATCAGCTCAATTTATTTAATTTATAATTACATGCAAAATATTTTATGTTAAATATTTTAAATATAAAATTATTATTTTTTTTCAAAATATTTTTGAGTGTTAAATTTTATTTAATGATAAACCATCTACTTATAATAAAATCTGAGTGCAGGAAATTGTCGCTAGCTATGCCGGTGCCAGGGGCGGGCCAGCAGTATCCAGCGCCTGTGTTCAAAATTTCAATTGGCGCCCTAACCCCTCCCCCCACCTGTGAAAATAAAACTTTATAAAAAATATAAGTATTTATAAACGCATGGATGCCATTCTGCAGGAGTTTATACAGATCAAATAAAGTTTTTTCAACCAAAAAATTATTTAATAAAATGCGCCTTGTTTCTATAGGGTTCGTATTTTATTTCTTTTATTAAATAAAATTTCTGGTTCCAAACATTTTTAAATTACTTACAATTATAAGGAAAGTTGGGAGCTATATAAATAAAATTCGAAACACAGTACAGCCTGTGAAAATAAAACATGCCTGTATCAGAATTCTGCATTATATGGTCAAATTTCATTATTCCAAAGAAAGTAATACAATTTAATAAATTTGTCTAATTTGTAAATTTTTTAATATACTTTTCAGCAGTGAAAGTTTTCACTGCTGAAAAGTAGTTGAAAAATTAATTAAATTGTATATTCACCGATGCTGGGTTGATGTGTATCTCATGTTATGCCGCAAGATTGTGTGCTCATGAAGACCTTTCCATCTAGTAGCTGCGGTAGCAGTCTTACCGACTTATGGGAGTGAGAGATGCCAAGCTGGCCATCGTCCTCGTGGCTTAGTGGTAGAGCACTGGAGCGCTATTCCAGGGGCCTGGGTTCGATTCCCGGCTTGGACATTTTCCACTCAGTTGGTTTACGCTTAGTTAGCAAAGTGGTAATTCACGACTTTAATATTCGAAAATAATACAATACAATAGCAAATAAATAAGAGAAACTAATCAAAGAAAGTTGTTTGTTATCTCTAATTTGCATATCTATATTATTGAAAGACTCTGCATGTGTTGTCGATGGCTAAGGAAATCTACCGCGAATAGAGATCAGAAAATTTTAATAAGGATAAAAGATGGCAGGTCTAAATGCACCTGAGGCTCAGATTTTTTATTTTTTCATAATTAGTCGAAATATAATTAAAAGCCATAATGATAATCGCAAATTGGGCGGCTTTCTTTCTTCAAAGCAGTCATGCCTCTGCATTTCTCCAGATGTTCATAGAAGTACCAATAACATTGGTATAATATTGGTACCAATAATATTGAGAAGTACCAATCTGAATACCAATAGAAGTACCAATAATATTGGTACTTCTATGCAGACGTTAAGCGGTTCTTCACACTGACGGAAGACTAGCGTTCCATTTTCACAGCATTTTGAAACTGGGATGGCCGGATTTCCGTCGAGTTACAAAAAAAGGGGCGGGGGAGAAATAAAGAAAATCGTCTTATCTTTCTGTTATCTTTCTTTACTCTTACAAAACACCTTTTTATTTGGCCGCGATTCACGCCAGTTTTTAAGTTTTGCCATTTTCCTAAAATTTATTTTTTTTTTCTTTTTTAAGAAAGAAAAACACCTAATAATACTTGATACCTGGTATTTTTTCGAATCCTGCTATTTTTCCTAGGTAATAATATAATTTACAATATACCATTCTTGGTATTTTTTCCGGTCTCTGGGGCGAAAAAAATATTAATATTTACTATTTAAAAAAATCTTTAAATCATTTCAAGTATTCGCCAGAGATGTTTGTCTCCCAGTTCACGTTTTCTCAAGATATCGTTTCCTGTCTCAGAGATATGTGCTTTGAATATCATTTCGCGTTTTAAAATAATGATGGGATGGCATTATATTTTTTATGTTTTATCAAGAATTTTTGGTCAGAATTGAAACTTTCATACCTCTAAAGGCCAGAAATTAAATACAAATTCGAAGTTCGCTCGAAAAATCAGATCGGAGCTTCGATATTAGCTGCGGTGTCCTCAGAAGGCTTTGGGGGGGGGGGGGGGGGGGGGGGGTCAACTTGAGTTTCGTTTGGACGGATTTTCATTAAAAAAAAAATGTCATACGAGGTTGTGTACTGCAGAAGGCAGTGCTGATGACAATGTTAGGCTCGTTTGGAAAGATTTTCGCTTAAAAATATAAAATGAAAACAAACCGGACAGTGCGTGGCGCGTCTGGTGTATATGCTGCTGAAGACATTATGCTCCCACCCGATTTCTAGGTTCAGTTGGAAAGCATTTCGCTTAAAAATATAAAATCATTAAACATTTGATTTTAGGTGTATTTAAGGTTATTATCATTTGCAATGTCGGACGGGTTGGTTAGTAGGGCATAGAATGGAAATTTAAAAATATTTTTTTTGTAAATCTATATTTTTCCGTTCATATTACAGCGATCATTGTAGCTCCTAACAGTACCTAAGTGTAACTATGTTTTTTTTCGCCATTCTGGTCTCTCG
Source organism: Maratus speciosus (assembly GCA_963932465.1). NCBI lineage: Eukaryota > Metazoa > Arthropoda > Arachnida > Araneae > Salticidae > Maratus > Maratus speciosus. Next base: position 525,599,219 of record OZ010788.1, read on the forward strand.
AGCGTTTAAGTTTATATGTAATGCTAATAAATGCTCATATTTCAGTACTTTCAATTTCATGTTCTGAATTGAAATGAACAAATCTTGAATCATCACATTTATATATTCAGTATGTGATTAGACAGAAACGTACGAAGAAGTGCAAGGAAAGTTCCGCAACCTCTCAATCTTTCACAAAGTAAGAATATTTGGACATTTATGGCCGAATTTAGCCTATTTTCGCCATCCCCTATCCCTTAACAAAAATGCTGTTTCTGCCATGATGCCAGGTCCAAAGTACAAGATAACATAGATAAAAAGTATTTATTCTGCTCGGATTTCTTTGCTTCGGCCGCCTAAAGTAGAATTTACTCTATGTGCGCAAAACTCACAGTGTTAAACCTACGACACGGAATGCCAAAACTTTCACAAACGGGTGATGCCTCATTTTATCAATTAAAATTTGTTCCATAGCTGACGTCAGTCTCTCTAATCTAAAATCTCTACATTAAACAGCACACTCATACCAGTGGTTTTACATTGTTTCTTTATTCAGGGTAGAGCCGGAATTAGACTTAATTGTTCCCAGGACGTGTCGGGCAGGCAATATGTTTTGTAAAATTAGTAATAGCGATAATGAGTATCTGATAATGGAATCATTGTAAATATTATATGTATAATGGCGCAAAGTGTATAACGCTTCCGGAGTGAACTCATCCGGTTTTTGATAACCTTTCGTTAAAATCAGCCATTTTATTTCGGCCATGTTAGGCTTAAGCATTCCGATGCTGTATTATAAGTCAAACAACTGCCTTATTTAATCTACGTTGTATAACATCTATCCTTCTGCAATTTCTTAAAATCTTCAAAGACTATAAAATCATCATATATATTAAGACGCAAAGGTAAAGTTTTAAGTAGAACCATTTTGGGACATCTGCACATGCATCAACCATGTTCAATTTAGAGCGATTGAGAGCAAGTTCTCGGTGGCTGAGCGGTCTAAAGCAGCAGTTTTAAACGGCGATATTTTGTAGTGGATAGCAGGTTCGAACCCAATGCCCGGCAAAACGATTTCTGTAATGTTTTTCGTGATAAGTTATTTCAGTAATGACATATTTTATTAGGAGGAGAAGTTATACGATTTTTATCTTATTATTATTATTATTTGAATGCTTTATAATTAAATAAAATTTAACGCTGAACAGTATTTAAAATAATAATAATAATAATTTTATATTTAAAATATTTAAGCTAAAGCATTTTTAACGTAATTATCAATTAAATAAATTGAGCTGATCTACAATTTTTGTTATATCTTCTGACCATTATCAATATAATGTGTGTGTGTGTCAGAAAGAAAAGTTTGCCTTTCTTTTCCTTAAAAAAAGAAAACGGAAAGAAAGAAAGATATTCATATAAGAACTATTAAAAAAATTACCTTGATATCCATTGTTTAATATTTAAAAAATGTATAAAAATGTAAAATAAAAATCAAGTAATAAAAATTATATGTTACACCAAGTTTCAAATTTGGGCTTTTACAGAATGAGACACATAAAAATAAAATTCATGGCAGCTTTTAATGGTCATGTAGTTAAAAAATCATAATAAATAAATAAAAATAAATAATGTTATTTTTTCCGAAAAAAATGAGACCATAGTAAAAAAAATAAATGCTCTACCCACGATTTTTAGTTAAATTTCTGGTAAAAAGAAGCATAATTGATTGTAAATTATAAAGTTAAAATTCTGTGACTTCATTGAATAGGTTTGGCTGACTGTACCCTCTATCGCTTTAAAGAAATAGGAATCACGTATGCAATATAGAAATTTTGTCACAATTTCAATAATTAATTTAAAAGCAATTCATTAAAAGTTCAAGAATTTTTCTAATGAAACTAGAGGTCTGCACGGGCCGACATTTCTAGGCCCGGGCCCGGTCCAACTCAGAGAAAAAAAATTCGGCCCGACCCGGCCCGTACAAAAAAAAACATTGGCCCGGCCCGTACAAAAAAATTTATTGGCCCGTCCCGGTAAAAAGTTAAAAGTTCGGCCCGAGCCCGGCCCGGCCCGAAAAAAAATCAAAATCTCGGCCCGAGCCCAGCCCAGCCCAGCCCGGCCCGGCCCGAGTGAATTTCTAGAAAACATTGATTTTTATGTCGATTTGGTTAAAAGTTTTTCTCGTACGAGGAGATCAAGCCAAAAATATTTATCTTAACTTTTCTTTTCATGTTTATAATCTTCAATTTTATAGAAGCGCCGCAGGGTGCGATATTTATTTTTTTAATGAATCTCTATTTCTTGTATGTAAATGTTTCAGTTATCATTAATATTGTTAATCCATATTCCATGTACTGAAGTGTTAAATATCTGAAAAATGCTATACAGTAAAATCTAAGACTGAATTGCATAGAAAAAAAAAAAAAAAAAAAAAAAAAATGCGTTATAGACAAGTTCCCTTCTTAGCAAGTGTAAATGTATTATATATTATTTTCTTACGTAGTATATTAATTTTGTTTGTTATTAATTTTTATAAATTTCTTACGTAGTATTAAGTAGTATATTAATTTTGCATGGATCAACACGTTTTTCAGTTTAAAACAAGATTTTGTCATAGACAGGTTCTTTATGACACGTTTTACTATATTTTAATTTAACTATATTTTAGTAATTGTAGAAATCTACTACTCTTTAAAAAGAATGAATTTGAATGTTTAATTGTAGAATGATGGCAATTTAAAAATGCATGCATTTTTTGACAAAAAATTTGTGCCAAGCCTAATTTTACTGATCTTTTAATGGACCAGGCCATTCCGAGACAATGATTTTCATACGGGGTGGGTGAAAACTAGGAATGAAAATTTTGAGCCATGAAGATTAGGAATGAAACCAGTACCCGGGTGTGTGTAAAAAAAATAAGTTCGGCCCGGCCCGAAACTTCAGGAAAAAAGTAAGACCCGAGCCCAGCCCGGCCCGTAAAGAATAGTGACTAGGCCCGGCCCGAGACTTCAGAAAAAAGTAAGGCCCGGGCCCGTCCCGTCCCGAGTGCCGTGAATGAAAATAGGCCCGAGCCGTGCAGATCTCTAAATGAAACATTCAAGTTATTTACCGTCAAATCTTGACGGGTACCATCTAGTATCTTAATAAATTACAGAGAAATACTTTCAAAAATTTACTTTTTATTATATAGCTTCAAAAAGTATAATGTTTTTAACCCTCTTTTTTTTTTTTCTTTTATTCTAAACTACATTAATTTTTTAAACGAATTTTTATTTGAATGTTGAAAAGACTAAGCATGTAATCATTAATGTTACGATTGTGTACTTTCTGTCTTAAAAACACATAGTAATCTAATATTTCTTCATAAATATGTATGCAGTATTCCTTAAAAGGATTTTAATTGCATGTTAAGAAATTCGGAAATTTTTGTAGAAATTGAGTCGGGCCTGTTTTCACTGATTTTTGCACAAGCCGGGTCGCGAACTGCGAAAATATAAATGGGCAGAGACCTGGCCTGGAAATTCCGTTCTCTAATTCAAGACTGTCCAACAAGCCTCCCACGGACCTATGGTAGCACACTGTGAAAGTTTTCCTGGCGCCTATTCGAATCTTTCTTCTTACTAACTATTTTTAAAATTAAAAATCCACTTTAAAGAATGCCTTTAAAATCAATAATATCTTCTGAATGGGGTTCTTTTAATTGTTACCAGTGATCGTTATTTAGTGTTACTTATTTTATGTTATTAATTTGTTAAGGTTTCTGTCCCCTTCACCTACAAAACTTTTGAGATAGGTTGACTCTCTGAAAAATATAATTTTAAATTTACTATGATTTATATTATTTCTGAAAATTATTATTAAATAGAGTTTCTGAGTCGTAGAGGATTTATGCTTATGCCCGTGAGATATATATGCATCCAAATAGTAAGTTTAACCTTATTTATGATAGAGATTCTGCAGTAAGAAGAAGATTGCTGTTTAAAAATAACAAAAACGCAATTTAGCCCTTGTTGTAATAAAACTGTACAATGCTTTACCAATTCTACAGTGAGATAATAGTGTTGCAGGTTTTCAGTCATGTGAATTATGGCGCCTTTCATTGTTTGCATCTGTATGAGGTGCGCCTCTGTTTATTGAAAGGTTGGATAGGTCTGCATCTAAATCACTTATTAGGAGAAGTAGAATGAAACGAAATAAATAAATAACAATAACAATAAAGAAAAGCAATTTAACAAATGACAACGACCATTTGGAAAATTATTTTTTCAAAGACTAAAATTTAAGACATAAAAAATCGCACGGAGTTGATCCTACATTACGTACACCATGGATTAAACATTAACATTCCTGGACCCATCATGAACAAATTTTAAAGTGAAATTTCAGTTTTACAATTTTCGGTACTGTCAATTTTTAAACTTCTACGGAACGCCATGTACGCTAATGGTGCCTGGTGCATGTAAAATCCGTCACATTACGTACGCCATGGATTAAACATTAATATTCCTGGACCCATTTTAAATGAAAATTTCATTCTTGAACTTCTAAACATCCCACACTATTACTTTTTACACCGCCGCACACTGGATCAATCCTTAAGAAAATGCGAACATAGAGCCAAAAAATAATAATTAAATAATTGATTTTTTGGAATGAAAATTTTTTAAAGAATATCTACAACATACGAATATGTGTTTATTTTTTAAATTATACAAAATTATATCGTATTTGTATAGCTCGGAATATACACTTTTCAGCAGAGGAATTTTTCAGCGAATTTTAGTGACTTTTTTGCTGTGCTCAGAAATGGAACCTAAGTAACCTCTACTAATACCTCATTTAAAATATCATTATTAATTTCTTGAAACACATTTTAAATCACTACAGACTACATTTTGTTTGAATTTTATGCCTCATTCTACATTATGAACAACACATATAGAATTAACGGTATCATAATCTTTAAAATTACTTAACTTAAATTGTTTAAAGTTGTTTGAAACTTCAAACACATGTTGGTATTCCTGAAAGCCTATACTTTAATGTGTTATACAGGATTTTTTGCGCAAACCTGCGCGTTTTCGAAATAAATGGACTTGAATCGGCTATTATGTAATTTTCCGTTTCCAGAAAACATGTTAAATTGGCTGTACACAAAATTATTTTTTAAAGAAGATTATGCTGTAAGAAATTTCTAGGATGAAATGATGTAAAAAACTAATTTAACATTAAACTGCGAAATTAAATTTAATATACTCGTATCTCGGGTTATATAAACGTTTACATGAAAATGCTGAAAAGCGCAAAGGCTCTCAGAGGGTTAAATGTATTCTAATAGATGGGGGCTCTTCTATGTCAGTGATAAAGTGTTATATTTTAAATAAAAGTTCAATTTTCTGTTCCTTTAAACGTTTTTTATTTTGTGTCTAAATACTGGAAATCAAAGCGTCAGATGTTATTAGAAAATGGTGCATAAGTCTTCGTTAGATGCTCTTCGACTTATTTTTCTCTTATAGGACTCCTGGTACCTTCGAAACTCTTTATTTCGAGCTTCGCTAGCTTCTTCCAATAATTATCCAATTGGGACAGCAAAATTTGCAATCACATACTTTCCATGAGTTAGTAATTTATGTACAGAAGATGGCATATAATACCAACCGTACTTTGAGGCACATTGTTTAGCTGTTCCCAGTGCGAAGTTGCCAAATTTTTTGGCATTAATTACTTCGTCACATGCGATCACTTGCATTATAATTGCAAAACGTTTAATAAGTTCTTTATCCAATCAAATGATCTCAGCTGTCTTTTCAAACTCAGCAAAAAATGTTCTTGCAGTGTTTCCATCGTGTGTCAAACTACTTCCCTGTTTAACACCTATTATCAAAACTAATTTTTTTTCTGAATTCGCGTTTAATTTTTCTCTTTGATTCTTCTTAATTTAGCTTCTCTAAAACATTGAGTTAGTCTTCTTTTATGAGTTTCGGTTACGCCTGAAAAATATTTTTGTGATGTTGATTTCTGCAAATTTTGAACTTCAAATGGTTTAAGCTCATTACCAACTGAAGAAACACTGAAGTGAAGAATAGTTTTTATTATTGAAACGATCCAATTTTCGTTCAGATTTCAGCCAACTATCTTTTGCATTTACACAAAACATACGTAAACGCGCCTTTAAATTTTCTTCACCAATTTCTGAGGCAATTAGTCCATACTGTTCACTTACAAAACTAAGCATTGATTTTTCATAACTAAAACCATTATTTAAATACTTCAGTCATTTGTTATCATATTTCAAAAGAATGTAGAAAAAATACGAAATGAAATAATCTTGTTTCAAATAAAAAAGAAATATGCTAAAATTAATATTACTACAAGATAATTTTAAAAACTCAATCCCAATTATAACAACTGTACAGTGAAATAAGTTCTAAAATGTTACAGTATAATGTTGCAGTTTTGTAGAACGATTTTGAAGAGTTATGTAAATATTGCATATGTTGCCAATTAAAAATTAAACAAATGTTTTAAATATTCCAGAAATGTCTTTTGGATATAAGAAAAAACTGCATGCTTTGTTTTTTCAATTTACTTTAGTTATTCATCATCTCCCTAAACTTCCTGTTTGCGACAAAAAAAGCGCGAAATAGTTCGTAAAAACCATGCAGATATTTTCAGTATCATTTATTTTACTCATTTAAACCTAAATATAACAAAAAACATTATATATATCGGCTTATACTATCGTGATAATCCTATGTTCGACATCGCCTATACTTTGATCCACTGTGCGCCGTATAGAGAAAAAAAAATGTACTTTTAAATGCAATTTGTTTGAAAGCTGTATCTCAATTTGTTTATGAGTTATTATTTTTTTTTTTTTGTAGTTTTTATTACTATTTTGTCATAGTGGCAACAGAAGTATCCATCTCTGTTGAAAGTAAGGGGAAAATACAGATTACTGTATAGACCCATCAGAAAACGAATAAAATGCGGGATTCAACTAATAAAACGCCTCAGATATGTTTTTGATTTCCTACCCTGACCGAGGACAATAACCATTTTTCCAAACGGTTAAAAATTAATATCTATAAGAAAGTTTGTCTCATGCCAATCTACAAAACATAATTCAGCTGTCAAGAAAATGCAATACATTTTAGTTTAATTAAATTGAGGATTTTTTAAAAACTATTTGTTCTTGAACTGAAATCTTTGGCGTCTTTACTATACTTCGGCGCCTGTGTGCACCGCACACTTTGCACACTGGGTCGGCGCGCCCCTGGCCGGTGCGGATCGACCGTAGGTAAACGCCATGTTAGGCTTAATGAAAAACATATCTTAACATATGGCAGCTAAATGATAATTTTTTCTACTTGAAATCATGTCTGTTCAACATAACTTCATATAAAACATGTATATCATTTCCATTTATAATGTATTAAGTTCTAAATTAAAATTAAGCTATTATTTATTTATTTATTTACACATACATCTGACTTGTGTGCTTGACATCTAGGTCCGCTTATAAGTCGTCGTCAATATACAGGGACGGGATAGCACAATGAAATTTACAACACAGAGACATTACATCCGGGAGCTCCACAAGGAGTGTGCAATGGAGCCAGCGAGAGTCGAACTCGCAGACCTCTGCCGCTCTCAATGCTTGGCGGTTGGCAGCGCGGTGTCCTAACCACTCGGCCACCGAGGCCCCAAGCTATTATAAACATAAAAATCAGATGTAAACAATCGATAATGTTGAAATTCAGATTCAAATTCTAGCAAATCTACAAACAAATGAATGACTCTTTGAACGCTTCATTAAAAAAAATACAGGTTAACGCCGATGCTAAAATTTTAACACCTAGGCCTCTGAAATTTTTGTCATGTGTAGATACTATCACCTGAAAGTGAACTTCGCAGCCAGATTTTTAAATTTCAATTTAGATTTTTTTTTTTTATTAAAACTCTATGGGTTAGCGGCTATTTAGAGCTCTCCGCCAATCCGCTGCAATGAACAAGCCAGCCAATGAGAGGAGGCGTTAAATATGAGATCCAGCGACCGCATTTCCGAACTTATAGCAAGGCATACTAGATACTACTACAGGCAGACTGATTTGGGTTTAATGTATGAAGTCCCTCGCCAGAGGACTCTGATACCCTGCCCAAAATTGAAATTTGACTCTGACCGTAACTTCAACGACGAGAACCAATCACAACGCACTGGGCAGGGTTCAGAGAATTCCAAGTTGTTTACATTTTTTTTCTCCTCGATCGTATAGATGTGATCCAAAAAGAGTTTAATAAAAAATATTAAGGAACAGATGTCATATTCGCCCCATATTGGCGCGATTTTTTTCTGACTCTAATCATCAAATTAAAAAAAAAAAACATTATCATTTTAATAATTATCGGAATAATAAATTTAAATGAAGTTAATTCAAAATTATTTTTATCGGATGATTGTAATATTACTAGATGAAAATCATTCATAACATCTAATCTAATGTCATTATTAGGAAGAGTTAAATTAAAAACTTTTCTGTCGCGAACGGTTTGTTACACATGATAAATAAAAAAAAAGTATTTCTACCTTTTAAAAAATTAAGTTTGATAACAAATCTGTTGATCTTTCATCATTATGTTTATATAATTGCTAATAAAATTAATTTAATGTCTATGAGTTTGTGTGCTTGTATGTTTATTTTTAATGTTTTATTTCAAGTTTAGTTTAAGTGTATTGTAATGCAGAAAGTAAATCAAGAAAGTGGACATTTGTTTTAACACTTCGTTTAAAAATTTGTATTTTATTTAAAAAGGTGGGGGGATCTGATTATCTTCTGCCATCAGATTTTGTCATGTTTATTGCAGGGAGGGGGGGAATAATAGATACATGCTGTTATAATTTAATTAAATATGCAATTAAAACTTGGATTTTAGTTTTTTTTTTTATCTTTTTAAACAAAATTATTAAACTAATATGTAAAACAAAAACAGTAGCTATTTTAACATCAAAATGCCTTTAAGTAAAACTGATGTGGAATTGTTCGATAACTAAAAAGGAATATCTAATTTTCATCAACTCAGGTTATTGGAGCAATTTTAATTTTTTTGTTTAAATGCTATTACAAAAAAAGAAAATATTCTGAAAGTACTGCTTTTAGCTAAAGTTAAAAGATTATTTATTGCTTAGCCAAATTTTTTTTATATTTAAGGTGGATTGAAATGTCTTAGCTTTTGTAACTTTGAGGTATACTTGTAAAAAATTTGACATTAAGCAAACAAATAAAATAAAATTCAATTTTTATATCCAATTATAAATCAATGATTAAGGTGGTTGTCAAGTTTCCCTGTTCAACAATGTAAAAATTAGACTCATTTTAAATGTTAAGGTATAAAACTGGCAGACATGGCTATTGACACAGTTTGTAATCAACACTTTTTCTTTTTTTTTTTTTTTTATGATTTACTTAACAAGATATAAGTAATTTTGGTCATATGACAACATGTTTTATACTACGTAGTTATCCCGTCAATCAATTTAGCCAAACCATACAAATTTACATAATTTTTTTTTTAAATAACGAAAGAACAAATAAATTAGTATAGAATTAATAAAAATACAAATAAAATGTCGAAATAAAAATCACTTGATGACGTAAATATGTGTAACTTGCTTAAAGTCGACATTTACGATCAACTATTATTGGCATTTGGCCTTATAGTTTGGCGATAGATTTTTTGCCAATGGGATAGCTAAGTAGTACCCATGTTTTTCGCACAATGACAGGTGAGGAATGTGGTATACAGGCATTATAATGCACGTTTACGAAATTCCCCACCTGTCATTGTGCAAAAAACATGTCATGTGACCAGAAAAGAATGGTTTTCTTTTAAAAACTAAGTATAAATAGTTTTTAAAAGAAAATCATGTCTAATTCCATGGCTGCATGATTTTTCAAAAATATTTCCATTACAATTTACCTTAGGCACCAAATTTGATTTTATAATTCATACTACCTTTTGTACTTTTATAATTACCATATCAAGAAGTGGGATAAAAATCAAATCCCAAGATTTCATCTTTACATATAAAAACTAAATTGAGTTAAACAAAGGAGTGAAAAATGAATAAATCAAAATTTTAAAGGTCTTATTTAATGAAAAAATATATATTTATTTCACTTTTGTATTTATTTGTTTGAGATATATGTTTTAAGTATTCATTTTGCACTACATAACTTTAACCTCAAAATAACCATCTTATTATGTTAAATAAAATGGTGAAGGGAGGTGTGTATGAAATTTATCGTAAACAGAAAAAAAATAGTATTCTTCTTTTCATAAAAAATAAACTAAACAGGTTGGCACAGATGTCATACATGCCTGACATTGGTGCGATTTTTTCCCGATGCCAATTTGGCGAAAACCTCATTACCATATCAAACAAAATAACGACACTTTGACGCCAGTTAAGTACCCAGTGCGTATATGACATTGGCGTCAGAAAAAAATCACGCCAATATGGGGCATATATGGCATCTGTGCCAACAGGTTTTTATGTACCTCAATTATCATCACTTTATCTATTTCAAAAGAATTAATCAGATGCATGACCTTTTTCGTACTTGTTAGTTATCCCATCGACCAATTTCGCCAAATTATATAAATCGTCAAATTATACAAATTGATATAATTTTTATTTTAAATAACGAAAGAACAAATAAATTAGTAAAACATTAAAAAAAAATACAAATAAAAAGTCGAGTTAATGGTATTATTGGCATTTAATCTTAAAATTAATTAATGGCAAACATTATTGGCATTTAATCTTACAATTTGGCGACAGAATTTGGCCGACGGGATAACTAAGTACCAAAAATACAAATAAAACATCGAAATAAAAATCACTTGATGACGTAAACATGTCTTGTCAAGTGAATGTGACATTTACGATCAACCATTATTGGCCTTTAATCTTACTATTTGGCGACAGTATAACTAACAAGTACCCATTTTTTATTAACTGTAATCTGATATAAAAATTCTTAAAAGTATCAAAGGAGATGGGTAGATAAATGTTTATTTTCAGCTGTCTGATAGATAAAAGAAAAATTAGTGCCTGACACAGGACCACTGGAGGAAAAGAGTGGCTATCTAAAAATATCGACTTGCAACCGTCTTTCCTACAAGAAGATAACAAAATTTTCAGTACTACTTGATTATCCCATCGACCAATTTCAGCAAATTATACAAATTGCCAAACTATTCGTCAAATTATACAAGCTAACATAATTTTCATTTTAAATAACAAATAAATTAGTAAAGCATTAATAAAAATCCTTATAAAAAATCTAATTAAAAATCACCCGATGACGTAACAAACATGCGTATCATGTTTAATGTCAGGTGAATGTAACATTTACGATCAACCATTACTGGCATTTAATCATATAGTTCAGAGATAATTTTTTGGTCGACGGGATAATCAAGTAATGCCATATTTTCTTACATTTCATCTATACTTCCACTTTTGCTCGTTGCAATGTGTTAATAATTTAACATTTATGTGGTAAATTTAATTTTAAATTAGTAGAGTTGTCTGTGGTAATTCCTGGTCAAAAATCAACAACATCCAATTATTATAAAAACCATTAAAGATATTGTTCCCAGTTTTGGCATGGAATAAGAACCCTTTGATGCCTGTACTGTAGTATAATAAAATGTTTGCTTAAATACATATGCACTTATAATTGAAATAATTATAATTTTTAAGTGATCAGGAATTGTACCAGAATTATTCCTGGTCACTTCTGGGGTAATAATCGACTAGCATCCTTTTTTATGTAAATGAAGTGGTAAAAATTTTTTTTATGACTGAGTATTAAAATAATTAGAATCAGTCTTGAAACGTTCGTCTCATAATTGTGGAAAAATAACACAGACCGTGTTTTGGGTGTACAAATTAATTTGATCGCATTTGATGTGGAAAAGACTTTTACATTTTATATTACATTAACTTGCCGGAGAATTTTTTTATAACATTTATAAACAGTATTTATTGCTTCTTCATCCACTATGAATGAATTAATACCTTGCAAATTTATTTGTTCATAAAACATATACTAAATGTTTATGTAATTATAGGGAAATATATTTTTCAAAATATACATTTTTTTTAGCCTTAAAATTATGATTTTCCTTAACCATCTTTTAAAAAACTTTAATTGTAGGGTAATGTTGATTAAGAAACATTGGCATGTTCTTCAGAAATTGAGTGAGGTTGGGACTGGGTTGATTTTTTAAGTTTTATAATGAGTAGAGTTGAGCCAGGTTGGATCTAGAGATGGGATGAATAGCGATTTGGCTGAATATTCGGCCAAATTTTAGGTCAAACACCGAATTTTTTCCAATAAAGAAAATAACTTTTGATTATATAAATACAGTGGTGGGGCATTTCTAGAAAATCTTACTAGCCAACGATTTATTTCACCAGCCAGTAAAATGCAGTGTATGGTTACAATACAATATTACTATAATGCATTTTCATATTTTTTTTCCCTGTAAAATTAAGAAATATAAACAAGAGATGAAAGTTTAATATAAAACAGAACTTAGTACCATGTTTACATCCCAGTAATTAAGAAAACTGAAAAATATAGCTAACTACTAAAAAAAAAGTTTTTTCATATCTCTATAGTTTGTAGTTTTCAAAGACTACCTAAAAATTCACTCGCCCTGTCAGAAAATTCAGTCGTCAGTGGTGAGTAAATTGATGCATTTCCCCACCCCTGTATATATATAGAATTTTAAATTTTAAAGTGGAAAAAGAATTAAAAACAAATTTACGTTCTAGTATCTGTTTACATTTTTGAATAACTTGTTTTTGTAATATTTCAACTTCTAATAAAATAACTTTTACTACATCTAAATTATAATATCATAACTTTATCTACAGGAAAGTAATGCATAAACATTTTATCTAAAAAAGGAACTCATTAATCATTACTACTCTTAAATGTACTTTTTAAATTTATTTTTAAATTTGAAAAACTTATTTTAGCCCAAAAAATTACAAAATTGCATTTTATCCTTTTATTGTAAGATATATCAAATTGATTTACAGTAAGTCAGAATAATAAGATATTTCCATTAAAATATAAAGAATTTATTTAACTTTTACTATCAAATGATACTTTTATCCTGTCTTGCATTCAAAATCAATAATATTCTTACACTCTCTCTCTCATAATTCATGCGGCGATATTTTCTGAAATAACCTTTAATCAAGTAAATTTTATTGTGGAGGGTTTGTAATAAAATTTGAAATTGGAGGGTTTGTTGATAAATAAATTTGAAAGAATGAATCTGTTCTGCACAAATTACATTAAAGTAAAAGGTAAGGTTAGCGTAGAATATGTATGTTAACAAAGTCTTTGACATTGGAATCAGCACATACAATATTCCACTTATTCAATAAGCATTGAACTTTGAAGGGGGGGGGGGGGTGCATTGAGACCTATAGCGGCAATTCAATAAGCATTAAAAACATACCCAGAAACTGATAAGAACATGAATGAAAGAATATGTAAATAAAAATATATATACATAACAATGTTACATATTAAATCCAATAATCATGCAAATAATTATTTTAAAGTGAAAACTATAGAATTAAAATATTATTTTGCTCAATATTTTTAAAATTTATATTTAACTATTTATAAAACAATCTTCATAAATCAGGTTGCGCCATCTAGTGACTATCTAGTTTGACACTAGTTCTGTTTTCAGATGTACAGTTGTACTTGGAATAGTGATATTTGATATTCCATCTTGAAAATGAATCTTAGCTAATGCACCTAGTGAATGAATTTTTACATTTCTTACTTCATAGAAAACAGAAAGTAAGTTATTATGAATTTCATAAGGGCCTTTTTATATGTGCATGGAATTTGCAGATGGTGAAGAATATTCAAGTGTTTTTCTTTTTTCTATTAGAGTTTTTACATCTTGAGTTGTAACATATCATTCTCTATTTAAGACATTTCCCTGACAATTAAAAACCTTTATAGGAAATACAGAAAGGCTGTATATTTTTTAGTATCTGAATAACTGTGCATTTTTTGCAAGAACGAAAATGACTTCATGAATGTCCCAGAAAGCAGCCAATTTAGATTTTAAAAAAATTGCAAAAAACGGAAAAGAAACTTTTTTCCTGAATTTATTTGACAAGATAGCTTTCAATATTCAGCGGCATTTTAGCAATATTCGGCTGAAGCATTCGACCAACAAGCCTTCAATATTCAGCAAAAGGGCCGAATACCGAATATTCGTCCCATTAAAAACAAAAATATGGCATAGTCGACAAAATTAGAAGAACCGCACAAAAATAACATAGGACAGTCCTAAAATGGCATAATGTATGCACATCATTAAATGTACAATCGTAGAAGTGTAAATATTTCTTTTTAAATTAATATTTTGATATATAGATTCCTTCAAAAAAAGACAAAACAAACTCATAGCAATACACTTTTATTTTTACTGAGCATATTAATGAGAGTTCTATTTTTGGTAAATTTTTACTTTGAATAAAATACCAAACAGGATGTCATTCAGTCAAGTAGTTTTAAAAATATGCAGGCAGGCCAATACAGGTTTTTTTTTTTGGGGGGGCTCTTAAATTTTGTGAAAAACAACATTTTGTCACAAAAGATGAAATACAGTTTCTCAAATTAGAACCAAACATTTATTAATAACAACTTCTTTAAATCCTTCAACTAAAGTTTTCAATTCTGGTGAGCTTATTTTGTTTAATTATTAAACATTTTAATAAAAATAATCAATGAAAAGTATGTTTTATGGAATGGAATTTTGTGAAGGGGCCTGTTGAAATTATTGAAAAGAAATTTGCGAAGAGGCGTGTTTTATTGAAAGGAATTTTGTGAAGGAGCCTGTTTTATTAAATGGATTTTTGTGAAGGGGCCCTAAATAGGCCTCTCATAAAAAATATATATACAATTTTTACATATGAAAACAAGTAATTTCCACAATGAAAATAACTTATACAAAAATATTTTATATGAATTTTATTTCACAATAAAAAAACGCTGCACATATGAAATGTACTGAACTGATCAAATACTATAAATATTTTTTTTTTCATCATTAAGGTGGTTCTCCAAAAAAAAAAAAAAAAAATTGCTGAATATCAAACTTTGACACATATTCTGGCTCATTTTTAAACATAAAGTTTTGGTTATTGAGAGGATTTGTAATTGAACACTTTCTTTTGTTATTTTTCAATAAATGAATTTTATCTCGATTAATAGCAGTTATTGTCTCAGGACAGCAGATGTTTTCCCTTCCCCACACTAATGTGTCTGAAACCTCTTTAAAATGTCTACTTTGGCAGTACTTTCTAAAAAACTCTAGTTTTTACAAAAAATGAAAAAAAGAGTTTGATTACATAGTTTCTTATGATAATTTTCAAATTCCTGACTCAACAACACAAAACTTTCTGAGCCATTTATAAATGTGAAGGCATAAAATTGATGAGTTTGACTATTGAAGGAGTTTTTTTTCATTCCTTGATAAATAAATTACTTTTCAAATTGTAAGTGATTCTTGTTGTGGGGCAACAGGTTTTCATGTGCTATCTTTCGATAATTCAGTTCAGAACACCCACTTTGAGTGTATTTCAAGAATGATCTGCTTTTATCAAAACAAGGTTAAAATGACATTCGATTACTATAGTTTCTGAATAACATCTTCCACTTTCAAGTGTTCTTGAGCAAAAATGAATTCAGTAAAGTAGCTCCTTTAAATTTTAAGAACAGCTTTAATAACAGCACTAGGCAATAAAAATAGGCCGCGAAATGTTTTGTTTGGAAAGAATAGCGTAAAAATGTTTTGATGCCTAGCGTAAAAATGATTTGATGCCTTTTTTTTCCGCGAGAAACATTCAACCCTAAAAAGCAGTATATAATAAAATGTAATAATATACCAATGCAAAATTTCTGTGTTCTAAAAAAAAAATAATGAGGAGATTTTCTCCAATAAATCAGTTTTGTTCAATGCAAAAAAACTTTATTACTGATAAGCACAATATTTTTATCAAATATATTTATTTATTAATCAAGCTTTTTTTGGTTATTAAAACTGGCTAAACCTAATGCAGCAGAAAATTGACAATACTTCAAGAAACTTTAACACAGAAATTTAAATAATCAATAGGCTGTTAATCAATCACTTGACATCGTTAGATGCTCATTAGAAACAAACAAACAATTAAACATACAACAACTACACTGGTCGCAAATATAGTACTCCATCTCATAAGCAGGGGATATATAAATAGCTGTTTGAAGAAAAGCCCAACTCTGCTAACTTCCTCTTGGGAATAACATTTGTGTCATTGAAATGATTCCATAAATGTAGAATTTAAAAACATTTTACCATATGCGACCCCCCCCCCCCCCCAAATGATATTGTGCTTTCTCTAGATTCAGAGGTTAATCGGGCCCTGTACACATACCATTTTTTTTATACATGCCACATTTTCAAATAAGACATTTACTTAGACTGCGTTTTACGACAAGTTATTTATTTCAAAATAAAATTTAGATATTTAAAATTTGATATTTATGAAATATAAAACTTTTATGAATAAAATGTTAAGTGCGGACATTCAAAAGCAGAAAATATTGCTTTTAATCATCTAATCCAGCCATGCTCAACCTTTTTTTCAAACGGGCCACAAACATATATTTGTGATGCTAGCTAGGCCACAACATACTTAAAAAAAGCACAACCAAGTTAATATTATCAGTGTGGTTGAACGTTTGTAGCAGAAGGAATGTCATAAAAAATTTTAACACCACTATTTCCAAACAATAAATTTCATGGTAAATTTTTAGTACAAATGTTGAAAAAATAGGCCGCGAAATGTTTTGTTTGGAAAGAATAGCGTAAAAATGTTTTGATGCCTAGCGTAAAAATGATTTGATGCCTTTTTTTTTTCCGCGAGAAACATTCAACACTAAAAAGCAGTATTAGCTATATAATAAAATGTAATAATATACCAATGCAAAATTTCTGTGTTCTAAAAAAATAATAATGAGGAGATTTTCTCCAATAAATCAGTTTTGTTCAATGCAAAAAAACTTTTTATTATTTGTTTTTTACTGTACAAATATATACAGCAAATTAAATTAATATTTAACAATGTTTGATAAGTGTTGGAGATTAACATACATAGGACATGTAAAAAGAACTTTTCACTAAGAAAATGGCATTCAAGATGTTTTAGTATAATTTTAAATAACAGAACAGATTGTGTCTTCCCATAAAAATATCTAAAACAACAGTGAACATCTTAAATATCATATTTTATGGAAGAAACGCCGCGGCGTTTACAAGTTTGAAAAGTGCGGCGTTTACGATCTTTTTTTTTTTTTTTTTTTTTTTTCGTGTACGTAAAATTTGGATAAAATAAAAATTCCTCAAGATTGTTTTCAAGTCTCCTGCTTAACAATACAAAACTTTCTGACTTTGCCGATAATGAAAACTGTGACATTTCTGATGATGATACCGAACCATACAGGTGAACAAAGAAAATTTACAACTTTTCCACTCAGATATTGACGACTCAGATTTTGAGGGTTTCAAATAGAAACTAAAGAAGGCCTAAAGTGTATACGACGTAAAAAGCGTACTAAGTTGTGCGGACCACTTAAAAAAAAGGGGGAGCGATTAAGGAGAGGGGTCCGTGTCCCGCGCTCTGGATGGTTTTAAAAGCAATTGACGTTTCCTTATTTTAAAAATTACATAAAAATTTTAAAACATTTAAATATTTTGAATAAAATTGTAGAATCTTAAGTTATTAAAAAGAAGGTACCCTACACTGTCCAGAAAACTTTGATTAAAGTTAAGTCAATGAAACACTGTCGACAAAAATAGAGATCCCACAGGTGCAGCATTTACGGCAGGTGCGGTGATTATGATATTTTAAAGCTTATTCAGAACAATTTTGAGGAGTGTGGCGTTTCTTCCATAAAATACGGTACTTTTTATGCATTAATTTAATTAATATTATAAATATGGATTAATGAGTGTGTTTCTTACTGCACATTGAAAGCTGCTGGACCACATGTGGCCCGCAGGTTGAGTATGGCTGATCTAGTGTATGCTTAATTTGTAGCTATTGTTATATTTAAATTTTGTTTCCAAGAATGAACTCTAGATTGACAGGAGTGAGAGTGAGACAAATAGTCTTTAGTCAAACGAAACCCTAAAAATTATCGTCAACCTGATCAAACTCGATACAAGACTCTAAAGGGGAAAAAAACCTCACAAAAATTTTCGTATACAGCCTTGCATTTGTTAGGGACAACTCTGCAGAAAAGTACTCACATTTATTTATTTATTTTTGAGGAAATTTAAGCATATTAAAGGATTACACAAAAAAAAATCTATTTTTTCTTATTTTACAGATTTTTTCTTACAGAATGCTTTAGCTAGATGTATACTCTAATAAAATATTTTGTGCATACAAACAGAAACAAATAAATTACCTCCTGCGCCCATAGGCTACACTTTTATGGAGACCACCTCCTTTAAATTGATATATTTTAGTGTTTTCTGGGATTAAAAACAGAAAGAAGTATTTATATTGCAGGTAAATATTTAAATTTCATAACATTCAAAATGTGATAATTTGGTATTTTTCTAGAATTATTAGGACGTAGAGGCCATATAAAAAATAAAATTTCTCATTTTAATATTCATACAGCCCATCATAAAACAAAAGCTGCATGTGATTTGTATGCCTTTATTTGCTATTGAAAGAACGTTTCTCTCATCAGTATTTTAAACGATAATCGCCATAGCCTCTATTTTGAATCAACTAGTATGATGCAATTCTGAGAATCTTTTGCATAATGTTTTTTTTTTTTTTTTTTCAGAATAGATTTACAGTAAATAAGTTTAAAAATTCATATATTTTCACATAAACATTTATATAGAATCTCTAACCTTAAAAGAACTTTCTTAGTTGAACAATGAATTTTAATAGAATAAATGGACATGGTTGGATGATCACTCAGGATGCGAAAAATAGGGAAAATGCTTGATTAAACTTAACAGTTTCTTTAAAAGATATCATTTGTAGAGATGCTGTGACTACAAAAGCTGTATCTGTATATATCCAATGTGTATGTACAAACTAGAAACTAAAAAATTGTAAGGATCCAATATTTTCTTCTTATGAATATCAAAAATTAAAAGGGGAGCAGCATTTGGAATCTATCATGTATATGTTAATTATGTACAAGACTCAATAAGTGAGTGAAACAAATAATATTCTTCATCATTTCTCTTTTACATAAAATATTAGCCTGATAGGAAGAAAAAAAACCTGAAAGAAAATCTTAACACAGACTCTCCTTTCCTTCTGAACGCCAGGCTTCAACCTAGTCAGCCTAATGGATAATCTGCCTCTGCATGCAAATACAGTAGACTCCCTCAAATCCGCAAAGCTTGGGACCAGAGGTTGTGCGGATTTTAGAATTTTGCGGATTTCTGGTCATTGATTTGTTTACATTTTTGAAACATTAATTTGATTGGTAGTTAAAAAAGGGAAATTATAATGAATGCTTACAATAAAGTGAAACATTAAAATAAGTAAAATAATTTATTACTTCAAAAGTAAATAATTATTAAAATAATTGTGTAAAATAAAAATTTAGAAAAATATTAATTTATTAGGGATGAAATCGATTCAATTCGATTCTAGAAGTCCTATGCTGCCATCTAGTGATAGCAAGGAGAACAGTGTTAATGCTGTTATCAGTATATATAGCTTATTGCGCTCACTGTAACTTTTTTTCATTGTTATTTAGAGTCCTGAATGCTTTTCTTATACTGCTTTGTATGTTTAAAAATAAATTTGCTTATAATTTTTAAAAAAAATTCCGCGAAAAATAATCTTAAAATAGCGTTCTGGTTCGTGGATTTTTCCCTTTCGAACCCTGGATTTTTTTATATATATATGCTAATTTATATCAAAATCAAAAGTAATGTAAATTTATTTAGTAATAAATCGGCTGTAATAGCCAAAAGAGACTGATTAACAAAAAATTTAGTAAAAAAAACATTGCGGTAGTCGCTGATTTCGGCGCCATCTTGAATTTTGTTCCTGCAACTTAACTGTAAATTTCATTGTTTACATCTGAAAAAATACGCGGATTTAAGGGAGTCTACTGTATCAAATAAGTTTGTTTAACCTTTAACTACTGAAACAGAAAATTTCGCAAAGTTACTGTAAGCAGATTACTAAGATAGAACGAACATTAAATAAAAAGTTTGATTAACTCCCTGAAGGGAAGAGTTCCATATCCTGTTCTGTATGGTGCGATTGGCGAAGGAATACAAAATGGCACCAAAAGGCTATTTTAGCATCTTATCAATTTTTTTAAGATGTCAGAAAAACATGGTTTTTAAATTTTTATAAGCATATATTTTTATATTATAAACAATGTATTATTTTTATATATGTTATGCTCTCAATTATATATATGCACACATATAAATACAAATTATATACACATTTATATATACATAACTTTGTACTTATATATATTTATAATTTTATATATTATTTTACATCTGAAACTAAGCTCATTAATGTTATATACATATTAACATAAAAAAAATGCACAATATATATATATATATATATATATATTTACTCAATATTACATTTACAGAAAAATATCATTTAAAAAAAAATCTCAGAAAATTATGAATTAAAAAAAAATTAATTATAAAAAAATATGTATTCAAAATTATTAGTTATCCACCAGTAGCATTCAAGTAATAAAAATAGCAACCCCAAATGCTGAAAATCACAACAATCACATTGAAAAATTCATTGCCAAAAAAAGAACGCCAAGAAAACCAGAACAGTATATGGAACTCTTCCCTCATTGAATACTGTTTTTGATCTCAACTCAGCACTAATACTAATTATTAAGTAACAAAAAAAAACTAACATGAAAATAATGAAAATTGCTTCGATAACACAGAATATTGCAACGATATTTAAATCCGTGATCACCATTTCTTTCTCTGATTAGAAATAAGAACATTTAATGTTTAAAGAAGATCGGCTTTTTTTTTATTATTATTCGGGCGATATCAAAAACAAACATTTTACGGTAACAGTAAATTCGTCAAAAAAAATCTGCTTCAAGCCAGTTATGAGGACTGTAGTTTGATAAAAATCAAATTTTAATTTTAAAACATGTGTATGAAACACAAGCTATTTTTATATAAATACGGGACATTCAAAAAAGAATTTCATGAATGAACCGAACGATCAAGTAAACAATAAGTAATTTAGCTTATCTTAAAAGTATGGTGTAACGCTAAAATGCTACAATCTGAGTAAAATACCCTTTTAAATTTTAGGAAATTGAAGAATATAAGTGTTTAATTTATTATTTTGAAAATACGATCAACGATTCTAAAACTCCGACGATGAGAAACAAGCCGCTTTCTGGGCAGGGTATAAATGTAAACAAAGAGCACGTTGCGATGTTTTGGTTCAGGGTTTGAAGCTGAATCCGACTTCACTTTTTCGACGGTTTTCGGCGAAATTGGTGGGCCGTATGTATCTAGTAGGCTATGCTTATAGCTAGCGAAGCGAGAAATTATACTGTTTGTTTTGTTTACATTATTTCCCGTTTTTTTTTTTTTTTTTTGCGAATTCAAAATTCATGTAAGTTACATTTTCAATTGTATTCGTTTTTCGTGTACATGGTTATTTACATACGCGTATTCGCCCAAGAATTGAATATCTACTTTACTTTCTGTGAAGCAAATAATTTCCGTTCTTGGGCGAAATCCTCTCGAAATATTAGATGTTGAATTTCAACTTTTTTTCATTTAAATAAACAGAAATAAGTTAATTTCGATTCTGCATTTTTAAATTTATTATTGAACTCAGTTTGCTTCATATACAAATCTTCAATGTTTTGATTTATTAGTGTCTCCATTATTGGGCGATGACAACGTACATTTTATAAAATGGTTTCATGACAATATAAATCTTTGCCCAAGAACTGACGTGAAGCCTGGTATATGATGTAGTCATCGCCCATGAATGGGGGAAAAAACAAAGAATTTTTGACTTCAGGGGAAATTAATGAGGTTATTTGGGTTTTTCTTTTGTTAATCTTTTTTCGCCACTTCCCCATATATTATGAGTTTCATAAGAAATCCCAAGAAAAACATATTGTATTTTATAACATGCGATAAATTGTAGAACTGTACATTTTATAGTAAAGTGTAAGATGTATGTTTTCATTAAGATTTGTTATTGAACTCTGTTTCATTTAAGAACATTTTTAGTCGGCCAAGAATTGAATGTTTTTTTTTTTTTTTAAACTTTACTTTCTATGAAATGAAAACATTCACTCAATAATTTCTGTTCTTGGGCGATTAAGAGTTCATTCATTTGCGATTCTTATGAAACTCATATCACAAAATGCACATCATAACTATTTCACGCATTCAGGATTTTCCATTCATCTTTTCCTTTAGTTAATCTTTTCTCTCCACTTCCCTATACATTATGAGTTTGATAAGAAATCGTAATGAAAACATATCTTTCAATTTACTGAATGTTTTCATAGTGCCAGGCCCAGTAGCAGAAAATTCAAGATGGGAGATTGGTGTCGCAGATTTTCTTTTCTCTTTTGCAGATTATTTTTCTATCAAGCCTTTATTTCGCTTTATAATTATGTTTAGCTCTTTATTACTTAATACAAAAATAAGATTATTATTAATAAAAATGACTAAAATGCATAAAGACATTGCAGGTAAGTGGTTGTTTGATTAATTAATGCTTCAATTGTAAAATATTTTACTAGCAGATTATTTTCTGTCCCTGAAGTATCTGTTGCAGACACTTTGAGCATTTTCTGCAACTATGGTGCCATGCATATCAGTTTAAAGTTTAGGTGTAATCCATTGAAGCAAAAAAAATTTTTTGTGACCGTTTGACAAAGTTCCCGATATTTCTCAGCGACAGATTGGCAAAATTAAGCATGTGCTTCTGCTCTCTTTTGACAAACTTTTCTATGCATTTCTGTGATCTTTTGATGGAATTTGCAATAATTTTCTTCAATTGTGTTTACTGAAATTTGCGAGTTTTTTTCTTCAGCGATTGTTTCACTAAAACCATGATTTTTTTTTTCCAAGACTGATGAAATTCAAGGTTTCCCTCCCCCCCCCCCCCCTTTCCCAAGATTTTTTTGAACAATCTGTGATTATTTTTCTGCGACCATTTGTCAAAGTTCCCGATATTTCTCAGCGACTGATTTGTAAAATTCGACATGGCTTCTGCACTCTTTTGACAAACTTTGCTATGCATTTCCGCGATCTTTTGATGAAATTTGCAATGATTTTTTCCGATTGTTTACTGAAATTCATGTTTTTTTTCAGCGATTGTTTCTTAAAATTCACGATTTTTTCCAAGATCGTTTAACGAAATTTGTAATTTTTTTTTCAACGACCTGTGACGAATTTGTGATTTTTTTTCTGTGACCATTTTTCGAAGTTCCGATATTTTTCAGAAACAGAGTGGCTAAATTTGGCATGTGCTTCTGCCTTTTTTTGACAAAATGTGCTATGCATTTCCGCAATCTTTTGATGAAATTCACAATATTTTTCTTCGATTGTTTACTGAAATTCACGTTTTTTTTTTTTTTTTTTTTTTTTTTTTTTCATTGATCGTTTCACAAAACTGGCGCTTTTTTTTTTTTTTTTTTTCAAAGATCGTTTGACTAAATTAGTTTTTTTTTTTCTTCTTCTTCAAACGATTTATGGCAAAATTTGCGATTATTTTACACTGCCATTTGTTGAAGTTTACGATATTTTTCAGCATCAAATTGCCAAAAGTCTATCTTTTATCAAAATTTGCAGTATTTTTCCTCGATTGTTTACTGAAATTCGTCTTTTTTCCGCCTTAATTTTTCGTAGGTCATGATATTTTTCAATAACATATTGGCAAAATTTGTGACATTTTTCTGACAAAATTCGCTGTGTTTTTGCGACTTTTTCAGCTATCGTTTTACGAAATTAGCAATTTTTTCTACGATCGTTTGTCGAAGTTTACAATATTTTTCAGTGACAGATTTGCAAAATTCACGATATTTACTTTTACTAAGCACCGCAGATTATAGAAAATTGCTGATAATGGGTGAGCGGATTACCGATCCTTGACTGTATGTTGTCATTGTCCAAGAATTGAAAAAAAAAAAAAAAAAAAAAAAAAAAACAATTTTTGACTTCAGGGGAAGTTAATGATGTTATTTGGATTTTTCTTTTGTTAATCTTTTTTCGCCACTTCTCCATAGATTATGAGTTTCATAAGAAATCTCAATGAAAACATATATTACACTTTACTGGATTTTTTTAAATTCTTATCAAAGTCAGGATATGTAACATGCGAGAAATTGTAGAAGTTTTTAGTCGCCCAAGAATGGAGAGTTTCATATGAAATGAAAACATTCTGTAAATAATAATTAAAGTCTTTCTTTCCATTCTTGCCCGATTAAACATTTTCTTAATAAAATGTACAGTTCTACAATTTATCGCATGAGTTCACCGTTCTTGGGTGTCTAAAAATGTAGTCAACAACATTGACAGAAGAAAGATTATAAATAACAATAAACACTCAAATTTTTCGCTTCATTGAATTACGCCTAAACTTTACACTGGCCTTTCAATATGAAAACATTCAATAAAGTGTAACATATGTTTTTCATTAGGATGAGAGAAGATTAACTAAAGGATAAGAACTGAGTGAAAAATCCTGAGTGCATGAAATGCTTAATATAGTATGCATTTTGTGATATGAGTTTCATAAGAATCGCACATGAATGGACTCTTAATCGCTCAAGAACGGAAATTATTTACTTCATAGAAAGTAAAGTTCAAGAAACGCATTCCATTCTTGGGCGACTATGCATATGTAAATTGCCATTAACACGAAGAACGAATGCAATTGAAACTTAACTTACGTGAATGAGATACTTGATAACACTTTAAAATTTTAAAGAAGGTGAGAAAGTTGAATTTCGAGGTTGGGCGAAGGGAGCGACGTATTTGTCCTTAAAATCGTAGTGTTTTCTACAATGAGTATCCTTTATATGTTGTTTTCTGACGGAGATCTCCAATAAATATTATTTATTAAATATAAATAATAACTATTGTTTTGAAGATTTATCATTCACTTTACGTCATTTTTGACGGGGGGTTATATACTAGTTCAAATAATAATAATAATAAAATCAAAATCATATAACTTCTCCTCCTAATAAAATATGTCATTATCGAAATGAATTATCGCCTAAAATGGTACGGTAATCATTTTGCCGGGCGTTGGTTTCGAACCTGCGTTATCTACAAAAGTTCAGAGCTTTAAACTGGTGCTTTAGACCACTCTGCTAACAAGACCTACTCTTCCTTTCCCCTAAATGGAAGATCTAGTAAATTTAATTTCACGCATGCGCAATTGCGGGAATTTTTTTGACTGAACTTACAGAATTAGGTTCACGTTTTAATATATATGATATCAACAAAATGGTACTTAATCTCTTGAACACCTAATCCTTTTCCAAAACTAGATATAGAAAATGAAGACATTAATAATGATGGGGAAAATTTAGATAATATTCTTAGAACAGCAAGCATAGCTAACACGAACGCCAGTAAGTTTCTATGTCTGGATAAAGATTTGGCAGTTACTGCAGCATTTGATCCATACAGCAAATGGTGGAAGATAGGGGAGAGGAAGAGAAAAGTGATGCGGAAGGGGATATGGAAAAGATTACAGAATCACCCAAAATTTCCAGTATTAACACATATACCAAATTTTTGAAGAACCTTCGTGAAATTAAAAATTTTGCATTAAATCTTAATTATGATGAGTTATACAGCAAAACAACTCATACTATTATTTCTTTTGAGAAAGATATTTTCAGAATAAAAAGAAACTGCAAATCACTGATTTTCATAATGTATTAAAACAATGCGGATTAATTAAAATGACTGTGTATTTCTATTTAAATTTATGTAATTATGATTTTTAAAAAATGAAACCTCTGAATAACACCCACCTCTGAAGAGCGGCCATGTTTCATCGGTCCCACTGGTAACCGTTATTCAGAGGTTACACTGTATTAAAATTAAATGTAAATAAAAAACTATTAGAGTTTAAAAAAAATGGTTTCCACTTATCTTCCGTAACCCGGGAAGGCCCGGTTGAACAACCCAGTATATTTAAAAACATCAATAGAGCATACTTTTTTTTTTTTTTTTTTTTTTTTTTTTTTCCAGGAAAACACAATTAGAGGACTAAACGAGTCGGAATGGTAATACCAAAACTTTCTTCTATCTCATACATGTTAATACTTCCTGAAAAATGAAGCATATAAAAAGTGTGCCAAAATTAAATGGCAATCTATGCCCATCATGAGGATTCTAAAGACATGAAATTCCGTGCATTAGTTCTTGAGATAGGACTATCGTTAAAATCGTGTAAATCATGCAAAATGCAGCATATCAGCGCCACCGGTTAGGTGATTTACACCAAAATCTAATTCTAAATTAAATCCAAATTAAAATTAATTCCAAATAAATGGTAATTTAGAAAGTATTTTGAAGCTTTTATGCTCAGTTCAGTATTCGTTTGAAGTTTTGAATAAACCGTTCTTAGTACGCATTTACATCGTAAAATTAACCATCATCTCAAATTTCAAATTTCTTGTCTATCGATCTTCTACCTCTCTGGTGGTAGTGGTAGTGACATAAAATGCCTATGCTGAAACAGGGACTAACACCATTAATTTGCCAAAATTAATTTTGAAATCGATTTGGCATTTCCTAATATTCCATAGAAAACGCAATTTAGAAAGTTTTTAAGGGCTGTTTTAGAACATTTGTTGTTCCTGTAAACCCCAGGTGCTAGTGACACTGGCATAAACTATAGCTCGTGTAGGATCAAAGACTGTCACCATTACTTTTGTAATCGGTTTATTATTTCACTGAGATTGCATAGAAATCGCAATTTAGGACTTTTTTCCAACGCTTTTCGCTCGTTCCCTTCGCTTCATCCCTTATACATTTCGATTTTATTTTCGACTGTTCTTAGAGGGCATTTATATTTTATAATAACCACCATGCCATATTTAAAGTTTCTAGCCCTTCAGTATCAAAGAAATTATATTTTAGAACTTTTAAGAACGCTTATCGCTAACTTCATCCTTTTAAATTTAAAATTTTCTTCCGGCTTTTTTTAGAAAGCATTTGCATCAACCATGCCAGATTTCAAAATGTTAGATCCCTCAGTATCACAAAAACGCAATGTAAAAAATTTTTTGCTGCTGCAACCCCCAGGTGGTAGTGAAAACAACATAAAATATAGCCAATGTTGTAGCAGGTACTTTCACCATTAATTTGCAACTATTACTTTTGAAATCAGTTTGATATTTCCTGAGAATGCGCAGAAATGTGCAAATTAGAACTTTTTAGAACGCACATTTTCACACCTCTTAAATATCGAATTTTTTAGGAAATGGTCTTAGATATAATTTATATCTAATAAGTAACTACCATGGCAAATTTAATGTATCTAGGTTCTACAGTAACACAAAAATTGTATTTTTAGAACGTTTTTTAATCCTGCACCCATTTGGGGAACTGACATCGACATAAAATGCAGCCCATCTTGGAGCAAGGGCTATCATCATCAATTTCCAACCACTATTTTTGAAATCGGTTTGATACTTCCTGAGATTGCGTAAAAATCACCATTTAGAACGTTTTTTAGAAAGCTTTTTGCGCATTTTCACCTGTTTTAAATTTCGAATGTTTTAAGAAATGCTCTTAAAGATCATTTATTTCTGATAAGAAACTATCATGCCAAATTTCATGTTTCTAGGCCCTTCAATAACACAAAAATCGCATTTTTAGAACGTTTTTTGCTCCTGCACCTCCTTTGTGTTAGTGGCATAGGCATAAGATATAGCCTATGTTCGAGACTAACACAATCATTTTGATACCATTACTTTTGAAATCGGTTCGGTAGTTCCAGAGATTACCTCCTACAAATAAACAAACAATCTTTACTTCTTTATAATATTAATATAGATTTGGAAACTCTTTTAGATTTATGAGTATCTGAATATAGTTTGCAAATATTGTGAGTTTACGATTATACCTGAAAATGTTATGCATTTACAAAGGAAAATTACTTTATTAATTTGTTACTTTGTAAAACCCCCAGTTCGAAGCTGTGGACCAACATCAGATAAAAAAAAAAAAATTGCTCATGAACATGTGTGACCCTACACCTTAAAAAAAAAAAAAAAAAAAAAAAAAAAAAAAAAAAAAAAAAAAGATTTGACCCCTTTCCTTCACCTCTAAATGAAGGAGTGGATCCGTCCCTGAGCGTAATCCGGGTGAGGCTAGATTTTCAGAGAAAAGTTCCCCTGACCCGCTTTCTTGTAAGCGTTTTTTTTTTTTTTTTTTTTTTTTTTTTAATGAAATCGAAATTATGAACTGTAAGTAGGCGAAAATAAGTATTTTTTATCCAAATCCCTTTGGAAAACAATTTTTAAACATACCAATGTAAAAAGCAAAACAGAACAAACATGTAACAAATTAGAAATAATGAAAAACTAAAAATAATGAAAAATTAATAAAATAATAATAGCATTTTTCCGGCCTTTTCCAAAATGGAAAATAGAAACAGTTTTTTTTTTTCTTTATCGTCAGGAAGAGGACCTCTCCACCCCACCCCCTCTAATACCCTTTGTAAGAAAACTTTTAATCATATTAATGTAAAAGGAAATGATTACTAAATTAATTATCATATGAAAAATCCTTAGTTATTTTTCTTTTGGTGTTTATATTAAGCCATATAATTATACATATTAGTTGTGCACACATTAATTACGTTAAGTCGCATGGGATGGGAGGTGGGAGGAATACAATTTAGTGTTATTTTCCTTCGAGATTATTAGATCAAATAAAATTTAGTTAAATAAATTTCAAAATTCAGGGAGGGGCAACGGCTCTTCCCTATAACCCTTGCGTGCGGCCCCCATTCCCTGCGACTGTATAGGTTTGTAACATTTAGGATTTAAAGTGAAAGGCAAGGTAGTACTATCACTAAGGGGGCTGGTCACTCAGCATCCGATTTCTCCTGACTAATGTAATGTCTATGGGCATTTGATGCATTCGTAAAATTAAAATATCTCCTCAGAAAATTAATATTTTTAACTTCTATTTTTTGTGTACTCTTCCTAAAAGATGTCTCTTTTTTACTTAGTTCTCAAAATATTTCTAAAGTATAGACTTAATTTTATAGGAAGTGGTAAAATCTTACTCACAGTTCGCCCGCTTTTAACACATAAAATATTAAATTCAACATAGATTTTAGAAATATTTTGAAAACTAAGGAAAGAAGAGACATCCTTTAAGAAGAGTACACAGAAAAAAGATTATAAAGATATGAATTTCCCGAGGATATATTTTAAACATACGAATACATCAAAAGAACATAGACTTAACATTACGGAGGAGAATTCTGTCGCTGATGACCTGCCCCCTTAAAATCTATGCTAAATTTAATATTTTATGCGTTAAAAGCGAGCGAACTGTGAGTAAGATTTTAACACTTCATACAAAATTAAGTCTATATTTTAGAAATATAAATATTTTGTGAACTAAGAAAAAAAGAGACATCTTTTAGGCAGTCTTTAGGCAGTTAAAAAATAGAAGTTAAAAATATTAATTTTCCGAGGAGATATTTTAAGTATACGTATACGAATGCATCAAATACCCATAAACTTTACTTTAGTGAAGGAAATCGGAAGCTGAGTGAGGAATTTATGCTAAAGAGAATTTCAGCTTTTCCAGTCATTAAAAAATGTTATTAACTATAGTGGCGCTATCTGTCGGTTTCACGGTAAAGGAAAAGAGATGTGGCGATATATTAACACCATTTCTGCCACGATTTTGTGTATACCCATTTCTATGAAAAGGTGTCTTTAGACACCTTTGCGTTTGAATGCAAATAATTGCCAAAACTGTTGGGATTTCAAATTATCAGTTAAATATAGGTAATTTGAGCAATATATTTATTTGTACATTGATGCGTATTTAATAGAGATTATTTAATCAGGTTCTAAATTCTAGCTTAATTCAACAATTCTCAAAACATAAATATGCATAAATGCAATCAAACATGTTTTACGGCAACAGGAACAACAATTGAAAAACATTATCTTCTTCATTTTTTTTTTTTTTTTTTTTTTTTTTTTTTAGAAAATAAAACTTTTTAATATTATTAACTCAACAAACTTTCAGTCTCATGTATAAAAATTCCATCTTTGTAAAAACAACACCAACAATAATCATACAAACAGCAGAATAATAAAATTCTTTCCTTATTCAATACCATAATTTTTACACGAAGGAAAACAAAATCCATGTGTATTGAGCTCACTACAAGATTTGGAGAACAAAACGGGTTATTAATTTTTTTTTAGAACTAGTCACTGCAATGGTCTACACTAAAATGCAACATAGCTAAAAACAAGCGAGTATCAGAGTTATGCAGCAACTCTTATATTTTCCATTACTACTGAAATCAGGATTATCTAATCTGATTATAATTGATAGGGTGCTGTAAAATGGTGTTGATATTTATATGTAAAATGGTTTAAAATAAGAAATTATGAAATCCTTAAAAATTATAAATTATGAAATCCTTAAGGCTGTTCTTAACTGCTCTGCTCAACAAGCGCAAAACGTTTTTACAAATTTACAAATTCATTTTTTAACGGAAAGATATAAAATTGGAAAGCCATGGATGCGATTTGGAATTGAACTGTTTTTTTTTTTTTTTTCATTTTTTGATCAATCAATTGCCTATTGAGTTAGAAGCGTTTTGGACCACGTGACAAACACGTTTTTCGCCTGCTCTTGAGTGCTTATTCTTCCTTCCGCGGAAATTCGGTTCAAAACGCCTACTTTGACACTCTTTTCTCAAAGATGCGTTTGCAAAAAAAAAAATGGAAAAAACAGCTCGATGACATAGTTTCTGAACAGCAATACCAGCTAGTTTCATGCATTTCCGAACAAAAATAAATTAAAACTTATGTCAGAAAGTTGCCCTTTTGGATTTGAGAACACCCTTAAGGCTGTTCTTAACTGCTCTGCTCAACAAGCGCAAAACGTTTTGACACATTTACAAATTCATTTTTTAACGGAAAGGTATAAAATTGGAAAGCTTGGCCATGAAAGTGATTTGGAATTGAACAGTTTTTCCATTTTTTTATCAATCAATTATCTATTGGGTTATAAGGAATTTTGATCACGTGACAAACACGTTTTTCGCCCGCTCTTGAGTCTCTTTCTTCCTTCGCGCGGAAATTCGGTTCAAAACGCCCACTGTGACACTATTTTCTGAAAGATCTATTGCGTTTGCAAAAAAATGGAAAAAACAGCTCAATTACATAGTTTCTGAACAACAACACCAGCTAGTTTCATGCATTTTCGAACAAAAATAAATTAAAACTTATGTCATAAAGTTGCCCTTTTGGATTTGAGGTGTCAAAAGACATCTCATGGTAGAAATATGTATACAATATGCATATTTTTAGATCCAGGATGAGCTGGAGGAAAATGATATCGCTGAATTGATGATATCGCTGAAATGATATCGCTGAAATGATATCGCTGAAATGATTAAACTTAGAGAATAATTTAAAGTTAAAATCCGAAAAGTGTCTTTTAACACCTCTTGGTAGAAATAGCGTTAATGTTAAACACAAAATAATACGGCGCCCATATGGGGGAGGGTTAGAGGCCCCCTCCCTAGAGTTTGGTATAGTCAAACTTTTTTCACGATAAATCAGTTGCAAGATATGAGAAATTTAACTTTTTCTCGTAAAGGCAAAGCATAAATAAGACCTGCCTAAACATGACAAGATCAGAAGGCGCTAGAAAGAATTTCCCTTTTAGATGTGTTTCCATCTTAGCAGGTATAATTGTTGGGAATTCATTTTGTCATATCCATGACTTTTTTTTTTTTTTTTTTTTAAGCTAGATTCTGTTTTTATAAGTTCTTGATTATTTATTTCTAATTTTTTTTTTTTTTTTTTTACAAAGAGGGAAAATACGAGATAGGAAACAAATTCTGTTTTAGATAGATTTTTATCTTAGCAGGTATAACTGTGTGGGTTTTTTTCCCTATGAGACGATAACATTTTTCAGCATAAAGAAGTATTTTGTTATAGACAGGATCCATTTTCACAGGTATGACTGTACAAATAATTTTCAGGAAACAAAACGATCAGAAATTAGAGACAGATTTAACAATTAAACAAAAACGTAATTTGAAGAACAAATCAAAAGAAAAAAAAGTATTTCCTACATTGTTTAAGCCCGAGAAGGGGCAGATATTTCATCCAATTAGTTCTACATTCAATGTTAAAATTTTGTAACAAATAGGTTAAGCCAATTCAAGATTAAAAAATAAAAATAGAATTCATGCAGTATGATACTTAAAAAACGCCTAAAAAATTAGATTCCGTTCAAATGAAATTGAAATAAATCTTGACTTTTTTAGGGTTTTGTTCATCTGACGAAACCCTATTCGTCTCGCTCCTCTGTCTGTCTGTCCGTCACAAAGCCCGTTCTCAGAAACTATATATGTTGGAGACTTGAAATTTTGCATACTTATAGCTGAACACCTCACATCCAACGACAAATCATAAAATTTTGAAAAAGTCTTATATTTAACCCTCTGGGCTCTAACTTGTGTATTTTAATCTTTTTATTCTAACTGAGCCCCTAATTAAGTTGAAAGCTTGAAATGTTGCATACTTACAGCTGAACACCTCACGTCAAACGACAAATCATAAAATTTTGAAAAACTCTTATATTTAACCATCTGGGCTTTAACTTGTGTATTTTAATCTTTTCGTTCTAACTGAGCCCCTAATTAAGTTTAAGACTTGAAATTTTGCATACTTATAGCAGAACATTTGTGATCACAGGAAAAATTATAAAATTTTCAAAAAGTCTTATATTATTTACCCCTGCGAGATCTAACTTGTGTATTTTAAGCAATTTTTCTAACCTCACCCCCATTGCACCCGGTGGGAACTTTTCTAACTTTTACCGACACCACTTTGACCACTCTTCCATATTATGCACATAACCTTACATATTACAGTTCCACTTTTTACCGCCAGGGGGCGCCTACCTATCTCGGATGTTATAGACCCGATCCCCTCGACAAATATACCTACGGATAGGTGATAAAACGGAGTTTCGTTTGGATAGAGGTTTGCCTAGAATAGAGTGCGCCCCTGGTGGCGAAATGGGGAACTAACAGATTTCGCAAAAGGATAAATTGTTTTGAAAGGAATATTAAACGAAACCTTCTGTGTGATCTGTGATCACACTTACCCACTTGTTTTCTAACAGACTCCCTAATTAAGTTGGAGACTTGAAATTTTGCATACTTATAGCTGAACACATCACATCAAACGACAAATCATAACATTTTAAAAAACTCTTATATTTACCCGTCTGGGCTCTAACTTGTGTATTTTAGGTTTTTTTTTTTTTTCTAACAGAGTCCATAATTAAGTTGAAGACTTGAAATCTTGCATACTTATAGCTGAACACCTCACATCAAACGACAAATCATAACATTTTAAAAAACTCTTATATTTACCCGTCTGGGCTCTAACTTGTGTATTTTAGGTTTTTTTTTTTTTTCTAACAGAGTCCATAATTAAGTTGAAGACTTGAAATCTTGCATACTTATAGCTGAACACCTCACATCAAACGACAAATCATAAAATTTTAAAAAAGTCTTATGTTTACCCATCTGGGCTCTAACTTGTATATTTTAAGCTTTTTTTCTAACTGAGCCCCTATTTAAGTTGAAGACTTGAAATTTTGCATACTTATAGCCAGAACACTTGTGATCACACGAAAAATCATAACATTTTCAAAAAGTCTTATATTATTTACCCCTGCGAGATCTAACTTGTGTATTTTAAACAATTTTTGTAACCTCTCCCAATTGCATCCAGTGGGTACTTTTCTAACTTTCGCCGACACCCCTTTGACCACTTTTTCATCGTATGCACATAGCCTTACATCTTTCAGTTCCAATTTTACCGCCAGGGGGCGCCTACCTATCACGGGTGCTATGGGCCTGATCCCCTTGACTAATATATCTACGGATAGGTTGTAAAACGAAGTTTCGTTCGGACAGAGGTTTGTGTAGAACAGAGTGCGCCCCCTAGTAGAGGAAATATGGAACTAACAGATTTTGCAAAGGGATAAAGTGTTTTGAAAGAATATTAAAAGAAACCCTATGTGCGATCTGTGATCACACTTGCCCACTTGTTTAAAGTTTTGTACTTTGCATGCATCTTATCATTTTATGTATAATCATCATAAACATAACACAAATCTACAATACAAGTATTTTCAATTAAAAATGGAAGTAGTCTAAGACTTATTTCGATTTCATTTGAACAGAATCTAAGTTTAGGGTATTTTAAGCATCATATTATATGAATTTTATTTTTATTTTTTAATCTTCAATTGGCTTAACTTATTTATTACAAAAATTTAACATTAAATGTAGAACTAATTGAATGAAATATCTTAATATATGTCCTTTCTCGGGCTTAAGCAATGTAGTATATATATATATATATATATATATATATATATATTAATTTCTTTTGCAAATTACGTTATTTGTTTAATAAAAATTGCGCTGCCGCACAATACTTAAATAAGATGTGAATGATACAGTGCAATTTTAAATTGAACTAGTTGGATGTGCCAATCTTCAAACTTACTTCTATCTCATACATCACATTATTTAAAAAAGTAGTGACAAATGTTAATACTTCAATATTATGAGTTCAACACTATACCAACTACTCTTAAATTTCTCCTTCAGTCAATTAATCTGAATAAAAACCAGTTAGGCTGGATCATCATATTTATTAAAATCAATGTTTTTTTGTTATTCTGTTGTACATCAGCTGTTTGCGAACTGCCGGCTTATCAGTATGCCAAGTTCCCAGTGCTGCACGAGCTGTCCATGTACAATAGAACTACGAAAAATCAAGAAAATTATATAAAATTGCTATAACAGCACCCAATTCCGTCGGAATATTTCGAAATTCAAGGAGGAACTGCTTGCCTTAGCCAAAAACATAAATATGAAATTTGTTTTAATTCTTTGCATAACTTCATACACTTATCGATTGCATAATAATGAAAATGGCACAAAAATCGCTATTACAGCGCCCCATTCAGGCGGAATATTTCCAAATTGAAGGAGGACTTGCTGGCCATATCCAAAAATATGCACAAAAAATTTGGTAAAATTCTATGCATAATTTCATGCATTTTTCGATGGCACAATGGCGACACACGGACAGACAGGCATTTTGTATAAACATGTTTTTGGGGATCTCTGACCCCTAAAACGTTTAAATCCGCGAAAACCGGAAGTTGAAATTTCGATTACAATACTTTCTTCTATTGAAGATAGAAGAAAGTATAAATTATCTATATTATAAAAGACAAACGTACCTGTGCGTAACGCTGACGTCATTTTGCGAATGGCAACACTTCACGATCAAATTTCAGTTTTGCAATTTTCGCTACAGCAAATTTTTAATCTTCTAACCATACATTTTTAATTTTTACACAGTCGTATAGGGGAAAAAATCTACTTTCAAATGCAATTTGTTTGAAAACTGTATCTTAATTGACTGATTTATTATGTTTTTTAAAATAATTTTCAAGCATGATTTTTTTAAATTTATCTCTATCATCTGCCGGCTCCATTACATAATAATAAACGTTTTGCACGTAAAGCAATAAAAACTGTTCAGCATTTTTTTCTGAATAATTTTAAATAACGAAATTAAAACTTCCTCTATAAATAAATAAAAGAATAATATTAAAAGACGCAAATTTAACATAAATGTAATCGAACAATTTAAATTTTTACACCGCCAAACTGGAGAAAAAAAAACAACTTTCAAATGAAGTTTGTTTACTGATTATCTGTGGTTTTAAATATAATTTTCGAGCATGAAATATTTTTTAATTTATCGCGTGGAGCTCGATTACGAAAGATTCATCCTTTCGCCAGTAAAACGATGTGAATAATTCAGCATTTTCTTACCGCTAATATTCCATAAAACATTAAAACTTCCTCTATAAATGAATAAATGAAATAATATAAATAAAACACAAATTTAGAATACATATAATTTAACTACGCGCTTAAAGCACTGAAATGATTAGAATTAAAAAAAAAAAAAAAAAAAAAAAAAAAAAAAAAAAAAAACCGACTGCGTAAAAAGCGAAATAATTAATTATTTCTCATCAATGCGAAACTATTTTTTATATTACTTACCCATTTTTTTTTTCTATTTACTTGTATTGATGACTTTTAAGTTGCGTTTAATTTTTAGTTCCTACCTTTAAACACTGTTTTGATGAGGCCTATAGATGTCTATGAAGGTTAGAGTTGCAGTAAAGCTACAGATCCTACCTACACAACTTCTAGGTTGTGTAATATTTAAACGGAGCTTCTGACTGTAAAATAGTCAATAAAACATCGTCTTCATTTTGAAAGACCTATCCAATGATATGCCACTCAATATGGCGCGTAATTTTTTTATTCGTCTCTACCGCCATTTTGTATTTTACGGCCGCCATTTTAAATTTATAAAAACAAAACCTACCCTATAACCATCGGACGGTTAAGACAAATCTATAGAAACCTCATTCATTAAAATCCATCTAGCCGTTGGGATGTCTCGTGGGTATAAAGAAATCCACATACCCAGATACGCGCGAAACACATAACCCTTCTTGGCAGTCGTGTAAAAAAGGCTTGCCGTAAGTAGCAAAATCTTGGGCTAATAACTCTCAGCATGCGGTTAATACGAAAATATGGCTTTTGATAAATTTCAAAACTTTATTTGAGTGCATAATTGTTATTTTTCATATAAAAAAGCTTTTTTGGTGTTAGCGGACAATCTGAAAATTATATTGCACGTAAAAAATTATTAGCGTTTTCCTTTTAAAACAAGTAAGAAAAAATTCATGCGTCAAGCATAGATTATTAAACACTTTCCAACACATTTAGAATAATGTAATAAAACTACACCGTTTAAAAATATAAAATATTATGTCTAATTCAACCATATAGAAACGTATAATACATTTCAAAACACAATTTCAGCTGTTCCCATCCACAATCGCAAAATTATGCGAATTTTTTCAGCAGCCCTGTATATGATATATAGATTTGAATCTTTAACTACATGCATGCCAAAATTTAGTTCACTTAAGAGATACATATAGAACTTCAGTTGAAAATTTACCTTCAACTATTTCCTCTAATAAGGAGAACGGTAAGTGAATACTTTTGTGCAGCACTGTATTTGAGGTATACAATTTATATATAACAAGTAAGATGCAAAAATTAATTTATTTTAAAAGCGCATACCGAATTTTAAACACTACTCTCCAGCAATTATTACTCAAAGACAGTACTGTACTGTAACGATTTCTTTTGAGCGTTCCTGTAAATGAATAAAAAATGCTATGACTGCTTTGTTTAAACGTGATCATAATGAAATTCAGTGATTTATATCAGTTCCAATACATTTGAAATAGCATAATGTCATTAAAATACTCTGCAAATGATTTTTTCCCATATACCATAATGTAATGGAAAACTTTTGAGTGCCCTGTAAATGAACGATTAATCCTACATACTTCATATACAATACCAACCATGCTTTGGTGACCCTAAATAACCTTTATCAATTGCATGAAAACCCGAGTATATTTACGGGAGTTAGAGCGTGGACAGGCGGACAGACGGCCAGACAAACCGAATGCATAAACACTTTTCAACTTTGTTGGAAAGTGTTAAAAATGGTTTTTACCTATACTCTGTAACTCGGGAAGCCCGGGTTTGATCAACACCGTCTCGATATTATAGAGATCTTCGAGACGGTACTGGTTTGATTCCCTTGTATTCATAAAAAAAGAATTCATGGGTTTTGTCGAAAAATTAGTTGTAAAAAGTAAGGTAGACTCTGTTTTGCAAGTCATGGAAAAACTTGAGGATTGTGTGCTGTGACATGTTTTCGTAGATATTATATTGTAAAGGAAATGTGAAATTCAAAGGAATCTGAGGGACATGGGAGTGATTCATGACAGTTGATATAATAACAATATTGTTGTATTAATTTATTATATTTATCTTGAAAATTATGTCATTTGATTTATTTTGCTACAATTTGAGCTAAAATTACTGTAATCCATTAACATTTCCCATATTATAATATAATGAAAATATTGAATATAGTAGTTATTCCGTTTAAATTTTTTTTGTTTAAATAAACTATTTCTAACATTTTGATGATAATAACGAACAAAATTAATGAGTATTTTTTCTTTTTCATTTTTGGCACGTTTTTCTTAAATATATTCCACAGGCAAGGGGTTAAATATTCTCCATAGACACATACTTAAAATTGCAAAGTTTCATAAAAAAAGATACAAAATTTGATGAAATAAGTTACAACACCCTGGGTTTTCTATTTGAGAAAATACCCAAACCAAATTTTTATACGGTCCCCGTAGAGTAAAATTTCCAGTTAGGAAAATTTTAAATATCCATTCTTGAATAAAACCAAGGCATACTTAGATACTACTACAGGCAGACTGATTTGGGTTTAATGTATGAAGTCCTTCGCCAGAGGACTCTGATACCCTGCCCAAAATTGAAATTTGACTCTGACCGTAGCTTCAACGACGAGAACCAATCACAACGCACTGGGCAGGGTTCAGAGAATTCCAAGTTGTTTACATTTTTTTCTCCTCGATCGTATAGATGTGATTCAAAAAGAGTTTAATAAAAAATATTAAGGAACAGATGTCATATTCGCCCTATATTGGCGCGATTTTTTTCTGACTCTAATCATCAAATTAAAAAAAAAAAACATTATCATTTTAATAATTATCGGAATAATAAATTTAAATGAAGTTAATTCAAAATTATTTTTATCGGATGATTGTAATATTACTAGATGAAAATCATTCATAACATCTAATCTAATGTCATTATTAGGAAGAGTTAAATTAAAAACTTTTCTGTCGCGAACGGTTTGTTACACATGATAAATAAAAAAAAAAGTATTTCTACCTTTTAAAAAATTAAGTTTGATAACAAATCTGTTGATCTTTCATCATTATGTTTATATTATTGCTAATAAAATTAATTTAATGTCTATGAGTTTGTGTGCTTGTATGTTTATTTTTAATGTTTTATTTCAAGTTTAGTTTAAGTGTATTGTAATGCAGAAAGTAAATCAAGAAAGTGGACATTTGTTTTAACACTTCGTTTAAAAATTTGTATTTTATTTAAAAAGGTGGGGGGATCTGATTATCTTCTGCCATCAGATTTTGTCATGTTTATTGCAGGGAGGGGGGGAATAATAGATACATGCTGTTATAATTTAATTAAATATGCAATTAAAACTTGGATTTTAGTTTTTTTTTATCTTTTTAAACAAAATTATTAAACTAATATGTAAAACAAAAACAGTAGCTATTTTAACATCAAAATGCCTTTAAGTAAAACTGATGTGGAATTGTTCGATAACTAAAAAGGAATATCTAATTTTCATCAACTCAGGTTATTGGAGCAATTTTAATTTTTTTGTTTAAATGCTATTACAAAAAAAGAAAAATATTCTGAAAGTACTGCTTTTAGCTAAAGTTAAAAGATTATTTATTGCTTAACCAAATTTTTTTTATATTTAAGGTGGATTGAAATGTCTTAGCTTTCGTAACTTTGAGGTATACTTGTAAAAAATTTGACATTAAGCAAACAAATAAAATAAAATTCAATTTTTATATCCAATTATAAATCAATGATTAAGGTGGTTGTCAAGTTTCCCTGTTCAACAATGTAAAACTTAGACTCATTTTAAATGTTAAGGTATAAAACTGGCAGACATGGCTATTGACACAGTTTGTAATCAACACTTTTTCCTTTTTTTTTTTTTTTTATGATTTATTTAACAAGATATAAGTAATTTTGGTCATATGACAACATGTTTTATACTACTTAGTTATCCCGTCAATCAATTTAGCCAAACCATACAAATTTACATAATTTTTATTTTAAATAACGAAAGAACAAATAAATTAGTATAGAATTAATAAAAATACAAATAAAATGTCGAAATAAAAATCACTTGATGACGTAAATATGTGTAACTTGCTTAAAGTCGACATTTACGATCAACCATTATTGGCATTTGGCCCAATAGTTTGGTGATAGATTTTTTGCCAATGGGATAGCTAAGTAGTACCCATGTTTTTCGCACAATGACAGGTGAGGAATGTGGTATACAGGCATTATAATGCACGTTTACAAAATTCCCCACCTGTCATTGTGCAAAAAACATGTCATGTGACCAGAAAAGAATGTTTTTCTTTTAAAAACTAAGTAGAAATAGTTTTTAAAAGAAAATCATGTCTAATTCCATGGCTGCATGATTTTTCAAAAATATTTCCATTGCAATTTACCTTAGGCACCAAATTTGATTTTATAATTCAACTACCTTTTGTACTTTTATAATTACCATATCAAGAAGTGGGATAAAAATCAAATCCCAAGATTTCATCTTTACATATAAAAACTAAATTGAGTTAAACAAAGGAGTGAAAAATGAATAAATCAAAATTTTAAAGGTCTTATTTAATGAAAAAATATATATTTATTTCACTTTTGTATTTATTTGTTTGAGATATATGTTTTAAGCATTCATTTTGCACTACATAACTTTAACCTAAAAATAACCATCTTATTATGTTAAATAAAATGGTGAAGGGAGGTGTGTATGAAATTTATCGTAAACAGAAAAAAAATAGTATTCTTCTTTTCATAAAAAATAAACTAAACAGGTTGGCACAGATGTCATACATGCCCGACATTGGTGCGATTTTTTTCCGATGCCAATTTGGCGAAAACCTCATTACCATATCAAACAAAATAACGACACTTTGGCGCCAGTTAAGTACCCAGTGCGTATATGACATTGGCGTCAGAAAAAAATCACGCCAATATGGGGCATATATGGCATCTGTGCCAACAGGTTTTTATGTACCTCAATTATCATCACTTTATCTATTTCAAAAGAATTAATCAGATGCATGACCTTTTTCGTACTTGTTAGTTATCCCATCGACCAATTTCGCCAAATTATATAAATCGTCAAATTATACAAATTGATATAATTTTTATTTTAAATAACGAAAGAACAAATAAATTAGTAAAACATTAAAAAAAAATACAAATAAAAAGTCGAGTTAATGGTATTATTGGCATTTAATCTTAAAATTAATTAATGGCAAACATTATTGGCATTTAATCTTACAATTTGGCCGACGGGATAACTAAGTACCAAAAATACAAATAAAACATCGAAATAAAAATCACTTGATGACGTAAACATGTCTTGTCAAGTGAATGTGACAGTTACGATCAACCATTATTGGCCTTTAATCTTACTATTTGGCGACAGTATAACTAACAAGTACCCATTTTTTATTAACTGTAATCTGATATAAAAATTCTTAAAAGTATCAAAGGAGATGGGTAGATAAATGTTTATTTTCAGCTGTCTGATAGATAAAAGAAAAATTAGTGCCTGACACATGACCACTGGAGGAAAAGAGTGGCTATCTAAAAATATCGACTTGCAACCGTCTTTCCTACAAGAAGATAACAAAATTTTCAGTACTACTTGATTATCCCATCGACCAATTTCAGCAAATTATACAAATTGCCAAACTATTCGTCAAATTATACAAGCTAACATAATTTTCATTTTAAATAAATAAATTAGTAAAGCATTAATAAAAATCCTTATAAAAAATCTAATTAAAAATCACCCGATGACGTAACAAACATGCGTATCATGTTTAATGTCAGGTGAATGTAACATTTACGATCAACCATTACTGGCATTTAATCATATAGTTCAGAGATAATTTTTTGGTCAACGGGATAATCAAGTAATGCCATATTTTCTTACATTTCATCTATACTACCACTTTTGCTCGTTGCAATGTGTTAATATTTAACATTTATGTAGTATATTTAATTTTAAATTAGTAGAGTTGTCTGTGGTAATTCCTGGTCAAAAATCAACAACATCCAATTATTATAAAAACCATTAAAGATATTGTTCCCAGTTTTGGCATGGAATAAGAACCCTTTGATGCCTGTACTGTAGTATAATAAAATGTTTGCTTAAATACATATGCACTTATAATTGAAATAATTGTAATTTTTAAGTGATCAGGAATTGCACCAGAATTATTCCTGGTCACTTCTGGGATAATAATTGACCAGCATCCTTTTTTATGTAAATGAAGTGGTAAAAATTTTTTTTATGACTGAGTATTAAAATAATTAGAATCAGTCTTGAAACGTTCGTCTCATAATTGTGGAAAAATAACACAGACCGTGTTTTGGGTGTACAAATTAATTTGACCGCATTTGATGTGGAAAAGACTTTTACATTTTATATTACATTAACTTGCCGAAGAATTTTTTTATAACATTTATAAACAGTATTTATTGCTTCTTCATCCACTGTGAATGAATTAATACCTTGCAAATTTATTTGTTCATAAAACATATACTAAATGTTTATGTACTTATAGGGAAATATATTTTTCAAAATATACATTTTTTTTAGCCTTAAAATTATGATTTTCCTTAACCATCTTTTAAAAAGCTTTAATTGTAGGTTAATGTTGATTAAGAAACATTGGCATGTTCT
This sequence comes from Maratus speciosus, assembly GCA_963932465.1. NCBI lineage: Eukaryota > Metazoa > Arthropoda > Arachnida > Araneae > Salticidae > Maratus > Maratus speciosus. The sequence continues at coordinate 525,642,214 of OZ010788.1, forward strand.
TCAGAAATTGAGTGAGGTTGGGACTGGGTTGATTTTTTAAGTTTTATAATGAGTAGAATTGAGCCAGGTTGGATCTAGGGATGGGATGAATAGTGATTTGGCTGAATATTCGGCCAAATTTTAGGTCAAACACCGAATTTTTTCTAATAAAGAAAATAACTTTTGATTATATAAATACAGTGGTGGGGCATTTCTAGAAAATCTTACTAGCCAACGACTTATTTCACCAGCTAATAAAATGCAACGTATGGTTACAATATAATATTACTATAATGCATTTTCATATTTTTTTCCCCTGTAAAATTAAGAAATATAAACAAGAGATGAAAGTTTAATATAAAACAGAACTTAGTACCATGTTTACATCCCAGTAATTAAGAAAGCTGAAAAATATAGCTAACTACTAAAAAAAAAAGTTTTTTCATATCTCTATAGTTTGTAGTTTTCAAAGACTACCTAAAAATTCGCTCGCCCTGTCAGAAAATTCAGTCGTCAGTGGTGAGTAAAATGATGCATTTCCCCACCCCTGTATGTATATAGAATTTTAAATTTTAAAGTGGAAAAAGAATTAAAAACAAATTTATGTTCTATTATCTGTTTACATTTTTGAATAACTTGTTTTTGTAATATTTCAACTTCTAATAAAATAACTTTTACTACATCTAAATTATAATATCATAACTTTATCTACAGGAAAGTAATGCATAAACATTTTATCTAAAAAAGGAACTCATTAATCATTACTACTCTTAAATGTACTTTTTAAATTTATTTTTAAATTTGAAAAACTTATTTTAGCCCAAAAAATTACAAAATTGCATTTTATCCTTTTATTGTAAGATATATCAAATTGATTTACAGTAAGTCAGAGTAATAAGATATTTCCATTAAAATATAAAGAATTTATTTAACTTTTACTATCAAATGATACTTTTATCCTGTCTTGCATTCAAAATCAATAATATTCTTACACTCTCTCTCTCATAATTCATGCGGCGATATTTTCTGAAATAACCTTTAATCAAGTAAATTTTATTGTGGAGGGTTTGTGTCCCTAATGATAAATAAATTTGAAAGAATGAGTCTGTTCTGCACAAATTACATTAAAGCAAAAGGTATGGTTAACGTAGAATATGTATGTTAACAAAGTCTTTGACATTGGAATCAGCACATACAATATTCCACTTATTCAATAAGCATTGAACTTTGAAGGGGGGGGGGTGTGCATTGAGACCTATAGCGGCAATTCAATAAGCATTAAAAACATACCCAGAAACTGATAAGAACATGAATGAAAGAATATGTAAATAAAAATATATATACATAATAATGTTACATATTAAATCCAATAATCATGCAAATAATTATTTTAAAGTGAAGACTATAGAATTAAAATATTATTTTGCTCAATATTTTTAAAATTTATATTTAAATATTTATAAAACAATCTTCATAAATCAGGTTGCGCCATCTAGTGACTATCTAGTTTGACACTAGTTCTGTTTTCAGATGTACAGTTGTACTTGGAATAGTGATATTTGATATTCCATCTTGAAAATGAATCTTAGCTAATGCACCTAGTGAATGAATTTTTACATTTCTTACTTCATAGAAAACAGAAAGTAAGTTATTATGAATTTCATAAGGGCCTTTTTATATGTGCATGGAATTTGCAGATGGTGATGAATATTCAAGTGTTTTTCTTTTTTCTATTAGAGTTTTTACATCTTGAGTTGTAACATATCATTCTCTATTTAAGACATTTCCCTGACAATTAAAAACCTTTATAGGAAATACAGAAAGGCTGTATATTTTTTAGTATCTGAATAACTGTGCATTTTTTGCAAGAACGAAAATGACTTCATGAATGTCCCAGAAAGCAGCCAATTTAGATTTTAAAAAAATTGCAAAAAAATGGAAAAGAAACTTTTTTCCTGAATTTATTTGACAAGATAGCTTTCAATATTCAGTGGCATTTTAGCAATATTCGGCTGAAGCATTCGACCAACAAGCTTTCAATATTCAGCAAAAGGGCCGAATACCGAATATTCGTCCCATTAAAAACAAAAATATGGCATAGTCGACAAAATTAGAAGAACTGCACAAAAATAACATAGGACAGTCCTAAAATGGCATAATGTATGCACATCATTAAATGTACAATCGTAGAAGTGTAAATATTTCTTTTTAAATTAATATTTTGATATATAGATTCCTTCAAAAAAAGACAAAACAAACTCATAGCAATACACTTTTATTTTTACTGAGCATATTAATGAGAGTTCTATTTTTGGTAAATTTTTACTTTGAATAAAATACCAAACAGGATGTCATTCAGTCAAGTAGTTTTAAAAATATGCAGGCAGGCCAATACAGGTTTTTTTTTTCCTTGGGGCTCTTAAATTTTGTGAAAAACAACATTTTGTCACAAAAGATGAAATACAGTTTCTCAAATTAGAACCAAACATTTATTAATAACAACTTCTTTAAATCCTTCAACTAAAGTTTTCAATTCTGGTGAGCTTATTTTGTTTAATTATTAAACATTTTAATAAAAATAATCAATGAAAAGTATGTTTTATGGAATGGAATTTTGTGAAGGGGCCTGTTGAAATTATTGAAAAGAAATTTGCGAAGAGGCGTGTTTTATTGAAAGGAATTTTGTGAAGGAGCCTGTTTTATTAAATGGATTTTTGTGAAGGGGCCCTAAATAGGCCTCTCATAAAAAATATATATACAATTTTTACATATGAAAACAAGTAATTTCCACAATGAAAATAACTTATACAAAAATATTTTATATGAATTTTATTTCACAATAAAAAAACGCTGCACATATAAAATGTACTGAACTGATCAAATACTATAAATATATATTTTTTTTTCATCATTAAGGTGGTTCTCCAAAAAAAAAAAAAAAAAAAAAAAAAATCGCTGAATATCAAACTTTGACACATATTCTGGCTCATTTTTAAACATAAAGTTTTGGTTATTGAGAGGATTTGTAATTGAACACTTTTTTTTGTTATTTTTCAATAAATGAATTTTATCTCGATTAATAGCAGTTATTGTCTCAGGACAGCAGATGTTTTCCCTTCCCCACACTAATGTGTCTGAAACCTCTTTAAAATGTCTACTTTGGCAGTACTTTCTAAAAGACTCTAGTTTTTACAAAAAATGAAAAAAGAGTTTGATTACATAGTTTCTTATGATAATTTTACCTATTATTTTATTTTTTTAACTTCTAGTATCAGATGTTCTATAATCAATACTTTCATATTCACACACAGATCCGCTTAAAAACAGTAATTACAAAACTTGGCGATCAAGTGGCAGGAAATTTGATCATAAATAGTGATAATGGGGACGGGGATAAATAGATACTTCCAGCATTAATTTCATAGCAATTTATATTCTTTCGATTTTACTATTTTAACGGCAGCGCTGCTGTCAAATGTTGTATATTAGTTTTTTTCGTTCCAGATTAAATATATTTTAAGCTTAGAAGCCTAGTTATTTAGGTTACTAGTTTATTAAGTTGCATTTTTCAAGTTTGTCCCCACCCCCCCTCCCAAGAAATCAGAACCTTCTTAATTATGTTTTTGACGTTCTTCCCAAGTCATTTGGCTACCAACTAAACATTGATATTATATCTGCTACACTTAGTGGCCACAATCTATGAATTATAATCAACATTTTTGGCTTATTTCCAGTTCAAGTTTGAATAAACTAGTAACCCAAATAATTAGGCTTCTAAACTAAATATGTAATTATTTAACATGGAAAAAATCCTGTAATACAAAACTAGATAACAGTTTTAACGCTAAAACAATAAAATCTAAAGAAAAATATATACAGTATACTCCCTCAAATCTACAACCCTTCAACGCAGATGTAAACAATGAAACTTTCAGTTCAGATGTAGGGGCAAATTTACAGAATTTTTTGGTTTTATATCATCCCATATGTATTTTAATATGTAATTCTTGATAATATGACTGAACTCGTGGTTTTCATGAAGAGAGTATAAATTTATTTATATATAAAAAAAAAAATGCTGATATTACTGATAAGCACAATATTTTTATCAAATATATTTATTTATTAATCAAGCTTTTTTGGTTATTAAAACTGGCTAAACCTAATGCAGCAGAAAATTGACAATACTTCAAGAAACTTTAACACAGAAATTTAAATAATCAATAGGCTGTTAATCAATCACTTGACATCGTTAGATGCTCATTAGAAACAAACAAACAATTAAACATACAACAACTACACTGGTCGCAAATATAGTACTCCATCTCATAAGCAGGGGATATATAAACAGCTGTTTGAAGAAAAGCCCAACTCTGCTAACTTCCTCTTGGGAATAACATTTGTGTCATTGAAATGATTCCATGAATGTAGAATTTAAAAACATTTTACCATATGCGAGCCCCCCCCCCCCCCAAATGATATTGTGCTTTCTCTAGATTCAGAGGTTAATCGGGCCCTGTACACATACCATTTTTTTTATACATGCCACATTTTCAAATAAGACATTTACTTAGACTGTGTTTTACGACAAGTTATTTATTTCAAAATAAAATTTAGATATTTAAAATTTGATATTTATAAAATATAAAACTTTTATGAATAAAATGTTAAGTGCGGACATTCAAAAGCAGAAAATATTGCTTTTAATCATCTAATCCAACCATGCTCAACCTTTTTTTCAAACGGGCCACAAACATATATTTGTGATGCTAGCTAGGCCACAACATACTTAAAAAAAACATAACCAAGTTAATATTATCAGTGTGGTTGAACGTTTGTAGCAGAAGGAATGTCATAAAAAATTTTAACACCACTATTTCCAAACAATAAATTTCATGGTAAATTTTTAGTACAAATGTTGAAAAAATAGGCCGCGAAATGTTTTGTTTGGAAAGAATAGCGTAAAAATGTTTTGATGCCTAGCGTAAAAATGATTTGATGCGTTTTTTTTCCGTGAGAAACATTCAACCCTAAAAAGCAGTATTAGCTATATAATAAAATGTAATAATATACCAATGCAAAATTTCTGTGTTCTAAAAAAAAAATAATGAGGAGATTTTCTCCAATGAATCAGTTTTGTTCAATGCAAAAAAACTTTTTATTATTTGTTTTTTACTGTACAAATATATACAGCAAATTAAATTAATATTTAACAATGTTTGATAAGTGTTGGAGATTAACATACATAGGACATGTAAAAAGAACTTTTCACTAAGAAAATGGTATTCAAGATGTTTTAGTATAATTTTAAATAACAGAACAGATTGTGTCTTCCCCTAAAAATATGTAAAACAACAGTGAACATCTTAAATATCATATTTTATGGAAGAAACGCCGTGGCGTTTACAAGTTTGAAAAGTGCGGCGTTTACGATTTTTTTTTTTTTTTTTTTTTTTTTTTTTTCGTGTACGTAAAATTTGGATAAAATAAAAATTCCTCAAGATTGTTTTCAAGTCTCCTGCTTAACAATACAAAACTTTCTGACTTTGCCGATAATGAAAACTGTGACATTTCTGATGATGATACCGAACCATACAGGTGAACAAAGAAAATTTACAACTTTTCCACTCAGATATTGACGACTCAGATTTTGAGGGTTTCAAATAGAAACTAAAGAAGGCCTAAAGTGTATACGACGTAAAAAGCGTACTAAGTTGTGCGGACCACTTAAAAAAAATGGGGAGCGATTAAGGAGAGGGGTCCGTGTCCCGCGCTCTGGATGGTTTTAAAAGCAATTGACGTTTCCTTATTTTAAAAATTACATAAAAATTTTAAAACATTTAAATATTTTGAATAAAATTGTAGAATCTTAAGTTATTAAAAAGAAGGTACCCTACACTGTCCAGAAAACTTTGATTAAAGTTAAGTCAATGAAACACTGTCGACAAAAATAGAGATCCCACAGGTGCAGCATTTACGGCAGGTGCGGTGATTATGATATTTTAAAGCTTATTCAGAACAATTTTGAGGAGTGTGGCGTTTCTTCCATAAAATATGGTACTTTTTATGCATTAATTTAATTAATATTATAAATATGGATTAATGAGTGTGTTTCTTACTGCACATTGAATGCTGCTGGACCACATGTGGCCCGCAGGTTGAGTATGGCTGATCTAGTGTATGCTTAATTTGTAGCTATTGTTATATTTAAATTTTGTTTCCAAGAATGAACTCTAGATTGACAGGAGTGAGACAAATAGTCTTTAGTCAAACGAAACCCTAAAAATTATCGTCAACCTGATCAAACTCGATACAAGACTCTAAAGGGGAAAAAAACCTCACAAAAATTTTCATACACAGCCTTGCATTTGTTAGGGACAACTCTGCAGAAAAGTACTCACATTTATTTATTTATTTTTGAGGAAATTTAAGCATATTAAAGGATTACACAAAAAAAATCTATTTTTTTCTTACAGAATGCTTTAGCTAGATGTATACTCTATTAAAATTTTTTGTGCATAAAAACAGAAACAAATAAATTACCTCCTGTGCCCATAGGCTACACTTTTTTGGAGACCACCTCCTTTAAATTGATATATTTTAGTGTTTTCTGGGATTAAAAACAGAAAGAAGTATTTATATTGCAGGTAAATATTTAAATTTCATAACATTCAAAATGTGATAATTTGGTATTTTTCTAGAATTATTAGGATGTAGAGGCCATATAAAAAATAAAATTTCTCATTTTAATATTCATACAGCCCATCATAAAACAAAAGCTGCATGTGATTTGTATGCCTTTTATTGCAATTGAAAGAACGTTTCTCTCATCAGTATTTTAAACGATAATCGCCATAGCCTCTATTTTGAATCAACTACAGTACAGGACCCATTATCCGGAATTCCAAAATCCGGAAGGACCCGAAATCCGGAAAAAATAATTTTGAAAATTTTCTAAATATGTAAATTTTTACTAAAATTTTGCAATTTCTGAAATTTTTCGAAAATTTGACAGATTCCTAATTTTTTTTTGTGTGTGTATTGTGTTGCAATGTGTAAGCACTAAAATAAATGTTACATCAGTGATGGGGAACAGGGTGCCCCCCCCCCCCCCCAGAAATTAGAAAAAATCCTTTTTCTGTCAAATTTTAGTTTAAAATTAATTTATATTACGATTCGTTTTTTAAAAAAATCGTCAGATATTTCGCACCCTCCCTCTCACTTCGACAAAATATTATGGCTACACAATTGTGTTACAAGAATCAGGAGTGATTCTGAGCAAAAAAAAAAAAAAAAAAAAAAAAAAAATTCTGAAATTCACAGCAAATTTTTTGAAAGTTTACAGAAGAGGAAGGGGGCCCTATCAGCCCTAAATATGAGTTTTTTTTGCGATACTTTATCGAAATTCGCGTTTTTACGAGATCTTTTGACGAAATTTGCGTTTTTTTCGCGATATTTTGACGAAATTTGCGATCTCTTGACGAAATTGCGGGTATCTTTTTCGATCCTTTGACAATTTTTTTTTTTCCTATATTTTGACGCAATTTGCGTTTTTTTTTTTTGTTTTTTGCAATCTTGGAAAAAATGTGCGTTTTTTCGCGAGACTTTGACGAAATTTGCACTTTTTTCCGTGATTCTTTTACTAAATTTGCTTGTTTTTCGCGACCCTTTTACGAAATTTCGTTATTTTGCAATCTTCTGACGAAATTTGCATTTTTTTGTGATCTTTCGACGAAATTGCGGGGTAGCTTTTTCAATCCTTTGAAGAAATTTGTTTTTTTTTTTTTTCGCGATTTTTTGATGAAATTTGTGTTTTTTCTGCGAATTTTTTGACGGAATTCGGGAGGATCCAAAATCCGGAAAATTCCAAAATCCGGAAAGCCTTCGGTCCCGAGTATTCCGGATAATAGGTACTGTACTGTAGTATGATGCAATTCTGAGAATCTTTTGCATAATGTTTTTTTTTTTTTTTTCAGAATAGATTTACAGTAAATAAGTTTAAAAATTCATATATTTTCACATAAACATTTATATAGAATCTCTAACCTTAAAAGAACTTTCTTAGTTGAACAATGAATTTTAATAGAATAAATGGACATGGTTGGATGATCACTCAGGATGCGAAAAATAGGGAAAATGCTTGATTAAACTTAACAGTTTCTTTAAAAGATATCATTTGTAGAGATGCTGTGACTACAAAAGCTGTATCTGTATATATCCAATGTGTATGTACAAACTAGAAACTAAAAAATTGTAAGGATCCAATATTTTCTTCTTATGAATATCAAAAATTAAAAGGGGAGCAGCATTTGGAATCTATCATGTATATGTTAATTATGTACAAGACTCAATAAGTGAGTGAAACAAATAATATTCTTCATCATTTCTCTTTTACATAAAATATTAGCCTGATAGGAAGAAAAAAAACCTGAAAGAAAATCTTAACACAGACTCTCCTTTCCTTCCGGGCGCCAGGCTTCAACCTAGTCAGCCTAATGGATAATCTGCCTCTGCATGCAAATACAGTAGACTCCCTCAAATCCGCAAAGCTTGGGACCAGAGGTTGTGCGGATTTTAGAATTTTGCGGATTTCTGGTCATTGATTTGTTTACATTTTTGAAACATTAATTTGATTGGTAGTTAAAAAAGGGAAATTATAATGAATGCTTACAATAAAGTGAAACATTAAAATAAGTAAAATATTAAAATAATTTATTACTTTAAAAGTAAGTAATTATTAAAATAATTGTGTAAAATAAAAATTTAGAAAAATATTAATTTATTAGGGATGAAATTGATTCAATTCGATTCTAGAAGTCCTATGCTGCCATCTAGTGATAGCAAGGAGAACAGTGTTAATGCTGTTATCAGTATATATAGCTTATTGCGCTCACTGTAACTTTTTTTCATTGTTATTTAGAGTCCTGAATGCTTTTCTTATACTGCTTTGTATGTTTAAAAATAAATTTGCTTATAATTTTTTTTAAAAATTCCGCGAAAAATAATTTTAAAATAGCGTTCTGGTTCGTGGATTTTTCCATTTCGAACCCTGGAATTTTTGATATATATATGCTAATTTATATCAAAATCAAAAGTAATGTAAATTTATTTAGTAATAAATCGGCTGTAATAGCCAAAAGAGACTGATTAACAAAAAATTTAGTAAAAAAAACATTGCGGTAGTCGCTGATTTCGGCACCATCTTGAATTTTGTTCCTGCAACTTAACTGTAAATTTCATTGTTTACATCTGAAAAAATACGCTTATTTAGACGTTCGCGGATTTAAGGGAGTCTACTGTATCAAATAAGTTTGTTTAACCTTTAACTACTGAAACAGAAAATTTCGCAAAGTTACTGTAAGCAGATTACTAAGATAGAACGAACGTTAAATAAAAAGTTTGATTAACTCCCTGAAGGGTGTATGGTGCGATTGGCGAAGGAATACAAAATGGCGCCAAAAGGCTATTTTAGCATCTTATCAATTTTTTTAAGATGTCAGAAAAACATGGTTTTTAAATTTTTATAAGCAAATATTTTTATATTATAAACAATGTATTATTTTTATATATGTTATGCACTCAATTATATATATGCACACATATAAATACAAATTATATACACATTTATATATATAGTGCTGTCCTCTAAAAAAAACCCACAGGAAAATGTATCCTAAAAAAAACCCACCCTAGAACTTAATAAAAAAAATCACAGAAGTCAAAATTTCTTTTTGTCCTGTTTCTATATGTCATTTACAATAATAAAAGCATTTAAAATTACTTAAGTGTTTATTTAGTTTTTTAAAAAATAAGCAAAAGATTACATTTATAATTTTTCATTTGTAAATCCTTCAATTTACAATTATTAAAATATTATTATTATTTTTTTCTTTTTTTTTGCAGAATTGTGTTTTAAAACTAATTAATAATGAAAGAACAACTTTGCTGTTTAATATTTTGATTTCTAGAAGTGTTTTTACATGTGGGTTATTTTTAGAAAAAAGTGGGTTTTTTTCAAAGTCTTGTTTAATTGGCTGCCATTTTGTAATATATTGATAGAAAAAAAAATACTATACATTAAAATCTTAGTCAGGACAGGCTGTGAAAATGTAGCTACCTCAAATTGTTTTGTATTTTTTATTAAATTTTATATAGTGAGAAATTAAAAAAGTGGGTTTTTTTTAGAGGACAGCACAGTACATAACTTTGTGCTTATATATATTTATAACACCAAAAAAAGAACGCCAAGAAAACCAGAACAGTATATGGAACTCTTCCCTCATTGAATACTGTTTTTGATCTCAACTCTGCACTAATACTAATTATTAAGTAACAAAATAAACTAACATGAAAATAATGAAAATTGCTTCGATAACACAGAATATTGCAACGATATTTAAATCCGTGATCTCCATTCCTTTTTCTGATTAGAAATAAGAACATTTAATGTTTAAAGAAGATCGGCTTTTTTTTTTATATTATTCCAGCGATATCAAAAACAAACATTTTACGGTAACAGTAAATTCGTCAAAAAAAATCTGCTTCAAGCCAGTTATGAGGACTGAAGTTTGATAAAAATCAAATTTTAATTTTAAAACATGTGTATGAAACACAAGCTATTTTTATATAAATACGGGACATTCAAAAAAGAATTTCATGAATGAACCGAACGATCAAGTAAACAATAAGTAATTTAGCTTATCTTAAAAGTATGGTGTAACGCTAAAATGCTACAATCTGAGTAAAATACCCTTTTAAATTTTAGGAAATTGAAGAATATAAGTGTTTAATTTATTATTTTGAAAATACGATCAACGATTCTAAAACTCCGACAATGAGAAACAAGCCGCTTTCTGGGCAGGGTATAAATGTAAACAAAGACCACGTGTCCAATGAAATGGTTCAGGGTTTGAAGCTGAATCCGGCTTCACTTTTTCGACGGTTTTCGGCGAAATTGGTGGGCCGTATGTATCTAGTAGGCTATGATAAAACATACACAAAAAAATCAATCTTGATATCTGCAAAACTCAAAGATATCTGAGCGATGTGATATTGGGAATTTCGAATGCAAGGTAGTGATCATCCACAAATTTATACGTTATGTAAACGGACTGTGAGTTTTGTAGATATGAAGATGTAATTTTTTGTGTTTCATTTAGGAACGGATAAGGAAAATTTTCCTGGTACCATGGTAACGACTGCAATAGGTAGTATTTCTTAGATTTCGGGTCTCCACAGTATGTTTCGCTGACTTTTCGGCAATTAAAAATGTATGCTTGAAATTTTATATTTACTAGTAAATCTGCAGATCAGGAGCCTCAACGTCAGCTCTGCAAGTCATTGTTTTTAGACTCACTTTGGCAATATTCAGTTTCCTGCAAACCGCAATTTAAAGTTTTCAAATTATGTAATTATTTATAAGAATAAAAAATACGAAGTTTCCAGACATTAGAGGCATTAAGTTAAAAACGTTATGGAAGGATATTTCGAAATTTTCATGAGCTGTTAATTCTGGTATATTTTTTAAATAATAAAGTAGATTTCTTCAGGGGGGCGGAGCCCCCCTGAACCCCCCGTGGTCTTATTAATTTACATACGTAACTTTTTATTGATTGCGCTAATGGTTAGCGCAAATCTTAGATTTCTTTTTACACTTCCGAGCCTTATTTTTCAATACTGGTAACACAGAAAATGATTTACATTGGCGCAATTATATTAAACGTTTAGGTTTTATGAATGAAAATGTAATTTCCTTTAAAAATAAAATAATTTTCATTCATATTTTCTGAAATGAGGCGGCATTAAGAAGTAACACCCGTCAAAAAACATTTTTTCATGCAATCTAGTTAATGCTTGGTTTTTAAGGATGAAAATATTTATTTCCCGATACAATGACGTCATTTTCGACAGCGATAATTTTGCGGTGCATAATTTTGATATTTACAATATTTGCTCTTCAAAAGTTTTTTTTCCTCATTGGAATTTTCGATTAAGAATTAACAGTTCTGTTAGCTGTGTGCAGACGATAAACCATGAGATATTAGTAACATTTTTTTTTTAATAATAAGAATTAATATCATAACACAAGCCCCTTTTATTTCAACCTCAAAGTGTATTCGTTTTATTTTTGATATATGAGATCAAATTCACCTTCTTTTCGTATTTTCACTTTATTTCTAATATGAAGGCGTATTCATGTCTATTTTTTATTTCATTTTCCTCTCGCACATAAAAATCTTTCAAATCAAAATTAACTGTTTAGGATAAATTTTTATTCCGGGATTGAATTTTCGTGGCAACGGCAAAAAAAAGAAAAATGATTGTTGAATTTCATAGCAAAATGTCGATTTATTCCTTATGAAAATAGTGAACTTTTTAATTCAAAAGAAAAATATTTGAACAAAATAAATAGAACATAATCTTTCTTTATTTCTGTGGTAAATTCCATCTATGTATAAAGACACAAAGGCATTAATTCGTCCCTTTTGACTTTGATTTAACTTCAAACAATTACACATACTTTCACATTTACGATATTTTTAGGTGTAGTTCGCTGGTAGGTAACAGTTAAAAGATAATAAAAACAATTAAATATGTGCTTACAAAGAAAATTTATATTAAAAAAAATATTTTATATTATTGAGACACATATATAAAATCCCTCCATAAAAGTTATACACCGAATTTAAAAACTCTGACAAATGTATACACAAAATTTCAAACTACTATGAATAATGTATGGTTCTAATTAGGAAATTTCATCATCCTTAATTTAGATTTTAAATCCTTTAATCATATGAGCCATTTCTTTTCAACAAATAAAAATGGGAAAATCGTCTGAATTGCTATAGGAAAGCATTAAGTCGCAAAATAAAATGTTTTATGTATTCCGAACGAATGAACCAAATTTAACCAAAAACTATACAGCTAAATCCGGAGATTTCACCAACATGCATCCTTAATTTTAAGATAATCGGATGCTTTTTACGGCAGTTATTGCGGAACAGACAGACAGACTAACAGACAGACAGACTAACGGAAACCAAAACTTTTCGTGTCTCCACAGTAAGCCTTCACTGACGTTTCGGCAATTAAAGTAATGGCAATGCCAAAAAAAGCGAATTTTTGCAAAGCAAATAACCCTTTATCAATTGCCTTTTCTCTAAGTAAAGTAAATTTTCCTTTTTATTTGTTCCTATTAAGTTCCTTTGTATTATGGAATCGTTATCTCCCTATCCGCTAGTTTATTCGATTCATCAAAGTGACGTCATTTTTACTGGCTTTTCTATCTGCTGATACTCAGATTAATGGCCATGATCTATTTTTTTTTAACTCAAAGAAACCAGGTAGAAACACCTAAACAGCGTGCTCTACAGGGAATTCGGTAACATATTTTGGATTTTCCTGGCCCTAAATTGTTGTTTAATTTCGTAAAACGAGATATGATCCTTCTTCCATCGTCCATCAACAAAACATAGGATGAATAGCTACTTTAAAAACATATTTTTGTAAATTTTATTTTAAATTAATTTAAAATTGATTTTTAATAACAATAAAGTATGTTTATTACTGGAAAACTAAGAACTTTGACAAAATGAATCCACTAGTCACAAAGATTGCTGACTGGTTATGTAAAACATTTCTAGCCTGTTTTCTAGAGATTCTTTTGGGGGTATTTGTTCATAATTGGAATAGATGTGTAGAAGTGTTTAATTTGAACCTGGAACCATTTGATATAGAATATCTGTTCGGAGTCGGAAATTGTTTTGATGCGTTTACCATTTATGATGTAAAAGATATTACTAACGAAGTGATTACAGACAACCTGATAGTACTGGAGGATATAAATGTTAATATGCCTGTAATTACTCAATATATTACTATCACCGAAAAGTCTACTTCAGAAGATGAATTCAAACCGGGCAAAGATTCCGGTGATGTTTCTGTTGATAAAAAAAATGATTGGAAAAATTGCGAGCTTGTAGAAAATGAAAAACATGAGCAATATATAACTCAATATGTAGCTAGCATAATTAATGAAAATATTTATTTAGCTGGCGACATTTCACATGATTTTCATAATAATTCAATTTGTGATAAGAATAGGATGTATGATGAAGAATTACTCCCAGTTTCTCAAGGTTCCACTGACTCTGAATATATTTCTTTAGAAAATGAATTTTACCTAGGCAAAGATGCTGTTTACAATGAGATCACTGAGGATAAAAGAAATGATAATTCAAAAAAATACGAATCTACTGAGAATGATCAACAAACTGAATATCTAAGTATTGCCATGAGTGTATTTGATGATAACATTTATTTAAACAACAACAGTGCCCATAACTTTCATGATGAATCAGATAGCGATAAGAATAATCTACATCTTGAAGATGAAAAGTTTTCTTCCCTTCTTGATGATTCTGTGAAATCAGCAAATGGGTCTCAAGATAATCTTTCTACAAACTTGATTCCCATTAGCATATTTAATGATAGCATTTGTTTGGCCAGCAACACTACTCAAAATTTTCAAGAGGATAAGGATAATCTACAACTTGAAGATGAAGAGTTTTTCCATCTTCTAGACGAGTCTATGAAATCAGAAAATGATTTTCGAGAAAATATTTGTACAAATATGATTCCCATTAGCATATTTAATGATAATATTGATTTGAGGGCCAGCAACACTTCTCATAATTTTCGAGAGAATTCAGGTCGCGATAAGGATAAGCAACATCTTGATGGTGAAGAATTTTTTCATCCCCTAGATGAGTCTGCGAAATCAAAAAATGGTTCTCAAGATAATATTTGTACAAATTCGATTCAGACTAGCATATTTAATGATAATATTGATTTGGGGTCCAGAAACACTGCTCATAATTTTTCTGAAAATTCAAATCGTGATAAAAATAACCTATATTTTGAAGGTGAAGCGTTTTCCCAACTTATCGATCAATCTGGTAAATCAGAAAACAGTTCTCAAGATAATATTTGTACAAATTTGATTCCCATTAGTACACTAACCTACGAGTATGATAATATTAGAAAAACTACTAATAATTTTCGTCATAATTCAGATCACGATAACGATAATCTGCATTTTGAAGATGACTTTTGTTTTCTCCATGACGAGTCTGGAAAATTAGAAAAAAGTTCTCAAGATAATATTTGTAAACATTCGATAAAATCAAAATATCTGAATTATAAGGGATGTAATACTAAAAAGGTTAGTGACAAAATACGTACAGTTTCTTCAGTGCATACTTCAAAAAATAAACAATTAAAGGATATTGAAGAACGGCCATCGATTGAAGCGAGTGTACCATCACATGATACATCCAACAAAGCTGAATCACAGCCAACGTTTCATGATAAAGAAATTTCAATTGGGAAAATACCCCCTGAAGATGTTCAGAAAACTTTTCTTCCTGTATCTCTGCCAGATGAGCCTTCTGAACTCAAAAAAGAAACGAAATTTCCAGGTAATCCAAATTCTAACAACCTTGATTTCAATATTAGCAACGAATCTGTAGAGAAAGAGATGGATAAAAGTAGGGTTTATTTTAATGATGAAGTACAAACTTTTATTTATCAGCCTATTTCAGACATTGTGGATAAGTTACCATCTGAAGACGAATCGAAGAAAGGAAATGCACTTTCCATAAAGGATGAAAAATATGCAAAATTAAAATTTGGCCTTCGGCATCGTAGTCACGATTGCATCAAGCAGGATTTTCATACTGCTGATGCAGAAAACATAGTTTCAGTCGGCAAAGAGAGGTCGAAATACTGGTCAAAATTCAATTTGTCGGGCCACATTTTCCGAAAGAATAAAAGCGAAGAGAGTTTGTGTGATAAGAAAGAAAAATCCGGCAAGCACTTGTGTTTCAAAAGAATGAAGATGCATCACAAATCAATAAAGGACAAACTTTTGCCGAACTTTTTAAAAAAATAATGTAAAGTGGTTTGTGAAATTGGCAATGCGATTATGAAATTTCTGTGGTCACAAATCATTAAAGATAAATTTTTTTACCAAATAAAAAATATTAATATTGTAAAACTACATGATAAAATGTGTAAATTGACAATGCAGTAATAAATGTTTAACTAAATATTAATTAAATGATATAACAAAATAAGCGTATGGCTTTTACATTTCTTGGGACTTACGTATTATCGCGGGCCATGTCAGATACAACTGCGCCAAGCATGGTGCCAATTATACTAATTACTGTAAGCCTTATTTTTTTTAACAACTTTATAGCGTATCATACATAATAAGAGCTATAATATAAAGAGAATAATACGTAATATAATTATTATTATGGTTATAATTATTATAGTACTACTTAGTTATCCCGTCGACCAAAAATCTATCGCCAAACTATAAGATTAAATTCCAATAATGGTTGATCGTAAATGTCACATTCACTTGACTTTAAGCAAGTTACACGTGCTTACGTCATCAAGTGATATTTATTTCGACGTTTTATTTCTATTGTTATTAATGTTATACCAATTTATTTGTTCTTTCGTTATTTAAAACAAAAATTATGTCAATTTGTATAATTTGGTGAGTGGTTTGGCGATTTATATAATTTGGCGAAATTGGTCGACGGGATAACTAAGTAGTACCATTATTTATTGTAGTTTATAGCTTATTTGGTATTATACTTTATTATCCCGTCGGCCAAAAAACTATCCCCGAACTATAAGATTAAACGCCAACAATGGCTGAACGTAAATGTCACATTCACTTGACATTAAACACGTTACACGTGTTTGTTACGTTACCAAGTGATTTTTACACCACCCCCTGAATACTAGGCTTGGCGCTGGCACAAGAATGGCGGATGCCGAAGGCGGATTTTTTTCAGCGTGTGTACGGTCCCTTAAATGTCCGTACCAATAATTTTTTTTAAGTTTTTTCCGCTTTATTTTTCTGAGATTAAACAAGTCTGAGAAATCTTTTATAAAATACTGGTGTCTACATTTAAGGGGCCGTACCTATGTTAAAAAAAATCCGTCTTCGGCAGCCGCCATTTTTGTGTCAGCGCTCAGCCCTAGTATTCAGGGGGGGGGGGATTTTTATTTCGATGTTTAATTTGTATTTGTATTAATGTTATACTAATTTATTTGCTCTTTCGTTATTTGAAATAAAAATTATGTCAATTTGTACAATTTGGCGAGTAGTTAGGCGATTTATATAATTTGGCTAAATTGGTCGACGAATCAAGTAGTACCATTTATTTTTTTTACTATGCTTTACAGTATTTTTTTTATTTATTTAATATATTTTATTTAGTTAGCAGTGGCGTGGCGTGAAAATTTTCGGTGGTCATCGCAATTATTTAAGTTTGTGGTGAAAAATTATTAACTCTAAAATTCAATGGTTGAATGTTCAGAAAAGAAACTTTAAATCTTACCTTCACTTATACATGAACTCCAAATGTTCTGCTAAAACAGGATCGTAGAGTTTTAAAAGCTTATTAAGAGTTTTAAAATATTGCTTGGTCATCGCCGCATCCAGCGATGACCGGACGCCACGCCACTGTTAGTTAGTTATTTGACATTATTTATCATTTTTAACAATGTTACGTATTAAATAAAGTTAAATTACTGTTTTGAACATGCTTGTCAACGATAAATATGATGGGCAAAACGATTTTTGGCGATCTACCTCATGTCCCGGATAATACGTAAGTACCCATTTGTTACATGACAACATTACTTTCATGTCTTACACTTTTGAGGATGAAAGTAACCGCTGGATGTATGTTCCTATGAACTAGTCTTCCGTAACCGGACTCATAGTCAAGGTTGACGTCAAACATGAGCGATAATGTTGTTTAAGGTAAATAGTGATAATATGAAAATGTCGCCACAATAATCTCTCCGTTGCCTTCATATAATTCTGCGTTTAGACTCTTGTTTTGCCTTATCCTGGAAAAGTTATGGAACAGATGTTATATGTTTCCGCGGCCGCTATCTTGGATTTTTTCTTGGCGTGAAAACTCCTTTCCTGCCAAGTAAATGTCGCCAAGAAGATTTATGATCATGTTAGGCTTAACGAGATTGCCGGAACACGTCACTCGTCGTGGTTGCCTTATCGATAAACTCCAACAAAACATTGCCGAGAAATCCAAGATTTCGACCGCCGGAATAGATAACATCTTATCGAAAGTTATTAACACCTATTCTTCTCCAAGTGTTTTGAGGTAATTCGCAAAAGGATGGGGAGATTCGACAATGGAAACAAGATAAGAAGATTCTATCGACTTGAAGGAAAGGTTTTTCCGCCTTCAGAATGTCCGTCCATTTCATTCTAAAGCTATTAAGGCTGTTCTTAACTGCTCTGCTGAACAAGCGCAAAACGTTCTGACACATTTATAAATTCATTTTTTAAGGGTGTATTCCGATCCAAACTGCTTATTTTCTGATTCATTTTAAAATTCATTTTTGCTCTCAAACGCATCAAACTGGGATATTCTCTTATTTAGAAACTATATAATGTGTCGTGCTTCTTAATTTTTTGATAAATGCAGAAAATACTGTAAAAAACGCTGTCAAAGTTGGCGTTTTGAACCGAATTTTCCGAAGCGGGCGATCTGGGAATGAAAAAAATGGTCATACAGAGAAAATAATTGTTTAAAATTCAAATTCTAATTAACTGAGCTGAAAATGAAATCACACGGCATGTTAAACATGTCTTCAGAAATCACCCCAGCAAGTTTCATGTTTTTACTTTTAAAAATGAGTCTGAAAATGTCTCAGAAAATTTCGAGCTGTTGAGGGTGGAAAAATATTTTTTCGAATACACCCTTAACGGAAAGGTATAAAATTGAAAAGCCTGGCCACGGAAGCTATTTGGAATCGAGCTGTTTTTTCCATTTTTTGATCAATCCATTACCCATTGAATTATAAGCGATATCGATCACGTGACAACCCCGTTTTTCACCTGCTCTTGAGTGATTTTTCTACTTTCGCGCGGAAATTCGGTTCAAAAGGTCCACTTTGACATTATTTTCTGAAAGATCTATTGCGTTTGTAGAAAAAATGGAAAAAACAGCTTGATGACATAGTTTCTGAACAACAACACCTACTCGTTTCATGCATTTTCGAACAAAAATAAGTTAAAACTTATGTCAGGAAGTTGCCCTTTTGGATTTGAGAACAGCCTTAAAGATGAAAAGCCTCGCGTGACCACAAAAAAAGACATCGATAGTTGAAAATAGTTGAACGATACGTCTATTCGGACTTTAAATCCGCGAAAAGACATCTGTTTGCAATGGATCCGATTGCGGAAGTGTACTCCTCCTATGTAATTCATGTGACGCCTGTTGAAGAAGACAGCAAAGCTGGGACATATGAGCTAAAAACCGTAATCAAGTCGAAATCCAAAACTGAATTCAAACATGAGCGATGCTGGCAAGAGTATGTGTAGTTTCAAGAGCATGAGAGATGCAACAAATGGCTATTGGCAAGCTTGTCTTGCCCAGTGGTAGGATTCAAATAATTTAACAACCGGTTCGTCCGGCTTACAAAAAAAGTTTCAACGGTCTCAATAATTTTTTGCCACTATCAATTCGTCCAATAAATCTCTATATTAGGTTTAGGAAACATACTTCTCTCATGTAACTATTCAATTAACTGTCGCATATACACCCATATATAGCGTGTGTCCTAAAATTTATTGAGTGATTTTAAATATCAGTAACTTGCAAATTGTGACAGCTATAAAAAAAATTCTTGCCGGAAGGTTCTGTAAGATGTCAGAAGTTTCTTTTTTTTTTCTGAGATTCTCGAATTTGGTTCTAAATAGCAGCGATAGATGCACTGAAAGCAATGGGTGATAAAATGGTCCGATTTTTTGGCCTCGTTCTTCTCCCACTATTAATGCGAAGAAAGGAGATTAAATATATGGAGCGGGTCTCAGTCGTCAATGCAATCCTCTCCATATATTTAACCTCCTTTCTTCGCATCAATGCTGGATGAAGAGCGAGGTATAAAAAAAATCGGGCCTTTTTTTAGCGCCTATTGCTTTCAGCGACATCTATCGCTGTTATTTGCAACTAAAACCAAGAATCTCAGTAAAAAAACTCAAGATATCTTATATAATCCTCCCGCAAGAATTTTTTTAATAGCTGTCACCATTTGCAAGTTATTGATTTTTAAAATCAGTCAGTCCATTTTAAGACACCTGGTAGTTATATTTTACACTATAGTACATAAACCTTAACCGCTTCCCTGACAAATTTTGTTTTGGAAAAAAACTGCAAAAAACCATCGAATTTTTTGCAATCGCATCATTGCATTTCATCATTTGTATTTTATATCACAAAACTTGGAAAACTGCCAATCAAATATTATATATAATTTAATTATACATGGTGTATCTGAAATGCTTCAACAAACTTAGATGGATGACAGTATTCATGAAGACGAACAAAAAATGCAATGGAACATAGGGGTCGCAAATGAGGTTTAAAGGATGAAAATCGAGAAAATACGTCTGGAAATGGACAAACTGAGACAAGAAAGAAACATTCCAGAAAATTATTTATTGCACAGAATAGGTACAACACAGCTCGTGATGTCCAGAGAAAACAAATATTTTACAACAATTGTTCAAAGTATCGACCGCGGACATTATTACACAGAGTACATCTACGGAGGAACGACTGGCGGACACGCTCGAAGGCTTCGGCAGTCCTGCATACGTGGATTCCTGCTCACAGATTTGTTTGGTTTTCTTCCAAGTTTTTGTTATCTCTTTCTGACCGATATGCATAAAGTGAAAGGAAAACCAGCTTTGTGCAGCTAGCCAGTTTTGCAGAAAAGCAGCATGCGATATTTCGATATTTTTATTAGTTTTGCGATTTTCTCCCTTTAAACGTCATTTGCGACCCCATGTTCCATTGCATTTTTTGTTCGTCTTGATGAGTACTATCATCCCCTAAGTTTGTTGAAGCATTTCAGATATACCTTGTATGTAATTTATTACATTATATAAGAATATTTTCTTTCTTTTTAAGCTTCAGACAAAGTAAAAACGTGATAAAGCAAATCGTAGTGACAAATTACGCGCCGCCCGAATTTTTTCGGGATAATAATTAATTGTAATATGTACGAACCCGAGATAATTTAACTTGGTAGAATCAGGGAAGCGGTTAAAGTAGTTACGAACGGTATTCTCGAACCACTAAACCGATTTCATAGCTTCATTCTTAGTAACATACAGTTTCATATCATGGCCGTTTTCACATAATTGTTTGTTGGGTAAAAGCCCTCGCTTTTGAAAAAAATTAGACTGCATCCATCTCAGTAAATCAAACATTATTTCCATGAAAAGATGATGATGAAGAGACGGAACTAATATTGAAGTTATGCAGTTTGTTAGCACACTGGTTTGAAAATTAGATGGCCGTGGTTCGAATCCCGGGTATCCAGAACTGGCACCCGAAGAACAGGATTCTTGATGAGCGACTGGAAGCATGTAATAAACAAATAGTTGAGGATGGACTAGGAACTTCTACTCTGAGACGATGATCTAAGTATTCGGCATCCACCATAGATAGGATTATGAGGGAAAAGAATGTCGTTGTGGTTTAATTGCGTAGCACACTGGTTTGTAAATTAGAGTGTCGTGGTTCGAATCCCAGCTGCACAGAGCTTTACAACTGTACGTTAATTTACTGATTTTTTAAAATGATTTTCAAGCACGACTATTTTATATATCTTTGAAAAGAAAACATTTGTTTTCTACAATAATGTAAAGTATCATTTGCAGTCATATGAAGAAATATGCAAAACGAAGAAGAAAGTAGCAAGTTTACCACAATTACCAATGGATTGCCCATGGCTGGAGCGAGCTCCTTCTTCATCTGCTTCACAAACCTCTCCACCCCCTAAAAAGTGGGATTTTCTTTCGTAAAAAAAGATAAGTGTCTGAAATAACTCTTTTGTAACTTTGTATATATAGATGCGTAATAAACGAGAGTAAGACACATCCTGCTAATTTCATTTAAACACACAGTTTTTAATAAATTTTAAAATTTATTATTTGAATAGTTATTTGATATAATTTATATAAAAGTAATTTATGGTGTAGTTAGTGAACTGTCTAAATAAATACGTTATAAAAAAAAAAGTTAAAAGTGAAATAAATATATTAAATATAAAAAAATTGAGTGTTTTCATTTAAAAGCCATTTTCACCTATATTCTGTACATCGCGTAGATCCCGATACGCAGAATATATGTGATCCCCTGATATTAGTTAAATAACTTTTGGGGTGATAACAGCAGAAAATAATGAATTAGTGAAACTTTGAATACGCAATGATTTATGAAGCCCTCTAAAACATATTACTTAAAAGAAATGGCCAAATCAAACATTTGGCCATTGCTCTTTCTGAACTTTTAAATTTAATTAATTAAATTTTCTTTTTTCTCTGATGATTAAGAGAGACATGAATAGAATCAGTTATATAGACAGATGAACTATATTTCTGCTGGTCAAAGCAAGAGAACAAAACATATTAACAATCATTCGGGAATCAAACATTTGGCCATTGCCCTTTCTGAATTTTTAAATTTAATTAATTAAATTTTCTTTTTTCCCTGGTGATTAAGGGGGGAGGGGGGAGCTGGTAAAAAAAATCCCAAAATTTTTATTATTGATTTTAAAGTTATGGATTTTGGTATACTATTTTAGAATCCTTTTATAAGGAATTATCGGTACAAAAATCCACTTTTTACTCAAAATTATACTTTTTAAGGAGATTTTTATCTTCTATTGAAATATACACTTTTAAAAAATACTACTACTCCTTCAATTTTCAATATTTAAGTACAATTAAAAATTTTTAATAGTGTTATAGTATATACAAAAGACCTAGAGAGAGATATTTTTAATTTTCTTTTTTGATTATCTTCAAAAAAAATTACGCATGGTAAATTTCCTTAAAATCGTTATAATTTTCATGTTTACCAATTTATATAAAATTTTCAGAAACATTTAAAAAATATCTCTCCCTACGTTTGCTGCGCATTTTATCAAGATTCTGAAAAGATAAACACTTTGTTTCTAAATTATTTTACCATTGAGCCTTCATACTTTGAACTTAGGCAAAATGTGAAAAAAAAATAATTTTCAGAAAAATGCGTTTAAAGTATAAAATATATGAGAAATTACTAAAATAAAACTTACTTCATGTTGAAACTATTTTTTATATTAATTTTTGATATATCCAGACTATTTTTACAGAAACTTTTATATTGAACACAATAAAAAATATTTTAGCCAGTTTTGTCTTTGAAAAAACTCATCGATTTTAGAAAAAAAATGCATAAAAATTTGTAACATCTTGCTTTATTCACCACAATTCCAAAGATGTTCCATACGATAAAAAAAAAAAAACTCTTTTAAGTAACATAAATAGAAATTTCCCTAATTTTTCCCTAAAAGTATTTGTGAATGGCTGATAATCAATAAATATGTAGATCAATAGCTTTTATCATTTTACCAAGCTTTAATTTTCCACGTTCCATAGTTTTCGAGAAAAACGGCTGTGAATGATGGACAGACAAATACATGAATGATCTTATACCGGTTCCGTTTTTATTTTTTAAGTACGAACACCTAAAAATGTAAATAAATAAAATTTCTTCTTACCAAATGACTTAAAAAAATAAATATTAATAGAAAATGGAACAAAATTTTTCGCCAAGGAGTCTTAGCATCCCTCTCCTGCCCCTGAACTCCACGTCCAAGGCAAGTTTTAGTTATGCTTTTCCTGTACGTTCATGTGTTTAAAAAACTATTTTAAGGGTGGGGAAGGAGAGAGGGGTGTTAAGGAGGCTCTTCTCCTGACCTCCAACCCTGATGAAATTAGAAAAACTGTTTCAATTGTCCATTTTGATAAAACTCGGTAAAAGCTTATTTTTGAATTTTCAAAATTTATTAATTGTTACATATCTATATGACTTTTTATGTTAATATGTTTAAAAAGTGGATGTTCCTGCAAAAAATTCTTAGGAACTAAACATGTTCTATAATTTCCTCTTTTTATTATTACTTTTTGAACGATAACAGCGGAAAACAATCAATTAGTAAAACTTTCAATCTACAATGATTTATGAAGCCCCTAAAACCCATTATTTCAAAGAGTTAAATGCAGTGAAGTAAATAGAATCAGTTATAGACAGCTCAACTATATTTCTGCGTGCAAATGATTGGTCGAAGCAAGAGAGCAAAATAGATCCCCATTGGTTCGGATTTCGCCGAGCGATCTTTCCTAATGCGTCAGGATAAAGAGAGATTGGGTTCGATTTGCGTGAGAATCCAGCATTTGTTTTCCATTAGGACCTACAGTCACTAGGCACGAATGGTCACGAGTGGAGTTGAGTTCTTTCGACTCCTTTATGCGGAGTTTCATTTGCACGGCCCTGTTTTATCACATCAGCCTCTATGTTTTCAAGTTTGGAAATGCGATACATTAAAATCAGATATTAAATTTTGTAGAGAACGGGTGAATTTTGAATTCCGTTCTTGGATAAACTTTGGAATAAGACATACTGCTATTTAATAAATTTTATTGATATAGTGAATCACGGACACCGAAAAAGGGGTGGGGGAGGAGAAGGCTATTGCCCTCCCAGGATTTTCAAAAAACAAACAAACAAACAAAAAAAAACAATGCAATTTAACAAATTACAACGACCATTTGGAAAATGATTTTTTTAAAGACTAAAATTTAAGACATAAAAAATTGCACGGAGTTGATCATACATTACGTACGCCATGGATTACATTTTTCGGTACTGTAAATTTTTAAACTTCTACGGAGCTGGTCATACTCATACATTACGTACGCCATAGATTAAACATTAATATTCTTGGGCAAATTTTAAATGAAATTTCATTTTTAAACTTCTAAACATCCCACAATATTACTTTTTACACCGTCGTATAGAGAAAAAAAATGTACTTTTAAATGCAATTTGTTTGAAAGCCGTATCTCAATTTGTTTCTGAGTTATTAGATCTTTTTTTTTTTTTTTTTTTTTTTTTTTTTTGTAGTTTTTATTACTTTTTTGTCATAGTGGCAACAGAAGTATCCATCTCTGTGAAAGTAAAGGGAAAATACAGATTTGTATAGACCATTCAGAAAACGAATAAAATGCGGGATTCAATTAATAAAACGCTTCCGATATGTTTTTGATTTCCTACCCTGACCGAGGACAATAACCATTTTTCCAAATGGTTAATAAATAAGTTTTCTTAATATCTGATATGATTTTGTAAAAAAAGAAAAAATAATTCTCAAATGACATAAAATATTTAAATGCAAAGAGGAAAAAGAGCGAAGGCAAAGGAGGATTCTTCATCTTCACCTATGAGTCTCTGCATGACATCCCTCCACCTCCGATAAAGCCAATTTCTTTCGGTTTTTACTTTTTATATTCATCTATTTAAAATTATTTTAAATAGGAGAGGGTTCGATGAAAAAAATAGAATGTGTTTAAATTCTTCATTTTGTAAGTTGTTAGAAGCTTACTTTTTGCAATTTTAATATTTATCATTTGTTACGTTTCTGTATTACTTTTAATGTAGATATGTCTAAAAATTGTTTCGCATAGGGTGTTTTAATACACACCGGAAAAAAGTTCTTACCTTATTTCACATTTATATGAAATATTTGCTTGAAAAAATCATAATCATTGGCGTGGATATGTTTAAGAAAATCTTACTCCTCCTCGGATTTCGTTCTGCCGGAACCCATGCAGAGATTCGGAATTTTATTTATTAATTTATTAATTATTATTATCATTATTATTATTAGCAGTAGTAGTAAAAGTTTTTAAGAATGTTAGAGATAGATCATCATATAGTTTCTTCTTTAAAAACAAGTTGAATAAAATGCAAAAGTATATGATCAGCAAATTAAAGAAAATAATATTAGAATTTTTTTTCCGTTTTATAAATGATATGTAAATCGGATTATATAACTTTAACCCATCACATATACTCTTAAAAAGTGGGTTTTTGTTTAATTTCATAAAATATATTAATTTAAATCTACTTTAACTACCTTTTCCAAACTATTCAAACACATGTTTTTTCTTCTTTTTCTTTCTTTGAAATGATAAAAGGTTATTATGTAAATTAAACTTATTTTCCTTCGAATCAACAAAAGTAAAATAGAAAGAAACTGATTTATAAAAATATGTTCGTGTTTGTGTTTAAAAAATGCATATATTTCCGACGACTTCACAAAATTCCCATGAAATAATTTTAGTACATAGAAAATTTTAAGAATTTTCGTATGGAATAATAATCATTGAACTTATTCATTAAAGACTATATCAAAATATCTATGTTTGGTTTAAAGACCATTACAGAATTACTTAACGTCAACAAACAAAAAATTTCATATTCTCTGATTTTTAATTCTTATGACAGAGAATATTATTTGTAACTAGTATTAAAAAATGCTCTGACGAGCTCCAAAAAAGGCTAATATGTTTTTAAGTATGAAAAAGGGTTTGACAAGTGCTTCTAATTGAGCATGAAAGGGACAAGGGGTATCCTTCTTGGCTGCAGCTCTCTGTCAATGCCTACTTTGAAAAAATCATATTTGCGCTTTTTCCATATAAAATAAATTCGCGGTACTTTAGTAAAACTTTCCGTCGTGCTTTACATGTTAACTGCACTCTTTCACTGTTGTACTGCGCATGCGTCTGCAATGCAACTTTGTAAAGTGCACTGTGTACCATTATTTCTCTACAAATTATACTACACTATACATTCCTATTATGCTTTTGAACCTCAGCGCACAGTCACACTGTGTTTTTGTACTTCCGTATTAAAGGTGTATGCGACTAATGTTTATAATTTACATATTCATTGCTGTACTGCATAGTACATTGTACAGCCACAGCCACTTGCATATAATTTCAACAATCAATGAATGCATTATACTGTTATGCGTGCACATGTGGAATTTTTCCTGTGCAGAGTGCTGCAATAGTCTGCACTACAAATTAGTTTTCTGTACAGTTCTACACTGCGGGCGTGCTTGGTGGCACTGCATGAGTGTGATACGCTGCAGGAACTAAGTTTTTTGGTACTATGTCGCCTTACATTCATGTTTAATCAGGCTGTGTTTTTCTGGCTGTGTCTTTACACTACAGATTTTTATCATAACTGTGGCTGATTTTTTTTATATGGGATTGGGCGCAAATATGATTTTTTCAAAGTTGGCATTGACAGTGAGCTGCAGCCATGAAGGGACCCTTGTCCTTTTTCATGCTCAATTAGAAGCACTTGTCAAACCCTTTTTCATACTTAAAAACATATTAGCCTTTTTTGGTGCTTGTCAGAGCATTTTTTAATACTAGTCATTTAAATTTTTTGATAATTATATATTGAATATAAATAAACATGAGTTGCTTTTAAATATTCCCAATACTTTTTTCTTATTTCGCACAATAATACACTATTTAACCAAATAATGCACACTGTTTTAAGAGGTTCAAGGCTTTTTAATCAAATTCACGTTATTTTTATTCATAATTTAATTTACTTGGACTTCCTTAAATATAATTAATATAATTCCTTAAACTGATATTAATGTTTGTTGCATTAAAATATCTCAATTTGTTGATTCTCTGTAAACAAGTAAACCTATTGGTTTACAATGGAAGTCTATAGGAATTTGGCGAAATATTAGAGATAGCGCCAAGCTGGCGTCACTTTCGGCGACTAATTTTGGTCGCCAAATTTACCGATATATCGCCAAGTTGGCGACAAACTTGGAGGTATTTGGCGACAGAACAAGGTCTCGCCTATGGTAACCCCCCTTATAGGTATGGAGATGCATTAAATGCTGTTCTATAACCAATGAGATGCATTTCATTCGAGCGTTACCGTTAAACAATTAACAAATAATCGCGATTTCTGTGACACATACGATAGCGTAATATATATATATATATAGATTATCGTGGGAATCGAAAGTTTAGGCCACATCGTATTCTTTAGCTAGACCGGTTATACTAACATCGTTCTCATGTTTTGCTACAATTTCTTTTATTGAACAGTAATTCGCTTAAGCTTCTTACTTACTGCAATCACTAAGCACTTTTTCATTCTTAGAAGCCATAATGAGAGCTAAATTTAGCGCAAACCTGAGTAAAAGTATAACAAAAAGTTATTTTTTTACAGTAATAAAGGTACACAAAGCACTCTGATATGCACACATTACCCCAAATTTGACTAATACAACAAGAGTTATGTGAGGGTTGCCAACTGAACTATTCGGCAGCCTTTGTCGTGAACCGAGATATTGCACTTCAACAGAGTCAAAATTTTGATCACCGAAGTTGGACATAAACCGAACTGGCCATAAACAGAGGCGGTCGTGAACCGAGGTTCTACTATATTTTGACCTATAAGTTTGCAAATATGGCATTATTTATATATTTAATGGCGATGATCATTAAGCATCTTGGCGATTTTGGCGATGAAACTCACCGATTTCAATGTAACGTTCCGAAGTGTACTTGAACCGCCACAGATGTCATATACGCATCACGTTGGAGCGATTTTTTTCTGACGCCAATGTCATATACGCACCGGGGTACTTAACTGGCGCCAAAGTCTTGTTATTTTGCTTGATATGGTAACCCGGATGTTGTTGTTTATTTATTAATAAATTGTTTATTTACTTTTATTTTCTTTTTTAAAATTATATAAATTGTTTTGTTCTATTGTTATTAATTAAACTTTTTTTAATTTATTGTTATTCCCTTTTTAAAAATATATATGTAACTAGTATTCGAAAACGAGGTTTTCGCCAAATTGGCGTCAGAAAAAATATCGCGCCAACATGACATCTGTACCATACTTGGTACAACTTGATTATTCTGTCGACCAAAAAATTATCGCCAAACTATAAGATTAAATGACAATAATGGATGATAGTAAATGTTACATTCACTTGACATTAAACACGGTACACGTGTTTGTTACTTCATCAAGTAATTTTTAATTCAAGCTTTGAATTTAACCTGTTTTTTTTTTTTTTTTTTTTTTTTTTTTTTTTGTCGTACCAATTCGTTTGTGCTCTATTGTGTCTATTACTCCAGTTCAAAATATTAGAATAATCAACAAAGTTTATGTATATATTTATGAAAATTATGCATTATCTGCTTAGATTGACGTCGATTTCAAAAATGCAAAAATCTATCAGTTGAATTTGAATTTTTATTGACTTGTAGCGATCTCATCTCACATGATCAGTATAAAGCGAGTTACTAGCTTAGAGTAACTGGCTCGGCCTTTTGCTCGACGCTAACGTTCTCGCCTCCTGATCATGAGATCCGTGATTCGTATCCCATCGGCGCCACTCTCTCTAAAGTGGTGACCCGGGCAAACACGTAACAACAACCTTCATCAACAATCAACTCCTCTCATAACCAATAGATGGCAGCACCAAATAAATCATCCCCTGCAACCAAAGCCTGTGAAATGCTCACAGCACAAAGCCTGTCCTCACGCGCATCCCATATGCATACGACAGCATCATTCACGAGTGCATATCGCTCGTCAGACGTCAACAATACGTCTTTCTCACTGGGGATGGAGTGTGTAGCGATCTCATCTCACATGATCAGTATAAAGCAAGTAACTGTCTTGGCCTTTTGCCCGACGCTAAAGTTCTCGCCTCCTGATCATGAGATCCGTGGTTCGTATCCCATCGGCGCCACTCTCTCTAAAGACTTATAAAAACAAAAGTACACCTGTTATCCTTTTTTTAAATTATTGTACTGCTTTTTAGGGAGTGGCAACACGAAAGAAATGATTGAATTAGAAAATGAAAAGGAGAGATTTCTATAATTTTATGGTGACATTATAAAAGACAAATTCGATTTTCTCAGCGACCGTCAAACATGCAAATATGAAAAAAAAAAAAAATCTATTTTAAGTTTTAACAAGAGGATAAAAACAAAACAAAAACGAAGTTAATCCACCCACTGGAACCTTAGCTACACTTTGTTGAATTTTGGGTCTCCATTTTTTTGTTTAAAGGTAAATGAAAAACTACTGAAAACTACAGTAATTCTTTTTAATGCTATCAATTTATTTGTCTCGTTGAGTTCTATCTTTCAAAAGAAAAATCACTGTCGTATCCCAGCTGGTTCGCCAGAAATTTAAGAACGTCGTTTGCATTTTCTATTTCTTAATCATATTATAGCTTAACGCTACCGCGTTTGCTATGATTGTAATAAGAAAATTCTGTTCTTTATATTTAAAATTAACTAAGGCAAATTAGTGAAAGGTAAAAGTTTGAATTTTCTTCATGAGATACCCTTATGTATTAGTGTTCCATTGAGCGTTAGAATCTGGTTTTTCATTTTTGAGAATCTATATTGCATATTCAATTTGTCTATCTACTTGTCTGTCACTTATTTGCCTATCGATTTGTTCTTCCATACATTAATTTTCGTAAAAATGCTTTATCAAAAAGTATTCCAGCATGTTTGAAATGGATACTAAAGTTTATAACACATGTTACTTTGTATGCTAATTAGAGAATACTTAATGCTTTAGTCCCTTTCTACGTGTCTCTCTTTTTCTATATAAAGAATAAATTTTCTATCTATTTTAACCTACAGATTCAACAGTCTCCTGCTTTTTGCTGAACTACCCAAGAAAATTGTTGTGAAATCTATTAAATATCACGTAAATGACTCCCTCATACTTCGTAAGAGTAACCCTAAAGATTTTTAACACTTTCCAATTTCCAACATAGTTGACAAAGGTTTATGAGTTGGGTTTGGCTGTCGGTCTGGCTGTGCTGTAACTGCCGTAAATATACTCGAATTGCCATGTAATTTATATATTTCATTGGGATTTACTATGGTATGTTCAGTATTGAAAATGAAGAGTGTAGCATAGCTCGTTTACAGGAACATTAAAAAGAATTTCGTGAGATTATGATCTATTCGAAAAAAATCGTTTATTAATGTATTTTAATTGTTTTACGCTATTTCAAATAGTGAAGTGCATTACAAGTTTCTCACTGCAGAATATCATGAGCATTTATTCTTCATTTCTAGGAATACACAAAATAATTCAGTTAGTGGAATTGCGTTTTCAGTTGTGATGCGTTTTTAAATTTAACTAACTTTTTTGCATGGTGTATATAAATCCCATAGATCCTTTACAGGGTTGCACAAAAGAATTCGGATACCTTTTTCGACTGTAAAGAGTGAAATTGGGTTTTCAAAGGTATTTTGATCTTTCTAAATTGTTTATTTGGATATCATCTTTAACTTTTTTAAACGGTGAGGTTTTGTTACAGTATTCTACATGTATTGGGAAATTTTTCATAATCTATGCTTAACGCTTGATTTTTCTTCCTTTCGTTTCTTTTTACTAAAAAAAATAATTATTAGAAAATATCTGTGAAGGTATGTGCTGTAATAATTCAGCTCATAGCAAAGTGATCTGAAATTAAAATATTAAATAATTATTATATTGAATAATTATACTGCGTATTAAAAAAGATATAGTTGTCTTTTTATCCATTTGCTTAACTGTAATAAAACATATTAAATTTGACTGTGTTCTTTATTTTTAATCTAATAAGTTATGTTTAACCTGCATTCCTATAAAATGGAACTGAGAATCGTACAAAAATAAAAGAAACTTGAGCGCATTAGCTTTCTAAACTAATTTATTATACGCCATTTCATCAATTTAGCGTAAAACTTTTAATGCTGAAACGTATTTTAGTCTCCAAACTAGTATATCACGCACTTCTTTGTTGTTAGCCCTCTAGAAAAATATTGAACCTTTTAGCTTAATCGAAGAAAAGGGCAATTTGTACTATTCTTTCTGGTTGATACATCTAGTATATGTGAATAACTCATAAGATATTGGGCCCTTACCAAAACAGCAACAACAGCAAAAGGTTAGAATGAGCAAGTATCGATACAAGTGGCATCAAGATACCACGCTACCTTTAATTAATCCCCTGTGAATACAGCAAGCTGTGTATATTCCCACGACCATACTCCCTGGCAGACGGATGTCTTCCCACAATCAAAAACGCTTTTATTGAGTTTAATCTCACAGGCAGCTCCCAAACACCTCACCTCCACTCGCCTTAATCGCTCTTTTCCCTCCGGGTAACATCTTCATCATTTTCTTTTCCGATAGAGGTCGCTGCGGTGAGACATCCGGTTAAAAGCGGAGTTGAGTGGCTCAATCAATCTGTGCGGAAGAAGATCTATTTGCTTTTTTCCCTCCTACTTTAATTCTTTTCTTAGTTAAATAAATTTTGCATGAGGGGATAGGTTTAATAAATTCGTTTAGTATTTTTGACGTTCGATTATTCATTCTCTTAAGGAAAATTCATAAAAAACTGACTCTTCTTTTTGTTTTACGATTATTATTTTTTTTCCCCTTTTGCATCTATATTTTGATGTTATTTGGAGATTAGCGTCGTAGTTTTTTTAATTTGGGCTTTTTTAAATACATGTAATAAGCGAAAAGGATAAAAATGGTGTTAAAGTATAACAAGTTCTAATATCTTAAGAAACCTCAGAAGAAAGATATTGCTAAAATAGCGATGATAAATCACATTTCCTCAATATATAGCTTTTAAAAGCTTCAGTTGTTTAAAGTGATTTGCGTGTGGTGGAAAACTGAGCATATGGTCCTTTCCGAGTATAAATTAATTTGCCATGCTTCAACATTTTGATTAATTCAATACATGGCTGAATGTAACAAAGAAGGTTTTGTTTAGAAAACGTAGTATCAGGAAATTTAGAGAAATTTAATTGTTGTTAATTGATGGGTATCGCTACAATAACGTAAAAATATTTCTTCCTCTTAGATAATTTTGGATGTTTTTATGTAAAGTATTGCAAGATAAAATCTTATTGTTATCAAAAAATAAAACAGTCATTGAATTGAATAATTACAAATCACTAAAAAGTGATGCTTTTCACAAAAAAAGGTACTTGAAGTAACACGTTCTTAGATTTGTGTATCTTAAAATATTCTTACAGATACAAATACTTTTATTATATAGAAAGTATTTAAAAAGATAAATGTATCTTTAAACTTATATTTAACTTTTATAAGCTTTCACGATTTTTTTTCGCGTTAAGTATTTTATTTTCAGCATTATCATGGTTCGTAAAATTAATTAAAATCTTCAGATTCCGTTTATATATTTACTAGCAAACCCCACGGCTTTGCTCGCGTAATAGTTGAAATATGCCAAATGATATTTGCATGATTTTTTTATTAGAAGAACACTTTTTAGATTGATTCAAAAATTACAAATTAAGACACAGTTTAACTAAACTTCATTATAAAAGTGCAATAGACAGAAATGAGATTTTTATTAAAGAGAAGAACAAAAACTAATTCCAAATAAATGATAATTTAGAAAGTATTTTGAGACTTTTATGCTCATTTCAGTATTCATTTGTAGTTTTGAATTTTTTAGAAACCATCTTAACACATTTACATCTTAAAATTAACCATCATGGCAAATTCCAAGCTTCTTGTCTAACTGTCTACCACCTGTCTGGTGTTAGTGGCATCAACATAAAAAGCCGAAACAGAGTTGAAATAGAACGTCTCGAAAAATGTTGAAACAGAGTCTGTCACCATTAATTTGCGAACATTAACCTTGAAATCGGTTGGTATTTCCTAATATTCTATAGATAACGGAATTTAGTTGTTTTTAAAGGCTTTCTTGTTGTTCCTGCTAACCTGGTGGTAGTGACACCGCGGCATAAAATATAGCCCATATAGGATCAGAGACTATCACTCTTGATTCGCAACCAATAACTTCTGTAATAGGTTTATTATTTCCTGAGATTCCATAGAAATCGTAATATAGGACTCTTTTAGAATGCTTTTCGCTCCTTCCCTTTGCTTCACCCCTTTTTAATTTCGAATTTATTTTCGACTGTTCTTAGACGACATTTATATTTTATAAGTAACTACCGCGCTATATATTGAAAGTTTCTAGCCTTTTCAGTACCGCAGAAATCGCAATTTAGAAAGTCTTTTGCTCCTGCAACCCTCTAGGGGTTGTGTCACCGACGTAAAATATAGTTTATGTTTGAGCAGGTTCTATTACCATCAATTTGCAACCATTATGTTTGAAATAGGTTTCGTATTTCATACGATTATATAAAAATCGTAATTTAGAATGCTTATAGAACGCTTTTCTCTCACTTCATCCTTTTAAATTTAGAATTTTCTTTCGACTATTCTTAGAAAGCATTTGCATCTTTGAAGTAATTACCATTCCAAATTTAAAATGTTAGACCCCCTCTTTAACACAAAAACACAATTTAGAACATGTTTTGCTCCTGTAACTCCCAGGTGGTAGTGACAACAAAGTGAAATATAGGCTATGTTGGAGCGAGGACTGTCACCATCAATTTGAAATCATTACTTTTGAAATCGGTTTATATTTCCTGAGATTCCGTAGAAATCGCTATTTAGAACGTTTTCAGAACGCTTTTCGTTTATTTTCACCCCATTTAAATTTCAAATTTTTAAGGAACTCTTCTCAGAGAGCATTTACATCTCGTAAGTAATTATAATGCCAAATTTCAAGTTGCTAGCCCCTTCAGTATCACAAAAATCACGATTTAGAAAGTTTTTAAAATTCAACCGCAAGGTGGTATTGACGCCGACATGAAGTAGATCCTATATTGAAGCAAGGGCTCTCATCATCTATTTCCAACCATTACTTTTGAAATCGGTTGCGTACTTTCTGAGATTGCGTAGAAATCGACATTTAGAACGTTTTTTTAGAACACTTTTCGCGCATTTTCACCCCTTTTAAATTCCGAATTTTTTAAGAAATGTTCTTAGAGATCATTTATATCTTATAAGTAACTACCATTCCAAATTTTATGTTTCCAGGTTCTTCAGTAACACAAAAATTGCATTTTCGAACATTTTTTGCTCCTGCGCCCCCTTTGTGGGTAATGACACCGACATAAAATGTAGCCTATGTTGGAGCAAGTGTTGTCACCATCATTTTGACACCATTATTTTTGAAATCGGTTTGGTACTTCTTGAGATTGCGTAAAAATCGCCATTTAGAACGTTATTTAGAATGCTCTTTGCGCATTTTCACCCCTTTTAAATTTCGAATTTTTTATGAAATATTCTTGGAGGATGATTTATATCTAATAAGTAACTTAACTACCATGCCAAATTCCCTGTATCTGGCCCTTCAGTAACA
This sequence comes from Maratus speciosus, assembly GCA_963932465.1. Classification (NCBI taxonomy): domain Eukaryota; kingdom Metazoa; phylum Arthropoda; class Arachnida; order Araneae; family Salticidae; genus Maratus; species Maratus speciosus. The sequence goes on from OZ010788.1 coordinate 525,677,488, forward strand.
CAAAAATCACAATTTCGAACGTTTTTCTGCTTCTGCACCCCCCTTTAGGGGTAATGCCACCGACATAAAATGTAGCCTATGTTGGAGCAAGCGTTATCACCATCATTTTGACACCATTATTTTTGAAATCGGTTTGGTACTTCTTCAGATTTAGCAAAAATCGCCATTTCGAACGTTTCTTAGAACGCCCTTTTGCGCATTTTCACCCCTTTTAAATTTCGAATTTTTTAAGAAATGTTCTTGAGATCATTTATATCTAATAAGTAACTACCATGCCAAATCCCATGTATCTAGGCCCTTCAGTAACACAAAAATCGCAATTTCGAACGTTTTTTTGCTCCTGCACCCCCTTTAGGGGTACTGGCACCGACATAAAATGTAGCCTATGTTGGAGCAAGTGTTGTCACCATCATTTTGATACTATTTTTTGAAAATCGGTTTGGTACTTCTTGAGATTACGTAAAAATCGCCATTTAGAACGTATTTTAGAATGCTTTTAACGCATTTTCACCCCTTTTTAATTTCGATTTTTTTATGAAATGTCCTTAGAGATGATTAGTATTTAAGTAACTACCATTCCAAATTTCATGTTTCTAGACCCTTCAGTAACACAAAAATCGCATTTTTAGAACGTTTTTTGCTACTGCACCCCCTTTTCGCCAGTGGCACGCACATAAGATATAGCCTATGTTCTAAGTTGGACTAACACCATCATTTTGATGCCATTACTTTTGGAATCGGTTCGGTAGTTCCAGAGCTTACCTCCTACAAATAAACAATTTTTACCTCTTTATGATATTAGTATAGATTAAATTACAAATTGAGTATTAAAACAGCAATTTTCAATTAAACGTCTTTTCTTTGTGCCTCATTTTTTTCAATTCCTACTATTAGTTCACACTCTTCCTATATATATTTTGTTCAAATTTTCAATCGTTAATAAAATACTTATCATTAATCCACTCAACTTCGAATACATTTTTTTGAACTTGTAGTGGATGACACTTGATGTTAATACAGTTTTTTCAATATTAATTCATTAATTAAATTAAATTAATTTTAGTTTTATATAGGAGAAAAAAAATTTCTCTTATTCAAATTTTCAATCGTTTATAAAATACTTATTATTCATCCACTCAAGTTCAAATACATTTTTTTGAACTTGTAGTGTATGACACTTGATGTTAATACAGTTTTTTAAAATATTAATTCATTAATTAAATTTATTTAATTATTTTTATTCAATTTTTCAATCGTTAACAAAATACTTATTATTCATTCACTCAAGTTCAAATACATTTTTTTAAACTTGTAGTGAATGGCACTTGATGTTAATACAGGGTTTTTTTAAAATATTAATTCATTAATTAAATTTAATTAATTAATTTTAGTTTTCTATGGGAGAAAAAAATTCTCTTATTCAAATTTTCAATCGTTAATAAAATACTTATTATTTATCCACTCAAGTTCAAATACATTTTTTAAAACTTGTAGTGGATGACACTTGATATTAATACAGTTTTTTCAAATATCAATTTATTAATTAAATTTAATTAATTAATTTTAGTTTTATATGGGATAAAAAAAATTCTCTTATTCAAATTTTCATTCATTAATAAAATACGTATTATTCAACCTAAGTAAGAATCGACTTACAATTTTTTTTTATATTACTTGTTTCTAAATTGTTTTTAAACAAGCCTTGCTCTCTCCAATATCTCTTTAAATTAATAATTAAGGAAGAAACTAATAGATAAAACATCTAATGCAAAATAGTAAATTTGACCAAAACTAAAAAACTGATATTTTTTATGGAACTGAATTCAAAATTTAAAAAAATATATATTTTTTAAATTACAGATTAAAAAGACGAGAAACGAGTAGAACTATTTTTTTTTAATTGTATAAAATATTTAATTGACTAAAACCATATTAACACAGCATTTTTTAATGTATATGCATACATATTTCCTTTTCACAATGAAGAAAAAATAAATAAAAATTGCATCGTTTATTAGTAACTAAATTCGAAATTAAAAAAAAAATATTTTTTTTTAATTACAGATTAAAAAGACAAGAAACGAGTCGAAAGATTTTTTTTTAATTGTACAAAATATTTAACCCTTTACGACGCAGTGTGCCCGGGTCTGGATACCTAATTTTAATTCCAAACTTACAAACGGCACCAAGAATATTTTAATACAATTTTGCATTAACAATGAAAGTATAAAGTGACAAGTTCTTAATTTCTAAAAGAGTCGTGTGTAAATTCCGGTGTCAGTCAATGATATCATCATTTTACAACAAAATTTGTGTGTGCAGGAAAGGGTTAAGTGACTAAAACCATATTAACACAGCATTTTTAAATTTATATGCATATATATTCCCGTTTCACAATGAAGAAAAAATAAATAAATAATTGCATCGTTTTAAAAAAAATCTCAATTTTTAGACTTATAATTTTTAACTAGTGTTGACTATTGACTAATGAAAAAATTGTAATGCAAAAGTCCTAACGAATATGATTATGGCCCGTGGGCCACAGAAATTTTTCCCTTAACAATTTTATCCCTCTGAGCGTTTTGGGGGCTTTCTTGTATTTTCATAAAGATGCTTGTAAAACTAATATTAATTTAAAGTTTCTTTCACTATTTGTTTCTAAAAATACACATCATGCTCCTTTATTAGACATGCATCTTAAAATACAATTCTGTTAAAATTATTTTTGTCTACAACCGATTTCAGTTGCTTTAAGGAAACAGAGAAATACGGGCAAGCCACTTAGAAGGTACAAACTGATCTCCTACTATGTAATTGACCTGACATAATCAATTCAAGAAAACAGCCGTCATCTTTCGCCAATTACAAAACTAAGATTTTTTATCACCCGGTGCAAGCATGAATTTTAGCGTTGTTCCCTCATTTTTTTCCAAAATAAATTTATAAAGAGAAGTTTTCGACCTTTATGAATATTTAAGTACTTATTACGTGCATAATCAAATATAACATAACAAAATTAAATTAAAAAAGCAATATTTAAATATCCCCCAAAAGAGGGGAAAAAACTCTTAAGGCTGTTCTCAACAAGCGCAAAACGGTTTGACACATTTACAAATTCATTTTTTAACCGAAAGGTATAAAATTGAAAGGCTTAACTATGGAAGCGATTTAGAATCGAACTGCGTTTTCATTTTTTGATAAGTAAATTACCCATTGAATTATAAGCGATTTTGATCACGTGACAAAGACGTTTTTCACCCTTTCTTTGATTACTCTTCTTTCGCGCGGAAATTCGGTTCAAAACGCCCACTGTGACTCTATTTTCTGAAAAATCTCTTGCGTTTGCAAAAAAAAAAAAAAAAAAAAAAAAAAAAAAGGAATACAAAGTTCGATTACATAGTTTCTGAACAACAGCACCTGATAGTTTGATGCATTTCTGAACAAAAATAAAATAAATCTTATGTCATAAAGTCGCCCTTTTGGCTTTGAAAACAGCCTGAAATGGCGCATTAGCATACTTTTTGTTATTCAAATTTTTGACAATTTACACATTAATGTTCTTCTGCTGTTTAAGTTTTAAATAGTTTCTACTGTGATTAAACATCATGTTGTATTTTAAATATGACAATTATGAATGAATGGAGTTCCATTTAATGTACAAATGGCGTACATTGCTTTACCTCGTCCCCCCTTTATCTGCTCACTGAACGAAAAAACCATTACTGCTCTAAGCACAGACTTAAAAAAACAATTAATAGTACATTTTGATTTTGTGTTGCCCGGTTGTACGATTTATTTATTTATTCTCCAAATTTCGATGTTTATTTTTTGTACAGAACAACGAACCAAGTTTTGGAGCACGGCGTATACCCCCTCCACCTCCTCCCTTAATTTCTGTACGGATTTTCGTGATAGCGTAGGGTACGGTCTCGGGATAACCTTTTTATGCCATATTTAAGGATATTTCTGCTACCAGTGTTGATCTTTCGTAATCTGGTTTCCACTCAATTCCATTTGACTGAGTGATGTTGGGGCCCTCAAGTCGGCATCCAACGCTATCGCGAAAGCTGAGGGCTGTTTTCGTGATTGATTAAGTTAGACTAATCATATGTTTGAAGATCAATTTGCATAAAATGATAAAGTCAAAAATGTAGCTGACTCCCGGACTATAGTGGCATAGAAAAGAAACAGATCACTATAGTCTTTTCTATTTGATTTAAAAGTACCTTTCAGAAATTCTACATATTTTAATGCTAAGGTTTTTTTTTTTTTTTTTGTGGCGGAAAATTTGGGTGTGTGTGTGGGGGGGATATGGAAACTTTTCATAAAATACACCACTTCTCATCCTGGTTTATCAACAGGTAAACAATGGAATTGTATACGAATTTGTCCACAAATTACATTTTCATTCTTTATGTATTTACTCATAGTATAATTGTATTAATAATATATTGAACGTATAATCAATATAACTTAATGGTAATGCGTATTCTTAATTTCGCAAATTAAAAAATTTTTGTTTTCATTCTATGGGGTTGATTATTCTGATGTCCTCTTTGAGTAGCACCTTTCTGGTTAAGAGCCGTTGTAATAGAGTATATTTATCATACTTCAAATCAACTATTTTGGTACTAAGTAAATAATTGATTACACAGTATTAAAGAATATTGCAGTGAGTAGTCACGATCTTCCGTAATCAGGCTGCAATTTCCATACATCTGACTGGAGAACGTTGCGTCCTCCGAGAACGCTATATCGGTTTCGAGACAGTGGGCATGTCAGTGAAGTGACTGGCAATCCATTTCCAATCCCCACCACCTGACACAGTGTGTAAGGAGAATGAGAGGGGTTATAACATTTTGTGATATCACATCTAAAGTAACAAAGCAATTAGGCAGGCATTATTTTTAAACAATACTATAGACAAAAATCCATTAAGGCTATTCTCAAATCCAAAAGAGAAACTTTATGATGTAAGTTTTAATTTATTTTTGTTCCGAAATGCATGAAACTAGCACATGTTGTTGTTTTAGAAACTATGTAATCGAACTGTTTTTTCCGTTTTTTTTTTTTTTTTTCTAAACGCAATAGATCTTTCAGAAAATAGTGTCAAAGTGAGCGTTTTGAACCGAATTTCCGCGCGAAAGAAAAATAACCATTCAAGGAAGGGTGAAAAACGTCTTTGTCACGTGATCAAAATCGCTTATAACTCAATAGGTAATTTATTTTTCAAAAAATGGAAAACACAGTTCGATTCCAAATCGCTTCCATAGTCAGGCCTTCCAATTTTATATCTTTCCGTTAAAAATGAATTTTTAAATGTGTCAAAACGTTTTGCGCTTGTTGAGCATAGCAGTTGAGAACAGCCTTCAAATAGGATGGGGGAAAAGATTTAAAAAGTGTGACAGGGTGACAGGGGAGCGCAGGAGTTTAGCATGCTGAATATCATCACATCTAAAATATGAAAATATTTAAGTAAGCATTATTTTTAAACAGTATAATAAAGTTCATCCATATAATAATATATCCGTGATGTATATCCATATAATAAAGTTCCAAAATATCCATTAATTATGTGCAACTGCAAGATAGGTTGAAGAAAGAGGTCGAAAGAGTATTACACAGTGTGACAGGGGAGAGGGAGAATGAAAATGTTGTGATGTCACATCTAAAGTATGAAAATTTTCAGTTAGCCGTTATTTTTAAACTTTAGTATAAAGCTCATCAAAAACTATCCATTAATTACATCGCACTTCATGAGAGTTGAGCGATCTACGAAGTGTCACAGAGTGTGATGATGAGGATGGAAGTCGTGTACCATGTTCTGAGATTACATCTAAAGTATGAAAAAAATTACGTATGAGTTATTTTTCAGCAAAAAATCTCTTTTATTCTCCTGTGTTTATCTTTAGCCTGTAAAACTGGTTTTCCCTTTAACGTTCTGTTTTCTCAGAGTAACGATTTAACAAGAATGTGTTTTATACCCTATGCTTCTGAATAATAATAATAATAATAATAATAATAAAAAGAGCAATTCAAGGGAAAAATAGTAGATAATCTGCATTTTGCTAACTCTGATAACTTTTTTTCTGTCTACAGAACCATTGAAAAAACAGACTTCAGTTCTAAGCAAAAAATCTCTTCTATTCCCCTGTGCTTATTTTTTATCTTTAATCTGTAAAACTGCTTTTCCTTTAACGATGTTTTCGCATAGTAACAATTTAACTAGAAGAGGTTTTATTCCATATGCTTTTAAGTAATAATAACAACAATAATAATAAAAGTAAAAAAGAGCAATTCAAGGAAAAAAATAGTAGATAATCTGCATTTTGCTAATGCTGATAACTTTTTTTTCTATCTACAGAACCATTGAAAAAACAAAGACTTCTATTCTAAGGAAAAAATCTCTTTTATTCCCCTGTGCTTATTTTATGTCTTTAGCCTGTAAAACTGGTTTTCCCTTTAACGTTATATTTTCGCAGAGTAACGATTTAATGAGAAGATGTTTTATAACATATTCTTTTAAGTAATAATAATAATAAAAGAAAAAAAAGAGCAATTCATGGAAAAAAAATAGTAGATAATCTGCATTTTGCTAATGCTGATAACTTTTTTTTCTGTCTACAGATCCATTAAAAGAAAACAAAAGACTTCAATTCTAAGCAAAAAGTCTATTCTATTCCCCCGTGCTTATTTTGTGTCTTTAGCCTAAAACTAGTTTTCCCTTTAATGTTCTATTTTTGCAGAGTAACGATTTAACCAGAAGATGTTTTATACCATATGCTTCTAAGTAATAATAATAATAATAATAATAATAATAATAATAATAATAATAATAATAATAAAAGGAAAAAAGAGCAATTCAATGGAAAAAATAGTAATTAATCTGCATTTTGCTAATGCTGATAATTTTTTTTCTGTAACAGAACCATTGAAAAGACAACGACTTCAATTCTAAGCAAAAAATCAATTTTATTCCCCTGTGCTTATTTCGTGTCTTTAGCCTGTAAAACTGGTTTTCCCTTTAACGTTCTGTTTTTGAATAAAGATTTAACTGGAACATGTTTTGTAACATATTCTTTTAAGTAATAATAATAATAAATAAATAAATAAATAAATAAAAAGTATAATTTTTCAAAATTTTGTCAACAGTGAATCTCTACTGTACTTTCAAAAACAAGATAAGTACTAGAAAACAGGAATTCTGCTTTTTCAGAAATTAGTGTTGCCCCGATGAAAAAAATATATATATATGTATATAAATATAGATAGTTCAGTTTTAAGACTCCAAACACGCGCTTTTATTTTACATAAAATGACGTCATCTGCATCCGCTAAAGAATTCCGCATTTACAACCCAGTCTTAAACAACATCTACAGTAAAATATGCATAAGACGTGACTATCGCTGAATAATTCCCTGTTTTATCAGAAGTCATTCATTTATATTTTTTTCAAAACAGCACGTATTTTAATTCTTTTTTTTTTCTTTTTTCTTTTCTTTTTTTTTTTTTTTTTACATTTTTTATAAGAAAATGGCAGCAAAAAGATATAATTGCTATTTTTCAACTATTTTCCCTTAACTTTCTACAGAAATGGAGTACTTGAGATGCCGAAATTAAACAAATTGTGCTAAAAACTAAAAAAAAATTAATATATCAAAAATAAATGGGGATGCAGTTTTCAAACAAATTGCATTTAAAAGTACTTTTTTCCAATACGTCGGTATAAAAATTGAAAATGTGCGATGCTTAAGAGTTTAAAAAATTGCAGTAGAGATTATTCCGTACAATGATACATCTGATTTGTTTTACGGCTGGCTTGTACAACGGAACGTTATTTTTTGGAGACGACACATTAATAGGTGGAAGAAAGAAATAGCATACCGGGGGCTAATAATAATAATAAAAGAAAAAAAAGAGTAATTCAAAGAAAAAACCAGCAGATAACCTGCATTTTGCTAATGCTGATAACTTTTTTCTCTTTATAAAACTATTGAAAAAACAAAGACTTCACTATGCAAAAAATCTCTTTTATTCCCCTGTGCTTATTTTGTGTCTTTAGCCTGTAAAACTGGTTTTCCCTTTAACAATCTGTTTTCGCAGAGTAATGATTTAATAATAATAATAATAATAATAATAATAATAATAATAATAATAATAATAATAATAAAAGAAAAAAGAGCAATTCCATGAAAAAACTGGCAAATAAGCATTTTGCTAATGCTGATAACATTTTTTCTGTCTACAGAACCATTGAAAAAACAAAGACCTCAACTCTAAGAAAAAAATTTATTTTATTCCCCTGTGCTTATTTTGTGTCTTTAGCCTGTAAAACTGGTTTTCCTTTTAACATTCTGTTTTTGCAGAATAAAGATTTAACTAGAACATGTTTTTAACCATATTCTTCTAAGTAATAATAATAATAATAATAATAATAATAAAAGAAAAAAGAGCAATTCCATGAAAAAACTGGCAAATAAGCATTTTGCTAATGCTGATAACATTTTTTCTGTCTACAGAACCATTGAAAAAACAAAGACCTCAACTCCAAGAAAAAAATTTATTTTATTCCCCTGTGCTTATTTTGTGTCTTTAGCCTGTAAAACTGGTTTTCCTTTTAACATTCTGTTTTTGCAGAATAAAGATTTAACTAGAACATGTTTTTAACCATATTCTTCTAAGTAATAATAATAATAATAATAATAATAATAATAATAAAAGAAAAAAAGAGCAATTCAAGTAAAAAAAAAAAAAAAAAAAAAAAAATAGATAACATGCATTTTGCTAATGCTGATGACTCTTTTCTCTTTACAAAACTATTGAAAAAACAAAGGCTTCAATTCTATGCAAAAAATCGCTTTTGTTCCTCTGTGCTTATTTTGTGTATTTATCCTGTAAAACTGGTTTCCCCTTTGATGTTATGTTTTCGCAGAGTAACGATTTAATAATAATAATAATAATAATAATAATAATAATAATAAAGAAAAAAGGAGCAAATCAAGGGAAAAAACTAGTAAATAATATGCATTTTGTTAATGCTGATAACTTTTTTTTCTGTCTACAGAGTCATTGAAAAAACAAAGACTTCAATTCTAAGCAAAAAATCTCTTTTATTTCTCTGTGCTTGTTTTTCTGTCTTTAGCCTGTAAAACTACTTTTTCCTTTAGCGTTCTATTTTTGCAGAATAAATATTTAACTAAAACATGTTTTGAACCATATTCTTCTAAGTAATAATAATAATAATAATAATTAAAGAAAAAAGAGCAATTCAGGGAAAAAACTAGTAAATAATCTGCATTTTGTTAATGCTGATAACTTTTTTTTTCTGTCTACAGAACCATGAAAAAACAAAGACTTCAATTCTAAACAAAAAATCTGTTTTATTTCTTTGTGCTTATTTTGTCTTTAGCCTGTAAAACTGGTTTTCCCTTTAATGTTCTGTTATAACAGAGTAACAATTTAAGTAGGGCGTGTTTCATGCGATGGTCTCGCAAGTGATACATAATATATTTATAGATAATAAAATAAAATGAACAAAGAAAAATAAATTACAAAGAAAATTGGACCTGATTAAAAGTAAGTGTGGGGAAAGATGGTTTTTTGAGTTAGTAACATTCGATAATCTTTAATTTGGTAACCTCGATTATTCTTTCTATCTGCAGAAGCTTCAAAAAGTCCATTTCATTTCTAAACTCGAAAATATCTGTTATTTCTTTGTGCAATACTTCATTGTTATTTATTTTTCTATCTTATAAAACTGGTTTTTCGAGTTATCGTCAAGTAATAACAATTTAACTAAGGCGTGTTTCCAACGTTATTCTCCAAAGTATTGTGCTAAAATAGCAATACAAGACCAATATTCTTTATCAAAGAGGAAAGTCTAAACTTTAAGTTTTTTAAATGAAAATAAAGAGTTTTCTAGGGCAATACTCGATTAAAAAATAATCTTAAAGTTTTGTTATTAAAAATATAGTAATTATTTCAAAATACATCGCAAAGCTTTCCATTACCTGTTACATTCTATACTAATATCAAAATTTCATAAAAATTACGATTTTTAAATTTTTATCTTATCACATAGCACAAGTTTTCGACTACATCCTGACAAAGTTTCAGACTGATACTACATATAGAACCACAGTGACGACTGGTTTAACAAACATATAATACCATATTCATTCTTTAAAAGAAATCTTTAAACTCATTTATCTCAGTTTGTGATTTTTACGATTTTCCTTATATTCAAAATGCATTGATGCACATGAACCTTTTTTGCATCTGCATACCATTTTTTAAAAACAAAATTATTATATGACCATGATGTGCCAACTAAAATCAAATTTAGTGAATAATCGGAAAACAATGAATTAAAATTACTTGATTGTTTTTATTAGTATTTAAAAAATATCGGTAACCTAAATGTAAGTATTACAATCTAACAGCAATAGAATCATATATATTTTTGAAATTAATAAAAAAATATATTGAATACGATTAAATGCGGTTCTTATTGTGGTATTTGGATGAAAAATGAATATTCCATCCATACTTGATTAATTTAAGAGATTGCAAACTAAACGGGAGTCAACTCATAAGTTTTTTTTTCTTAGTTTTAGTTTTAGTTTTATATTATTCATTTGAGAAAATAATAACTTTCAGGCATATATACACGGAAAAATTTTTAAAATGGTAAACGCCAGATTTTTTTAATTTATCTGGAATTAAAGTTCAACGCGTCAAAATTTCTTCACCAGCATTTTACTTATAATGTCTAATAATCTGTTCTTTTCAAATATTTTTTTCGATAAATTTTTGAGTTCATGTTCAACTATATTGGAATACAGTAAGCCGCAATTAAAACTCTCCAATTTCCAATCAACAGAATTCAGACATCATGAGCAAATTAAATTCATGTAATTTAATTTGCATGAATTAATTTCCATTTGAATGCATTCATGAATTCATTTTAGATATTTTTTTTATTCATGAAACATGTAGATTGCTATTATGCATAATACAATCACATCCAAATAGCATTAAAATGCGAATAACGATGTCACTTCACATCTCTTCAGCTTATACTTCAAGTGCATGCAATCAAGTCACCTTTATTTCAAACGGCTAAATTCCCGTGGGTTTTTATTAGAAAAAAGTGTAATCTCACTTTATCTTGATTTAAAACGACGATCAATACCTTACCAAAAATATTTTTATACGTGCCAAAAAAGGCACGCATGCCATAGGTTCGCAGCCCCTGGTATAGACAAATAAAATTACAGCTATTGATTTTCTTTTATTTTTTTATTATAAAATATATCTCCGTAAAATATCAAAAATATTAAAAATTGTAAAAATAATAAAGCTTCAGACATACTTTTTTAGCTGTATCATAATTGAAAATACTTCTTACTGAAATAAATGTGCTTTAAAAGGTCTGAAATAATACCTCTAAGGTAAAAAGTGCATAAAAATAGTTTAAAAAACTAAATAAAAAATAATTTTAAATATTTTTTTCTTCATGAAACATGTAGATTGTTATTATGCATAATACACACTCAAATAGCATTAAAATGCGAGCATCACATCTCTTCAGTTCATTCTTCAAGTACATGCAATCAAGTCATCTTTACTGCAAACGGCTAAAATTTTCGTTCGTTTTTATCAGACAATAGTCTAATCTTACTGTATCTTGATTTAGAACCACAATCAATACCGTTTGAAAATTATTCTTCTGCGTGTCAAAAGTGGCACGCGTGCAATAGATTCGCCGTTCCTGGTATACAGATAAAATTACCTCTATTATTATTATTTTTTTTTTTTTTTGTAAAATATCAATAATATTAAAAATTGTAAAAATAATAAAGCTTCAGACATACTTAGTATCATAATTAGTTTAAAATACTTTTTAATGAAATAGATGTGCTTTTAAAAGGTCTGAAATAATGCCACTAAGGTAAAAATTGCATAAAAATAGTTTTAAAAAATGAAATTAAAAAATCATTTATATATATATTTTTAAAATTCATGAAACATGTAGATTGTTATTATGCATAATACAATCACACCCAAAATGCAAATAGTGATGTCACATCACATCTCTTCAGTTTATTCTTCAAGCGGATGCAATCAAGTCATCTTTTCTTCAAACGGCTAAACTTTTCGTGGGTTTTTATTCGCTCGTTCCGTTTTGTCTTTATCTTTTTACTAAATAACTGTTCTATCCTTAAAAGTTCGAGAACACGCCCATTCCTCTTATTTATCGGATATCCAGGTAAAAATGCGGTAAAATTTAAAGACACAAGCCAAAGAGTAAGGGATGTAACATGAAACCTCGACACCTGGCGAATTCGCGTGGAACTTCTGAAGCTCGCGTGCAGTCAAGTAAAACAAAATTCTTCTTTCACAGAAGAAGAGAATTCATTCTCGTTTTTTTCACCAAACGATTTTTTCTCTACTTTACGTTTTGTCTGTTTTTCTTACAAATGGAGTTTATGACGTGTGTTGCGCGTGTTCGCGTTCATATCATAACTCTATTTTACACATTTGATACCTTAATTTTTCTCCGAGTTTTTATGTACTTTTATTTTTTGATAAAGTTGTTCTCAGTTTTGTGAATTTGCTTTAGTAATCGATAAGTAAGCAAAAGCGTTTTCTATAGAATTAAAGAAAAGACGATGAAGACGAGAGTTTTTTTTTTTTTTTTTTTTCCTTTTAAATACAAAGTCACGCTAACTCAAGAGTTTATTTGATGAACCTTTTTTTTTTCTTGTTGTTGTTGTTTTGAGAATGGTTTTAAATTACACCGTAAAAATATTCTAGTCTTTTTAGAGTTTTTATACGGAAGAATTAGCTACTTTTTTTTTTCAATTAACTAACTTATAAATAGTTTAATTTTGTTACCCAGAAAAATGTATGTATCATATTTTACAATGAAAAGAATCGATGTCTTTTTTTTTATTATTATTGTTAATGAAAGAGAAAAATCTTAAGTATATTTTAGAAGAAATTGTTTGAAAGAGGCGAACAATTTAAACACGGGCTTCTACAAATCGAACTATAACATTAAATGTAGTATAGTAATTTTCTTGTTTTTACTTGTTTATTTCACATGATATATCATATTTTACGATAAAAAGAATCATATCTTTTCATTCTTAGTCATAAAAGATGTCTACTGTATTTTGTGAAATTTGTTTGAAAGGTGCGAACAGTTTTAATACTGGTTTCTTCAAATCCAAGTATATATTAAATGTAATATAGATTTCTTTTTTTTTTTTTTTTTTTTTTTTGTTATTTTTGTGTGCTTATTTAGTCTCTGCATTGACAATATCATGTTTTACAATGAAAAGAATATACATGATTTTTTTTTCATACTTAGTGGAAAGAAAAAACCTTAAGTGTATTTTGCGAAATTTGTTTGAAAGATACAAACAATTTAAATATTGGCTTCTACAAATCAAAATGTTCCGTTAAATGTAATATAGTAATTTTCTTATTACTTGTTTATCTTTATCAAATTTTGATATGAAAAAAATCGGTATCTCCTTCTCATTCTTAATACAGGAAAAGTTATCTTAAGGATATTTTGTGAAATTTGTTTGAAAGATAAGAACAATCTCAACAATGTTTTCTACAAATCGAAATATTTTATTAAATGTAATATAGAAATACTATTGTTATTTCACTGCATTGGTACATTTACAATAGAAAGAATATTTATTCTTTTTTAAATTTTCATTCTTTTTCGGAAAACAAATAAAATGTGTCTTAAGTACATTTTGTGACATTTTTTTCGAAGGATAAGAACAGTTTAAACCATAGCTAATAATACAAATCGAAAAATTTTACAAATGTAAATAAGTGCGTATAAGTGCAAATCATTTTTTTTATATATGCATTTGTAATTTTTCTGTTATACATTCTGATGACGACTCAGTAAAAGAGTTGAAACATGTAAATATAGATTTTTAATTTACATTTAATGTTTTTATAACGTCTTTTAAGCAAATAAATATTTTAATATTGTGATACGAAAAATTGTAATTAAAGGTAATCTAATAATTTTATTGATACTATTATTTGTCCATTTGGTTCCTGATTTAGCGATTTTTTTTTTTTTTAAATCACCATAATTTAATTTCGTTAACAACGAAAAAATTGTGCGTATGATTTTTTTTTCAACGTTACAAGAAGAAAATTGAAAACATTCTTGATAGTTTATTTGATAGAAAATATGTCAGTTTTAAATTAAATTTAGTAAAAATTAAAACGAAATGCTACTAATAGTTATTCCATTAGTAGTAAAAGGGAATAAACCCGAGCTTCCCGCGTTACAGAATAGTATGGTAAAAACTGAAAACCATATATTTTTTCTGTTGTTAACATCCTTTTTTCTCTGCACATTCTAACGGCACAGCGATGAACGCGGTATTTTTCGAAAGATTCTTACATGCAGTAAAACACGCTGTTTGATTTTTTTTTTTTTTTAAAGCAGTTAATCAGAAATTTATGAAAAAACGTATCAGCAAATATCAAAGATTACGGCGAGAAAGCCTGGCACGATGGGTTCATCGCTTTATTTTATCTTTACTTTCTTCTATCTTTGCAAGAAGAAAGTATTGTATTCATGAAAATTTTCGAATTCCGGTTTTCGACAGATTTACACGTTTTACGGGTCAGAGATTTAAAAAAAAAAAAAACACGTTTTTACAAAATGTCTGTCTGTGAGTCTGTGAGTCTGTCTGTCTGTATGTATGTGACATAAATTCTGCGGGCGCTCTATCTCAAGAACTAATGCACGGAATTTAATAAAAATTTATATTCAGTTAGTCCCTGATATAAATTGATGCTGATTAGTTTTTGGTGTAAATCGCTCAACAGGTGTCGTTGCTATGCTGCATTTTTTGTGATTTCCGCAATAGCTCTATCTCAAGAACTAATGCTTGTATTTTCAACAAACTTCAGATTCAGGTATACCTGGATATGAATTAGTGCTGTTTCGTTTTTGGTGTAAATCGCTTAACAGTTGGTGCTGCTATGCAGCATTTTTCACGATTTCTACAATAGCTTGATCTCCAGACCTAATGCACGGATTTTCATCAAACTTGAGAGTCAGTTAGTCCGTAACATGAATTGACGTTTTATATATTTTGGTGTAAATCTCTCAACAGGTGGCGCTGCTATAAAGAATTTTTTGAGATTTCCGCAATAGCTCTATCTCAAGAACTAATGCTTAGATTTTCAACAAACTTCAGGTTCAGGTATACCTTGATATGAATTAGTGCTGTTTATGTTTTGGTGCAAATCGCTCAACAGGTGGCGCTGCTATGCTGCATTTTTTAGAATTTCCACTATAGCTCTATCTCAATAACTAATGCAGGAATTTTCAACAAACTTCAGATTCAGATATACCTTGATATCAGTTAGTGCTGTTTATGTTTTGGTGTAAATCGCTCAACAGGTGGCGCTGCTATGCTACATTTTTCAGAATTTCCCGCTATAGTTCTACCTCAAGAACTAATGCACGAATTTCCATGAAACTTCAAATTCAGATATAATTTACTATGAATTGGTGCTATACTGATGTAATTTCTTGTACTGTTTAAATGATGTAATTGACGTGATTTACATACAAGAAAGTTTTGTGATGGCCACAACATACTAGTTTTAATGATAATTTTAATACACTTTTTACATGATATATATTTTTATAGTATTAAAAATACTAAAAATCATATGTGTATAAAAAAATAGCAATAATGCGCACAAATAAAGTTTTGAAACTTATTAATATTGGGCTCGTGCCAGACGAAGAAATCGCTATATCTGCATTCAGCCTTTTTGATTCTGTTCATTTCAGCATTTGATGTCTTAAATTCGTGATTTATTTATATTTTATTGTTTTATTTAATGATTGAAGAATATCTTAAATTCCTTATGGAATATAAACAGGAAACAAATGATTAGCTATTTATATAAATTTAAGTGCAGACTTATTTATCTTTCCTAATCCTCTGCACGCGATAGAGGCAGATTTGAAAAAAAAAAATCCTGCTTGAAAATTATTTTAAAAACAATAAAAATTGAGTAAATTTCTATACAGTTTTCAAACAAATTGCATTTAAAAGTACCCCCCCCCCCTCCTATTCGGCGGCGTAAAAATTTAAAATTATTTAGAAGTTAAAAAAATTGCAATAAAAAAAGTTAATAAAAGTTAAATTCAATCGTCTGCTGTTGCCACCGTCAAAATGATGTCAGCGTTTCGTACAGACACGTTTGTCTTTTATAACGTAGATAGATTGATAGAATGTCAGAAGATGATCTTTCTTTAGTCGAAACTTTTTTTACCATCCGCTGTTTCATATTGATACTAACAAGAATGAGAACATAAATATAAGCAAGTAATCTGAGTAATAACAGTAATAACTTATATATTTAAAAGAGCTTTCTACTGAACCAATTTTGACAATTATTTTTTTAAATGAAAGCTGTTCATTTATAGACGTGCCCATACTAGCTATTTTTTTAATTTTTTTCCATTTTTATGTTTTATTTTTAATTTTAAAAGTTTTTTGTGAAATTTCTTTAAAATTGTGGCAATTTGATTTCTTCCATTGTTGCAGAGAAAAGAGAAAATTGAATTTACTTTTATTGACTATATCCTTATTGATGTCATTTTCTCATTACAATTAAAAACTAGTATGTTGTGGCCATCACAAAACTTTCTTCTATATAAATCACTTCAATTAAATCATTTAAATAGTACAAGAAATAACAACGATTTAGCACCAATTCATATCAAAGTATATCTGAATTTGAAGTTGGATGAAAATTCGTGCATTAGTTTTTGAGATAGATCTATAGCGGAAATTCTGAAAAATGTAGCATAGCAGCGCCACCTGTTGAGCGATTTACACCAAAAATAAACAGCACTAAATGATATAAAGGTATATCTGAATATGAAGTTTTTTGAAAATCCAAGCATTAGTTCTTGAGATACAGCTATTGCGGAAAGCTTTAAAAATGCAGCACAGCAGCGCCACCTGTTGTGCGATTTACACCAAAAATTAAACAGCATTAATTTATATCAGGGACTAACTGAATCTGAAGTTTGATGAAAATTCGTGCATTTTTTCTTGAGTTAGAGCTATTGCGATAATCATGAATAATGCAGCATACCAGCGCCACCTGCTGGGCGATTTTCACAAAAAAGCAATCAGCACCAAACTATATCTTGGACTAACTGAATCGAAAGTTTTATGAAAATCCGTGCAGTAGTTCTTGAGATATAGCTATTGCAGAAATCGTGAAAAATGCCGCATAGCAGCGCCACCTGTTGGGCGATTTTCACCAAAAACTAATCAGGTCCAGTTTATATCAAGGTCTAACTAAATATAAAGTTTTGTGAAATTCCGTGCATTAGTTCTTGAGATAGAGCGTCCACAAAATTTTTGCCACATACAGACTCACAGAGTGACAGAGTGACAGACACACTCACAGACAAACATTTTCTAAAAACCATCAAATCGTGTTCTGGGCATTCTAAAACGTATAAATCCGTCGAAAACCGGAAGTCGAAGTTTTTCACGAATCCAATACTTTCTTCTTGTAAAGATAGAAGAAAGTAATAACTTAAACATTTTTGAACCGAAAATGACGTTACTCATTTACCTCATAAAATTGTTAAAGTCGTGGGGGAAAAAAAGTAAACATCCCCTACTAACTCCTCCACAAATTAACGTAGAAGAAAGATACTGGTACCGAACGACTGGAAATAAAGTCTACTTTTAAATGATGTGTATAAAATTTGCTTAGAGGGCCATCTACATATTAAAACGAACCCAAACTTCCTTTTTTTCAAAGGCAATACCCAACTTCAACAAGATATTTCAAATCTTCGGTTCAAACTATGCCTAGACACCAAATTCCAAGTCATTTGAGTGATAAGTTTTTGAATTATAAACATTCAAAATTAAGTGCTTGTAATGTTAAATTACATTTTCATATTTTTATTTATATCTCCTGAAATTATGCTCCTAATGTGCTAATTTTTTTGTAGCAAAAATACTAATATACCCAAACATAAATACGCTGAATTTGCAATTTTTATAATTTTATGATATGAATTATGAATTATGAAATTAATATTCGAAAAAATTATGAATTGCAAAATACAATTTTTTTGATGGATTTAGATTTATTAAGTCCTGCTTTATGGAAATCCAAAATTTTATATTTTTCTTCCTAGAAATTGTCAAATTATGCTTAAAAAACGGCAAAATGATAGTTTAAGGGGCCGTCTATGATAGAAGTGGGCAGATATTTTGAAATTTCTTCTGCTATCCTGTAATCTAGCAGTCTTCAATTGAGTGGCGCTTAAGATGCCTAGATCAAGAAGGAGGCTCTCTCGGTCAACAATGGAGTATCGAACTACAATTTGGATACAGTCCCTAAAATACGCTCGTTTTAAAATAATTAATTTCTTGGATATCGTACGAATTGCATAAAAATGTATTCTTAGGCTAATTGAAGGGTGTAGAGTTCATTTATGCTGTCTGTAGTTAATTGTGTGCTGCTATTGAAAAAAAAAAAAGAGTTATGGTTCGTTTTAATATGTAGATGGACCCCTAAGCAAATTTTATATATTTCATTTAAAAGTAGAGTTTATTACCAATCGTGTGGTACCAGTAATTTTCTTCTACGATAATTTTTTGCGGAGTTAGTAAGAGGTGTTTTTTTTTCTTTCCACGATAGTACATTTCAATATTTTTTCGCTCCATTAATACTGATGAGACGCTGGGCGAAATGCTTCATTGAAATGAGAGAAATATGAGAAAAAATGACGTCATATTTAAAAGAAAACTGAGATTTTTTTTTTTTTTGATAAAACAAATGCAACTAAAAAGGCATAAATTTCTGGAATTTTTACTCGCAGGTACTGAGAAGCAAGTCAAAAGTGCGAATGTTCATATGCAAAGTTGTAGCTGGCAAACGTGACTTTTGCAGTTTGGGAAAATGTTTAGTAATAACCTATTGCGCGTAAAAAATATTTTTAAAATGATGAATACGGATATGAGAGGGGTATATATAAATTTTGAGCTGGTGAAAAGGACGTGAAGTTTAGATTTCATGCAGAAAAAGTTCTACGATTGTGTCAGAGTGAAAAAATGTTTGCTGATATTTCATTCCTTAATATGTAGCAAAAGTGACTAAATTGATAATTTCATCATCATTTACTTACCGGGTGTCCCAAAAAGGACTGACTGATTTTAAAATTCAATAACTTGCAAACGGTGACAGATATTAAAAAAATTCTTGCAGGAGGGTTATGCATAAGGTCAAAAGTTTTATTACAGTGATTTTCAATTTTAATTCGATTTACAAACAATAGATGGCGCTGTAAGCAATAGTCGCTAAATACAGGCTCGATTTTTGGTCCTTTATCTTGTTCCATGCAGAAAAAGGAGATGGAAATGTATTATCCGGGCCACGAAGTACCAAAAATCGAGCCTGAATTTCGCGACTATTGCTTACAGCGCCATCTATTGTTTGTAAATCGAACTAAAATTGAAAATCAATGTAATAAAACTTTTGACCTTATGCATAACCCTCCTGCAAGAATTTTTTTAATATCTGTCACCGTTTGCAAGTTATTGAATTTTAAAATCAGTCAGTCCTTTTTGGGACACCCGGTATCTTGATTATATTTTACCAATTACGAATACGAATAAAGTTTAATTTTTCTATAACTTGGAAAAGTTGAAGTTTAAGGAAATAGTATTTTGGTAACTTTAGATTAAAATAAAATTTTTTTAAGAGTCGGACTAACCAATGTTCAATGGATATTTTTAAAAATTAATTTTGTGTGTTTATTATATATTAATGTGACAGTTCTTTTTCTTTCATCGAAATTCGACGGGTTCAACCTCGTAATAATAAATTCCACGTTAAATATGATTTTATAACAATCATTTTGTTACTTTTCATCCAGATCTAACAATAAAAAAGAAGATATATTACTGAAATATTATTGACTGTAAATAAAAATTAGAAACTGGTTAATTTATGAAAGTGAGAAAACTTGGCATTAATACATGGTGTCTCTAAAATAAAAAAATGAAAAGGCTTCGAGCCGTTGACTGTATAAGCTATTTTATAAATCAGCAATAATTTTGCATGGATATAGATTTATGAAGCAAAAAGAAAGAAAGAAAATTAAAAATAATTACATTGTGACCTGTATGTAACGGAAACTGGTCTTAAAGGAAATAATTTCATGACCCTTTTTTTTGGGGGGGGGGCGGGGGGGGATATCATGCAATTATACCTGTGTAATTTTCCTTTTTTTTTTTTATATTATCAGGTTTTACAGTAATTTGTGCTGATACGCGGTGTTTAACAAATTAATAAAAGTTATGTATGCTGGGACACAGAATAAGTCATGGGCACATGGGGCACAAACCCCAGGTAAGAAGTACCGCTATTTTCGAAAAGTAATCGTCGGCTTATTTAAACGCAGCACTTATGTAATAAATAAGACAAAAATTTCTATTCGGAAATGGTAAGGGAATGTGCACCCAGGTTCTCAAAAATCTTTAGTCGGTCCCTTTATGCCAGGTTCAGAATTTTACGAAGTTTTTAAATTCTAAAAATGTGTATTTTTATTTAACAAGGTGATTTTTATACCTGCAAAAATGTAACTTGAAAATGGTGAACTAAGTTACATTAACAAATACTGAAAATTGCGATCGTTTTGGTTAAATTTGTTTTAATGTAAGTGTAGTACTGACATATAATCTCTCTACTGCAAAATAAATAAATAAATAAATAAATAAAATTAATAAAATAAAGTAACTAACGCTGTCACCGCTGCCGTAGAAAAAATTTTGAGACCGGAGGTTTTTCTTCGCTAATATTAAGAAAACTATTGCATACAAAAATATGAAAATTGGTAGTATTATAAAGAAATGTTTAATAAACACGCGCTGAAGTAGGCAGTCTTTAAATCGAAGAATTATTTTAAGAGCTACGTTATATTTGGTCAAAATCGTTCTATTAATAAAATTTCATAGGAGCAAAAGCTATACATAGCAATTTAATAATTTTTTCTAAGGATATACATTAAAAACTCGCTGTGTGCAGACTGCATTTATTTTTTTTATTTGATTAATTTCCTTAGGGTTTTTTTACTTTTTTTTTAAATTTTCCGCATTTCAAGAGATATTTTTTTCATATTTTAGAAAAGGTTATTATTTTAAATAGTTGCCAATTGTAAAAACAACGCAAATAATAATATTTCTTTTAAATTAAAATTTATTTACAAGTGACTGTCATAAACAGAATTTTTTTAAAAATTAGAATGAAATGATTATGTGTTAAAAGCAGGAAAATATTAAAAATTATGTCATAAAAATTGTATTTACATGTGAATACTAAAAAAGAAAGAAAACTTTAAAATAATGAAGTCATTAATATGCGTTAAATGTAGTAAATGAAGGGAAATTATGTCATATTTAAAATGGCCAAATAATAACATTGCCAAAAAGTTTAAATTTAAAAATATGTTTACACGTGACATTTAATTCATATTTCGAGATGATCTTTTTAACTATTGTTGCCAATTCTAAGGCAGCGCAAATAATATTATTTCCTTTCTGACAATAAAAATATTTTCATATGGATATTAAAAAGAGAAAGAAAACTTTAGTGAAAATTACGTCAAATTTTAAATGACGAATTTAAAATGTCTTATTTAAAACAATTTTCTTATAACGTTCTTAAAAAATACCAGAAGGAAAAGATTATGGTGACTCATTACGTTTTACACTAGCTGTTTTTCAAATGTTTAACTGATCTTATTTAATCAAACACGAAAACAATCATTAGATGCCTTACCAGCAGCAGATTTGGCCTTAAAATCCTTCAGTAAAAGGGAAATGAATAGAAACCAGTTTACAGGGAGATCGCCATTGTCACTATTATTATTATTATTATTATTATTATTATTAATATTATTATTCATTTTTACGTAATCATTTTAAATCCGATCAATTTCGAGTGTTTTTAGAGTCTGCGGTGTCTGAATGGAGGTTGGCGATCGGAGCTCGTGGGGGGCAAACCCCCCTAGTATTATATAAAATACATGTGTCTAAGTGCGCAGACTGATTTGAATTAGCCAGATTTTTGCGTTTTGTTAAATTGCTAATTAAAATTTATTATTGTGGTTTCAATCGTTTGAAAGTTCTGGTGAAGTTATTTTTTCCCTGGTCGCTCTTTTTTTTTTTTTTTTAGTTTTTCTTTTTTCAACTTTGTCTTTTCTTTTTTCCAGATAATGGTCAACACGTTGTCGGGAAACGATATAGACTCCTCTTTTCTTGCCGTAATTTTGAATTGTGATTATTTTTTAGGCTTTTGAATCGATATTTTAATTTAATGTTGTTTTATTTTTATTATCCGCTGAAAAACTTCTATATCTGTAGACTTTACTTGCATACCTAAGAGGAAAATAGACTCTTTTTTTTAGTAATTATTATTCTTGACCCAAACCTGCTTTTAAGTAAGTTTTTATTACTTTTTTAGTCCATTTTTCTCCTAACGAAAAGAATGTATAATACATTTACTGGTTCCCTTTTTATCGTTGACCAGTAGCTAATTCTTAAACTGTTAGTTTTATAGGTGCCTTAGAGAATGCAAACCGGACTTCCCATGTTATAAACAAAGCCACCAATAAAGAAAAAGCGGTTTTGTCTTATAAAGTAAGATATAGAACAGTACTTTATAGGCGCCTTTAGTTACAGAATATACTGCCTGGTAGAGAATAATTTGGAAAGAGAATAACTTCGATAAGAAGTCAGACGAAAGTTTTCAACATCATTGAAAAGATTAAACGACTAAAATTGAAATGGACTGGGCACATTGCAAGAAGACAAGACAATAGGTGGAGCACAAATACCCTACAGTGATATCCCAGAGATCTAAAACGACCGTTAAGACGACCTCAAGTAAGATGGAGGGACGAGATCAGATAAGTGGCTGGTGTTAATTGGATGACTAAAGCACTAGACAGAAAACATTGGAAAAATCTGGGGGAGACCTACATCCAGTAGTGGATGGAAAAGGGTTGATGATGATACATAACATCTGCTTTTACATCTTCGCCTAACACTTCATTTATAATGGCTGTTTCATAATAATGGAAGCCATCAGTCTATCAGAAGAAAATGGTCCATTCCAAAGGTATAAGTTCGATTGAAAAAACAATTTAACACTTTGAGCAGAATTAAGAGGCTACACCGTCACTTTTCATGACACTGATAGAATCACATAGCTGCCAATGTGTACGGTTTTGCTACCTCTAAAGTTTAATACAAATTTTTGCCATTTTTAATCGCTGACAATTGTTAGACTTTTTAAACTGAATTTCCGGAAGTGAGAGCCGCAATTGTTCCCTTTTGACGACATTTCTGTGGCTGTCAACTCGTAAAACTTTGCTAAAAAAGCTAACTTTGACTACATTTTCAGAATGAATCTTTATCTTTATAAGAAAATGGGAGATTCTTTAATTTCTTGGTATCTGAATAAAATCGGTAAATTTTATATTCTTACGAATATTAATGCAAATTTTTTGTATTTACGAAGGAAAATGACTTCCCGAAAGTATCAGAAAAGTAGTTAGTTTGGATTTGGGAATAAATTTCAATATAAAAAAAATCTCATAGAGAGATGTAATCCCCTCCCGCCCAAAATAAGGAAATCCATGACCTCCCCCCCCCCCTCTAAACGGTAAGCTGGATCCGCCCTTGCTGCATGCAAATTGACAGGGATG
Source organism: Maratus speciosus (assembly GCA_963932465.1). Classification (NCBI taxonomy): domain Eukaryota; kingdom Metazoa; phylum Arthropoda; class Arachnida; order Araneae; family Salticidae; genus Maratus; species Maratus speciosus. The sequence continues at coordinate 525,701,313 of OZ010788.1, forward strand.
TATCTATGTTGTCAGTTTCTGGCACGAAGTCATAGTTTTAATAATGGCATTTTTCTGATGCGATAGAACATCACAAATATGACAGTACATTATTAACAATCATGCCCATTTGCCATAAGTATGCAATTTATGAGATGTTTATTTGCCAACAATGCCAATTTTGCGGTGCGAAAAAAACTTTTCAGTTAATTACTATGAAATAAAAAACTTTTTTTTTCTATTTTGCACAAAGAAAAAGTATCTTTAATATAAATGTAAGATCAGAAGGTTCGGATACTGTGCTGATCAGTATTGCCATTTTAGAGCGTTATTATTATTATTATTATTATTATTGTTGTTGTTGTTGTTGTTATTCAAAATACATCTACGAGAATTTCCAAATAGTAATCTTTGATTTATTTAATGTCAGACATTCCTTGATTAAATGAAATAAAAAGTACTATAGAATGTCTTCAGATATTCCGGAAGTATTTTAAATAAAGAACGTCCTATATTGGCAATGCTGATCCGGTTACGAAATTACAAGAAGATACTTGACGCAATACAGTATACTAGATAGAAAAAAAAAACACAACATTATTAGCACCAGAACTTAGTGACTTGTAGCAGAATAGTTCCGATAGCATTCAGTGTACCATAATCAGTGCAAAGAATGATGGAATTGTGCTCATATATGGGGTATTCTCACAATCTTTTGACTTTTAAGTCCTTGAATAATAATTTTTATTTTAGTACATATGCTTGTGGGTTTTTTTTTTTTTTAATTTCATATACTGCACTGTAAAAAAAAAACCGACATTTTTACAGTACAAAGTACTGTTCATCTCGCGCACAAACTCGATCACAGTTGAATGTACTGTATCTTTCTTTGTGTTCCTGACTATTTGGACGCCAGTAGTTTGTGCTGTCGTCCAAATGCGTCCAAATTGCCAGTACATTGCACTGTTAATTTTACGCAACTACTGTATTTTTCAAGTTTAAATAGTCAGGAACACAAAGTATAGTACATTCAACTGTGATCGGGTTTGTGCTGACAAATTTACAGTGGTTTTTTTACAGTGTGGAGAACATCCCATTGCATGACTGTATAACAATATTAACGAGATAAATAAGTTATGGACGATGCTGGGGGTCCAAATATACCAGAAAATTCCTATACCGTCCCGTGTCCCTGATGCTGATTTTAGGTAGCTTTCATTACAAAAAGCTACCTATTGCAGCCGTTCGGAGGAAAGCGATTTAAAAAAAAGTTGGTATATTTTCATCGATCATGACCCCCAGACCCCGAAAACACACTCCGTTCAAAAGTTGATATATATATATATATATATATAACCATTAATTAAACATAACCTTCCACCGTCAAATATTATGAATTAAAGCTGTAAGTATTAAAAAAAAAAAAAATTAATATAAGAATTATTATGGAAGAAGAAGAAAAAAGTGGACACCGACAAAAATTGAAAAGCTTGTACATTGAATTACGTTATCAAGGGCACAGAATTCAATGATATAAGCAAAATGGTTGTTTTCTGTAGGAAAAATAAGCTAAAGCTAAAAGTTATTTTCCCCTGTGCCCAAACAACCATAAAATCAAGTGAATTGATTAAAAATGAAAGCAGAATAGAAACAAATAATATGAAATGGAAGAATCAATAAAACGTATTTAAATATTTATAGGATATAAAATAGAAATAATAAACACCATACCGATTAATATTTCAGTATTTTACAAAAATCCACGCGCACATGGCTGCCAGTATATCAAAAAGATTAAGGTGAATAAAACAGTTAAGAAATCACAGTAAATGATACCAAAGGATGCAGTTAATACATTTTGAAATAAAATTTGAAATACCTTGTTAAACACATTTAATCTAATATAAAATAAATAGATATTAATTACATTATTTAAAATGCACTATTAAATTAATTAATAACAGTTTAACAATATCGTCAAAATTTAGCTAAAAATACCCCCTGGTGTATTAAATTATAACTGAAATGGAGCTAGAAAAATTAACAATTAGAGCTATCTTAAAGAGACAAATTTAGTGCTGCCATCTAGTAGTATTTCTATTAAACAACTAACGCAAGAAAAATATTTGTAAGCATTTGAATGTAAATAACTGTATAAATAATTGTAAGCAATTGAATGTAAATAACTGTATAAACAGCAAAGCCAAACATATCCTTATATATAGAGAATTATAAACTGAATATAAACCACACAATGTATTTAAAAACTATTATAAATAAAATTTAAAAGCATACAATATATTCTATTAGCTAACTTATTTAAACTAAACTAAGAAATAAATAATTCTAGAACATTGATAATATATAGCATATAGCTATATGCTATAAAACAAAATAAAATTCAGTAATAATTAATATAAATAATTATTAAATATAAAAATTATTTTTTATGAATTATATATCAGATATTTAAAAAATGAACAGGAAATAAAAAACATGTGGAAGTAAATAGAAGGTTAAATGATACTTAAATACCCATTACTTAAAAAGCACAAATATAGAGTGTGGATTATCTTCAGACATCCATAAAAAACCATAAAGTATGAATGTGGGACATTCAAAAACATTAAACCGATAATAAATATTAAAAAGAATAGAGTAATAATAATAAAAATAATTACCCAATTTTAATGCATACAGTATAACTATATTTATATTATACATACTTATATGTATATTATTCACTATAAGAATGGCATACTATTAGTAATTAATATGATATTGTCCTTAGTAAATTTAAAATTTAATAACAAATAATTGTAAATTAGATTAATCAATAATTAGGCTAATTATAATATTAATGAAATTCTCCAATTACACATATATATATATATATATCTGATCTTTGTCATACTGTAACTCTTGTATTTATGAACCGATTTAGATGAAACTCGGTGTGTACATAGTACATACCAATGTCTCGACCGAGTTCGTTGGCCAGCTTCATCCGCCATCTTGTTTCAAAATGGCGGCCATTTAAAATTTAAAAAAAAAATTTTAATTTGAAATGTGGTACCAAAAAATTAAAAATTGAAAAATATTTTTTTCTTATGTATTTGATCTTGATACAAAGATTATGGAGCAGTTTTTGTTTTGTCTATATCTTAAAAAATGGCTGAGTTATAGCACTTTCAATTTCTAGCGTGTCTGACATTTTGAAACGACCTGATATTTGTCACGCGATAACAGGCGTATTTATGAACCGATTTAGATGAAACTCGGTGTGTACATAGTACATACGAAAATCTCGACCGAGTTCGTTGGCCAGCTTCATCCGCCATCTTGTTTCAAAACGGCGGCCATTTACATTTTTAAAAAAAAATTAAAATTTGAAATGTGATACCAAAAAATTGAAAATTGAAAAATATTTTTTTCTTATGTGTTTGACCTTGATACAAAAATTTCTGAGCAGTTTTTGTTTCGTCTATATCTTAAAAAATGTCTGAATTATAGCACTTTGAATTTCTAGAGTGGCTGACATTTTGAAACGTCCTTATTTTTGTCACCTGATAACAGGCCTATTCATGAACCGATATGGATGTACCTTGGTGTGTACAAAGTACATACCAATGTCTCGACCGAGTTCGTTAGCCAGCTTCATCCGCCATCTTGTTTCAAAATGGCGGCCATTTAAAAAAATTTAAAAATTTAAAATTTAAAATGAGGTATCAAAAAATTGAAAAAGATTTTGTCTTTATGTGTTTGACCTTGATATAAAGATTCCGGAACAATTTTTGTTTCGTCTATATTTAGAAAAATGGCTGAGTTATAGCATTTTTAATTTCTATTGTGGCTGACATTTCGAAACGACCTGATTTTTATCATGCGATAACAGGCGTATTTATGAACCGATTTGGATGTAACTTGGTGTGTACATGGTGCATACTAATGTCTCGACCGAGTTCGTTGGCAAACTTCATTCGCCATTTTGATTCAAAAGGGAACATTTAAAAAAAATTATTTAAAATTTAAAATGAGGTATGAAAAAATTGGAAAATGAAAAAGGATTTTTTATGTGTTTGACCTTGATACAGAGATTTCAAGGCAGTTTTTTTTTCGTCTACATCTTAAAAAAAGGTTGAGTTATAGCACTTTGAAATTTCTAGCATGGCTGACATTTTGAAACGATCTGATATTTGTCACGCGATAACACACGTATTTATTAACCTATTTGGATGTAAGAAGGCATTTGGATAGTATATAGCAATATCTCGACCGAGTTCACTGGCCAGCTTCATCCGCCATCTTGAATCACAATGGTGGCCATTAAATTAAAAAAAATTATATTTAAAGTGAAGTGCAAAAAATTTAGAAATTGAAAAAGGTTTCTTTCTTAAGTATCTGACTTTGATATAAGGATTCCGGAGCATTTTTTGTTTTGTCTTTATCTAAAAAAATGGCTCAGATACAGCAGTTTGAATTTCATTATGTGGGTGACATTTTGAAAAATCTGATTTTTGCCTGCGACAGCACTCATATATATCAACCGATTCCGATGTGAGAGAGCCTGTGCACAGGAATTACTAAGGTCTCGACCAAGTTCACTGGTTAGCCTCATCCACCATGTTGTCTTAAAAGGGCAGGCACTTCGCATATCGCCGAATTTGGAAACCAAATATAACTTTAAATAAAATCAGCTTGGATAAAGCTGACTAATTCCTCGAAATTCTCATTCATAAGGATTTAGTATTGATAAAAATTAGTATTGGATCTTCTATAATCGGTTTCCACTAAATTGAGCTTCGTGTGTTTGAATAACATAAGCTAGCTTTTTAAAAATAAGGAATTTGAAAGCTACCTCTTCCTCTCGGCACTGGCCGGAAGGACTTTTTAAGTTTGGAGCTGTCAGTATAAAACTGTTTCAATAAAAGTAATTCGGTGTAATATTTTTCCGAAACTGGGACTTTTGTTTTATATAAATATGTAGCAAAAAATTAACCTGCACACATTTTTACGGTTGTTATTATTTTTTTAACTCTGTCACTGGGTTTAGACTCCTTACCGTCCCGCTTGCTAAAATTATACAGAAAATCACTTCAGATGCAGCCACAGAATTTTTCTCATGCTGATGTATGCTAGAAAAAGTCTGCAGAATTTAAATCAGCATTTAAATATCAGTTTCAAGCATCATGTTTTTATTGGTAGTCTTACCGTCCCCAAGGTTTATTCCTGAACTTTTCGAGGTGAATTAATTTTTTTAATTTTATTTAATCCAATTTAAATTACCGTTTCTAAAAATCAATTAACATTGCGGCTATCACTTAGTCTTAACAGGATTTGCCTAAAAATAGGTGGTCATTTTCCTTACCGTCCCATCCTTACCCTCCCTTTTTTATTTTCTTCTATCTTGCGGCAACATGTAACGGCAACAACAAAAATTCCTGTAACAGACGCTGTTACAGGAATTTTTCTTGTTGCCGTTACATAAAAAGTTCCTGGAATCCCAGTTTCCTAGAAAAACTTTAGTAACTTCACAGATTTTTCTTTTTACAGTGCACGTCCTCCCTTAATTTGAAAATAAATCGGCCGGAAGGGGGTGCTGTAATAGCAATTTTTGTGCGATTTTGAATATTGTATCGTCGAAAAGTGCATGAAATTATGCATAGAATTGAACCAATTTTTTTTTTAAGTTTTTGGCTATAGCAAGCAGGTACTCCCTTAATTTGGAAAAAATCGGCTAAAAGGAGGCACTGTAATAGCGATTTTTGTGCGATTTTGAATATTGTACCGTCGAAAAGTGTATGAAGCTATGCATAGAATTGGACCATTTTTTTTTTTTAAGTTCTTGGCTATGGCAAGCAGGTTCTTCCTTAATTTGGAAAAAAATCCGCCGATAGGTGCACTGTAACAGCGGTTTTTGTGCCATTTTGAATATTGTATCATCGAAAAGTGTATGAAGTTATGCATAGAATGAAACCAAACTTTTTTTGTATGTTTTTTGGTCATAGCAAAAAAGTCCTCCCTGAATTTGAAAAAAAATCTGCTGTAAGAGGACGCTGTAATAGCAATTTTTGTGCCATTTTAAGTATTATATCTTTGAAAAGTGTATGAATTTATGCATAGAATTAAACCAAATTTTTTGTGTATGTCATGGCAAGATGGTCCTCCCTGAATGTAGGAAAAATCCGCCGGAAGGAGGCGCAATATGAGGGCTATATGGTCATCAGATCAGGTCCAGCATATCTTAGACAAACTCCAATATTTTTTTCCAAATAAATAATTGAGTAATTAAACATCTTAAAATATTCTTAATTAATAAAGAAAAGGAATTTATTTTAAATTATTAATTATCATAAATGATAACTAGGTTATAAAATTTTGTAGAGGACATAATAAAGCTGTGGGAATTTGTTTGAGCGAAAAAAAAATTTAGTTCAAAATTTCACCGAGAGAGGGCGTTTTCTAACGAATTACACATTTAGCATACATTTAAGATAGTTTACAAATTTTATTACAACCAAACATGTTCCTCATGATGGTCATCATTTTCAGATATCATCTGGATTTGAAAGATAGCACGTTTAACAGTAGATCGCAGTGTGTTCTGGGAGATGCTAGGAACATGTCGTGAAATGCTTTAAGTTCAGGTAAAGTTAATAAATAAAATTTCTAAATTATCGTAAATGTATGCTAAATGTGTAATTCATTAAAAACGCCCTCTGGTGGCGAAATTTTGAACTTTTTCTTTGTTTAAGCAAATTCCTTTCCCTTTATGATGCCTTTCACAAAATTACACAACTTTATGAAGAATAGTTTCCGTCTGTAGACAACTTTAAAGTAGGGTCGTTTAATTATGGACATTCTATATATAAGTATAGAATAGAAGTATAATGCTGGTTGTGCAGAGGGAACTTTAAAAAAATCATTTATTTTCGGTTAATCCTTAAAACCTCAGAATATTATTATTAATACAAGTTGACACATATATATACTGTCGGTATTGTAAGTGTTAAATATATATAGGGGGGACTAGGGAGGGTTGACCCACTTTTTACAAAATGATTTTTTATTTTTTAAATATTGAGCGCAGAATAAAGTTTTATACATCATTTTATTCGTTATACAATCAGTTATCAAAATAAAATTTCTACATAAGTGTAACATATAAGAAATTTGAAAAATGATTGATTTTAATCATGAAAAAATAATGAGTCAAGGCTCAAGGCAATATGGGAGGGTTGGCCCACTATATGGGAGGCTTGACCCACTTTGTTTTATACTGCAATACGTGTGAAAAGAAATAAAATCAGTTTTAAAAAAGCAAAATAACTTTATGCTACATGCTTTAATCATTATAAAAAAAATGTACATTTTTTTTTAAATATGATGCTTAAACAAACTTGTTGAGACGCAATCGCAAGTCAGAGGAGAAAATTTTAGATTTAAACAGGATTTTGTCTGAACAGGTATAATTGTACAGCAGGAAAAATTAAATTTTAGCATTTAAGACAGCGATGACCACCTCGGGATTCTGTTAGAGACAGGTTCCGTTTTCATAGTGTTTCATGTTATTACGTCCGGATTTAGGAGCCACTGTCCAGCTTTTTTTGTCTCCTTGTCCTATTTTTTGTGACACTCGACCTGACAACTCTAGTTGTCACATAGTTTGGCTCCATCTCACTGTATCCACCCTGGCTAAAAAATTTCTACATACCTTCCTAATGTTTTTCGATCGATGCTATGTTCTTTTTCAGCCGCATGAGCACTTAATTTATCATTAACATGATTTAAACCTTTAAGGAGCAAAGTACTTTCAGTACTAAAATGTTGAAATAAATGACTGACGCTGGAATTTATGAACAAATTTATTTGGAAATAAGAAAAATGCTATATTACACATAGATATTAAATGGAAAAGGTTTTAGTAAAATTCTAGTGCCATTGTGACGTTTCGGAATTAAAATTAAGTGGTTTTATAAACATACCACTGCCACTGAAAGGGTTAAGACTGTTGTTTTCATCCCTTCTCGTCCTTTCTAGTTTTTTCCACTGTTTCTATTTATCTGTTGTAAATAATATTTAAATGGAAAAAAGTTCCTCTCAACTTTCCCATTTTTTAGCATTTTGTTTTCCATCACACCATTTTACTGTAGCTTTACAAAATAAATTTACATTATTTTATATATATAACCATTAACTTTTCATTATGCGCAGTGTATAATAAAAAAGATTTCCAAAACCACTTAATTAAGGGAGCATTGAGTATCTGGTCAAACATCCCTCACATTGACTGGATCAAGCCTCCCTACATAGACCTTTTCTAAAGAACAGCACATTATAATGTTAAGCCTAACTTAATGTACAATCATTATGCCTGGAATGAAAGCTCGATATTTCTGCATTACTTTAAACCTATTTACTTAAATTTCTATGATATAATTTATCTGAAAAAGTTTACAAAATATTTCTAAAAAACACAACTTTTAGGTTGAAAACACCTCACAATTGATTTTTTCCACACCTATTTCAATTATCTCTATGAAACGAAGACTTTTGTTTGAGCATTCCAGTAGCTTTCGTTGACACCTCTTGATAAAACTCTGAAGTTCTTTTAAATATGAAAATTGATGGGTGGGTCAAGCCTCCCGTATGGTCAACCGTCCCTAGTCTCCCCTATATATATATATGTGTGTGTGTGTATTTAAAAATCTCTTAAAAAACTGCTTTAAGCTGCTAGACATTATAAATAACATTAGAGAAGAACTTAGACGGACAAATAATTGAATTCGAAAACCAGTATGTCTACTTATTAATTAAGAAGAAAATTGGAAAATTAATTTGTTGAAAAAATAATTAAGTAAATGACTTTAGTTTTCGAACAAAACACATAAAAACACTTTTTACTCTTTTTTAACCACGTGACAGCTTTCCAGCGCAGAAAAGGGGAAGGAATTAACAAATCGAAACCCAGAGTATATTGGCAGTGTGACGTCACCACGTGAGAAAACCGAAACCTGTTACTTTACGCCACGGCCGCGCGCTACACACGGCCGGCAGGAACACAACACTCCTTGTCCATGTTTGCGTGCCGTACGTAACGAACGAAATGTGCGCCACAAAATAGTTCTCTCTCCGTAGCTGTTATGTCAACTGTATCATTGTTTTCTCTGCGAAACCTCGCTGTTTGTTTACCGGAGAGAAACAACTAGTAAAGGGGTAAGTGCTTGATTAACGGGATTGTCTTTTATCGTTTAATTTTTTTTTTTTAGCTTTTCAACTGAGATTTCTCGGTTTCGGGTATTTTTCAATAACATTCAAATAAATTTTAATTAATTTTTCAACTACATTTCAGCAGTGAAATTACGCTTGAAATTATTGAATATTAATGATGTGAATTATCACATTGCTACAAAGCGTAAACCAACTAAGTGAAATTTCACTTAGTTCACATTTTTTTAGTTCACATTTTTCACTTAGTTGGTTTACGCTTTGTAGCAATGTGATAATTCACATCATTAATATTCAAATAAATGTTTTTAATTGCTTCTCCAAGGCGATTGTAAAAGAATAAGTTCAAACAAAATTTTGATATTTTTTACTGAAGTGGCTCATAAAATTAAAAACAAAAACAACAAAAAAGTTAAGTTAGCTGTGTTTTGTTTTTGTCGTTTTTTTTAAAGCAGAGCTAATTTATTTTGTTTTTAACCCTTTATCCTTTTAAAACGAAGTACGTGCGATCGTGCAGGTTCAAATTTGTTGAACTTTGTGACTTTTTTGTCCAGTCATACAGTGCTAAAATATTGTGATATTTATAAATATTAAATATAAAAACATAGCTACTTCTGAGAGAATTGTTGAACATATAAAAACGAATTTACCTTGCTTAAAAAAATATAATAAAGATGGTTTATCTCGCATCGAAAATTTCCCCCACCCGTCTTAAGAACCTTGGTCAGTAAGATCTCAAATTTCCCTGGCTAATGTTAAATCTTTGGACGTGGGATGCATTCGTATTTTTAAAATATCTCTCAAGAAATTCATATTTTTAACTTCTTTTTTATGTGTACTCGTCTTAAGTCTGTTCTTAAATCCCTTGTTCAAGAACGCGAAACTTTCTGACACATTTTCTGATTAATTTTTAAACGTAAAGGCATGAAATTTGCAATCTTACATATTGAAGTGATTTGGGATCGAATTAAGTTTTCATTTTTTGATAAATAAATTACTTATCGAGTTAAAGTGATTTCTGTCACGTCACGAAAGGTTTCCTACTTTCTCTCGCTCTCATGTCTGGAAATTCAATTCAAAACGCCAACTTTGACTGCATTTCTGAAAGATCCTTTGCGTTTATAAAAAAAACTAAAAATGTCTTTTGATTACATAGTTTTTTGTGAAACGACACATGCCAATTTCATGCGTTTCCGAACAAAAATGAATTTAAAAATGGGTCAGAAAATAGCTCCTTTGCATTTCAGTATATCCTTAAAGAATGTCATTTTCTTTTTCAGTTGACAAAATATTTCTGAAATATGTGATTAATTTAATATTTTATGTATTAAAATACTAGCGAAACTAACTATCAGTGTGTAATATTTTAAAACTTCAAATAAAATTAAGGGGACTCTTCACTCGCATGAAAACACACGTACGTTCGCTAATGTTAAACCTATGAGCAGGTTGATTTCGAATTTCTCGTTTAAGGCTGTTCTCAAATCCAAAGGGTCAACTTTCTGACATAAGTTTTAATTCATTTTTGTTCGGAAACACGTGAAACTAGAAGGTGTTGTTATTCAGAAACTATGTCATTGAACTGTTTTTTCTGTTTCCTTGTAAACACAATAGATCTTTCAGAAAATACTGTCAAAGTTGGCATTTTGAACTGAACTTCCGAACGAAAGAAGAAAATACAGTCAGTAAGGGGAGAAAAATGCCGTATCACGTGATCAAAATCGCTTATAACCCAATAGGTAATTTATTGATAAAAAAAAATGGAGAACACGGTTCGATTCCAAATCGTTTCGATGGGCCAGGCTTTCCGATTTTATATATTTCCGTTAAAAAATGAATTTGTAAATGTGTCAAAATGTTTTCAGCTTGTTGAGCAGAGCAGTTGAGAACAGCCTTAAATTTAATATTTTAAAACGATATCTTTTGCATAGGTCAGCTGAGCTCTATCTCTAATAGAGCCATTTTGTACTTTTTCGATTTTGGCTGCAAATTCTTTTAATAAAGGTACTTTCACTTTCTGAACCGTTTTCGAAACTGAAAATACCTTTACTAAAAAAACCTGCAACCAAAATCGAAAAAATACAAAATGACCCTGTTAGAGATCAAGCTCAGCTATTCTATGCAAAAAAAAAAAAAAAAAAAAAAAAAAAAAATTCAAATTTAAACGAGAAATTCGAAAACAACCTGCACTGTTAAAAATTGTGTAGCATTCTGACAGGTCATTCGACCGTTTTTGTGAAAAAACGGTTTCATAACCATAATTTAACTATATTCTGACCATAAAATGGCCAATAATACGGTCAGAATAGTGTTAAAATTACGGCTGTGTAACCGTTTTCGGAAAAAAACGGTGAAATGACCTTCCAGAATGCTGCAAATTTTTAACAGCGTGATTTTAACAGTGTGCAAATTTTTAACAACCCATAGGATTAACATTAGTGAACGGGGTTTTTGAAGTGAGCGAAGGGACCCCTTAAGAATATATTTTAGAAATATTTTGATAACTAGAAAAACAGACATCCTTTAAGAAGTGTACATATAAAAAAAGTAAAACATATCAGTTTCCTGGGGCGATATTTAAAAAATAGGAATGCATTTCACGCCCATAGGTTTAACATTAGTAAGAGGAATTTGAGATCGCACTCATCGACACCCTTAAAATATTATTCTCCGAAGGCACTTTTAAGTTCCATTCAAGAAAATTTAATAAAAAAATTATTTAAGTTATCTATTAATAAATGCAGATTTTACTAATCATACAAAATATTTGGCTTGGTCCCACTTAGAAGGCACAGCGAAGTAATCGAAGCTAAATAATTTTTTTAAATGTTCATTTTCTCAACCATATACATCGATGCAGTTTTTCTCTTATTGAAAAACTTTATATTAAAATTTATCAACCGCTTAAAACGTTCCCATTTACAAATAGGATCAAAATACGTTTATAAAAATTATTTATACAAAAATTGCAAGATTTTCGTAACAGTATTTGTTGTTGTAATTATTTTTTGTAAATATTTTACAAAAAAAATGCTATAACAATCAATTTATTTTATCAGTTTTAATCAGAAAACGTATCTAAATTTCATGTTATTACTATATAAATTTTCTAATATATCTTCAGACATTAACCTCTTCACTCCTTAAGGCTGTTCTCAAATCCAAAAGGGTAACTTTATGACATAAGTTTTAATTTATTTTTGTTCGGAAATGCATGAAACTAGCAGGTGTTGTTGTTCAGAAACTATGTAATCAAGCATGTTTTTTCCGTTTTTTTTTTTTTTTTTTTTTTTTTTTTGCAAACGCAATAGATCTTTCAGGAAATAGTGTCAAAGTGGGCGTTTTGAACTGAATTTCCGCGCAAAAAGAGAAAAATCACTCGACAAAGGATGAAAACGTGTTTGTCACGTGATTAAAACCGCTCATAACTCAATAGGTAATTGATTGATCAAAAAACGGAAAACACAGTTCAATTCCAATTTGCTTCCATGATCAGGCTTTCCAATTTTATATCTTTCCGTTAAAAAAGGAATTTGTAAATGTGTCAAAACATTTTGCACTTGCTGAGCAGAGCAGTTGAGAACAGCCGGTCTATGTGGACCTCCGTTTTCTCCGGTTTTACTAATTACGCTCGAACATTATTTCAATTTCGATCTTACATTGATATGCTATGATATCTAACATTCGAAATAATGCAAATAGACTAAAACTCTTGGTCTGAAGTCAAATTAGAGAAGAAATAATTCAGTAATAATCAATGATAACACATTAACCCTTTATGTACTGAATTATGAATTCACGAAAATTTTATCTTCTAAAGCATTTTTCATGAATTGTTTAAACTACATTAGCAGATTTACATAATCAGTTAATAAATTTTCGAAGGATTTTAGAAGGAGTGGAGGATTTAGAAAGATTAATTACATTTGAATTTATAGGGATTTTGTGCAATATTTACAACCCTACTCAAATCTTTTATTTTAAATATTTTTCTTAGTATTTTGTACAATCAGGAAACGTACAAATACAATGCTCTTACAATAGAAATACAATAATATTTCCGAATTGAACCCCCCCCCCTTCCCCCATCGCCAAAAAGCTGAAAAGATGCAAAGGCAAAAGAAATAATCCTTTTAAAAATATTTTTTGTTTTGTCTATCCAATAATGCTTTTGGAACAAGATAAAATAATGTATCTATAACTCATTCTAAACTGTATTACAACTAATCTATATATTAAATGAATTTTATAACAATTTATTTTTATGGTACTTATAAGCACCGTCATTAGATAAAGGGTTAATACTCAGTAGCGAAGACGTTAAGGAAGATAATTATTGGGGTAGAGAAATTTCTTGATTCGTAATTTTGAGTATAAATATTTAAACCTAATCGACAGAAACTGTTTGAGAAAAAAAAATGCAGTTAGTGGAATAGGGTCATTCTATGTCACGCGTGGGATAGATTTTTTACATATTACTGCTGTTTTAACAATGTTATTAAATATCCCCAAATTAAAACAACTTAGGCTAATATGAAAATCTAGGGGTTTTGTTATTTTTAAAGTATAGTTTATATTTTAACAGCTCAAAGTTAATACATTATAGGTATTTATGTAATTGTCATGCGCAGGACATTTTGTCTGATTCTCATGGAATGACCCTGAAAAGAGCAGATTACTTAGGTCTAGGATTTAAAATGTGGAGATTTTTAAACCTAGTAAAATCGGGCAGCTTAATTAGGTCTAGGGTTTAAAATGTGGAGATTTTAAAACCTGTTAAAGAATAATTTCATATCAGGTGTGGGAGAGCTTTTCTACATATTACTGCTATTTTAACAATGCCATTGTATCCGCTAATTGAAACTACTTATGCTAATATGAAAATCTAGATTTTTTCTTTTTTTTTTGTAATTTTTTATGTATTGTTTATATTCTTACAACTTATTTATAAGTTAATAGATATTATCCTCATCGCTAACTGGGTCCACATATGTGGACCTCTATTCCTTTCCACGTAAAAACTAAACTGTTTGACTTTTTTACATTTTGACTTCATTTCTTAATAGCTGAATGTTTTTTGCTTTATAAGCAAACCAATAAATGGCAAAATCTGTGCTGATTTCCTCATAAAATAGACGTTATTTTCATCTGAGTTTGCAAAACGCCTTCAAGAGGGTGTGGCCAAGAAATTGAGAAATTTTCATACTTATTTAACTTAAATCCTTTACAATAAAATGTTTTGAGGATTTGTATATCATTCACTTGATTAAAGGCCTTAAATTTGTGATTGTGTGAATTTGGGTTAGTGATAATTAAATTGATATTTTAACGGAATTTGCAATTTTAGATCCCTATTTACCTAAATTACTAGTCCCCTAAAGTATCAATTTCCGAAAAGTTCTTTATTCTGTCATTTATGATGTCATTTCGTTTGATTAAAAACAATGAATGAATATTTGTAGTATTATTTTAGCTTTGGGAACGAAGAGGTTGCAAGTTAATATGTATAGTTATTATATGTTAATAGATATGGGTATTTATGTGCCACGTGCAGGACATTTTGTCCTTATTTTATGGAATGGTCCAATAGTTTATTTGAAGATAAGAAAAATTCTAGCTTAAAATTAATATATTTTATTGCGATTTTTAAGTTATGATATGTCAAGTATCACATCATAATGTCACAACTGAGAGGATGTAGTTGTGTCCTAACAAAAAATGATTGCTAATTACAACAACTGCGATTGTTTTATTATTTCTTAACGTCACCAGTACAATGGTAAATAAGGAATAATTTGCTGTTTTTTGAACCAAATGTACCTATTAGACTGGTTCTGTATTGTGTGTTTTCCCACCAAGAAAAAACATTACAAGCCGAAAGTAAAGATGAACTTGTTTAACTGGAGTCAATAGAGATTGTTTAGAAAAGAATATTAAGTTCAGTAGCTTATTTGAATGAAAGAGTATAATGAAAGGGTGTTTTTATCAGAATTGGAAAATTCCCATAACAGTATTTATTGTTAATTAATCTAATTATTCTTGTAAATATTTTACAAAAAAAAGAGTTAAAACTACCGATTTATTTAATCGTTTTTAATGGAAAATTTTTATCCAAACTTCAAATTATTATTAATATATAAATTTAAATATATAAACTTCTATTTATATAAAATTAATAATATATTTATATAAATATATAAACTTATATTATCTTTATGTTCAAACATAATGAAGATAATTATTGAGGTGGGGGAAAATTTCTTCATTCATAAATTAGTGCATAAAGGTTTAAGTTAATTCTGCAACTGAAAAAGAAAAAAAAAGAAAGAAAGAAAATTACAATCTTAGATATGTTTTAATTAGATATTGATGCTGTCTCTAGCAGTTTTTTTTTCACTTGAAATATAAAGTAAATTAAAAAAGAAAAAAAAAACGCAGGAATTTTCTTAAATTTAGTAACTGAATTTATTAAAATATTTAATCATAAAAAGAATAGCAAATTTTTGACAGAATGTAATATAAAAGTTAAGTTAACATATACGATAAAAAGTAAACAAATTTGTTTAGTGGTGCGTTCTGAACAAAAGGTACTGTGTTAAAATTTTAGTTACCTGACAAACTTAGAATGTGGCAATATAGAAAAGAGAAGGATATTGGGAAATTTTAAAGCATTTAATTATTTTTTCAGTTTATATATTAAATAACAAATAAAAGATGTACTAATTGTACTTTCATATAAATACATATTATACACTATGACGCAAAAGTTTAGACAATGACGTCATTCAGCTTTAAAATGTAGAATTATGACGTCAGAATTACAAAAACCTGTAAATATATTCAAAAACTGATTTAAAATGCTATGTACAAAAGACAGTCGTTTTATTTGCTATAATACTAATTTTTTTCATAAAAATTCAAATGTGCTTGTCGCAAAAGTTTAGACACTATTCTAAATTTCTTTGAATATTCGCTGGCATATGCAAATTTAGAATCGATGATGTCACAAATTTGGAGTACTTAAGTTCTGCAAACGATTGCGCTTCATAGTCGACATGCCGAGAGCTAAAGAAATTCAAGTGAATGAGGTTTCAAGGATTTGGCAGTTGAAAGGTGAAGGGAAGAGCGTTTCTGAAATTTCTGCTATTATTAATAGGTCAAAAAAATCTATTTATCGAGTTTTATCGAGTGGTTCCGAATATAAAGCAAAATGTCGGTCTGGGAGGCCACGTGTGACAAATGTACGAGAGGATCGCCTGATACAAAGACTAGCGAGTACTCAACAAATGAGCGTACGTGGAGTTCAAAGCTCATCGGGACTCTCTGTATCAAAGGATACGATTCGTAGACGAATTTTGGAAAAAGGAACAATCGTGTATAGCAAAATGCAGAAGAAACCAGCTCTGAAACCACATCATAAGTTACAAAGACTTATGTGGGCTCGAAAGCATATGTCATATGGAGAGAAATGGCAGTCAGTCATATTTAGCGATGAAAAAAAGTGGAATCTGGATGGTCCAGATGGTTGTTTATCGTATTGGCATGACTTGCGGAAGGAATCTCGACGTTTTTTTAGTCGCAGACAAGGAGGGGGCTCGGTGATGGTTTGGGCAGCCTTTTGCTATAATGGACAAGTATCTCTGACCTTCACCAGTGGTCGTCAAACTTCACAGCATTATACACAGACATTAGAAGAAAACCTACTGCCATTTGCTGAGCTTCTAGGGGGTCCTCAGTGGGAATTTCAGCAAGACAATGCTTCAATTCACACTGCAAAACATTCAAAATCTTGGTTTAATTCCCATAATATAAGAGTTCTCGACTGGCCAGCATGTAGCCCAGATCTTAACACTATAGAAAACCTTTGGAGCATCATGTGTCGCAAAGTTTATAGCAACGCTAGACAATACTCTTCTGAAAAGGAACTTAAGACATCTATTGAGAATGCATGGTACGATATCGATCCACAAACTATGCAAGATTTAGTTTCTTCCATGCAATCTCGTGTATATGACGTAATACATAAGCATGGATGCGCAACCAGGTTTTAAAAATTGTTTATTTCGATTTTATTTAATTTGTGTCTAAACTTTTGAGACAGCAGTTTATTTTTGTTACCATTTAATTTATTGCAATATGCACAATTCCACTTTTCTTTGTTATAAATATTGTTTATATGTACAGCACATTAATTTCAAGCAGTGATTTGAAAATTGAATAAATATTTTTCAAAGTATGTAAGAATTTCTTCATTGTCTAAACTTTTGCGTCATAGTGTATATACTTCTATTCTGTAATATTTATACGTTTTCTTTCAATTTATGTTTAAAAATAAATTAAGTGGTCGTCTTCATGTTGAAATTGTACCAACGGGAAATCATTTGGTTAAGTAGTTCCAAAATTATGAAGATTTAAAGTTTGCAACTCCTGCTGTTAAATTAATTTGTAATTGTAGTAAAACAGATTACAGTGCGTATAATATTTTTAGCATAACTTAAAATTCTCGATGGGATGAACTGCAATTTTGTATTCACATATTTGAAGCTTTTAATAAACGATTTATGTTTTTAAAAAATATAGGTTACAATTTATATTCTTTTCGGAACTTGATTAAAATTTGAACTTGATAAATATAGTTCCAAAATTAATTTTCGAAAGAACATAACTTGTAACTTATGAATTTTATAACAGAAATCGTTTTAACAAAAGCTACAAATATGCGAATCTAAAACTGAAGCTCATTTTAGTAAGTAGTTTCTGAATTATGCTTAGAAAACTATCCGCATTGCAATCTTCTTCGCAACTATTAAAATGAATTTAACATTAAGAGTTCCTAAATTTAAGTCTGCATAATTCCTAAACCACTTGACCGAATGATTTGCGATATTTTTAACATAGGGGAAGGCGTTGTATCTCAGTCCTATTTTGACATTTTACTTTTTAATTTAATTAAAATATGTAAATATTGAAATAGCTATTTGCTAATTTTTCATCATGTTCTGCTTCCCTCATAATTTTCTTGAACTCTAATTTTAGACCTATCATACTTTTTTTTTATTTAAAAAATAGTAATATTAGAACCAAGGTACAACACCCATGTTGTACCTTGGCCCTAGGCATGTTGTACCATGGACTATGCATAATTTTTCTATGAAAAATAAAAATAAAATTGACGAAACATTTTTATGATATATTTGAAATATTTTTTTAAAGTATATTTAATAACGGATTTGTTTTAAATTGATATAAAACAGAAGTTGTAAGTTAGAGGGTGGATGGAGCGATAATTCCAACCACAATAGACATCAATTGCATTTTGAATGTTTTATTTGCCTTTTTATGTATTTTTTATACATGTTTGTTTTATCACGATGCAAAATCAATAAAAAGCAGTTGCATAAAAAGCTAAGATTTTTTTTTTTTTTCAAAACTGATACTATAACAATATATAAAGAATTCTTCTGTCTCTTTAAATAAAACTAAGTTCTGGCAAAATGCTAATGATTTGATTGCAAATGAATGAAAAACTCATTTTCCTCAAGTATGAATTATATTCTAGTTCTATTAAAACGTTTCATGGACACCACACTAATCTCTTCTTGACCATTGTGATCATTTATGCATATTTTCTGTACACAAGTCGTGTACATATAGAGCTGAGTTTTGAATTCCTTCCATTAATGATATGAGGACAAACTTTTCTGACAATTTTCATTTATTGGCTTTTTAACAGAATTGTATTTGTGTTGTACTTTGGACCTGTTCAAGGTACAACACTATTGCTAGGTTCAAGGTACAAAGCTTGATGACTTGAAAAATAATGAATTCTTTCCATTTTCTAGTTAGGCTTAACATGATTTGAAATTCACGTTCATAATTCACTATAAATACTATTTTATGAATAACTTTGAATTTAAAATTAATAACTGTTGATAACGAGATAATGAAAAGTTGCAGCTTTAAAAAATTTACTTTTTGATGATGAAATATTTTCTTTAACAATTGTTTGCAACTTGTGCTGACTATATTAAATAGACCAACTGCTAAGTGACATCTAGTGATATATCTCGAAACTACATGCATTAGTTTTATACAAATCCAATAGGTAGAGATAAAAATTTTGTAAGTCTAAGGTACATGTATGTGCAAGGTACAACACTTTCCTCTACTTTACAATTTTGTATTAGAACATTGGAAATATTTATGAGAAATATATAATTTTTTGTTTATTACAGATGTGAAGAAAATACTTTTTAGTCAGTAATTTTTTATTTTTTTGTTCAATTAATTTTTTTATTGTTATTTTTACATGTTTAAAATGATATATTTTAACATCTGAGGAAATATTTTTCAAATCAGAGTCACAATGTGTTAAATTATAATAAAACTTTTCATTTTTTTTTTTTTTTTTTTTTTTTTTTTTTTTACAAATTATGTTAGAATTTTGAAAATTATAGTCATAGAAATCCTGAAGACCGCCGCACATTGCGACAAAGTGGTTTTTTTTTTTTTTGCCAAACATTCACAAAGCGGTTTCCTGTGCTTATCGAGTTCATTTACAATTCCCAATCGCAGCAGTGTATGTTAACTTTATAAAAAATGTAAATTTTACAAATTTTTAATTAAAAAATTATCCAATTTTAGTTATTTTTAAACGTTGAACTCTAAATTGAAATCCCCAAACATCTCTGTGCGTGCGTGTGTTTCTTTCTTTCTTTCTTTTTTTCTTCTTTTTTTTTTTTTTTTTTTTTTTTTTTGGAGGGAGGGTGAGGTTTTTTTTTTTTTTTTTTTTTTTTTAAATACGTGGTATTACTAATAATCCAGTTTCACAGTAATAAATTGACTTCAATGAAAATATGGATGGCAGGTGTGGAGCCGGACAGAAACCTATTTATAACGAAAAAATTTTATAGTCCCTTCTAAAGTATCTTACAAATCTACCTGTCTAGACTGAAACCTGTCTAAAAGTAATTTTTTGTGCTTCCTATATCGATTCTGTTTTCACGAGTTTTACTGTACTTTGTTCAGTAAATTTTGTGCAAAGGGATCTGTTTATAACGGAATTCTGTTTTAAAAGTAAAAATTTAACTGTCCCTACGATCGGAATAATGTACAAATATTCCAGTTAAATCTGAATTTGGTCCATAATTGGACAAAATTCCTAAACTGGAATTTTTCAATTTTGTCCCTAACGATTCCGGTTTCAGTGGTTTTACTATGTAAGACTGTTGTGTTTATTTAGTACTATAAAACCTGCTCAGACGCAATCGCAAGCGAAGAAAGAAATTCCATTTTAAACAGAATTTTGTCTTAGCAGATTACATGGTATTTCTACCGTAGGGACAATAAAGTTTTTATGCTTAAGACTGTAGGCAAAAAAACCACCTCTGCTTTGCACAGTAGTAACGCGCGCTAATATTTAAATAAATAAATCAGTACGAATCTGGCCTTTCATGATAAAGCAATTAAATATAATGATATAGGTAAATTGCTTACCTTTATGTTTTTTCTGCAGCAATCCTTACATACAGCTTGGCCGGGGATAATCCAAATTTGGCTGCGTATTCAAAAGTGATAAACAGCTACTAAGCTGTGGAAAAAATATTTTGTGATTAATTAAATTCAATAACACATGAAGAGAAAGTGATGTGGCTTCTGTGATTATTATACTACGTTTAAAATATATTTTAACATAATATTACGTGTATTTAATGATACAAAATTTTGCTGCATCTTACGGCAGCTTTTTCTTATATTTTCTTACATGTTTTAGGTACAACAGCTAACAATACAACTAAATTAATAATAAAACAGTTTTTCAGTCATTTTTAGTTCTTTTGGGATGATAACGTTAAACTCTTGCTTCATGCGTGGTATAACATAAACATATTTTCTTGATGGCTGTAATTGTTCATTTTGAATAGCATAATTTAGGAAATGTAGAAAGTTTGTTGATTACACAATGATTGATTACTGCTTAATGTATTTTTATAAGTGTTGGAGAGTTTGCATCCTTGAAGATTACGACTTGGGTTTCCTGTTCCGAAATCAATTAATAACTGAGAATGGTTATAAATCCATTAAAGACATCATTCTGTTATAGACAGGTTCTGTTTTCATAGGCTTTTTTCTGTACTTTTATTTCCCGATTTAGATGCCGATTCCGATTCACCAGTTTTATAGTACTTTGTTCAGTTAATTTTGTATAAAAAGAACCTGTTTATAATGGAATTCGGTTTTAAAAGCACATATTTCACTGTCCCTACGATCGGAACAATATACAAATGTACCTGCTAAATCGAAAATTTGTCCATAATTGGACAAAATCTCTAAATTGGAATTTTTCCCTTTTGTCCCTAACGATTCCGCTTTCAGTGGTTTTACTATGTAAGACTGTTGTGTTTATAAAACCTGCTCAGACGAATCGCGAGTGAAGAAAGAAATTCCATTTTAAACAGGCTTTTGTCTTGGCAAATTACATGGTATTTCTACCGTAGGAACAATAAAGTTTTTATACTTAAGACATTATTCCGTTACAGACAGGTTCTGTTTTCGTATTGTTTCCTGTACTTTTATGTCCCGATTTAGAAGCCGATGCACGAGTTTTATAGTACCTTTTTCAGCTAATTTTGTGTAAAGAGAAAGAGAACCAGTTTATAAAGGAATTATGTTTTAAACGTAAACATTTCACTGTCCCTACGATCGGAATAATATACAAATGTACCTGCTAAAATGAAATAAACCCATAATTGGACAAAATTTCTAAATTGGAATTTTTCCCTTTTGTCCCTAACGATTCCGCTTTCAGAGGTTTTACTATAGTTAAACTAATGTATAGTACAATAAAACCTGCTAAAACGGAATCGAAAGGGAAGAAAAGAAATTCCTTTTTAAAGAGACTTTACATCGTATTTCTACCGTAGAGACAATAAAGTTTTTATGTTTAAGACAGGATTCCGTTATAGACAGGTTCTGTTTTCATAGGGTTTTCTCTATTTTTATGTCCCGATTTAGAAGCCCTTATCCCCATTTTTTTAGTCTCCCTGTCCCACTTTTGGTGACACTGGGACTGCCAACACTATACTCTTTTTCAGTAATAGAGGCGCTTGACTTTCATTGACCATCACAGCTTCGAAGGGTGTTTCTACGGTATCGCGTAGTAGATTTTCCAATTGCTTGCCATTTTTCACACTGCATTTGAGGACTGTTTCAGCTCCCAGTCCAGGACGATGAGATAAGTCTTAAAGCGGAAATGAAGTGGGAAAAACGAGATAAGACGGTAGCGGAAGTAATTTCCATATCAACTAGCAAGGGTGACTGTGAAGGTCAAGCGTCTCTAAAAAAAAAAATGAAGATAGCTACGGCAGTCAATGTGTTAAGACGCCACTTCAGTCACGGAAAGAAAGGAAAGCGCTAACGCTAAATCTACGGGAGCGTTATTTTCAAATATCTCACTCAAATTTTAATATTTTTACATGATTAATTAAAAAGATTAATTAAGAAAAATTACTATTACTTTCGGAACCGGTTCCGAAATTGAAACTATCCTATTACAAAAAAGCTATAACCAAAATCGAAAAAGTAGAAATAGCCCGATTGCAGATCATCCTCAGCCATCTTATACAAAACAATTATTCAAAAATATTAAAATTTGAGCGAGAAATTTGAAAATAACGCTCCCATAGACTTACCCTTAGCGTTCGACTTTTTCCGTGTGACTAGTGTGAGCTCTTAAGGCTAGTAGTCAGTCAACTTCCGAATTCCCCTTGATAATGTTAAGTATATGGGCGTAGAATGCATTTGTCTATTTAAAAATATCTTCTCGGGAAATTAATATTTTTCACTCTTTTTTTCTTTATACTCTTCTTAAAAGATGTTTTTTTTTTCCCTTAGTTCTCAAAATATTTCCAAAATTTAGCCCTAATGTAATATTTTATATTTTAAAAGCTGACGAACTGTGAGTAAGATTTTAACCCCTCACATAGGATTAAGTATATATTTAACAAATATTTTACAACACTGTAAAAAAAAAATGGTAACGTTCCATGTAAAATCCAGGAACGTTTCGCCTTTTCTCAGATTTTCAGAATAATTTAGCTCTTTCCTGTGAAATTCTGGTTTTCTTATCTGAAACGTTTCTGAACAAAAGTTGGAAACAGCAAAACGCTGCGGCCGCCATTTATTATTTTTTTGCTATAATCCGTTGCTCGCGCGCAAGTGTCGAAAACGAATTCCTTAAATGAATGTAAAAAAAATCAATATGGAATGCAAATAAATCAATAGTCGACATAATCCTTTACGTCTCTATTGTCAAGACAATTCAGATGAATATACAATACCTCTGTGACATCGCTAAGAGATTATCTCTCGTACTTTTCTGTGGAATGTTTAACGAGCAGATCGTGTAAAAAAATACACCTATTATTTGGATCTCCATTAACCAGGGGACCATCAAACATGATTCTCACCGATTTTGATTAATTTAAAGTATGTTTTAGAGTTCTTATCTCTAATTATTCTTGTGAAAGGATTTCTTCAAATGGGCCTTAGATTTTCAGAAATTAGATGTCGAGGTTTAGCATACGTTTCAAATACCTATTAGTTTGCAGCTTTCAACGTGTCTTTCGTAGTGTGGACGCAGAAGGCTCGCACGCCACTCGTACGGCCCGAGTTCGATGCTACCTCTTGACTTTTTTTTTTCTTTTTTAATTAATTTTATATTTTAACACTTTATTACAATTTGATTACAATTTGATATATATTTGACACTTTGAATTGCTGCAAATTTGAATTTTTTTTTATTTTCGGAAAAAATATACAATTACGTTTAGGTTTTTTTTTTTTATGAAAATTTATATGTATTTTATCTAACTTGTAAACTAACATAATTACTGACGAAAATCCAAAATATTTTATGTCTAGATTTTTTTTCTAATTATTATTTACATTTATATATTTTTATATTTTAAGCAAAGTTCAGAAACAATATATCATATATATATTTACTTTATTGAATTTTAACTGAAAATTTATTTTTTCGTGTAAATTATAAATAATAATTTTGATGTCAATTTCAAAATATTTTTTCATTCTAACAAATAATGATAATAAAGCGAAAATTGTCAACTGGAAATGTAAAAATCGTCTGCGGATCCCGCATGCTGTGAAATGGCAGTAATGTTTTGCTGTTAACAGAAATATTCCTGGTATTTCGCAGGAAACTTACTGGCATTTCTGTAGAAAGTTTTTAACATATACAGTAAAGTTCCAGTCATTTTCAAGAAATGTTTCTTGGAAATAATGGGCAACTCAGCTGCCCATTTTTCCCAGGAACGTTGCGGAATTTTTTTTACAGTGA
This sequence comes from Maratus speciosus, assembly GCA_963932465.1. Classification (NCBI taxonomy): domain Eukaryota; kingdom Metazoa; phylum Arthropoda; class Arachnida; order Araneae; family Salticidae; genus Maratus; species Maratus speciosus. The sequence continues at coordinate 525,725,878 of OZ010788.1, forward strand.
ACTAAGGAAAAAAAACATCCTTTAAGAAGAGTACACAGAAAATATAAGTTAAACATATTAATTTTCTGAGGAGATAGTTTAGTATACGAATGCACCCCCTCCCCATATGGTCAACATTAACTATGGGAATTCGGAAATTCACTGACTAGCAGCCTTAATGTAAAGATTTATTAAAACTTAACACTCTTTGGATAAGTACTTCAGCTCTTGTTTCAAAAGGCAACTTCTATACAGTTTTTCCAATATTTTCTACAAAACATCAAAATTACATTTCTTAGCAGTACATTGTCTTACAATGCCATACACATTTAATCAAGAAGTTATATCAATCATTGCTGCCATAATAACAAATTGAAAGTTGAGATTGAATACAAGAAGTGAATTATTGCTGTAGGTAAGTAATTATTTTGTCTGGTGATGTTCATTTACTCACATACAGATTTTAGTTTGGTATGACACTAATATATTTATCAGATAGAATGGAATACTTCGGAATATTCTAAAAATGATGATTTTCCTGACAATTATATTTTCTAGTTAATATACATTCTGAAGTTAAGACTGTTCTCAAATCCAAAGGGACTTCTTTCTGACACATTTTTAAATTCATTTTTGTTCTGAAACGCATGAAATTGGCAGGTTTTGTTATTCATAGTTAATACGCATTCTGAAGTAAAGGCTGTTCTCAAATCCAAAGGGACACTTCTTTCTGACACATTTTTAAATTCATTTTTGATCGGAAATGCATGAAATTGGCAGGTTTTGTTATTCATAGATAATACGCATTCTGAAGTTAAGGCTGTTCTCAAATCCAAAGGGACTTTTTGACACATTTTTCAATTATTATTTGTTCGGAAACGCATGAAATTGGCAGGTTTTGTTATTCATACACTATGGGATCGGAAGAGGTTTTCCATTTTTCGGTAAACGTAAAAGAACTTTAAAAAAATACAGCCAAACTTGGCAGTTTGAGTCGAATACCACGAAACAAGAGAAAATCGGTCATCACGTGTCCACAGTTGGTTATATAACTCGGAAAGTACTTTATTTATGAAGAAATGGAAAACGTTTTTCGATTCCAAATCTCTTCAATAGTCATCCATGGCAATTTTAAGCCTTTATTTTAAAAAGGAGAGAGAAAATGCGTCAGAAAGTTTCGCGTTTGTTGTGCAGAGGATTTGAAAACAGCCTTAAGCGAACTGGGTATCCTTCACTTTCAGAAAATAACGCAAATTCCAATTTTTTGCTTAAAATGTACTTAGTATACCTTAGTTATCCTAGTATATTCTGGCGATGTTACGTAAAGATCCGATAATTATAAATATGTAAAAATAGCTTTTTATTGCATCCATTTATCTTTATGTTTATCAGAGCTCTACTCTTTAAATTCATTCTTTTCAGTTCGATTTTTTTTCTTTTACTGACCTTTAAAAGGTTTAAACTTCAAAAAATATGTAAGGAACGACATATATAATTTTTTTATATACTCTAAAAGGTATATTCAATATAATTACACTGTAGATAAAATTAATTGGTATATACTGTATGATAGTTTAGAAAATCATTTAATCTTTGGTGTGTTCTCCTACAGTAGATTGTCATTATAATGTAAAAGTGTTTGTGGTTTTATTCAATAGAATGTCTTTTTTTTTTAAGCAGGGTATTTTTTCATGATAAAAATGTAGTAACTTGACTAAACAACTCTGATCCCTTACAGGAGATGAGTTATAGGTTATTTTAATATAAAAGTTCCGTTTTATTTTATTTTTTACGATGAAAATACTGTCGATAAAGAATTGTCGATTTTTATTTTCAGGTGATGCAGTTTGGGTAATTTAATTAATAAACAATAATCTCTATGGGAGACGTCCCGTAAAGAATCCATAGAGAATCTTCCCATATACTTGACCCATATGTTCCATATGGGTGATCTTCAAAAAGCGTCGTGTTTTACTGTCCTTTCACATTTGCACCAGAAAAATAGTTAAATATCATAATTTTAATTATTGCATTTTAACTATCATATTTTTTAATGATAATTTACAGATGTATTATTATTTATAAAAAAAAATTAAAAATAAGTAATATATTCTTTTGTAGTCAAAATATCATTACCGTAGGTTGTCCAAACAAGCGATTTATTAGGTAAAGATTTGACAAAATTCTATTTAAAACAGATGGTTAAATTTTTTTATACATTTTTATTTATTAAGATGCTACTAATTAAAAAAATATTTATTTTCATTAATTAAACTTATCTATAATTATGAATAATTATTTTAAACCGTGTCCCAAGAAAGAATGTCATTTGCATGCTTCTGACAAAAAGTTCTTCTAGAATTTTTTAGAGGGCAGCACATGCCTTTTTATCAAGGCAAAAATACTCCTTAAAAGTCAACTTGTTATCAGGTTTAGGTGAATAGAGCAAATAGTTTTATAGTTTCAATGAAACAAGCAAAGACTTTGAATGTTTTGGTCAGTATTTTTTTGTACGTCGTTACTGTACCCACTTCTAACTGATAATTAAATGAACTTTTATTTATTAATCTGCTTTTATTATATAAGAAATAGAAAATTATTGTATGGGCCAGAAGATGCAATGGCTGCCATTTATGCCTGGGGAAAAATAAAAGTATTTTGCTTAATTTGTCATTACCGTAGATGTCATTTACAGCGCTCACTTATCTCATTACCAAGTTAATTAAAATTTAAAAATAGTTTTAAAATGTTAAATTAGTAATTTTTGCCTCTGCTGATGGTTGTATATTAATGTTTTTAAAGTATGGTAATTATTTACGAAAGTTTAAAATTTTCTGATTATTTCTAAAAATTTGATTTTGCAATTCCAAAATATGGACAGATTTTGAAAATGGTCCATATGGAAGACTTAACCCTTTCCGGCGTGGAGTAATTCTGTTTATAAACTGATGAATTAATGGACTGAGACCAGAATTTATAAACGAATTTATTAAAAAATACGAATACGTGTATTATTCGGAATTTTTTTATTTTGAAAAGTATTTCGTATTTTAGGCTCTAAAACCAATGTATTTTGTATCGAAAATGGTTTTTTGGTGTATTTTGCCCAACTTTAACAAAAACAATATGCTGAATCATCTGAAGTTGCTTATATTTTGTTTATTCGTCAGTAAAACATTCAGAAGTATTTAGTATTTAGAAATCTAAATATAAACGATTAGAAAACTGAACTTTTGTAAAAACCCAAAAAATTGAAGATGAATAAATCAATTTATAAATTTTAAAATCAAATAGAAAATAATAAATTTATAATATCCACTTTTTGCCGGTGTGCAGCTGCCGGTCAATAGAAAACAAGATTTTGATAAAAGAATGAATGCCGATTATCTTTTTCTTGTATATAAGTAATAAAAATATACTTTGAGTTTTCTCTTCTTTTTTAAAAAATAATTTTTATAAAAGAGAGAATAACTTTTCTTCTGTTTATATTGAGGTATTTTCTTTTTCTTGTGTGTAATAAAAGTATACTTTAAATTTTTCTTCTTTTTTAAAATAATTTTTATAAAAGAAAGAACATTTTTCTTCTCTTTATATTAAAGTATTTTCTTTTTTTTGTGTGTGTGTAATAAAATTATACTTCGAGGTTTTTCTTTTTTTTTAAATAATTTTTATATAAGAAAGAATAATTTTTCTTCTCTTTACATTAAGGTATCTGACTACGTTTAAAATGCGATTTTCGACCAAAATTTGCATTTTCGTTTTATTGCAAGTTCAATTGCTTATCTTTTCAAATCTGTGCTTATTTTTATTGTACGATAAATAAAACCTGAGTTATAATGATTTAAAAATTACGTGACAGTTGGGAATAAATCCGGAAGTACCAAACATTTCAGTGCGAAACTTTTTTTTTTCACTTCATACAAAAACTGCCAAAAATTACCTTCCATAAATAAAAGAAGGTTCAGAACCAAAGAAAAACCCATGATTTATAAATGCAGTAGATTTCAGATGCACAAAACCTGTAAATAATTTTAGGGAAACATAAATGTAAACTTTATGTGCGTTTTATGGAAAATACACTTTTCAGTGAAAATTTCATACGCGAAACATGATTACTCAAGAAATTGTTGAAATTTGACTATGAAATTTCAACTGCAAGTTATTCACACTGTTGTGCAAGCAATGAACTGAATATTTAATTTCAGAATAGATACCTTTTGTTTTATAGCTGTTTTCGTGGAATGACAACTAGGAATTTTCAAAAAATCGGCATGTAAACAGATGTGGCCTAACTCATGAGAAATTTATAATATCTCTTAGATTTGTTATCTTTTTTATTTTATTTCCTTCATCATTGTCATACAAATTACATGGATACAGAAAATACATATATATCCGATAGAATTTCCTGCAGAGCGTTTTTCATATTGGGCTAAATTTCACTAAATTTTATCATAAATTCCTTAATTTACCAAAAAGTAATCAATGACGGGCTATTTTTTTGCTTTTGTTCGTGGTTTCGGGTCACAATCTTCCTAAAAATAAGTTTAATTTATAATTCAACAGCTTTTTTTTAAAACAGTTGGTCCGCACGTAGGGGAAACCGGGGCTAGTAGGCGCAGTTTTTAGTTATTGATTTTTATTAATTTTTGTTTAAGTTTTTTATGAAATTTTAAATGTACTTTTAAAGAACAGGCATTGGGCTATAAATACGCGGAGTTTTAAGTTTGTAGCTTTTGTAGTTTATGTTTAGCGGATTCCTAAAGTAAAAGGGAAATTGTGCGCCAACCTACCCCGTCACGGGGCAAGTTGCCCATACCTATGAGGTAAGTTGGCACACGCTTTATAAAAATTCAAATAAGACACGCAGTTAAGCGAAATCAATTTCATTATTACCAGTAAGTTTAAACAAAGACGTTATAGCCGTACAATGTAAATTTTAAATTATACAGACATAAAAATAATGAATAAAACATTAACATTGAATAACTTCGATCCTACTCTATATCATCATCAGATTTACGGTTGTCACAAATAAAAAATCGAGTGTCTTCGTTTGGGCAAGCCTCGTGTGCCCAAAATCTTGCATTTCAACCACTTTTCTCGTTGTTTGCTGTTTTTCAAGCTACCAGCACACACCAAACACCGAGCCAACTTGCCCCGTCTTCAATGCGCCTACTAGCCCCATAATAAATTTCTTCACAAGAGGGACACGTAATCATCTAAGCATAAATAATCCAAGTAAATCACATATGGGGTAGGTACAGTTAATCATACACTAAGAAAAACTGCACAAGTTAAATCGCAATTATTAAGGTAAGTATTAGAAATTAGAAAAAGAATGAAGCAACAAAAAATTAATTATGAGTGCAAAAAACAGAAAAATCGTAATAAATGTCCACTGCACGTAGGTAACGCTGAAAAACTGCAATGAGGATTGTAAAACGCAAGAAGAAAGGTACTCTGTGACTGGTTGCGCAATCTATCCACAAACAGGCGATTTATGAGGACTGCGCCTACTTACCCCTGTAGCCAACTACCCACGGTCTCCCCTATTATAAGCTTGTTATCAGTCAGGACGCAAATTTCCCTCACTAATGCTGAACATATGGGTTTGGACAGCATCCGTATTTTTTAAATTTCTCCTCCTAAAATTAAAATTTCTATCTTCTGTTGTCCGTATGTTCTTCTTGAAGAATGTTTCTTTCTTTTTTATTTGCCAAAATTTTTCTAAAATATATAATTTTATATTTTAGGTGGGAAAATCTAAGTGAAGCATGCCATTTGTAAGGAATGAACCGAATATTCGGTATCTATTCAGTATTCGGCCTATTCGCCCATACTACCGAATATTCGGTTAGGCATAATATCAAACTATTCGGTATACCGAATACTCGGCTTGGCCGAATATCAAACTATTCGGTTTGGCCGAATATCAAACTATTCGGTTTGGCCGAATATCTAAATATTCGACCAGACCGAATACTTAAAAGAGCTTTTTAAAAAAATATTTTTATAAACCTTAAAACAACTACTATTTTTAACTGTCAATTAATAAAGATATTTAATAATTAGAAACAGAAATATATTTAAGTAAAAGAGAATGCTTTTATATTTTTTATTTGCTATTGGAAAAGTATCATGTTAGAAAATTAACCACTAATAACGGTTTTAGTCCCTTTCTGACAAATAAACAGTAATGACTGTACAATTTTTCGTCCAATTCATTCAAAATTTCAATTTGATTTTAAAATATTTATTTTAGAATATAAGAAAATTTTATTCATTTGTTTTAATTCAGAGAGGAATTCGTGAAGTTTAAAAATTTATCAATTAAAGAAGCTTTAAAATTATCTTTTTCTTAAATAACAATTCAAAACATATATATATATATATATATATATATATATATTTAGTTTAGAATTTACCTGTATGAAGATCTTGTTTATCAATATGGAAGTATGTGTGTTAAATATTATGTAAAACTTGTTTCAAAATGTAACTTTTTAATGCTTTCAAATTCTGAAATTTAAAAGTAATCGGCAAGCCGAATATTCGGTAATCGGTTTACCTGTTGGCCGATTATTCGGGATTCGACCAAAATCACTAATTGTAAGTAAGATTTTAACACTTTAAATAAAACTAACAATGCATTTAAAAAATATTTTGCCCAATAAAAAAGAAAAAAAAAATCCCTGCTGGCTCGGCCTACAGGCGCAGGTAGATTTCGAAGTTGAGTACTAATTTCACCAACAAAAACTAAATGAAGACTAGCGATAAACTCAGTTTAACAATTTTATCTGGCCGCTTTTGACGAGATTTTAATTTCATTTTTCTGTAAAAGCTGGTTTTTATTGCATTAAAATATCTCAATTTGTTGATTTTCTGTAAGCGAGTAAACCCTATTGGTTTACAATGGAAGTCTATGGGAAATTGGCGAAATATTAGAGATATCGACAAGTTGCGTCACTTTTGGCGACTAATTTTAGTCCCCAAGCTGGCGACAAACTTTGTGGCATTTGGCGACAGAACAGTGTCACCCTACGGTAACCCCCTTATATGTATGAAGATACGATAGCGTAATATATATATGGATTTTTATTTTTCACGCGGAAATCTTGCAATAGAAAAGTAATTATTGTGGTAAGAATTTTATTGCGTTTTTTTTAATTGTTGGCAACTGCTATAAAGAAAATTATTTTAAATTTTCCTGTCATTTTTTCTGTAAGAGCTGGTTTTATCAGAATCATGTTAAGGCGGTATTCAAAAATTTTTAATCCTCCCCCATTTCTACTGCCTTGGCCGATTTTTCTCATTTGCAATCCCCGCCGAGATATTAGCCATCTCAATGTGTTTGGTGAGTTCGAAGACGTTCCGTGCGTAATTGTGACTTTTATCGTGCGGACAAAATTTAGTATACACACACACACATATATATATATGTGTGTGTGTATGTATATATATATATGTATATATAAACTTTTTTGGTGGGGATGGTTTTGGGTTCTTGGGGTGATATAATGAAAAGTTATGAAGGAATTTTTCAAAAGTCGTACCATGGTAACGACTGCAATAGGTAGAGTTTCTTACGAAATCTACTTAAAAAACATTCTTCAAGAAGATAATGCAGAAAACAAAAGAAATTTCTTTTCATTTTCTGGGGAGAAATTTGAAAAATGTGGATGCATTCCAAGCGCATGGGTTTAGCATAAGACTAGAGGAATTTCCAGCCTGACTGATGAAGAATCTTAATAAATAATTTCAAAAGTTTATCCGAACAATTTTATTAACTTACATTAATGTCTAAAAACCAGCATTATAAAACTCTAAATTGCTGATTTTTGAATCGTTTTGTATGTTTATTTATTTTTTTTCATCTCAAATAGCAATTACGTTCAATAAAGAAATTTTAGCAACAGCGAAATTCGTCAGCTGAGAGCAATTTGGATACGTGGGTTCGAAAGCTCTCTTCTCCTGGCAGCTTGTTTCTTTCCCACACAACTGAATTTGATAGCCGTTTCTTAACCATTTTCGTAGGCATTTGAAAGCAGTTACTAAATGATGGAAGAGGATATTTGTTGATCTTTTAAAATTTGGATGTCTTGCAAAATGATTTTCTCTTTCATTTAATAGAGAGTTCTGCAAAATATATAGAGAATAGGATTATGTTAATGCAAGTGCTTGCAGATAGATTTTTTTTTAATAGCAGTATATACATTTTTAGGGATGGAAAACATTTAAAAATAATATCTCTCTCGGTTCAAGTATAGAGCTGGGTTCATTTTTAGTATTATGAAAAACTCGTATATCATTTTTATTTTTGCCATTTGAATTAATTTGTCTGAAGTGAAGTTTCCACACCACATCAGGCTTCCACAAAATCTTAGCAGAAATTTTTTGCCGTGAGGAAAGTTTACTATTAAAGTTTTGTCTATATTTATTGAATAGGTAATATATTACATTACATGAAGTTATTTACTTGTTATTGGTAAATATTAAAAAATATTTAAGATTTAGAAATTTAAGAATATGCAAAGGATAGGGGAAGGGGCCATGTCCCTCAGCCCTAATTTGACATTTTAATTTTTAATTTAACAAAAATATGTAAATAATGAAATATAAACATATTTGCTAATTATTTATCATATTCCCGCATAATTTTCTTGAACTCTAATTTTAGGCCTATCATAGTTTTTCTTTTAATAAAAAAAATAATAATTTTAGAACCAAGGTACAATATTCATGTTGTACCTTGGCCCTAGGCATGTTGTACCATGGACCATGTATAATTTTTCTTGGGAAATAAAAATAAAATTGACGAAACATTTTTGTGATGTATTTGAAATAAATTTTAAAAATATATGTTTTATAACAGATTTGTCATAGATACCTATTTAAAGTTGTTTTAAATTAATATTAAACAGAAAGTTTAATTAGAGAGCAGGGATGGGGCGATAATTTCAATCACAATAGATATCAATTGCATTTTCATTGTTTTATTGCATTTTTATATATTTTTTATACATGTTTGTTTTCTCACGCTGAAAATCACCAAAAAACAGTTGTATAAAAAGCTGAGATTATTTTTCAAAAACTGATATTACGTGGGTGGTTCAATAATTATTGTCCCTAATGCATATAAAATATTTGTACTGCGATGGTTGATGTGGAATATCGAAGCCTAATCTCTTAAATGCCTATATGCTCAATTTCAGAACCGCAGCTGCTATATTAACATAGTTTTGGAGGGAGAGGTGAAGTTTTAAAGACCTATTTTTGGGGGAGGTTTTAAGAAGGGGGGGGGGTGAGGGTGAAATGCTGGTTGAGAGCTTATGAGGCTACATATGGACAGTGGATGAGATGTGGCTACATCACTCTGATCCCGAGTCCAAACGACAGTAGTTACGTCTCATCCACTGTCACAAATCTAGCCCCATAAGCTAAAAATCAGCCTTTCACCCCCATTCCCCCTCTTTCACTCTTCCCTCCAAAACTATGTGAGTATAGCATCTACGGTTCTGAAATTGAACATATAGTCATCTAAGACATTAGGCTTCGATATTCCACAACAACCATCGCAGTACAAATATTTTATATACAATAGGGATAATTATTGAACCACTCTCGTATATCAGGAAATACGTAAAGAATTCTTCGGTCTCTTTCAATAAGACAGGGTTCTGTTCTCGCAAAATGCTAATGCAATTGATTGAAAAACATGTTTCCCTCAAGTATCAATTATATTCTAATGCTATTAAAACGTTTCATGGACACAACACTATTATCTTCTTCACCATTGTCATCATTTATGCATATTTTCTGTACACAGGTGGTGTACATATGCTCTTTGTGAACTCAGCAGACTCAAAACTCAGCCAGCTGAGTTATGAATTCCTTCCATTAATGATACAAGAACAAACTTTCCTGAAATAACAGTTTCATTTGTTGGCTTTTTAACAGAATAATATGTAACTGTCAGAGGCGTAGCCACAGATATTTTTTCGGGGGGGAGAATTCGAAAATTTCCCAACTTGAAACAAATTGCTCCAATTTTCGACTAAAATGATATGCACAACGTGTGTAATAATTTTAATGATACTTTTGCATAAAAAATTCATTTCCAAAGAAAAATTCTGAAACTGAAAACATAAAAATTCTAATTATGGGTTTGTTTACTAAAAAAAATAAATACGCTTTTGACTTTCCTTCTATTTTTACAAGAAGAAAGTATTGGATTCATGAAAAAATTTAATTTCCGGTTTTAGACTGATTTATACGTTTTAGTAAGTCCTGGACACGATTCGACTGTTTTTAGAAAATATCTGTCTGTCTATATGTGATACAAATTTTGTGGGCGCTCTAGCACAAGAACTAATGCGCGAAATTTGATAAAACTTTAGAGATTCACTTATACAGTCGAACCTCGTTAACGCGAACACTCAAGGGGAAACTTTTTTTGTTCGTATTAAAAGTAGTTCGTGTTATCGGAACTTAACTACATTACATACAACTGGACGAGGAAATCGGAAACAGTTCGTGTTAACGGGGTTTGACTGTATCTTAATAAAAATTGGTGCTGATTTGTTTTTGGTGCAAATCGTCCAACAGGTGACACTACTATGCGGCATTTTTCACGATTTACATGATTTTAGCGATAATTATATCTTGAAAACTATTGCACGGAATTTGATCAAACGTCATATTCTGTTAAACCTTGACATAATTTGATGCAGATTAGTTTTTTATGTATATCATATAGCAGGTGGCGCTGCTATGCAACATTTTTCACGATTTTGCGATAGCTGTATCTCAAAAACTAATGCACGGAATTTAGTCAAACTTCATATTCCACATAAATAGCACTTCCACATAAATAGATCCTTATTAGGTTTGGGTCTATACTGTCCAAAGCTATCGCTTTTGTGCACTTTGAGTAAGGAATTTTGGTTGCAGACATCTAAGAGGCTGGGTGCCAAAATTCAATGATTTGTTTGAAAAATGCCATGCTTATATATCCTTTTTAAATGCACACAATTCAACAAACCTGTACCTTTAGAGTTTGTTATTATAGGCAAAGAATTGTCATTTAATTTTGGCACTGTGATTGCAAATTTTGAGGCATTAACATGTATGGAGTAGAAGAAAATTTTGGGATTGGCACATCCGACTAGTTTTCACTTAATATTAATTCTTGTGGTCTTCAAAGAAGCCCACCTGTTAATAACATCGCTTAGTTTAATAAAATTCCCTATTTCACTTTCATATTTTAAAAGCATTAGGCTGTCAAGTCTGTCATCCCTCATTGTAGCTTGCAATATATATATATTTTAATTTTTATTTGACTAAAGATTCTTTCATTAGATGCAACGCCATAAAGATAAGCTGCTGTGAATGTTGAGGTACGAGTATATAATTTGACGGCATAACCCAAATAGTCTTTGAATTTCATAGCATGATTAAAAGGTTTGATAAGTGAGTTGGGATTTGGTTTATTTCTATTTGACTCTGCAAGTCATGTATATCCGGTTTCTCATATCCAGGTGGAAACATTATTAACTTTTCCCTTGCACAATTGTAATTTAAATATGGAATGCATTGCTGCAATATTCTCTTGATATAGGGAACATAGTCATTTAAGCCCATTACTAAATTCCCGAAATTTTCTTGTGTTTCTTATAATTCTTTACTGTAAAACTTATGTGTATCAATGTCCATTGCTGTGCTATTATTTTCATTTATTGCCTTTGGTGAAACCTTTTTCCTACGGTGCTTTCGGAACTCAGCTTCTCCAGTCCCATCCTAATATTCATAATTGTTTCTGAGCTTGTCTGTAAGGAAATCTTTATTTCTTCAAAATTTTATTCAAGTGCAACGTGACAGTGTTACAGTGCATGTCTATTTTTTCTTCAGTTGATGGACTGCTTTCATGGTCACATTTCTGTTCCAAATTAAAATCATCCATTTTTTTTACCTTTTTCATCCTCGAATGGATTTTTAGATGCTCCAAAATCTTGCACGAAAACTCTTTTCCTATTATGAAGGGTTTCTTCGTGCTGAGATTTATAGTAACTTTTTAGAACAGTTTTAAACACAGAACACTGGACTTTTGGTTTAAAATTTTATAAACACATTATGAATATAAACGAACAGGACTGATATATATTTCCGCACACAAATAAAAGTAAAATGTGACAAATTTATCTAAACTAACGACTTCTTATATCTGCATTTGCTCATATAACGCTTTTTATTTGACAGCGAAGGGTTAACTAATTTTTGCGGCAAAAAAATCACGAGAATGAGTAAAATATTGTCCAAAAATCGCAAAATTAGTCAAAAAAGTAGTGAAAACTCTTCAAATCTTCTTGACCATAGCTGTGTTTCAAGTAGGTTACTACATTCCTTTCTGTTGTGCTACAAGTGATCTCCAATTTTCAAAAGAAGCTGCAATCCCTTTGGATTAAAATAGCTGGATTCCAAGGGGAAATAGGGTGAAATTTTTGAGAAAGGAACAAAGTTTTGGAGGAAATAAAGGAACTGGTTAGTCAGTTATTGATGGACAGGAGTAGAGAAATTTATGTCTGGTAGATGTACAATATTTTTGTAGAACTGAAAAATACAATGATAGTTTGAGTGTGGCTGATTTATTTTTGTATTTCTTTTGATAATTTAACTTGTCTAATGTTGCAGTACTAAAAATAATCACCAAAACAATACAAATTTCGTAATTTTTTTACTATTACTTTTAAAAAAGAAAATGTCTCAAAAATCTAGAATTTCCCAACTCTATGCTCAATTTTCCCAACTTCACATATATTGGGGGGGAGGCTACCCCCCATACCCCCCCATGGCGACGCCCCTGGTAACTGTGTTGTACTTTGGAACTGTTCAAGGTACAACGCTGTTACTGAGTTCAAGGTACGAAACTTGGTGACTTGAAAAATATCGACTTCTTACCATTTTCTAGTTACCCTTAACATGATTTGAAACTCATGTTCATAATACACAATAAATACTCTTTTATGTAAAACTTTGGATTTAAAACAAATAACTGTTGGTAACGAGATATAATGAAAAGTTTCAGCTTTAAAAAAAAAAAAAATTACTTTTTGATGATCAAATCTTTTTTAAACAACTGTCTGCAACATGCTAACTGCTAAATGACGGCTAGTGGTATAGCTTAAAACTACATTGATTAGTTTTATACAAATCCAATAGGTAGAGCTAAAAACTGTGTAGGTCCAAGCTACGTATATGTTCAAGGTACAGTCGCGAAAAAAAAAAAATACCCCCTACTAACTCTGCAACTAATTATAATAGAAGAAAGTTACTGGTACCAATCGACTGGAAATAAAGTCTACTTTTAAATGGTGTATATAAAATTTACTTAGGGTCCATCTGCAAATACAAACTAGACCAAACTTAGTTTTTTCAATGGAAACACCCAATTTTGACAATATATTTTAAATCTTCGGTTCAAACTATGCCTAGAAATGAAATTTCTACTCATTTGGATAATAAGTTTTTGAATTATAGACATTCAAAATTTAGAGCTTCTACTGTTAAATTACATTTTCATATTTTTATTAATATCTCCTGAAAATATGATCCTAATGTGATAACTTTGTGTGTGCCTATAATGCTAGAAAACACAAACATAAATACATTGAATTTTTAATTTTAAAATTTTTATAATATGAATTGTGAATTATGAAATTAATATCCGAAAAAAATATGAATTGCAACCTACAATTTTTTGATAGATTTATATTTATTATGTCTTGCTTTATGCGAATTCTCAATTTCAAATTTTTCTTTCAACTAGTTTCCGAATTACCATTAAAAAGCGTCAAAATGATGGTTTAAGGGACCGTCTATGACGTGCAGAAAAGCATAACTTAAAAAAATATATTTTATTAATTTTATTGAATTACTGGCAGACCCGCCCGGCGTTGCCCGGGGTTTGTAAATAATAACCTTAAACAAAACTCAAATTTGTTAGATTTTATATCTTTTGAAATTCTTTTAAATGAACCTAATTTTGGAGGCCCCGTTGCTTTCCGCAGCGTCTAGTGTGTTCCCAACAAACTTCTTTCCACACGAATCTGTAATCTGGGTCCCCGCTACCATGGCAGCATTTACCGGAAGTGCCCCGCACGTACCGGAGACAATCGAAAACAAAGTTGAGTGAGCCAAACCCATACCCGTAATCAAGCCCATAGAATAATAATAATAATAATAAAAAATGCACCATTAAAGTTAGATAAAGCTGGTAACTAAAGTCTAAGATAAAATTTCATAATATAGAAAGTAGCTGAATTGTAATCCAAGTTGAAGGAAGCAAATCCCGTTGAAATTGGGCCCTTAAACCCGAAGAAAAAATGCACCCCCAAGCAGTAAAAGATGCTCCCTCCCCTTGTAAATTTCATGAATTACTGTTAGCATTAACACGATATTTAATATTAATTTACGGCTGCAGTGAGTAGGCGTAAGTTGATGCTGAAAAAAGGAGATTAATGTTCCTAAAAGGTGGTAGTTGAAGTATATAGAAAGACCGGGCCCTGGGTACCAGGGTCTTAACTGGAATGTAGTTGGGTATAAGAAATTTTTTAGTGGTTTTAAGGTAGCTGGAAGACTATAAAACTATGTTAAAGAAAATTGCAATAGAATAGGATAGTTTTTAAAGAAGCGGCAACAAAGGCCCCAAGAAGGCGATTAATATTCAAAATTGTTGGTATCTAAAGTCTGCAAATTTTTTTTTGTCATTCATGTAGTAGCTGAAGAACCTAAGAAGTAGTTAGAAAAAAAAGTTTGGGAATCGGACCATTTTTAAGAGAGCTATAACAGGGCCTAACATGAAAACATGTTTAAATGTTTTAGTACTTAGCGTTTTAGATCTTCAATTTGTCAAAAGTAAGCCTAGGGTATGAATTAATCATTAGAATAATATTTTTAAAAAATGCGCAAAAATGGAGGTAAATGCTTAAAAAGGGCCCTAGGGCCCCCATAAAAATATGAGGTTGTTGGTCTAGGGAGAAGAGTCCAAGACTCAATTTTAAAATTATGCGATGAGAAGATGAGAAAATTAGGGGATGAAAAATGCATGGCACACAAAAGTTCAAGGGGCCCGGAATCGGGCCCTGCAGACCCTAGTGTGCCCCAGGATTTTAACTAGAATATAGAAACAGGAGAATAACTAAATGGGAAAAGGGTTCCAAAAATGAAGATCGGATTAACAGGGACAATTTATTAATAATTTATGGTGCAAAAGCTTCAAGGAGCCCTATGCCGGGCCCTACGGGGGAAGGGACTTAAGTGGCATCTAGTTTGGTATAAAGATACTTTTTAGTAGTTTTTAAAGTAATCAGAGGACGCTAGAACTATTTTAAAGAAAATTGCAAGCAATTCGGATCATTTTTAAAGAAGCTACACTGTAAAAAAAAATCTGTAGTTCTACAGATGTAAAGTTACATGCTTACTAAACTTTCACCTGTAACTGTACGAAAAAAACTGCAAATCTACAAAACTATTTTTTGTAAAGCTACAAAAATCTGTAACTTTACAAATGAATCTGCTAAAATTTTAGTAATCTTACTAAACTTTTATTTGTAACCCTGGCTGCAGTTACATGAAAAGTTCTCGGAATCCCAGTTTCCAAAAAAAGTCTTAGTAACCTTACAGATTTTTTGATTTTCGACGCAAAAGTGTGTCTGTTACAGGAAATTTTGTTGTTGCCGTTACATGAAAAGTTTTAGGAATCCCAGTTTCCTAGTAAAACTTTTGTAACTTCACAGATTTTTTTTTACAGTGTACAGCAAAGGCCCAAGAAGGCGATTAATATTCAAAATTGGTAAAAGCTGAAGTCTGAAATTTTTTTTTTGTCGTTTATATAGTAGATGGAGAACTTAAGAGATGGTTAGAAAAAAAAGCTAGTGAATTGGACTATTTTTAAGGGAGCTATAATAGGGGCCCAAAAGGGGCCAACTGATAGTTGAGAACAGGGCCTTAACTCGAAAAAATGTTTAAATGTGTTAGTACTGAGCTTTGATTAGTCAAAATTAGACATATGAATTAATCATTAGAATAATATTTTAAAGAGATGCACAAAAAATGGGGTAAATGCTTAAAAAAGGGCCTAAGGCCCCAATATAAATATGATGGTGTTGGAAGGTGAGAAAATTAGGGGGTGAAAAATGCATGGCACACAAAAAGTTCAAGGGGCCCTGGGCCGAGTCCTACGGGACCCTAGAAGGAACTGTGGTCTTAACTGAAATGTAGAAACGGGAGAATAACTCAATGGAGAAAGTATCCCAAAAATGAAGATCGAATAAAAAGGAAGCAATTTATTAACAATTTAGTGAGCTAAAACTTCAAAGGCCCCTGTACCGGGCCCCAAGGATGACAGGGTCTTAACTGAAATGTAGTGATCTGGTAGAAACCGAATGGGGAATTCACCTCAAAAACGAAGAAGATCGGATAGAAAAGAGGCATGTTATTAACTATTTGGTGCATAAAAACTTAAAGGCGCCCCTGCCCTTAAAAAATTAAAAATCTGAGCATCAGGTGCATCAGGACCTGTCTTGGACTAATCACTCCTAAATTTTCAGACTTCTACGTGCGGCAGATTTTGCTAGCCATCGCAGACAGACAGACACACACACAGAGCGATTTGTTCTTTTATTAGTATAGATTTGGGCTGGCAATAGTAGAAACATATTAAGTGCGTGAATTGTTCATATTGGCAAAAAATTAATACATTAATAGAAGTGACATAGTCATTCTGTAGCATTTAATACATTGAAGATGGTCCCCTAAGCAAATTTTATATACATCATTTAAAAAGTAGACTTTATTTCCAATCGTTTGTCACATGTAACTTTCTTCTACGATAATTTGTTGCCGAGTTAGCAGGGGGTGTTTACTTTTTTTTTCCACGACTGTACAATACATTCCCCTAAGCGTAATTTTTTTTTTTTAATTGTTGGTGGATACTGAATACATTATTTTATAATTTCCCACACATCTGAATTTGATAACTGTTTCTTAACAATCTTCGTACGCATTTGAATGCAATTATTAAATGATGGACGAGGCTATTCTTTGATCTTGAAAATTGGGATGTCTTGGAAAATGCTTTTCTCTTTCATTTAGTAAAGCATTCTATAAAACTTCTCTTAGAGAATGAGATTATGTTTATGCATGTTCTTGCGGATACTTTTTTATTTAATAGCGGTATATAAAGTTTTAGGGATGGAAAACATTTTTAAATAATGTGTCTTTCAGTTCAAGTATAGGGTTGAATTCATGTTTAGCATTGCGAAGTGTTCGTATATCATTTCGATTTTTACCAGTTGAATTAATTTATTTGCAGTAAAGTTTCCACACTAAAACAGACTCCTTCAAAATTTTTAAACCGCATTTGTTTTCACTCTAAGGAAAATTTATTTTTGAAGTTTTGTATTGAATTTGTTGTGGGTAAGATACATGTAAGTGTTAGAAGTTTGTTTTAATACAACTAACTTGCCTATAAAATATTTAGAAAGTTGGGATTTATAAATTAGAGACATGCGTTAAAGAAATCCAACTAGCTTTTGAAAAGCCAAAAAGGGTGATGAATATCAAATGTGTTTAACTTCGGTTTTTTTCATTTTTGAGCTTTGGTCGCAATTTGTTCGATATTTTTTAATAATAAAATATTTTTCTTGTTTATGAGGCCAAATTGCCCATCAGGCAAATTCTTAGTAATAATTATATTTTTACCTCGCAAAATTTCGAGTCCAAAGTTTGCATTTATAAATTTGAGACATGCGATAAAGAAATCCAATCAGCTTTTGAAAATCCAAAAAATGTGATGAATATCAAATGTATTAAACTACAGTTTATTTTTTATTTTTGAGCTTTAGTCGCAATTTATTCAGATATTTTTTAATGATAAAATATTTTTTATTTATAAGACCAAATTGCTCTCCAGACAAATTCTTAATAGGAATTATACTTTTACCCCGCAAAATTTTGAGTCCAAAACTTGTTCTCAAGCCCATTCTTGTTCAGATTCTGCATTGCCTTTCTTTCTCACTCACACACTCCACCCCCCCCCTTTTTTTTTAATAGATAAAGGGCGGCATGGGAAAAAAATGAAAGTAATTTTTCTAACGAAATGAATTTAAAAATCTTAGTTATAAAATAGCATTAAATATACAAATATAAGTTGTTTATTTTACACATATGGAAAGTTATGTAGTTTCTCTAGTAAAATTTTATTAAGTTAAAGATATTCGTTTACAAAAGATTGAGCTTGCACTTGTGAAACTTTTTTATCTTAAAATTAACATTTATTATTTTTAATAAACAATATTATAAATATAAATAGTTTTGATCATTGCTACTTTGATTATCTGAATTAACCACAAATGGTAACGTGAAATATCAGTACAAAAACAGTAATGTGCTGCTTGCAAGACTACTACCTTCAAGAAATTACTATAAAAAAGAAAATAAAAGAAAATTTTTAATAATTTGCCATTAGCTGAACCTTAATATATATGCTTTAATACTGGTGCAATATCAAGACCAAAATTTTAATGTGTTCAAAGTTTCAATACTTTGTATACAGTCAGATAATTTCTGTCCTCGTGTCATATGCGTAAAATTTTTAGTTTGAAAGGAAATATACAAGGTTTTTCCGCCTTTTGCTGCAGCTCTTATTACAGATAATTACTATCTTTTTGTAGTTTTCATATTTAAAAAATCGGTTTAAATCATTAACTTCACATGAGTAAGATTTATTAATGTAATGAGTAAAGAATAAATAGGTAAGTGTTATCAAAAATCGCACAAACGGCTTCGTTTAATATTCCTTTCAAAACACTTTACTCTTTAAGGCTGTTCTCAAATCCAAAAGAGCAACTTTATGACATAAGTTTAAATTTATTTTTGGTCGTAAATATATGAAACTAGCAGGTGTTGTTGTTGTTCAGAAACTATGTAATCGAACCGTTTTTTTTCGTTTATTTTTTACAAACGCAATAGATCTTTCAGAAAATAGTGTCAAAGTTAGCGTTTTGAATCCAAGTTCCCGAAGAAAGCAGAAAACCAGTCAGCGAAGGGAGAAAAACGTTTTTGTCGCGTGAACAAAATCGTATATAACTCAATAGGTAATTTAGTGATCAAAAAATGGAAAACACACTTAGATTCCCAATCTCTTCCATAGTCAGACCTTCCAATTTTATATCTTTCCGTTAAAAAATGAATTTGTAAATGTGTCAAAATGTTTTACGCTTGTTGAGCAGAGCAGTTGAGAACAGCCTTAATTAATAAATCCGAATCATTGAGTTATAACTGTTAAATCCTTACATAGATGGCAGCACCATTAAATTCAATTTAAAAATCATTACAAAACGAAGCCTTTTTTAAATTAAATTAAAACTATCCAAGTCAAATTATTTAAATAAAATTATAAATTGCAAAATTTCCAAAATTTAGCGGAAGTTTAAATAAACTTGAATGTTTCTAAACACGAAAAAATTATTTCAACGAAAATTAAGATGCTTAAATTTCTCAAGAATTTAGTGGACATTCAAGCAAAATTTCAAGTTTCGAATTTTCTCAAAACAAAAACAAATTGTTTAAACGAAATTTCAAATTTCAAATTTGAAAACATTTAGCTGAAGTTTAAAGAAAATTTAAAATTTCGCAATTTCTCAAAAAAAGAATTTTTGAATTAAAAAAAAACTGTTAAACAACTTTTCAAACAAACTTTTCAACAAAGGCAAACTCGCTGCTACTATACTCCTGTGTATCCATCGCGAAAAAGACTGAAATTTAGGTTCTGTTTTAAAATCTGAATCGCAGAAATGGTCGGATGTCATTAATTTAATTTAAATAATATGAGGCTTTTTCAAAATTTTATGATTTCTCATATGATCAGAGGTATCCAGCTACACGTATGCGAAATTTCAAGCCTCCAATATATACCGTTTCCGAGAACGAACTCTGTGACAGACAGACAGAGGAGTGAGACGAATAGGGTTTCATCAGATGAACAAAACCCTAAAAACTATCTGCTTACTTAGAATCTCAATTAGTATTTGTAAATCTTTCATGCATAGTACGAATGATAATAATTTCATGAATGCAAAGTAACAGATTCGGTATTAAAAAAACATCCTTAACGGTAAATAAATGACTGATCAAAAGACAAAGGAAGGAATTCAGGATTTAATATTCAAAATATTACCAAAACAGTTAAAAACTGACGTATAAATCTAAAAGCGTTTGGAATAGCTGTGCCTTTAAAAAATTTTAAAGTAAAAAAGGACACAGAAAACCAGAATAAATATAGTATAAATCCATTTCTAAGAGTTAAAACGAGTTACTTATTAAATGTAAAACAAAAAGAATAAGTGAGAAACAGCAACAACGTTGCTGCTGCAGTTTCTATTTCGCCTTTTAAGCATGTGCAGAGAGGAATTGGCTAATTTTATAAAACCTTAAAACAACATCATGTTTTCTGTTTGTTATGAATATTACTGCGTTTAATTATACGCGTTATGTGTCTGTCCACACACATGCGCACTGACAAATATACAAATAATAATAATAATAATAATGTGCACATACAAAGCAAATAATAAGTTGTTTTTTTAAGTCACTTTTCAGCATAGTTGATGAGTGTTTATGTATTCGTTTTGTCTGGCCGTGCTCTAACTAAAATAAATGTAGTCGGATTGCCATGTAACTGATATATGTTACTGAGGTTTACCATGGCGTGTTCGGTATTCGAAATGAATTGTGTAGCATATGTAGTTCGTTTACAGGGGCACTCAAAAGAATTTCGTTGCATTCTGATCTACGGAAGGCCTACTGTCGGGGAAAAACCGCTTTCAGATTATTTTAGTGATGTTACAGTATTTCAAACATATCGAAGTTGATTTACATCAGTGCGGTGCACTATAATATGCTTTAGACAATTTTGGACTATTACACCATAGGTAATCAAATATAAATAAGTGAAATGTAAATAAACTACATATCATTTTCTAAAATGGTGTATAAACATTTAATACAGATTAAAACATTAAAAACACTGTGAAGAATCCAATGGGATTCACAAAAAAGGTCCCATATATTTTCAAATGAGAACTCTAGATAGGAAAAGCAATGTATAAGCATAACAGCTCAAAATATTTCTAAGTCTCAAGGTTCTGCCGGAAATGATAAAAAGAATCAATCCATCTAAACCAATCTTAAAGGTTGACGGAAAAGTAGAACGGCATGAAAAAAATAGGAGTTATGGTAGCTTTTAAGTAGCAACTTTGCCGATATTTTCCCAGGACAATTTAAAAATGAAACTAGATGCAAAATTTTCTCACGCTAGCAGAGAGGGTCTCTCTTGACCAATGATATCGAAGTTTGTTAGTGATATCATTCAACCTAGGCTCTGAGTGGGCCGACAGATAGCCTTTGTTTTAGGAAGGTGAATTTGAACGAACAGAGAAAGGAGGGAGATGCGTTTTTGAATCCCAAGGAGAGAGCTGCTCTCTGAGTTGGGAGTTGAGTTTTCGGATAGATCCGAAGGGATAGAGGAACCTGCCGTTTCGGGCTGGGTAAGATTTCTCCAGTGGAAACCGTGAGATATTGTGTAGTTGACAACGGACTGGTATACGCCAGAAAACAGAGGCAGCTGTTTCTTACCAGACTATCGTGACAAGATTTTGGATTTGTATCGAGAAAGAAGCTAATAGAATTTTAATGTTAATCTTATACACTGAACATTAAGTCTTTAATGAACATTGTCATCAGCTGAAAGTACCCAAAAATATAATGTAGTTGTAATTACAAGTATTTAATCAAGAAATATTCATTTATCTTATGCATTTAAATAAATTGTTTGATTTAATTATTACTTGGGCCTCCGCTTGACTGAAGTTCCACGCTACCACTTCCACATGTTAGTCGAAGGTTTTACAACTTGGTGGCAGAAGGTGGTATGCACAGCAAGGACTCTGAACATTAAAAGACTAGCTTAAGAGAAAGAGCTCCAGACGCAAGACCGTGTGTAGAAAAAAGCGACACCAGCATCGTGCCGGACAGTTCCTCTAAGAAAGAGCTCCAGATGCAAGACCGTATGCATAGGAAAACGACACCAGTATAGTGCCGGACAGTTCCCCTAAGAAAGTGCTCCAGACGTAAGACTGTGCGTAGAGAAAAGTGACACCAGTATCGTGCCGAACAGTTCCCCAAAAAGGTGCTTTAGACGACATCCAAATGCAAGACTGTATGCAGTGAAAGGAGACTACAGTGCAGTGCAGTGCCGTGCAGTACAGTTCCCGAGAGAAAATGCCCCAGCAAAACAAAAGGTAAGCTCATTATTTTGAGTGGCATGAACGACAGGCATTAAGGTCTGGGATAGAAAATGAGGATCTGGTCACGCATTTATTAGCTTTGTTGCCCGTACAGATAGCTGAATTGATCTTGCGCGAACCGACAGACCGAGTTGACAACTTTCAGCATGTGAAGTCAATCCTGTTAGCTCGTTTTAGATTGAGTGGCGAGGCTTATAGACAAAAATTAGATAAGCATTTGCGAGACCAGAATAGCCCGTGGAAAGACCTCATTTTTGAACTAAATAGTTTTCTAGAAGGGTGGTTAAATGATCTTGAGGTTACTAATTTTAAAGAGTTAAAAGATTTGCTAATCACCGAACAGATTAAGAGGCGTGCTCCAGCAGAATTAAGGGAGCACTTTATAGATTCGTGGGCCAAATATAAAGATCCAGGAACACTAGCTAAGGATCTGGATGAATACGAAACTATAAAAGGGGCGTCAAAAAAATCGTGGAACAAAAAGCTAAAATTCGAAGAAAATTCGCGGGATGAGAAAATGGAAAATGAAGACGAAACGAGAGGGGGGCATTCCGAAACCAGAACTAACAGGAGAGAACGAAATATAGAGAAAGAAAGGGAAAAAATCTTTGCGCGGAAAAGGGCTATTAGGTGTTTCATTTGCTCGAGCCCAAACCATTTGAAGGTTAATTGTCCCGAAAACAAAAGAAATGGAGAGCAAATTACCAGCGTTCATCATATTAGCGGAAGTACAAATTTTGAAGAAAGTTTTAAGCCTTATCTAAGCCGCGCGCTAATCAACGGAAGGGAATGCACAACATTAAGAGATAGTGGAAGTCAATATGATGTAATTTCGAGGAGATTTATTAAACGCAATCAATTAGACGGTGGCACCATTCGAGTTAGACAGCCGTTAATGAACAATACTCGTCGCTTACCGACCGCCGAAGTTGTTTTAAAAATTGAAGGACTCGGGAGACTAAAAACAAAAGCTATCGTGACGGACAGAAAGACGAATTTGTCTTACTATATTTTGGGTAACAAAACTCAAAAATTAATTGATGATATTAAAAGGAAAAAAATGCAGATTTCAGATGCAGTGGTCATCCATAACATAGCGAAAAACGAAAACGGGAATCCATCCCGAAGGGAAGAGAATAAGTTGAGAGAGGACTACTCAAAATTGACGAGCGTGAACTTGGGAGAAAGGAAGGAAATGGGAGGTACCCGGTCAAAAACGAGATATGAGAATTGGGAGGGAAGGAAGGATAATACTGTATCACCCACGAAAAAGGAAGATCAGGTTTTAGGATCGAATAAAAGAAAAAAGAAAGATGTCAAAGGGGATCATGAGATGGGTTGCCCCATACGAGAAGTCAAACTGAAAAAGGGGTTAGAAAAATCGCATCATGAGTGTGAGGATTTAACACAAGCAAATAGGGCGTGTCACAGTATAGATAGATCGGATAATCAAAGGGATACGTCGGTGAAAATAACACTGAGAAGGAACAAAAGAGAATTTTGGTTTAGAAATAACGAGAACAAAAAGTATCTCAGGTCAGAAAATCTAGTAAAGGATTTGGACGGGAATAAAGAGCGCGAAAGTGTCACGAGACGGATTAGTCGGAGGACGGGCGACTCTAAAATGTCCCCGGCTTATTGTGTGGCGAGCGCCACAGGTAGACACGAAAAGTTGCAAAATTATCGTGTAAATAGACAAAAACCACAAGAAAAAAACGCGGAGAAAATAAATAGGTTGACAAGCGAAGATTCACGTCCGAGACACTATCCTAAATATAGAAATAAGCCTTCACATGACAGGCTCTAGCAGTTAGAAATTTAGCGCCGGATCAAGTGAGTCGAATTCGATTTAACTAAGTGTACATAAGTGAGTCGAATTCGATTTAACTAGGTGTACATATTAAATTTATCTTATTTTGTGTAAATGTCATAGTGTAAAATTTTAAATGTGTTTTGTCTTTTAAAAGTGAAATTTCATAATCAAAGGTACTCAGCATTAGTAAGTTAAATGTAAATTGTATGAAAAGTTTTTTGTGAAAAAGGTGAGTGAGATATATAAAGGAGGGCCACTCTAATATATGAGCTAACCTTTTCTTTGCAGATATTACGTCTTGCAGCCGAAATATCATTTAAAGGCGGGGGGTATTGTGAAGAATCCAATGGGATTCACAAAAAAGGTCCCATATATTTTCAAATGAGAACTCTAGATAGGAAAAGCAATGTATAAGCATAACAGCTCAAAATATTTCTAAGTCTCAAGGTTCTGCCGGAAATGATAAAAAGAATCAATCCATCTAAACCAATTTTAAAGGTTGACGGAAAAGTAGAACGGCATGAAAAAAATAGGAGTTATGGAATTCCTTTTAAGTAGCAACTTTGCCGATATTTTCCCAGGACAATTTAAAAATGAAACTAGATGCAAAATTTTCTCACGCTAGCAGAGAGGGTCTCTCTTGACCAATGATATCGAAGTTTGTTAGTGATATCATTCAACCTAGGCTCTGAGTGGGCCGACAGATAGCCTTTGTTTTAGGAAGGTGAATTTGAACGAACAGAGAAAGGAGGGAGATGCGTTTTTGAATCCCAAGGAGAGAGCTGCTCTCTGAGTTGGGAGTTGAGTTTTCGGATAGATCCGAAGGGATAGAGGAACCTGCCGTTTCGGGCTGGGTAAGATTTCTCCAGTGGAAACCGTGAGATATTGTGTAGTTGACAAAGGACTGGTATACGCCAGAAAACAGAGGCAGCTGTTTCTTACCAGACTATCGTGACAAGATTTTGGATTTGTATCGAGAAAGAAGCTAATAGAATTTTAATGTTAATCTTATACACTGAACATTAAGTCTTTAATGAACATTGTCATCAGCTGAAAGTACCCAAAAATATAATGTAGTTGTAATTACAAGTATTTAATCAAGAAATATTCATTTATCTTATGCATTTAAATAAATTGTTTGATTTAATTATTACTTGGGCCTCCGCTTGACTGAAGTTCCACGCTACCACTTCCACATGTTAGTCGAAGGTTTTACAACACTAAAATACCTATTACACGGTTTCAGCACACATTCCGTGGCCTTCTTCAGGAATCTAAATGAACCAAGATGTCAAAACTCCGCCCGACAGAAAATCGTACACATGGGAAAAAATAACCAATGATCGGGAAATCAGAATTTACTTGCGCCATCTGTTGAGATAGGATGATAATATAAATACTCTGTCGCCCTCTGTTGAGATAGGATGATAATATAAATACTCTGTCGCCATCTAATGTGTGAAAAAAGTTGTTAAACTGCACAACTCAAAATTAAACGTTTCTAAGGATATGTAACCAAAGTTTTGGAATATTATACATACTTCATCTTTTCTTAATGAAATTTCTATTGATTCTCTAATTAAATTTTTATGTGAGTCATTACCTGGAACAACAATGTTAGCATTCTCAAAATCAATATAGCAATGATCGTTATTATATTAATGTCTTTGTTTTTAATGGTACGTTTTTCAGGCAGTCGAAGGGTACGCCAATGGGGTCTCCGATATCGGGCCTCTTAGCGGAATTTAAACTAAGACCTTTGGAGAATATGATTCTGGATGATTTGGATCCAAAACCAAGGTTAAGGTATGTTGATGACATTTTTATTTTATGGCAACAGGGTCGTTCGGCATTATTTGACTTCCTCTCGGCAATTAATGAAATTGATAATAATATAAAATTTACTTTAGAAATGGATGAAAATTTGACTTTGCCATTTTTTGATGTGCTTATTAGAAAGAAGGATCTGGCTTTGACACACTCTGTTTATAAAAAACCTGTTAAGTTAAACTCGGTTATCCCATTTAATGCCTCACTCCCTTTTAATTATCGTATCGTTCTTTTATCAAACGAGCCTTTTTGATTTGTTCTGGTACTCAATTGCAAAACGAACTTGATTTTATCAGGGGAATTGCTATTGATCATGGTTTCCCTATTGGTTACATTAATAGAATCATCAGGAAGTTTGACAGCCCTTTAGTTCAACATAGAGATTTGGATTTCCTCACAAGAGTTTTTAGGAAGTTTCAATATGTATCTATTATGTTTGAAAGACTCAGAAAAATTTTAATTAATTTTAATATAACTCTCATAGCTACCTCTCCTCCCAGTTTAATGGATTTGCCGGTCAAGCATTTGGACCCCACTCCTCTCAGATTTCGAGTTGGCATATATGAAATACCCATTAATTGTGAGGACAATAGTAAGAAATATTATGTAGGTATGACTAATAGAAAGTTTGTAGAAAGGTTAAAGGAGCACCGTTATGACATAAAATGTCAAAAATCGTCTACAGCTTTGTTGAGATTTTATCTCTATAATTATCATTGCTATATTGCTATATTCTGTACCTCTTACAGTGGGCTACACAAAAGAATTCGTGTACATTTCCGTTTATTGACAGAAAATGCTGAATCGGGAAATTCCAACTGTTTTGTGAGTTTCCTAATTGCACTAAAATTTTGCATACAATGT
This sequence comes from Maratus speciosus, assembly GCA_963932465.1. NCBI lineage: Eukaryota > Metazoa > Arthropoda > Arachnida > Araneae > Salticidae > Maratus > Maratus speciosus. The sequence continues at coordinate 525,752,728 of OZ010788.1, forward strand.
AGTATATACAAATCTATAGATCATATACAGGGCTGCAAAAAAATCTGATATTTTTCCGGCTATTGATGGTATTGTTGAAATTGGATTTTTTCAAAAGTGTTATGCTTTTAGAAATAATCTTTCACGTTGTTAAAGGGTGAAGTTTTGTTTCAATATTCTGGATATGTTGGAAAATGTTTGATAATCTACGTTTAAAGAATGAATTTTATTTCTTTTTAATGAATCGTCATGAGTAAAAATATTTGCCAGATGAAGATCCTGACTGCTCATTGTAAATGGCTGACTCTAATAAAACAGAGCAATCCAAGTTTTGAAGAGAAATAAAATAGTTCAAATTTATCTTTTTTCATAAAAACACTGTAATAAACAACTGCTTTTATATAAAATTGTATGTATTTTTAGAAATCTGCGTTTAGAAATACCTATTTTAACTGCATATAACATTCAAGATAAACGATGTATAAAATAAGTATACGTTAATGTCTGTTATTCCTTTCTTTCAGCCTGCCCAGCCTGTTAATTCTACTCGCAATAATTAATAGTGCCTACAAAATACCTAGAAAGTTAATGATGTTAATTTAAAAGAACGTGGTTTTATATTTAACATAATTTCAGTAACTAGGGAAGAACGTTAATGCCGTAATTGAAGTAATTTTTCTCAAGTTTTAACGTCCTTAATTAACAAGTGTTGTCAGCGAAGATTTTTGAGTACAACTTATTAATTTTATTTATACATCGTGAATAAAATATATCAAAATCTCTTTGGTCTATGAATTCCATTCCTTAACTTTTATATAAATTGTAAACGAAACTTTTTTTAAATTGTTATTGTGGTTTTAAGGCTTTTCTCCCACCTAAACCGACTAATTTCTAGAGCATTCCTATTTTTTTTTTCTTTTTCTTTCTTTCTTTTCTCTCCCTGCAAACACATGAGATTGGCAGGTGACCTTTATTAAGGAGCTATAAAATCGAATAGTTTTTTCTTCTTCATTTTTCGATAAAAGATCTTTCAGAAAATGCTGTTCAAAGTTGGCGTTTTGAACCGAATTTCCGAACGCGACTGTCTAACAAAGAACATTACGTTTCAATAATTGTGTATAACTTAAGTTTAATTAACGTATAAAAAAGGAAAATCAAATTAAGCGATTCCAAATCAGTCCAGTAATGCCTGCAAATGTCGCGTTTTTAGTGTGAAAACGGAAAATTTCGTTTGGGAAAAAAATATTTTTTTAGAACACCCTTAGAAGAAAATTTAAATAACGAATAAATTATGAATCCACATTCAAAAATTGCTCAAGTGTTTAAAATAACCGTGAAGAAATGTTGAACACGTAATTATATTCTACAGTTATATTACTTGCGATTTATGAGTATAATTACGTGTGCAACTTTTCTTGGAGTTTCCCTTACCTGTGATTTATTCTGCGTAGCCGATTCACATGTCAGATCAGATGTCATAGTCATTAGGTTTATGGGTGAATTTTGTGTCTGTCAGGTTTGCCCGTGATAGCTCAGTGGGTAGAGAATTGGTGGCTTCAGCCAAAGGTCTTTGCTTCGAGTCCCAGCCTGGACACTTTTACACCCAGTTTGAAAAAAATTACAACTTCAATTATTCATGTGTAAATACGTATCCAGCATTTACTGGAGTTACATTACCTGCGATTTATGTCTGTAGCATATTCCCAATTAATAAGGCTGTAAGTAGCATTTGTCATTATTTTACAGGAACATAAAAAAGGATTAGATTACAAAATTATCCCTAGCTTCCTAAATTTCCAAATCTGAAACGTTTCAATGTATTTTGTGATTAATTATTTTAACAATTAATATGATAAATCCAAATTCTAAACTCTTTTCAGCCTATTCCTCTTCCTACTGACAACCTTTAAACATCCAAATCCTCGTCAACTTTTCTTGAACATCTTCCCTCCACACATGGTCTTATACACACGCGCTTTTCATGCATAGAGTCAAACTCTTTAACACAAAGATCCTATTTTTCAAGCGTGAAAACTCTGAGAAGATTCTCCGGTCCGAACATGACTCAAGTAATTTTCCAACAACTTTTCTCTCCGACGATCAACAACATCGGAGAGTCGACATCTTTATAAGCAAATAAATAAATCTCTTGCCTGTATATTTTCATTTCACAGTGAGGTTTCCCTTTTGTTGATATACCTGTAATAACAGGAAATTTATATGTTATTGTGATACTCTATAGCATATTCCCAATTAAAAATGCTATAAGTAGCATTTATAATTATTTTACAGGAACATAAAAAAGGATTCAGATACAAAAGTATGCCTAGCTTACTAAATTTCTCAATCTGAAACATTTCAATGCATTTTGTGATTAATTATTTTAACAATTAATATGAGAAATCCAAATTCTAAACTCTTTCCAGCCTATCCCTATCTCTACTGACAACCCTTAAACATCCAAATCCTCGTCAATTTTTCTTAAACATCTTCCCTACACACGTGGTCTTGTACACACGCGCGTTTAATGTATAGAGTCAAACTCCAACACAAATATCCTATTTTTCGAGCGTGAAAACTGAGAAGATTCTCCGTCCGAACATCACTCATGTAACTTTGTAACATCTTTTTTCTACGGCGATAACCAACATCCGAGAGTGAACATCATTATAACCAAATAAATAAATCTGTTGCCTGTATATTTTTATTTCACCGTGATATTTTTCTTTTGTTGATAGACCTGTAATAACAGGAAATTTATATGTTATTGTGATACTCTGTAGCATATTCCTAATTAAAAATGCTATAAGTAGCATTTATCATTATTTTACAAGAACATAAAAAAAGGGATTCAGATACAAAAGTATGCTTAGCTTACTAAATTTCTCAATCTGAAACGTTTCAATGCATTTTGTGATTAATTATTTTAACAATTAATACGATAAATCCAAATTCTAAACTCTTTTCAGCCTATTCCTCTCTCTACTGACAACCCTTAAACATCCAAATCCTCGTCAACTTTTCTTGAACATCTTCCCTCCACACATGGTCTTGTACACACGCGCTTTTCATGTATAGAGTCAAACTCTTTAACACAAAGATCCTATTTTTCAAGCGTGAAAACTCTGAGAAGATTCTCCGGTCCGAACATCACTCAAGTAATTTTCCAACAACTTTTCTCTCCGATGATCAACAACATCGGAGAGTCGACATCTTTATAAGCAAATAAATAAATCTCTTGCCGGTGTATTTTCATTTAACAGTGAGATTCCTCTTTTGGATTCAATATTCCAGAGAGTTGGCGTGGGAATGTCGCCAGATGGTCTGAATATGCACTTTATTTGGATGCGGTTTGTGAAGGCACGAGGAGCACAGCAAGGGCGACCTGTAGGGGAGTATGATTTCTTAACTGAGGTTGGGACAGGGATTTTGATGCGGTAAGTTGGCATAATTTTGATTTTTTTTTCAACATGGGTCGGGAGATGAGCAGGCATAACAAATATGAAATATTAATTTCAGTCTGTAGGGTTTGTTTAATCAATTTGCGTGTTTTGAATTGATAAATAAGTAAAGTACAATTTTATGAATCGTTGGGTTCTCAAACGAGAATAATATTATGAAAGTTTATTGGATGATTTGTCATAGACGCATTCGTAAAAAAGAAGTGTACATAATCAAAAATAAATAAATAACATGTATGCGGGTTTTGTTTTTTTTAAATTGAGATTTAAATTCTTAGCATTATTATCCGAGAATATACTCAAAATTAATTCTTTTTGCTTATTTTTAAGTTCACCGTTTAAACAGTGTAGTCTTAAAAAATATTAAAATTAGGAGGTTGAAAATTCCGACATAAAATAAATTTGAAAATAAATAAATAAATAAAATGAAGAGAAATATTTCGTTTGATTGAACAGTTCATTGTTGTTCTACTCTGCACAATAATAGCAAGTATAAAAGAAAAAAGTATATATAATTTTTTAAATTCGGAGTAAAATAGGTGTTGCTCATATAAGCCAAGAAAACAATCAAAGTTAGTACGTTTTGCTTGTTTTTAAGTATCTACTTTTACGAATACAATATTGAAATATATTACAATGTGGTTTCTGTAAATTCTGATACAAAGTTTGATTTTTTTTAAATGGGTGGGTGGGTGGGGGGGGGGGGGGTCACTTTTAGTCTGACTGAACAATCCATCGTCATTTTATCTCTACACTAAACTCACAAGTGTGAAACAAAAAGTAAAAAACAAGCAAGTACGTATAGTATTCCAAAATTGAAATTTAAAAACTCGTTGCTATTATAAATCGAGGAATTGTTTAAAAAAAAAATGAATATATTTTGTTTATTTTAAAGTACACATTTTGAAAAACTAGCAAAACAAGAATGTTGTAAATTCTGACACAAAATGTGTTTGTTCAACAGAAAAAAAAAAATATCGAGAAGAAATTTCTTATTTATCTGAACAGTCCATCGTGGTTAATTCTCCTGGAAATTATTTGGAGTGAAACTAACAAGGAGGGTCTTCATAGGAAAGGTCTTCATAGGTCTTCATACTCAGAAAAAAATGGAAAAATTATAGAGTGTTCTTATGAGGATATATACGTTTATAAAAATTAAAAAAATCCAGCGGAACCTCGATATAGCGTCTGAAAAAAATGAAAATATAGTTTTCTTGGCGATTTATCGCTGGTTGGTGACACAATGAAATTAAAAAGAAAATATACTTTTATGGTAAATACTCTTTAAGGAAAAACTTTTTGTGCTCTTCATATTGAACTTGTTTAAGTAAGTTTTACTTAAATAAATACAGTTTTATAACTACGGATTTGTCATATTCATTTATGTGTATCTATAATGAAATTTAACGATCGTTTAACGACGGTTTAAAACGAAATTTAAATTGATTAAAACTGCTTCAAACTGAAAATTAATGTCCGTTTATGAGCCCTGTCAAGTTGACTTCGATATTGTTAGTTTCTGAGGCAACAATAGAGTATTATTGTTGTCATAAGAACGACTTATTCAATATAGACATGTATAAGAAGAGTTTTCTTAGTCGAGCTGCTACTTTTAAAATACATTTAAAACTTATCAAGTCAGTGAAACGTGTAAATTGAAATAACTACAGCAACACGCAAATTGTGTATATTATTAAGTTTAAATTCATTAAATACTGCGCATTTAAACACTCATTTAACTAGCAATTTTCAAATGTGTTAAAATTAAAATGGCCTTCGTTTAGCGAGGAAAGGTATTACTCGCCAAACCGCGTGAAGCGTCCGTCTTCCCGCGCGAAATATTTGAAACTACCGTAAAACCTCCCTAAAGCGACCACGTTCCGTTCCAATAAAAATTGGTCGCTTCGAGAGGTGGCCTCTTAATGGAGGTCATGTGTAAATCTAGATCTTAATTGTTGAAAAAAGGTAGCAATTAATGTTCCTAAATGTATTTTTCACATTAGGAAAAAATATGAAAATTAAACTATCAAAACAAAAGTTAATTACATAAGTTAATTACTTCAGTGTTTAAAAAATGAATACATTGACGTTTGCTTTGATTTTACAGTTTTTTCTTTTATAACTTTTATTTCCAAGTTCTTTCGAAGTTCAGTAAATAAATGCAATTTTTTTGGTCAGAAACAAGTAATGACGATTTCATTAATTTATCTATTTCTTTGAGAGTTTCCTGACATAATAGGGCAGGAGAGGTTATTGACTGTCATTCTTAATTTGTCATCAGAGTTAAATTCATTGCCTAAAAAGGCACAAAGGGGTTTAAACACTTAAAAGTTACCGGAATAATAAAAAAAAATCTAAACTTAGTTAAGAAGTTTGATGAATAATGCGCTCTCCGGAATTATTTTTTTAATAAAACCTTCTTCAAGCGAACAGGAAAAAATGGAATTTGTTTAATTTTCTTCAAAGAAATTGGTCGCTCATAGAGGGAATTTCTCAGAGTCATCCCAGTTCTAGGATGGTCTCTGAATGGATGTAAAATTAGTATTGAGCCTATGGGAATAAATTTCGTTCCATAATAAAATGGCCGTTCAGGGAGGTGGTCGCACAGGGAAGTTTTACTGTATATTCTTTTTTTACAGACTTTCTACTGGAATTCGGCCGCTAGATTTGACTGATCCTTTTTATTAGATACATAAGTAGTTTCGTTAGCATTTAAAAAAAATATTCTGAGTATGCATTTTAAAAGAGACCTTACTTGTAAGAGCAGAAATTTTGGATTTCACAATCGAAGAGCTGAGTGGAAGAACATGTTATGTTACATTTTCTTAAAAATGATTTTATCTTTTGGACGAAGGTGTTATCAGGTATTCTATCACATGGTAAAGCTAAAATACCAAAGTTCTATTTAGCCTTGAAGATTTAAGACATTATTTAATATTTTAATATTTAATAATCCAAATAATATTAATATTTTTTAATATTTAAAAATTAAATATGAATAAGTTTTTTTGATAGAGTTTAGTACCACACCTGTTAATATTTTAAACACATGGCATCAAACAGAAAATAAATCATTAAAATTGAGAATAAAAACTTTCACATCAAATTTCTTCAAATGTAATTTTTGTTACTTAACATGTTCTTCTACTTAGCTCTTCAATTGGTAGGTGCACTATATGGGCTAAAGTTACCATACAATTTCGATTTTAAACCTTTAGTCGAATAGTTAGAGAAATACTTGACGAATCCTTCTGGAACTACTGGAATACAAAGAACATGTTTGACCTCATGCTTTTCAGCGAAGATTTAATCGCTGGGGTAATTGGATGATCAACAACAAATTGTACATATAATAATAATAATAATAATAATAATAATAATAATAACAATAATAATTGCAATCGCTCTATAAAATAAAATGCTCGAAATGATCTATAGCTGCAACACATGACTATGTAAATCTTGTACAACAATTGTGTTCATTTGTGTAAGAATAGCATATGCATGTGGTTATAAAGTTTTATTAAAAAAATTCAAGAAATTTCTGCATGTTTTTTTTTAGGTGCGTTCGTAATTATATAAATACGTAGCACCTATAGTCGACCTTCAATCCGTCTGTCTGTCCGCCCGCATATAGCAGAGCAAAAACCAGCAAACCGAATGATCTGAAATTTTAAGTATGTAATTGTTGCAAAATTTTGTCGAGTCATTTCAAATTTTATGAAAATCGGACGTACAGTTTAATTACAAGGACAGTCAAAAGTTTTCCGTTACACTACGGCCAATGGGAAAAAATTATTTCAAGTGCATTTTAATGATGTTACAGCCTTTCAACAGAATGAAATTGATATGCTCGCATGAAGTGCACTAAAATATACATTCAGTACAATATGCGGTACAAAAAATATTTATAAAACTAGTTATAGTACGAACGTACCTCATTTGCCACGTTTGACGTGCAATTTCCAACTTGCTGTTTATAGCATGCAGTTCCCAACCAAATTTAACAACACTTTCAGGAAACTCGAGAATGTACATTAGGAACAATATTACTACAATTAGATTATAAATATATTAAATACTTGATAAAATAATGTATATCCGCGAATGCGCGAAAGATTTTATATCATCTTTTACACAATTCAGAATTTAACTGCATGGAAAAACTCATATAAAAAGGCCAGTCGAAAATTTTGAAAATTCAGAGAGAGCTGTATCGGCGATATACTAGGCTGAATTTCAATTGCTTTTTAAAAGTAGCTGAGTGAGAAGAGATTTTACTCACATTGTCATATTTTTATTGTTTTTTTTTTTTTTTTTTTCATCTGTTATTGAGATTTTGTTCGCCTTTAAAGAATCAACAGAGATTAGTCCAACAACAACATCAAAACAAAAAATAAATAAAATAAAAATCACTGTATCCATTCTAAAGCTACGTATGGACTTACATTAAGTACTATCTCCTTTGTTGAAAGTTAGTTAATAAAAAAATGACAAACTGTGGAAAATCCCTTATCAATCAACTACTTTTAGAAAGCAACTGAAATTTATTTCACTACTTTGTCGATATTTTTCTGAATTTTCACTTTATTCCAGTGACCTTTTTATATGAGATGTCCCATATAGTTGATTATTAAACTAAAACCCTCCTCAAAAAACAAATAACAATAATAATAAACTTTCGCGCATTCGTAGTTAAAAATTATTTCATAAACATGCTCATTTTTCATCAAACATTTAATATATTTGATATGGTATTCTAACTGTAATATATTGTTTATTTTGTATTTTGTCAAGTTTTTTAAAGTGGTGTTAAATGTGATTGAAAATTATGCATGCTATAAAGAGAATAAATATGCGTTTTATTCTCACACAAATAAACACAAATGCTGTAAAAGATCCCTGTAGCCATGTGCTACAACTACGGATCATTTCCAGTATTTTATTTTACAGGCTGTTCGCAAACATTATTATTTTGTTTTAATTTGTTGTTGGTACTCTAATTACCCATGTGGCCAAATCTCCTCTGAAAATTATGGGGTCTAATGTGTTCGTTATATTCCTGCAGTTCCAGAAGATCTTTTTAGACTAAATATCTAAATTCGATAGTTTTTTTCCACATAATTTAAATATATGCAGTTACAATAAGACTAGAAAATTCTCAAAAATAAATACGTTTGGGTTGTGTATGGAATCAATATTTGAAAAATGGACAATTTTATTCCAAAATTATTATTATTATTTTTTAAATAATGTACCAACTACCACATACAACTATATACTATGAATATGATACATGTTTTATCATTTAAATGCTGTAGTGTTTTGAGATCAAGGATGTATATTTTATGCGTAGGATAAACTTTTGTGTAAGAAAGTGTGTGTTAACGTCATAATCAGTGTCTAATAATTGGGACTGGGGTGATGTTTTTGTCTTAAAAGCTGCACAGCCATTTTGTTGAATCATTTTGCAGACATGTAAATTATTAAATCTACTGTGTGACATTTAAATGTTACATAAATAAAAAAAAAAATACTCATCCCTATTCAGAACAAAAACGAAATATTTCTAAATATGAAACAAAGATAAGAACAATTTACCTTCATCCATGGTGGCTAGTTGAACCACCATGCAGTTGCTGTTGCAATCAAAATAATTCTACTAGCGCAACCTAGTATCTGCTAACCTAAATGTGTGTTTAGAGGGACTGAGATGATGGTCAACCTCAGGGACAAATACATTTACTACAATATTTTACTATACAATCTATACTAATAAAGGATAATTATATTTTCCCATACTGTATATATATAGGTATAAATACATAGTAGCAAAAGTTAATAATAATTATAGAATTTTTTACAGCCTACACTTAATATTGGATAGTTGTACCTGGGGACAGGGATTGAAATAATGATTTCATTTATTTAAAGTTTAAAATTAATTATTTATACATCGTTATATGTCCATTTATCATTGGTAATTGTTATAACAAATGTTACAATATATTACATTTTAAAGTTTTTTGGTTTTAGTTGTAATTAATGAAATATTATTGGCAGTGGGCGCAAATTGTCCAATTTTCAGGTATTGACCCGTATATAGTTTTAATTGTTCAGTTAAAAAATATATTAAATTGAAGTATTTGAAAATTCTCATTCGAAATTTGATTGAAATGAAAATAAAAATGCGCAGAAATTTTTCACTTGATTAAACAGTCCATCATCATTTTAACTTTATTCAAAACTGACGTGTGTGAAATAAAAAATAAAAAAAGGACGAATATGAATCTTTATTTTTTCTTTATTTTTAAGAGGAAAAAAGTTGCTATTTTAAACCATTGCATTTACTCATTGCAATTATAAACCTAGAAAGGGTCCAAAATTTAGCAAATTTTGCTTACGTTTAAAAAAAACCCACAGGTTTAGCACAGAAGATTTGAAATGTGTGTGTTGGCAATTCTCAGTCAAAATTTCACTAAAATTCAGAGAAAAATGTGGAGAAACTGTTCACTTGGTTAGACACCTCATCACCATTTTAACTCAACTCGAAACCGACGAATGTGAAACTAGAAAAAAAATTGAATTTATTATTTTCAAAATCAAGACTTACAAATACTCACTGCTATTATCAGATGATAAAGTACTGAAAAACCGATACATTTTCTTATTTTTATGTACACATTTTTAACAGTTCAGTTTTATGAAAAGTATTAAAATGAATATGTTGAAAATTCCTACAGAAATGTTTATTGAAATGTAAAGAAAAATGAGCAGAAACTTCTCATTTGACTGAGAAGTTTGACTGAACAGTCATCGTCATTTTAACTGTATATGAAACTGACGAGTGTGAAACTAGAAAAATATATATTCGAAATTGGGTGTAAAAGAAGCTCGTCTTTATTTTAAGGGGACAAGGGATTTTCAATCTCATTTATTTATTTTTTTTTTAATTTCATTTTAAATACTATTCAAGGGCGTACTTTATGAATTGTGGCATATATTTATCACACAAGGAATTAAAAAAACATTTTGATAAGAATAAGGAATTTTGCCGAATATTTTAAACGTTATGAAGAACTGTTCAAAATGCCCCATGCGCATTTCATATCAATTAAAATCTCCATTTTTTTATGGCAGTTTGGTTTCCATATACAAACAAAACTGCGCATAGAATTTTATGTATTTGAATATAAAGGTACGAAAAAAAATATTTTCTAAATTTTATGAAATTTTCAGCATTTTTTCATCATATTTCTGCGCTTAACTATACCTTTAACAGGGTCTGATTTCTGATTACCCAAAAGGCACGAGAAGCACGTGCTTCCTTTCTAAAGTTTAAGAGGGACCACAAAATGTAAAATGGGATCTCTAATTTTCATTTTTATGGTTTTACACTGGATATATTATTTTTTTTGGAGAAATTTTACTTAATGTAAAGGAAAGAAAATTCACTCTAGATAGGAAACTTATACTGCGGGATCTAGATGGAACCAATAATTGGTTTTCCAGTTATGCGGAATCCTGAAGTAATGGTTAGAAACCACCCGGGTAACTAAACATACAACAACTATGTATTACAAATATGCTCTATCTATAGTATATGCATGTATTATAAGAAAAGCTACTAAATAGATGCTGTTATAGCATCTATGGAATCCCTAGGCAGAATTTTTGTCATCTACAATAAGCTTCTAATAAACTATTATATTAATCAAGTATTTTGCGCTCGTCATTTCTGAGCATTCCGGGTGGTAACTCGAACGTTCAACCCTTTATAAAAGTGACTCTGCTGTTCGATGAAATATGTGAATTTGGCAGGATAAAAGAAAATCACTTCAGAGAATAATATTTGTAGCATTGATGAATTTCCGTGTAAATAGAAATTAAAAAGCTTTTCCCGAATGAAATGGGGCTCTGAAATGGGTACCGTGCTCCCTCTAGCTTCAGAGGTTAATCAGGCCCTGACTTTTAACTTTTCCAATTATATTGTTTCAAAAAACAATGCACACTTTTATTTGTATATGTAAACCAAACTGGCTTAAAAAATATTAGGGATTTTAACTGATATTTAATGCGCATAGGGAATTTTAAAAAGTTCTTCATATAATGCTTATAATACTCAGAAAAAAAATCTCTTTTTTTTTTTTTTAATTTCTTGTGTGATAAATATATGTCATAATTCATATAGTGTGCCCTTGAATAGTATTTAAAGTGCAATTAAAAAAAAATAAATGAATGAGTTTCAAGGTCCTTTGTCCTCTTAATAAGCCAAAAAACCCTAAAAAATAAGCACCTTTTATTAAATTTTGAGTATATAGTTTAAAAGTGCAGATTAGAAACTACACTGCAAAAAAAAAGGGGGGGGGGGGTATTGTTATGCTTAATTTGAGTTTATGAAATGCCAAATAAGGTTTAAGTATACTCTCGTTTTTGTGTGAGCACCGAATAAAGTGTAAAAAATAAGCACCTTTTATTAAATTTTGAGTATATAGTTTAAAAGTGCAGATTAGAAACTACACTGCAAAAAAAAGGGGGTATTGTTATGCTTAATTTGAGTTTATGAAATGCCAAATAAAGTTTAAATATACTCTCGTTTTGGTGTGAGCACCGAATAAAGTAAAAAATAAGGACCTTTTATTAAATTTTGAGTACATAGTTTAAAAGTGCAGATTAGAAACTACACTGCAAAAAAAGGGGTATTGTCATGCTTAATTTGAGTTTATGAAATGCCAAATAAGGTTTAAATATATTCTCGTTTTGGTGTGAGCACCGAATAAAGTGTTATGGTACACTCAAAATAATTTAATTTTAATCGTTTAAAGAAATTGTGGGAGCCGAACACCAATTCAGGTGTAAACTTTTTAAACGACAGATATCTCAGTCCGCCATTTTGAAATCCGTTTATAGCGGTGTTCCCGGGCTCGGATTTTGATTTTCGATATGTTTCTCAGTAATGATTAATTAAAAAACATTTAACGAGCTTCTGTTGCAGTTTTGCCCGAGTTGGAGGTGTGTTTATTTTAATTTGTTTGGACTATTTACTCGAAAACCAACCAGGCTGGCGCTGGGTTTAAAAAAAGAAAGAGTCACATACACGTGACATACTGTAAGTCCAGATGTAAGGAACGAATGATTTGTCTTCTTTGTGAAAAATAAAACAACTACAACTCTTTATTCTTGGAATAAATTTAATTCCCGATATAAGTTTAATAAAAGGAAGCTCGTGAAATAGTAAGTATATATTTACTTATTGTTTATTTGATTACGAACACTAAAATATTTTTTTAATTGTCTGTATTTAGCTTTGGTTTTATCGAGTTTAATAGTTTTAAATTCTGTTCGCTAAAACAGCTTTAAAGTATCTGTTACGCATATCTATTGTGTTATATGCACAAGTATAAATTTACAAATAATAAGTACAAGTAATTTTAACAATATAGCCTTTCACTTGATCGTATATATTGTTTGTGTGATTACGTACACCAGAATATCTAAGTAAACAAATATGTTTTTCTTGCACTTGAAATTCTTTTTAAAAACTTGCTTGTGTGATACATGGATATATTTATTTGTTTTACACGCAGACACACACATATATATATTAAATTTATGCATAATACTTATAAAATATGATTTAGTAGATTAATTATTTACATATTTTAAAAATCAAAATCACTTATAATGTAAACACCCAAAAATGACTCTATAGTACAGTGCATTGGTGTCATTTTCAAATTTTGGCATTTTTGTCACTTTTGAGACGCTCAATATACAATGAATTCCGCTTGTTAACTTTAAAATAATGTTCGATTCAACTAACTTAAAGATCGTAGATTATTTTTTAACCGAGAATTTTAAGTTTTCAATAAGTTTTAACTATTTGCGAGCCATTTTAAAAAGTATCGTTTTTAGGATTACGACTTTCGTTTTCCCATAGGAAATACATTACGTAAACAACGATATTCTTAAGCTTTTTTAACTACAAAAACTAACTTTTTCTGAAAAACTAATGCGATATTCAGCTCATTTAAAACTTAAGCTTCAAGATTCTATCTAGTTTTAAAAGTTTTGAACACTTTTTGTGTATTTGCTAAGCGTTTCAAAAGTTGACATTTTTCGACTTTCCAGTTAGCCCTCGTCCATAGAAATATATGTGATTTTTACCTCTGTTGACATATTTCAATATAGCTTGCTTTCAATCTTTTTATTAATTATTTTGAAAAACTAATGCTTGTTTTGTGTTCCATAAAGTATGGGCTTTGCTCCGCCACCCACCGTGAACTTCTGGGTTGAGTTTAGATATGTTTAAAAAATTCATTAAATTTGGTATAAATATTTTTGTTTCAGACCACTTTTCCATAGCGTTACGCGTTTTGTTTGCTTTGTTTTGCACATTTTAAAACTATTTAAACCTTATCATTTTGCTTAACTATTAGTATCTTTTAAAAGCTTAAACTTCAAGCTTTCTAGCGATGTAGTGTTTATTAATTAATTATGCCGTTAAGTATTTTTTATTTGCATTTTAAAAGTGATAAAAAAAATTTTAGCGCTTGAGAGGTTGGTAGTTTTTAGCTCTCTCTATCTGATTTTTGTACAATTTGCATTGTTTAGTTGTATTTATGGTATGTTTATTTTAATTTGCTTAGACGATTTATTTGAAAACCAGTCAGCCCTACGCTGAGTTAAAAAAAAAAAAAAAAAAAAAAAAAGGGGGGCAAGTACACGTTACGTAAGTTCAGATGTAACGAACGAATGACTTGTGAGGAAATTTCGTTGTTTACCAAAACTAAAATGTTTAAAATAAATGTTTAATTCAGATAGTAAATTATCGCAGTTATAACAATGTTTAGCAGCCTTTTGCGTGAAACTATTTATTGTAAATTATGGTTGCATTTAAAATGTAATCTTTTTTTTTTTTTTTTTGCTGTTAAAGTGCACACCAAATAAGCAGTAGTGTGACTTTACACTAGATAAGCAGTAGCGTAGTAGTGAAATTAGAAAAAAAAAAAAAAAGGTGTAACTGTTGTATTCAAAATTCTATCTTACAGAAACTCATTGTTATTTATATCAGAAAAAGAATTAAAAAATGCAAACATTTTATTAAATTTTATGTACACAGTTTAACAGTGCAGATTAAAAAAATATTAAAGTGATTGTGTTGAAAGTTATCACTCAAATTCGGTTGAAATTAAAAGAAAAATGAGCAGAAACTTTTCATTTGATTGAACAGGCCATCGTCATTTTAACACTATTTAAAACCAACGAGTGTGAAATTAGAAAAAAAAAAAAGTGTGCCTGTTATATTCAAAAATGAGTTTTACAGAAACTCGTTGTTATTTTAAACAGCAAAAGAACGCAAAATAAATTAGAAAAAAAAAGCGTAACTGTTATATTCAAAATTTAGTCTTACGGAAACTCGTTGTTATTTTTATCAGAAAAATAATTCAAAAATGAAGACATTTTATTAAATTTTATGTGCACAGTTTAACAGTGCAGATTAAAAAAATATTAAAATGATTATGTTTAAAGTTATCATTCAAATTCGATTGAAATCAAAAGAAAAAGGAGCAGAAACTTTTTATTTGACTGAACAGGCCATCGTCATTTTAACTCTATCCAAAACCGACGACTGTGAAATTAGAAAAAAAAAAAAAAGTGTACCTGTTATATTCAAAAATGAGTCTTACAGAAGCTCGTTTTTATTTTAATCAGCAAAAGAACGCAAAATTGAGGAAATTTTATTAAATTTTAAGTACACTGTTTAACAGTGCAGACTAAAAAAATATTAAAATGATTATGTTGAAAGTTATCACTCAAATTCGGTTGAAATGAAAAGAAAAATGGGTAGAAACTTTTCATTCGACTGAACAGTCCATCGTCCTTTTAACTCTATCCAAAACTGACGAGTGTGAATTGAAACACCTGTTCAGCTTTTCCAAAAGTATTCAATTATTTTTACAACAGAATAACTCTAAAAGGCGGTGTCATAACTTTAAGTAACGAGATATTTGAACATATAATGAGACAGGTTTAATATATGCATGATATGAAATCAATGCATCTAGCATTCATTATTCACAACGTGTCGTGTGATTTGTCAAGCTGAAAATTTTAACGTCTTTTTTAACATCGTGTGAGCGAGGAATAAAGGAACCATATGACTGTTTTATTATGCAGTTTCCAAACTGTGGTGATGGTATAATTGTAATGATATTGGACCAAATTGATATAAAAATATTTCAGTTTTAATTTTAGCAAGGAGTGCAATTTTTTTCCAGTTTCCAAGTCGTTAGATTTGCACTTAATTTATTTTTAACGTGGCGGTGGACTTTAATAAATATAAAATTTAAAAAAGTTTTTTTTACAGTCTAGTATTAAATGTTTCTTTGATCTAATTTTAGGACTAATATAATTTTAGGACTAAAACTCATGACTTTTGTCTTATTAACTCATTACAATTTAAAATATATCATACCACACACTTGATAAAACGACATCTTTATACTCAGGGCCGAAACCAGGGGGGGGGGGGGGGGTGGCGAAGGGGGCATGCACCTCGGGCGCCAGAACGGAAGGCGAAGGGGGCGCCAAATGAAGAGTGTGTTTGTCGATTTTTCTCACATCTATGTTTAGTACAGTATTGTTAAAATCTTCCTGTCTATGGTATGCCAAAGCATAGAGGAATCTAAGGATGATACTCATTACAATTTAAAATATATCATACCACACACTTGATAAAACGGCATCTTCATACTCAGAGCCGAAACTAAGTGGGGGGGGGGCGAAGGGGGCATGCACTTCGGGCGCCAGAACGGAAGGCGAAGGGGGCGCCAAATGAAAATTTTTCATCTTTACTTTGAAAACTTTTATTTCCCTTCATGAACAAGGATCCTGTATAAAATGGAATTTTTTTTTCAATTCCGTTTTCAACGTTTTAATGAATTAATTTTGACAAAGCTAATTATGTAATTCAGCATTACATATATTATGATTACGCATTTAACATTTTAAAATAAGTCGGCTATTAGAAACTTAGTAAAATTCTCTTTGTAAATTTACTTTGCGGAGGAGGGGAATGGGGGGAGGGGGGGGGCAAAATCCATGTTTGCCCCGGGTTAAAAAAAAGGATAGTTTCGGACCTGCATCATACTTATCAAAAGTAAGTGATGAAAATAATGCATGTTAATATATTTCAAATGATTTTTCTCAAAACAAATTTTGCACAGTCAATTCGTCTTTGAAATGCTCCATGCATTTCCTTTCTTTAACTTTTAAAATACTTGTTACCACCAACAGTCAGTATTGATACATCTATAAAAAATCAGTGCATCCAAATTTTAGTACGTTGATTTTATTAACGTCTTTAATTAATAATAATGCCAACTATTACTTATAGAAAAAAGAAGTCTATTAAAGTATGCATTTTTAATGAAAATTCAACTTTGTGACTGTTTATTATTTTAATTTTTTTTAATAACTGTCTGTTGGATTTAAAATAGATGGGCAACTATTTTTAAGTTCATTTAAGTAATAAAATTGAAACTGGATTTTTTTTTCAAAATTAAAGCGTAGGTATGGTTCATTAATTAAAAAAAAGGGGGTGGAGCTTTTTTTTCAGTAAATTCAGAAAATTCAGTTTCATGCCAGTTTTTATTTTTTTAAGTAACTGTCTGGTGAATTTAAAATAGACACCTAAATTTATTAAGTCCATTTTATGTAATAAAATTTAACAAGTCGGAAATTGTACGTCAAACGTAGCAAATGATGTGCGTTCGTCCTATAACTAGTTTTATAAATATTCAGATCTTGATGCAACAGTTGTTATATATATATTAAAGCAATTATATATATCAAATTCGGTAATACGGAAATAATATGACTCCATCTTAAATAGGACGTAATCATCATGGCAACCTAAAATCATTACCTATCATGGGATATCATGGAATTAATTACGTATGATAGGATTTAATAGAATAAAGAAAACGTTTATGAATATCTTTTTAAGTTTTGATTTTATTTTCATAAAATTTGAAATGACGGGGCAAAAATTCTGCAACTATTATACATAAATTTCAAACCATTCGGTTATGTAGTTTTTGCGCCGTTATATGCGGACAGACGGACGAACCTGACGACGAATATAATGGCTACGTATTTATATAATTACGAACGCACCTATAATGGAAGAAGATATTTTGAAAACTTGAATGCAGGTATGGTCCATTAAAATAAATAAATAGAAGATTTATTTTTTTTTAATTTTCAGTAAATTCAGAAAATTTAGTTTCGTACTAGTTTTTACATTTTTTAAATTACTGTCTGTTGGATTTTAAAAAAAGATGCATAATTTTTTAAAGGTATATTTATGTTATCGACTTCAAAAATGGAAGACAATATTTTGAAAAATCGTATGTAGGCATAGTTCGTTCAAAATAATAGAGGAAAAGGTCCAAATACCAGCTACCACTTTTGTTTTCAATCTAGATCATACAATTTTCAAAATTAATAAAATAAAAAGTGACAGCAGGGTACCTTGACACGTCTTACACCTGTTTAGGGGAAAAAAATCAAATTAAAAGGCGTTTTCTGTTTATAAGAAACAAAATTCGAAAAGTCTTCAAATTTTGAGTTTTTAAAATGGGGTCTAAATACCGGCTACCTAATTTTTTTTTCCAAAAGATCACACATATAGAGCTAATGACAATTATTAAGCAATAAGAATATTATTTTAATAAATTGTATTGATTAATAACATTTCTTATGAACAGAAAAAAATGCGCAATTTTTAATAAATAAGTATTTTTGTCAAATTTCTAAAATTCTTTACGACTATCTCTCACAGTCTTCTTCCCATTATGTTTCTAATTTTGTTTTTTAACGTGTAAAACAAAAAAAAAAGTTTTCTGATTGAAATGAGAATTATTTTAGCTGAAAAAATCAAAAGCATAATAGCACTCTCTGCGTCGGTATAGTCCCTATCAACCCAAAAATCGCATTCTTAACATTGAACCCAGAATCCCCTCCCCCATTCTTGTCCACAGAGAAAGCAGCCATGCAGAAGACACAAATTTATCATCTTCCTCTGTTGGATATTTTCCTTTTTCACTTTTTTAGCCCTCTCTCTGCGTAATTGTTTTATCAAAATAGCTTCAAAAATTGCGTATTTAACTTAACCACTTCGCGATGAGCGTCTTTTAAGAATTTTTATTCTTTTGTCACTGGTTTTTCAAAACAAAAGTTTTTGTCTAATTTAACCGGGGAAATGCTCCGATTAAATAAAGCATAATTTACAAAAAAAATAAATAAATAAATAAATAAATAACTGGAGGGAATAATCAAGGAGGATTAATTAGACGGAAAAAAATGCATCCCCGAGGAAATCTCATGATGCGCAAACTTTGCTACTTTTACGATGCCCAAGGAAATCTTGGGTTGGGCAGTGAGAGGGTTAAAATCAAATTTCTGCTTCTTTCGCCTGGTTTACTCCGTCATTTTTTTTTCTTCCTCTTCACATTTATTACAGGTAATTTTGTAGTGTCCAACAGCTTTTTTTTTTTGGAAAGTGATCCGGTAACCAGTGTCGGTCCTGAAAAATTACGGCCATGGTTGCTTTTTTCATATTGCGAAATGGGACGGGGACTATTTCTGAACCATTTAAATTAATTTATTAATTATGGAACTATTTAAATTAATTTATTTTCCTCCCCTTCAAGCAGAGCAACCGAGAGAGGTCCAAATACCGGCTGGCCGGTATTTAGACCACTCTAGGTAGCCGGTATTCGGACCACTGCTATGTTTAAGTTAACATGTATTACTCATTCATATAATAAAATACCAATACTGTGCGCATGGCAATTGAGAGCTAAATATGCCTAGAAAATAACTTAATCAACAATTCAAGCGAATATTACGATCAGTATATTTTAAAAAAATGAGAAACACATATCTGAAAAACTTTTGATGTACCAGATTACGTAGATTCGACACTTTTGCATTTACTATTTGTAAATGACACAGCGACGTACTTTTCGTAACTTTCTTCTCTCAATTAAAGTTACAGTTTCTCAGCTCAGTTCTCAGAACACCTAGTAGCCGGTATTTGGACCCTAGCCGGTATTTGGACCTTTTCCTCTAATAATAATAATTTTCAGTAAATTGATTTTTTGTTCAAGTATTTATTAAATTCATGGTACAAAACACTTCTTTGAAGAGTTTCTTTTCTTTTCTTTTTCTTTTTCTTTTTTTTTTTTTTTTAATAACATAAAAAATGAAAATATTTTTTATAGAATAGTAGAGCCCCGATTTTCGGATAAGCAAAAGTTCGTATAAATAGACAGACAAATTAAGGGATGTTCCTGACTATACTAAAATCTTCACACTTTATCCACGCTTCGGACTGACAACACTAGTTAATGCTGGCATGTTTAAAAATTGATTTTTGTCTTTTTATTATTTTTTTTTTGTTTACTTTTTTTATATCAGTTTCTGAACTCCAGAGATTATAATTTAAGCAAAAAAGCTTTCGATTACTGCTTGCTTCAAAGAAGACATTCTTTTCAATGTTGCCATATCACGAATTCGTCTTAAATACTTTAGTTGAATAGGATCAACATTCTTCTGCCTTTCGAGCCATTTCATGGCTGTTTCCAAACATTTAAAGGCTTCGTTATGTGATGGACCTGGATCATTTTCAGGGCATTCGTTTTCATTTTCTTCAATTTCTTTTTCGTCTTGAATATCATCCACAATCTCATCACCATTTAAAATCTGATTCTCATGTCTAATAGGGTGTTTGGATAATTGGATGTTCGTTTAAAAAATTGTTTGAGAGAAATAGGCTATTCGGATAATTGAAAGTTCGGTTTAAAAAATTTTTTGAGAGTAATTGGTTGTTTAGATAATTGGAAATTCGGTTAATTGGAGTTCCGATAATCGGCGCTCTACTGTATACCGTTCCCTTAACTGAAGTACAAGATATCAAATACGACGACAGGCTATTTTTGTTTATTTTATAATTTAAAAAGTGATGAAATTAAATAAATAATACCATGCAGTGTTTTATATTTTTGTGGATGTTGCACTACAAATAAAAGTTTTGTTAATGCAGGAAACTTCCAAAGGCTATTTAATACATATTATTTTAAAATCTATATAGCCCTGCGAAAAAAAAAATTAATATCATATATTTCTTATTAACTATGGAAAGTATATGCTATGATCATTTGTATAGTGATTGCATGTTTATTAAGAAAATCCCTGCCGGCCCGGCCTACAGGCAGAGGTAGATTTCGAAGTTAAGTATACTAATTCTACCAATAAAAACTAAATCATTATTAGATATAAATCCACTTTAACAGTTTTGTCTGTCTGCTTTTGACGAGTTTTTATTTCCTTTTTACATAATATCTGGTTTTATCAGAATCATGTTAAGGCGGTATTAAAAAAAATACTTTTCCGTGCTCAACAACTCGAAATTTTCTGTCACATTTTCAGATTCATTTTTAATAAATAAATAAAAAAAATATGAAACATGCTGACGTGATTTTTAAAAAGATTTATAAGCGACCTGTGTTTTTATTTTTCTTTCAATTAATTAAAACTTGATTAATAAACAATGATTTTCTCAGTAGGGCAATATTTTTCGTTTCTAACACAATCGCTTCGGGAAATTCCGTTCAAAATGCCCACTTTGACATCATTTTTTGAAATATATTCTGCCTCTATCAAAAAATCGATCATTACTGTATATTATATAGTTTCTGAATAAGAGAATCTAGCAATTGGATGCGTTTGAGAGCAAAAAGGAATTTAAAAATGAGTAAGAAAATAGACAGTTTGGATTTGAATGCACCCTTAATAAGATGATTTTTTTCTTCAACCGCTATGTATTTTTAATTTGTTTTTGCTGTAAGAATTGGCTCTATCAAAAACTTGTCTATATAAATGTTGAAGACAATATTAAGAAGATATATGATAAATTCATGGAGATTTTATATCTTGTGAATTGACGGAGTTATGAAAATTTTTCTTCTTCAACCCCCCTTTTTTGTTTTCGTTTTTACTTTTTTTTGCGGTACGAATTGGTCCTATCAAAAACTTGTGAATATAAAAGTTGTAGATAATATTAAGGAGATGTATAATAAAATTAATTGGATTTGATATCTTGAGAATTGACGAAGTAAGGAATTTTTTTCGCCCCAAAAACCTGTTTTTTGCGCCCCTTGAGCCTATTTTAAATTTTATCAAAAATCTGTGATGCATGAATTTTTGGCGCTATTTTTAGAAGTAATAAAAACTTTAAACTGATTTGATATGTACAAAAATTAAGAAGTTATGGGGGTTTATCGGTTTTCACAAAACCCCTCCCTATTTCCATCCCCTTTGTCCGGTTTTGCCCATTAACGAACTTGGCCGAGATTTTATGTCCCTTGATTTTATGTATCAATTTGGAAGAGATTTGTGCAGAATTGCGGAAGTTATCGTGTCCAGAAGAAAGTGATAACACAATTGCTTCGGGAAATTCCGTTCAAAATGCCCACTTTGAGATCATTTCTTGAAATATATTCTGCCTCTATCAAAAAATCGATCATTGCAGTACATTATATAGTTTCTGAATAAGCGATTTTACCAATTAAATGCGTTTGAGAGCAAAAATGAATTTAAAAATGAGTCAGAAAATAAGCAGTTTGGATTTGAGTGCATCCTTAATGCAATGATTTTTCCAACACAATCCGCTTCGGGAAATTCGGTTCAAAGTGCCCACTTTAACAGCATTTTTTTAAAATATATTCTGCCTCTATAAAAAAATCGACCATTACGGTACATTATATAGTTTCTGAGTAAGAAAACGTACCAATTGGAAGCCTTTGAGAGCAAAAATGAATTGTAAAATTAGTCAGAAAATAAGCAGTTTGGATTTGAATACTTACTTAGATGATTTTTTTCTTCAACCGCTATGTATTTTTAATTTGTTTTTGCTGTAAGAATTGGTCCTATCCAAAACTTGTCTATATAGATGTTGTAGACAATATTAAGAAGATATATGATAAATTCATGGGGATTTTATATCTTTTGAATTGACGGAGTTATAGATTTTTTACTTCTTCAAACCCACTTTTTGTTTTCGTTTTTAATTTTTTTTTTGCCGTACGAATTGGTCCTATCAAAAACTTGTGAATATAAAAGTTGTAGATAATATTAAGAAGATTTATAATAAAATTAATTGGAATTGATATCTTGAGAATTGACGAAGTTATGAATTTTTTTTCTCCCCAAAACCCTATTTTTTGCGCCCCTTGATCCCATTTTTAACTTTATCAAAAATCTGTGATGCATGAATTTTTGGCGCTATTTTTAGAAGTAATAAAAACTTTAAACTGATTTGATATGTACAAAAATTAAGAAGTTATGGGGTTTTTTCGGTTTTCACAAAACCCCTCCCTATTTCCATCCCCTTTGTCCGCTTTTGCCCATTAACGAACTTGACCGAGATTTTATGCCCATTGATTTTATGTATCAGTTTGGAAGAGATTGGTGCAGAATTACGAAAGTTATCGTGTCCAGAAGAAAGTAATATATATAGATAGACAGATAGATAGATAGATAGATAGATAGATAAAGTTTTTTACTGAGGGTGGTTTTGGGCTCTAGGGGTCATGATCGGTGTAGATCTGCAAAAAATTTTCAGAAATTCCAACATAGGAACGATCCCAATAGGTAGTATTTCATACGAAATCTACCTAAAAATAAATTCGAAAGAAAGAAAGCTGATTTGCTCCTTAATTAATCTACATTTAATTAAACTATGCAAGAGTGAATTTGGAAAATTATTGACATGATTTCAAACTTGTAAAAGAAAAAGGTATTACATGCTGAATTTCCGAATATTTTAAATCTAGTTAATAAATATCGTTAAATATTATATTAGAATTTTGTGGAATTTGGATTTTTGTTTATTAGACTACAGTAGAGCGACGATTATAGGAACTCCAATTAACCGAACTTCCAATTATCCAAACAGCCTATTTCTCTCATTTATTTATTTATTTATTTATTTATCGAACTTCCAATTATCTGAACAAACTACTTCTCTACAAAAAAAATTTTCAACCGAACTTCCAATTACCCAAACACCCTGTTTCTCTCATTTTTTCCCTCTTCAGATTTAGCATACGGAATTGAATCCCAATTGGTGTATCGTTTGGAGCAGTAACAACGAAAAAGAAATTGAAGAATATGAAAACGAATGCTCTGAAAAATGACACAGGCCTATTATATAAGGTAGCTTTTGAATGTTTGGAAACAGATATGAAATGACCCGAAAGGTAGAAGAACGCTGATCTTATTCAACTAACGTATTTAAGAATAATTCGAGATATGACAGGGCATTGAAATAAACATTTTAAGAAGTGTGGAATTACTTAAGACTTTGAAAAGCTTAAAAGCTTATGGTAGTAAAAAATTGTCATATGATGCTATGCTCTAAAAATACTCGGCTGCATATTACATTCATTATTAAATTATAAAACTTTATGGTTAGAAAATGATGAAAAAACAATGAAATTTTGTACGCACTGTATTGAGGAAATGATTCATAAAATATCGAAGAGTAAGTAACTTATTACTTTAATACATCAGAAAATGAAATTATTTATTATTGCTTTAATCCTCAGAAATTGAAATTATTTATTAAAATTGTGCGTAATATTTTTACTTGAATTCTGAGGTACACATTTTTTAACCAAGATTGGAACGCCTTGCGTATGTTATCCAAGGAACGAGAAAGCCGTATTGATAAGCCTTCATCCAGATTGTTTTTTTTTTTTTTTTTTAGAAACCAAGCTTTTATATAAAAAGTAACTACTGTAGAGGAAAGTTGACATTTAGTCTGCAATAATAAAACAGACGTCACAGAAAGGAAACATAGAGCGCATCGCGGGCGAGAAAAATCGGTCAGAGCAATGTCAGAGCAAACCGAAAAGTCTGTATGTGCGTTTCACCAGTCTATCTAAGTTGGGGAGGTTTTTTTTTATTATTATTCGAAATATCTACCATCAGAGTTGCCAAGTCACCGGCTTTTGCACACCAGAAATATCTTCAGGAAAATGTTATTCTTTTAAAACGTCCAATTATTCCAATTGAATAAAACAACATTTTCTGTATTAAAATACTGGTGTCCAAGAACCCAGAGACTTGGAAGCTCTGTCTACCACTATTTCACACCGGTTTCAACTAGGTATCCGAAGTAAGTTTGCTGCTCGATTTTATCTCTGACCTTTTTCAGAGAGTGCTTAGTTAATAATCCCGTAAAATATTTCTTGAGTGGACACGTACAATTTTCATGAAAAAAAAAGGTAAATAATTGAATTTTTTTCTGGTTTGAAACATAAATTATGCAATTTAAAAGATGGAACAATGAGGACACGGGCCGCTACATCCATAATTTATCACCAAGTGTTCCCATTGAATCGTTACCTTTTTCTTTTCTTCACAAATCATTGCCCATTCCAGAAATATCTTTACGACATAGAAAAATGTGATTCGTCATCTTCGTTTGTGGCCTATCTCTGCGCTACGTTCTGAATTTTCCTCTGACCTCATATTATCACGTTAAAAACCATAGAGATATGGCAATACCGGATTGGATTAATTATAATAGTGAAAGTCCCGTACTCATGAAATTTACAGAGAAAAATGAAATTATTTTTAGAAATAATTATATATACTTCTCAGATACATCCTCAGTCAACGACCTTTGATCCATTTAAGCAAATGTCTCTGTATCCGTTGTAAATAGTTTTTTTTTTTTTTTAATACTCTTTATTCTTTCATTTATTTTGTATTCTTTAAATATTTTTCTTATTTCTATTATAGTATTTCCATTTTACTAAAATTTTGCTTGGTTGGTGTTAAAACTTTCATAAATTTGTCATTATATGCGAAATTTATTTCGGCACAGAATTGGAAAAAAAAAAAAAAAATTATAAATTGGCATGCTTGAACCAGGCAGTTACTAATGAGAATCTTACAGGATGTATTAAGATATTAAAGTGACTTAAATACATTTAGTCAGAGAACTAAGCAAAAACATCTTAACTTCTAATTCCATAGACATTCCTTCGATATAAAAGACATTTCAACAAGCGAAACAACAAACCTTAGAACATTGTCAATCAGTTTATTACAATCTGTTGATACAGATTGTACAGATTGAACAAATTGTACAGATTGTGCAGATTGATACAGAATTAAACAATCTATAGCCACTTAAGGCATCATTAGTGCGAAATATCTCCCTTTTTTAAGAAGAGGATTGGAAATTAATACATTTAAGTCTGATATAATTATAAACTCCAAAACTGCTAAATTATCACAAACATTGTAAAATTTAAAGCTGCACACCAAAGGATAAACATCTTCCAAGTTGGGTTTTTCGGGTCCGGCTTAGGCCGTGGTACCACAATTAAAAAATGAGTGTTGACTTGTCGTAGGCAATCTATATATATATATTTTTCTTACGTAGCGCTAAAAAAAGGGCTGTATTTGTAGCTTGCTATTTGGCAACAGCCAAAGCGACGTTTCTCAGTGGTAGTTACGGTCACATGTCCCAAAACACTCAGCAAATCAAAATCCAGACAGGATCTCTCTTTTAACGCAAACCGTTTGTGCAATACATGAATAACAATTGCTATTGGTCCGTTTTACGGTGACGTAGCTTTTTTATCCAAGGTTGTATTTAGACACAGGCGAAAACGTTTTGTTTACATTTCGATAGCGTGATACGTAGCATGTTTTATAGCGTCTTATTATAGTTTTAAATTAATTTAAGCCGTGGTTTTCAATACTATAGGCAAAATGAAAGGAGAAGGACCTCATCTGACACTAACATGCCATTTAAATTTAAACGGCGTCAATTTCCTGTTCGCTTAGCTTTCTCCATGATGATCAACAAATCATAGCGCCAAACTTTTGATAAATGCATTTTTATTTATATTTTCAACAAAATTTAATTACTTTTTTATGAATTAAAATATTTTTTAATTTCATATGTTGCTTGCTCGGATCTCATAGCGGCCCAACTAAAAATATTTTTTATTTTGTTTTCACTAAGTTTTTTAATTAATTCTGTTTCCATGGTACGTTTTTATTTATATTTTCAACAGTTTTCCATTACTTTTTTATACATTAAAAATATTTGTAAATTTAATACGTTGTAATGATTTATGATAACACTCATTCTGGCTAGAGTTGACATAAATAGTGGCAAGCGAGCTGGGATCGCGTAGCGATCCCAATATGAATTGCGTAGCAATTCGTGGGTGTTGGTGAGCGTTAGCGAGCAGGGGGCTGAGCCCCCTAGTACATTATAACAGGCTTAATACTTGGAACTGCGGTTCTGATGTCCCTGTCAAAATAGAGATATACTTTCAGATTTATTAATTGCTGCCACTTGCTTCGTTTTATAACTTATTTTGATTTCATATTTTTTTGTTTTTACAGGTCTTATTCGGTATATCAGAGCAGAAAATCATAAAAAAAAAAGCAGACATGCTCACTATGGCTCTTATAGGCTGTCTACCGGATAATGTGCAACAGGTATAATTACTTTTACTATTTTTCCCTCTATATTTTTTTAACGCACACTATAGCGTTATGATACACTATGTAGTATTTTAAATCATAATTATTTGAAATCAAACACTTATTTGAAAAATATTTTTTTAAACATAAAAATCAATAAATTGAGATATGGTTTTCAAAAAAATTCAATTTAAAGAAATTTTTTCCTCTATTTCACGGTATAAAAATTTAAATTGTGGATGTTCAGAAGTTTTTTTAAAAAAGGCAATAAAAGTGAAAGTTATTGTTCAGGTGTTGCCACCGTCAACGTGGCGCCAGTTTTACTAACGGACATATTTTTGATTTATAATATAGATAGATTTAAGTAATGTTAATAAGTTTTTTTTTATTACTTAAATGTTAAACATTTATAAGTTTTTTTCTGAGAGAAGTCTTAACTGTATTAAGTATGGTTGTAATTTTAGAAAAAAAATAAATGTTGCTTTTTATATCTAATTAGATTTAAAACCAACATAGCATTTTCTTTCTTTCTCTCTTTCTTGCTTTTTCTCCGCATATCTGTGAAGTCATTGTCTGTGTATTGATTTATTCCACATTTTCTCCTAAACTATTGCTTCAGTTTTCATTCCACCTGTTAACATTTAGAATAGGTGCAACTAAAGCATTATACATTAATAAAATTTATTGCAGAAAGCTTACTTCACTTCAGTTTTCTCGAAATTTAAATTTTGTTACATCTTTTACTCAGATCTTCAATTATTTTATAATATGACATACACATGGAACTGAAACACATAAAAAAAATATTAATATATTTTTTTCCCTTATAGGCTATCAAAAGTTTCTCCATTCGTAATGGTAAACAGCACATAACGTTTGCCTTCCCCTTCATGGAGGAGACACTAAGGACATTTTGTGAAGCCGATGCCAAAGAAGATGTTACGGACAATCCCATGGGAAAAATCCCTATGGAATCTGCGCATCACTCATCCGTTCTCTTTTTCGACGAATGTCTCGAAGTTGTACACGGTTTTCAGACATATGTTACCATTCTTCCATACCTTAACAGGCAAGCGAATTAAATAGATCTGTATTTTTATAAGAAAAAGAAATGTTGATTTTTATATTTAAATGTGCATTTTTTGTTTTTCCTTTCTCTCGCGCTGTTAAATGGTTTAATTTCAAATTATACTGATTCTCCCTTCTTATCATAGGCAAATAATTAATTTATAAACAGTTAGTTTTAAAGGCAGGAGTGTTATTTTAAATATTTCTTGGAGGGGGGGGGGGGGATAATTATTTGCTTCTTATTTTACACAATTTGCGGGCCCGATCACTAAAAGTGTAGTCATGAAGATAGAAATTACGATAAAACGCAAATTTGTTTTAAGTAAATCGCAATAATAACAAAGTCAATGCAGCGGAGATGGTAAACACAGTTAACGATGATTAACTTAGTCTCAAATAATAAGCCAAATAAAATTTACTGGATTTAAACTTGCGTAAAATTGGCTACACTAACAGTTTTCAGGAATCTACGGGAACACTCACTCCAAATCCTGGGGAAGATCACTAAACATATGAAAATTTAACTTGCAAAACACTGCAATAGCACTAAACAGAACCCCGTGCATTCCAACTTTTTTCTATTTGAAGAACACTAGACGATAAAGCCTTACCACGACGGAACACTTCTCAGATGCGATGCAGATTCTCAATTTATATTCAATCATTACGTCACTGATAACACGAAGCTTGATGAAGCACCGAAACTTCTTGGTTAGTTCGTAATGGTCCGTAATTCGAGATGAGATAACATTGGTTATCTCAAGTCTATGGTCGAAATCTGGCAAAATCCACTTCATAGGTTCTACTCCCTTATTTACTACTACCAATTCTATTCTCGTATTTATACTCGTCGTTCAACTACAGCAACATAATTAGCATATCATTCCGTAGAATAACCACGATTATCAAATTCTGGGAGTTTCAATCTTACTTGCGAAAGTAAAAGGATTGACAGAATAGGCTCGAGTGTTGGAATCCTGAATACAAGGTCACAACAAAAACCTAACAATTCATTTAATTCTAATAGTGGTGGAACTTGATTTATGAAAACACGGTTTTTTAACAAAAATTTTTATAATATTCATCAAAAATGAATGAAATTTCATACAGTATACATGCTATGTATAACAAATGATTTACAAAAATAAAATTTCATACATAATAATAAACAAACAAACAAAAAATAAGGCCAAAAATTAGATTTTCGTAACATACAAACATGGAAATTGATTTATGAAATATCACATTTCATTGGCTATTCTGAAGTAATGTGACAAAAATTTGCATAAAACAAAGTAACGTGACTTGCGCAGTAGAGATAAAAAGCGTTATATATTGGAAGCAATATGTTTCAGTCATACCTTTCACGATGGGTAGGCAAAAGGTGTTGTCTGACGACGAAAGAGCCATATCTAGATGCATATCTAAAATGTGGAAAATCTGTTCCCGAAATTAGTAAATTAATTAAAAAATTAGTTGGTGTGATATATAACTATAGAAAAGATCCAGCAAATTATTGCAAAAATTTTAATAAAAAGGGTAATTCACGTTTAACTAAGACGGAGAAAAAGGGGAATTCTTCAATTTGCCTCAAAACTGGCCACAGTTCAAAGCAGATTTGTGCAGATCTACCGTGTAATGCCTCGAAATTGGCGTGAGACGGGTAGCGTGAATTGTGGCGTCTACGATCAAAGAACTAAATTTATAGAAAAGTTGTTTATTAAATAGACAAAGAAAATGAGGTTTCTTATAAATCCAACACTTAGAAATATTAGGTCCGTCGCAAATTAGAGTGTTCGTAAATTAGAGGAGAATAGTATCTGTTGATCAGGCAAAGGCTTTATGGATGCAGAAGATCTAGGACGCCGATTTTGGAACCATCACAAAGCCCGGATAGTCATGTAAATTCTCTACTAAGAGTACAGAGTAGCAGTCACAGATAATGTTCCTTTTACATGCCCTGAGCAGACCCGAGTTCGTCTGGACTTGACTTCGTTAACGCTTTCCTTCGATGTTTCAAAGCCGGCTTCCTTGGTGGTATATATATATATATATATTTATTTTTTTTTTTTTGAAGTGTTAAACTTTTAACCAGTACCGCTAAGATTTTAACACATAAAATTATACATTAAGTGCATATTTTAGAAATATTTTGATAACTAAGAAAAATAGAAAAAATTTTTAAGAACGGTAAACAGAAAAAAAAATTTTAAAATATTAATTTTCGAGGAAAAATTTTAAAATACGAATCCTTTACACGCCCGTAGGATTAACATTATCAAGGAGAATTTGAGACCTCACTGAGCAATCCCTTTTAAGAACAGCCTTGAAAATTACTTGTAGAATAACTTAATGAAAATTTTATGGAAACAAGATCTCACTATTCAAATTAAATATATTATTTACATTCAGTGTAAATAATCTTTTCTTATTTTATGACGTTGTTCTGTTTCAGACCCTGTGCCAGAAGTAGTCTTCCAGTTGTGCTCCTTACACTATACCAACGTGATACGACAGAAGGTATTTGTAGGCACTTCCAGTGTCTCATCCGAACGTTAATAGAACATAAGGGGACGCCGGATTTGTGGAAAATACCGGTAAGAAAGATGCAATATATAAAAAAAAATACCTAGTAAGACAGGGTGTTCATAAAGTCTCTTTCCAAATACAGGTGTTTATTGAATAAAATACTGAACAGGTACAAACTTGACAATTATTTTATTTTAAGATGCAATTATTAAAGTTTTTTTTACAGCATCTCTATATGTGCACCATTAGTTGTGCAAAGAACATCAAGGCAATACTCGATTTCCAGCCATGTCTTCTGCAACAAAGTGTTATCAATGATGCCGATAGCGTCTATGATCCTTTGCTTCATGTCAGCGATATCCCGCACCTTTGTTAGGTATATACGATCTTTAACATACTTCCACAGAAAGAAATCCAGGGGCGTGATATCAGGTGAACGAGGTGGCCAGGTAATTGGGTCATCTCGTCCAATCCACCGACCTGGAAATGTTTCATCAAGGAAATTAGTACAAACACCGAGACCTTAATATGGCGGTGCACCATCTTGCTCGTAAAAGACGTTTGTTTGAAGATTATCCAAATATGGTGCCAGAAATTCAAAAAGGTCTAGGTACATACCTGCAATTATTGATTTCTCAACGAAGAAAAATGATCAAAATTCTTCAAAATGTTATCTAAATACACAAAACAAAGGTTAATAAAAACTTTAACAGTAACCTGAGTATCTAAAAGAAATTTCATTTTCATATCACATTAAAAAAATTGTAATGAATTTTTGAAGTTGGAAAGAGATTTTGTGGACACCCTGTATAGTTAATCAGTGTTTATTCTAGAGAAAATGTGGACGAATGTGGCTCAAACATCAACACGGTCCTTTTAGAAAACGTCACGGCGCGGCGTACCACAAAAATACCTCTTATATTTTGCGGTTTCAAATTGTCGTTGTTCTTCAGAATAGGGCATTGTGTTAGCATAGACAACTAATTACGCTAAATCAACGTTACTTTTTTAATAAATTTGTTCGTTCATATGTATATTACAAAGCATGAAAGTGCGAAGTCTTGAACTAGATGTCGCGACGTGCGCTATCGTTTTCGCTTTGATAACATTTTCTCTTTCAAATATCGCTTAATTTAGATCTTTTTTTGCAGCATCTAATATTGGAATAAGAAATGTATTTTCAAATAAAGTTTATTTGAAAACTGAAACTTGATTTTACCTATTTTTGATATCTTTTAAAATAATTTCAAATGAAAATCAAATTTCAAATTATTTGCTTAAAAGGCTCAAAGGCCACCCTAGTGAAAAAGATTCCATGCCGGGTCTCGAACCCTGGTCATCAGTATAGCGCACTGACGTTCTACTGACTAAACCACGTGGAACGATACCCAGCCTAGAACATCTCATATATTACAGGTTGGCAAGGCTATAAACGCAGCACAAGATCGAATATTTTCCGTGAGCCACCGACATGGAGCAAACACAGACTCATAATTAAATCCAGCGTCGATTGAATCTATATTAATATTTGGAAATTTTTCCAGAGATAGGCATTCAATACAATATTTCAAATATTGATATATAATAATATAATAATATATATAATATTTATATATATATAATAATATATAAATATTAATAATATTTTAATTGCATACAATATTTCAAATGAAAATCAAATTATTTGCTTAAAAGGCGCAAAGGCCAACCTATTGAAAAAGATTCTATACCGGGATTCGAACCCGGGCCATCAGTATAGCGCACTGATGTTCTACTGACTAAACCACTTGGAACTTCTCACATATTACAGGTTGGCAAAACTATAAACCCAGCACAAAATCGAATATTTTCCGTGAGCCACCGACATGGAGCAAACACAGACTCATAATTAAATCCAGCGTCGATTGAACCTATATTAATATTTGGAAATTTTTCCAGAGAGAGACATTCGCCTTGCATACAATATTTCAAATAAAAATCAAATTATTTGCTTAAAAGGCGTAAAAGCCAACCTAGTGAAAAAGATTCCCTGCCGGGACTCGATCGAACCCGGGCCATAAGTATAGCGCACTGACGCTCTACCGACTAAACCACATGGAACGATATCCAGCCTGCAACTTCTCACTATTACAGGTTGGCAAGGCTACAAACGCAGCACAAGATGGAATATTTTCCGTGAGTTTTAAGCAAATAATTTGAAATTTGGTTTTCATTTAAAATATTGTATGCAAGGCAAACGTCTCTCTCTGGAAAAATTTCCAAATATTAATATAGATTCAATCGATGCTCGATTTAAATATGAGTCTGTGTTTGCCCCATGTCGGTGGCTCACGGAAAACATTCCATCTTGTGCTGCGTTTGTAGCCTTGCCAATCTGTAATAGTGAGAAGTTCCAGACTGGGTATCGTTCCATGTGGTTTAGTCGGTAGACCGTCAGTGCGCTATGCTGATGGTCCGAGTTCGAGTGCCGGAATGGAATCACTTTCACTAGGTTGGTCTTTGCGCCTTTTAAGGGTGTATTCCAATCCAAACTGCTTATTTTGTGATTTATTTTTAAATTCATTTTTGCTCTTAAACGCATCAAACTGCCAAATTTTCCTATTTAGAAACTATATGATATGCCGTGCTTGTCAATTTATTGATAAATGCAGAAAATATTGTAAAAAATGCCATCAAAGTTGGCGTTTTGCACCGAATTTTCCGAAGCGGGAGATCTGAGGATGAAAAAAATGATCATACTAAGAAAATAATTGTTTAAAAATCAAATTTTCATTAATTGAGCGAAAAATTAAATCACACGGCCTCTTATACATCTCTTCAAAAATCGCCTCAGCAAGTTTCATGTTTCTACTTATAAAAATGACTGGAAATGTCTCAGAAAATTTAGAGCTGTTGAGGGTGGAAAAATATTTTTTCGAATACACCCTTAAGCAAAAGTTTTGAAATCTGATTTTCATTTGAAATACTGTATGCATTGCGAATGTCTCTCTCTGGAAAAATTTCCAAATATTAATATAGATTCAATCGATGCTGGATTTAATTATGAGTCTGTGTTTGCCCCATGTCGGTGGCTCACGGAAAATATTCCATCTTGCGCTGCGTTTGTAGCCTTGCCAACCTGTAATAGTGAGAAATTCCAGGTTGGGTATCGTTCCATGTGGTTTAGTCGGTAGAACATCAGTGCGCTATACTAATGGCCTCGTTTCGCGTCCCGGGATGGAATCTTTTTCACTAGGTTGGCCTTTACACTTTTTAAGCAAATAATTTGAAATTAGATTTTTATTTGAAATATTGTATGCAATGCGAATGTCCCTTTCTGGAAAAATTTCCAAATATTTATATACCGTAATTTCCGGTGTATAGCCCGCAGATCAAACAATTCAGTTTGGACCCAGAAATTTTATTCAGTATTTGAAGACCAATATTTACCGCGATCCAAAAAGTTACATTTTATTTTTAAAATTTTCTGGGTCGAAACACGATTGTTACGGTACTTTTAAAATAGTTTTCAAGCTTATAATTTTTTTTTGTTGTTGTTCTATCCAAATAATATTAATAATCATAATTTTGCTATGTATTATTCAAGATATTCGTAAATATAGATTTATGAAGCTTGTCTGTTTAAATAAAACGGATTGAATAAATATAAACAAACTGAATGTTAAACTGCTGAATTTTGGTAAGGATTTAAAAATATATATTCAAGAATTTTCCAGATGGTATATCCTTTTACTATTACTGTTAAATGCAATTTTGAAAAAACATTTCGTCCGCGATTATTTGCTACATCAAACATCGTTATTCAAGGCACTGATTTTTCACCCTCCCCCCAATAAATACTAGATAAGGATGCTTATAGAGATTTTTTTGCGTGTACGTTTTTAAAAAAGCAAACATATAAGAGGCTTTAAAATATCATCTTAAATATATGTTAATTAGAAGGTTTTAATTTCACATAATCAACCGTAATAGATATGGCCTGAAAATCTGGGTTTTCGTTCGATGTATCGTGTCGATAGAAAACAAAATGCCGCATGAAATAAAACGAGTGCATTGCGCGTTAGAAAAACAGCACCACGCATTCAAAAAACAATAAAGTTTAGAGCTGCACTAAATATAATTGGAATAATCCCTGTAATAAAGACTGAAATAGCTTTCAATGTCGGAAAAACTTCGGAAATAAACTGTAGCCAAAAAAGGAAAGAAAGAAAAGGAATACTGAAATGCAAACAAAAAATTTGTAAAGAACGCTGCCATTAGTTTAACATGAAATTGCGAGTGTCTTCGTATGATTAGCATAGTCTCTTAAATGCCTACAATATGTAATCACGCTACTATATTGTAAGCTAATATAAGACATGGAAGTGTTTCTAGTTTGCATTTCAATATTTTCAATTTTATTTATTTATTTATTTTTATTTATTTATTTATTTATTTATTTATTTATTTTATTTATTTATTTATTTATTTTTTTATTTATTTATTTTATTTTTTTTTTTTGGGGGGGGGGGGATATTTGAAGTGGATATCTAACTTAATATCTTTCTTCTTCTTCTTTTGGAGAGTCGGGAGGTTGCGGTTTATTTCCGTATACCTCTGCAATTTCGGAACCAAAGAGCTAAATTTTTACAGAAATTGAATGTGTCTTCAGAATTAATACTGTAATCAAATAACTGTAATCAAATTCAAAAAGTACAAAGATATCACGTTATACACTCTGTTACAAAAAAAATGTATGCTTCCAGAAAAAAATTGAGCCACGACCATGCTTAGATGCATGGTATTAGATGCAATGCTTTAGTTTGCTTAGATGAAAAAATGATTATAAATTCCGAACAAAAAAATATTTTATTGACTAGTAGCAGCAAAAAGAACGTCAATTTTAGTAGATAATAAAGCCACATTTTCAGCTATAAAAGCCGATACTTGGTCAGGCATGGAGTCTATTAACTTACCGATGCCCCTCTGCGGTAGATTCTGCCAAAAGTGTAGAAACTGTTAAACTAGTTCGGTGGTATCCCGAGACGGTTGATGTCGCCTTTCCAACATCTCCGAAACATTATCTATTGGAGCAAGATCTGGTAACTTGGTAGGCCATGGAAGGACATGTTCCTTGTAGATATTGTTGAGTGAGTCGTGCAGCATTGGCCGAGCGTGGTAAATGGCACCTAGGCGACTTGATAGCATAGGCCGTACCACCGGCTGCAAAATCTCATCTAGGTTCCTGCGAGCCATTAGAGTGCCTTGCAACACGAGTAAAATTGATCAGCTGTCCCAGCAGATCACTCCCCAGAATGTCACTACTAGGTGTTACAGCAGTGTGCCGCTCAGTAACAAATGCAGGATTTGGCCGCAGACCTCTCTGCCTACAAACACATACGGTAGTCAACAGCAGTGAGAAAAACGCGGGATTCGTCGCTAAATATCCCATTTCTCCAATCAGTCACTGCCCAGCTTTCTCAAGATGGACACCAATCCAGACAGTACCGCCTATGTTCAAGGGTTAGATGTGCAACTGCCTAAATGGACGTCAAGAGATGAGCCCAGAGTCGCCCTGTTATCTAATGACGGTATGGCTTAATACCACTGCATCCATATCAACTGGCAAATGGTGTCGAATAGATGACAGTGACATTGTTGGTGTAGATGTGGCTGCTCTTCTTATTACTCAATCATATCATGCATTTGTGGCCTGAGGGTGTCCTGAGCCACTGCAGCGACTGGCCTTGCCTTCTCTGATCCACTCATGCCACCAACACCACGGAACCACACTATACCTTCGATCAAAATGCTGACTGATACGGTTGTTGGACTAACCCGCATTTCTGAGACCTATGGTTCGATCTCTTTCGAAGTCGAACCACTGTTCGAAGTACCGTCGCGTTTTAAATCCTATGTATCAACAATGGCAGTCCAGTCCTAATTACCCGTAAATTCGAGTACCGGCTCTTTTAAATGATACCTGTTTCGCAATTTAAATGCGCATTGTACAAGCCGCCATTGGACAGTCGTGCTGAAATGTAAATCATTTACATAACTCATCAAATTATATCATCATGCCAAGTTTCGTAGCTCTGGCTCAATTCTTTTTAGCTGCATATATTTTTTTGCAACATAGCATATCAAACTCAAATATCCTATGCAAAATAAATTATTTTAAAATAATAAAATTCAAACTAGGGATTTGTAAAGAACGATTCCGTTGGTTTAACGAGACCTTGAGAATGTCATCGCGTGACTAGTGTAGGTTCTTAGGTAGTTCTAGTGTAGGTCACATAATATTTAATTATTTTTCTTGATTCCAGATAATGGTTGCAGATTTGAATTCTAAGTACAAGGAGATGGTTCTTGACATCTGCGCTGAAACAATAAGTGAAATTCAATCAGAAAATCTGTGCAATTCATTTCCAGGAAAAAGCACCGAACAAATAATTCAGATCATGAAGGTAAGTTTAAAAATTAGCAAAAATGTTCTGCTTAAAACTACAATTTTTCAATTCAACAATTTTTGTTTCAGCTATAATTAGTAATTTAACCTCTTCGGTCCCTGGGTCCCCAAACGGGGACCTCTGTCCTTTTTCTTATAAAAACTAAAATGTCCGATTTTTTTACATTTTCACATCCCTTCTTAGTAGCTGAATGTTTTTTGCGTTCAAAGCAAACGAATAAATGGCAACATCAAAGCTGATTCCCACATAAAATAAAAGTTATTTTCATCTGAGTTTGCAAAATGCCTGAAAATGCCCAAAAGACAGTATGACCAAGAAAGTGAGAAATTTTCATAAGTATTTAACTTAAATCTTTTTCAATAAAAAATTTTGAGGATTTGTAGATTATTTACACGTGTAAAGCTCTTAAATTGGTGATTGTGTTAATTTAGGTTAACGGTTATTAAATTGATGTTTTAAGGGGGTTTGTAGTTTTAGATTCATATTTTTTAAACCTAAATTACTAAGCTCATAAAAGATCAATTTCAGAAAACATATTTTTTCTGTCATTTAAGATGTCATTTTGTTTGGAAAAAAACCAATGCATAAGCATTTGTATTATTATTTTAGCTTCGAACTGAAGAGGTTAAATTGTATGCTTTCTGACGATAAAACAAGATACGGATTATCAAGACATAATATACCTGCGGATAATACAGCCAGCGCTGCTAATGCAGCTCTTTTCAGAATTTAATCATTTTTATATGCAATATTGCGATTTATGTACAGCCATGACAGTTTTATGTAAATTCAGGTGGATGCTTCAGATTTATTAACCAATTGAAATTTTGTCAACATTTTGGAATGTTTAATTTGAATTTTTAGAATTCTGTTATTTACATTCAATTCGTTATTAATAGAAATAAAGTTCTGTACATAAAAAAAATGAAGTTGTGTCTTGTTTTCAATGCCCTTTTTGTTTAAGTGGAGTGAAACTTAGTAGAAACGCTTCTATTGGGAAAATGGAAAAGTGGCCAAATCACCCTCACTGGCCATATTGCTTTCAAATAAAAGTGTTTTGACAAAATTTTAAATTTAAAAGTTAAAGTTAAAAGAGAGAACAAATATTCTGTTCCAAACTTAAAAATGATATATATGTTTAAGGGTGTATTCCAATACAAACTGCTTATTTTATGATTTATTTTTAAATTCATTTCTGCTCTTAAACGCAACGCATCAAACGGCCAAATTCTCTTATTTAGAAACTATATGATATGCCGTGCTTGTCGATTTATTGATAAATGCAGAAAATATTGTAAAAAATGCCATCAAAGTTGGTGTTTTGCACCGAATTTTCCGAAGCGGGAGATCTGGGGATGAAAAAAATGATCATACTAAGAAAATAATTGTTTAAAAATCAAATTTTCATTAATTGAGCGAAAAATGAAATCACACGGCCTCTTATACATCTCTTCAAAAATCGCCTCAGCAAGTTTCATGTTTCTACTTATAAAAATGACTCTGAAAATGTCTCAGAAAATTTCGAGCTGTTGAGGGTGGAAAAATATTTTTTCAAATACACCCTTAATAAGAATGTGTTTTTCATTTTATAAATTTACTACAACCACCACATTTTTAGTTTGAAATTGGAATAATATTACATTCAGTTACTTTATTTTTCTCTCAACTTATGATGCTTAACGTATTTCTAAGAGGGGCTCCCAACCATAGTAGACCAAGTCCATTTTGAAAAAAAAATGAGATAGTCCATTTAGAAGGTGCAATAAAATCTGTTTTATCCACTTCCACAGTGATCACATACTTTCTTATATATGTCATCTGTTTAAAGACTTGGTTCACTGCAGGAGTGGATAAAACAGATTTTATACACCTTCTAAATGAACTATCTCATTTTTTTTTTTTCAAAATGGACTTGGTCCACTATAGTTAGGAGCCCTTCATATAATTCTCCGACTTTATTCAACTTACGATTCTTTATATACCTCTAAACAGGGTATCACAAAAATATTGAAAAGCGTTTTAATTTTTTACTGGTTGGAGATACGTTGGCAACGTAAATTGCAAAAGTATTCAAAATAAAGTTCAGATTATGTTGATAAAATAATCCTGCCAGCAGCTATTTTAAACCTATTAAAAACGGGCAGATTACTTACAAGGAAGGTCTCCATACGGGCATACTACAAAAACTGTAAAAAAATTACAGAATGTTCTTCTCATGAGGATAGATATGTTTATAAAAAAAAAAAAAATTCGGCATCAACTTGATAGAGTGTCCGTAAAAAAATAATGAATATTTCGTTATTTGGCGATTTACCACTGGTTGGCGATGGAATAAAATTTCAAAAAATACTTTTTTTATGTCAAATACTCTTTAAGGTAAAAATGCTTCATGTTGAACTTGTTTAAATAAATTTAATTTAAATAATTTTAGTTTTGTCAGTTTAAGTTTCTTTTAACTATATTTTGGTCATATATATATTTATAAAGAAAGTTAACTAGCATGAAATTTTATGAATTAAAACAAAAATTAAATTAATTAAAATTGTTTCAATTTCAAAGTTAAGTCCAATTGAGCACTATCCATTCAACTTTGTTGCTAAAGAAAGAAAAACTTCTCCGATATTGAAATGTATAACTGAAGCATTCTTCATCCGGCCTTTATTTTGGAATACGCTTAAATATATGAAAATATTTTTTATATATGGAATTATTTTTACAGTGATAAAATTAAATAACTGCAGCAACAAGCAACATAAAAGTGTAATACAAAAAAATATATGTATTAAGCTCTTTCATTGCTGAAATATAAATTCATCAAATACTATTTACACGCATTCTAAAAATGAATTAACAAGCAATTTTCAGGGCATTAAAATCGTTTGCTTTTAGTGAGGAAAAGTGCTGCTCGCCAAATCGCGTGGCGACTTCGTCTTTTTGCGACAAATACTCGAAAGTATTTTATTGTTTTACAGACTTTCTACTGTAATTCCGCCGCTAAATTTGACTGATCCTTTATTACATACATAAGCAGTTTAATTAGTTTTTTTTTTTTTTTTTTTTTTTTTTTTTTTTTTTTTTTTAATGTTTTGAGTACACCCGGTAAGGAGACCTTCTTTTCAGGTCTGGGGTAAAAATGTGGAGATTTTTAAACCTATTAAAGAGCCATTCCATATCACGTGTGGAATAGCTTTTCTACATACTACTGTTCGAACATTGCTATTATCTTAAAATTAGAACAGCTATGCTAATATGAAAATATAGGATTTTTTTTAATATATAGTTTATATTTTAACAACTTATAAGTTAATAGGTATTTATGTAAGTGCCACGTGTAGGAAGGACATTTTGTCCGTTTTTCATCTTTCATGGCCATAAATGTTTT
Organism: Maratus speciosus; assembly: GCA_963932465.1. Lineage (NCBI taxonomy): Eukaryota > Metazoa > Arthropoda > Arachnida > Araneae > Salticidae > Maratus > Maratus speciosus. The sequence continues at coordinate 525,793,182 of OZ010788.1, forward strand.
AACTATATTTCAGTGAATTTTTTTTTTTCAGAATGCTTTCCATATTACTCACTATGTTCTGAACTAGAATCTAAGCTCTGTTATTTTATAGGTACTCTAATATAAAAAAAAATAATTTTTCTTTAATTTTTAATAAAAAATGTGTATTTTTAACATATTTTGAAATATATACGTTAATTTCAAAGATATTATAAAACCCCTAGTTCAGCGCACAGGAAGCTGTAACAGAATGTAACAGAACATGTAACAGAAGCATTTAGTAGAAAGGAAAATGAAATAACTTTAGTTGAATTGAGCGTAGGCTGTTTGGCGTAAGCATGACATTTTGCTAAAACCCCAATTTTTTTAAAGGTTATGAAGATACTGCTAGGATTTTATGTTTTTTCATCTTTCTGTATTGCAATTAAACTAAAAAAATGTGTATTTATTCTATTTTGTACATTTAAAAAAGAAAAAAAAAGAAAAAAACGCCCTCCGAACGTACGCATTCGCGAAATACTCGTATATTAATCTACGGAAAAAATTAAAAGCGCGATTAATCATTGCCTCATATAATTACTAAAATGCGGTTTTCACCATCATAAAGTAGACGCTAGATGTCGACATTGTGTGTTTTTAAAGATTGTCTCCATAAGTTTTAAGTATTTTAAAAATCCCTATAAACTTTGAAATTTCCAGTTGATCAAATGTTAGCTTCTCCTCAGAAATACTTAAAATTTAAAGAAATAATTTTTAAAAACCTACAACCTCGACATCTGACATATACTTTTTAATGGGGAAAACCACATTTTAATAATTATATTAGGTAATGATAATTTTAATAATTATATTAGGTAATAATGGCCCCGCTTTTAAGTTATCCCATATGATTAACATGGGATCTTATGATCGGGGAGTTTCCCTTCGTGTGCACTGCTTGCTGTTGCTGCTTATCTAACGATCAGTTGTCTGCTATCATGCTTATTAGTGTCAGCTGTCGTTGTTACTAAATCACTTTTTAACTAATAGAAAATTCTGTTAATTTAATGTAAATTTATAATTTAAATACCAGACAGAATTTCTCGATTTGTGTCAAAACTGTAACTTATTGAACTTTGAGTACTTTTTTCCTCTTTTGACATCTAAAAAAATACTTAAGAAACACTCCTAAATATATATATATGTATATATACATATATATATATACAGGGTGATTCATAATTAATGGGCCAAAAAGAATAGCGCAGTGTGACTGCCGTAATGTATTTATTCAGCCGAAACAAATTTATTCTGCAACTACAATTATACAAGCTTTATTTGGCAACAGGGAAAAATCATCGAATGACGAACTCGCCGCTAGAGGAGCTGTTAAACAAGATGTCGTCCATGCAGGAGAAAGCGTACTGCGTTTTCGAATATGCCAAAATTTCCTCGGTAACTGTTGTGCAAAGACATTTTTGCACGAAATTTCATAAACAACCACCGCATCGGTATAACATAAGCAGGTGGGTGAAGCAGTTCCAGGATACCGGCTGCTTATGCAAGAACAAAAGCCCAGGACGAAAAGAAACAAAATCCGAAGTGGTCGAAAGAATTCGTGATTCGTTTTTACGGAGTCTCTCAAAATCAATGTGACGTGCAGGGCGAAATTTGACTTTCCATAAGACTTTTAGCATTAGTTCGAAATCCGACAATTTCATTGACTGTCGGTGAACCGAACTTCTTCCTCTGAAAGGAAGAAATCCATTTTACGAGTAACAGCACTGCTACTCATTTCATCAAATGTATTTCTTGATAATAATAACTTGATACATTAAAAAAAGCTTATGTATTTCTCATACTGAGCACGGAATCAATTGTTATACAGTTAATAACATAATATATAATTAATTATTAAATTTGATATAATTTTCTAGTAAGAAAATTTTTAACAATTCTAAAACAACATTGACTTAGTTAAATTATGATAAAATAATGAGATTGTTATAATAAGCTGCTTAGAACTTTTTTTTTTTTTTTACTCAGATGTTTGCAATCTGTATTAAAGTTCTAGCAGCTTAAATAAAAATAAGTAATTGAAGTTCCATCTAGATGTATAAAAAATTTTTCTATGTCAGTTTAAAAGATACTATTATTACATTTAAATAGATATTTTATTTTAATTATATAACATTAGATCCTAAGTGGTATTATGTAGTAAAATTTAATCACAATATTATATTTCGAATAAAAATTGTAAAGCTACTGATAATAAATTAATAAATAAAGATAAAAACAAAAATCTCCATAATAATAATAATAATCGTTATTTTAAATATATATATATTGCAACTAATAGCAAAATATATTTCATTGTTCATGTTTGATGTATATTACATTTTTATTACAACATATATATAAATATATAATAAAACTTTTTGCGAATAATTATTAAATCCCAGATATATATATATATATATATATATATATATATATATATATATATATATATATATTTGTTTTTGTTGCATTTTTACCATACATTCAATTATTTAAAGTATATTAATTTACTGTCTTCAATGGTTAAATTATCATTGAAATATATATTATTAATGTAATTTATATATAAAGGATAAATAATTAATTTTTAAAGATGAATAATTTAATAATTTAATTCTGTTAGTTACTATTTATATGTTACTGGAGTTCTAGCATAAAAGTACTTTTCATGAAAGTTTAGAAGATATAAAAGTTAAATTTTAATAAATATTCATTTTAAACATACAGTTTATATATGATAAGAATTTAGTAGTATTGAATATACAATTACAAAAATTAGAAAATGCTTGAAAATGCCCAAAAGACAGTATGACCAAGAAAGTGAGAAATTTTCATAAGTATTTAACTTAAATCTTTTTCAATAAAAAATTTTGAGGATTTGCAGATTATTTACACGTGTAAAGCTCTTAAATTTGTGATTATGTTAATTTAGGTTAACGGTTATTAAATTGAGGTTTTAAGGGGGTTTGTAGTTTTAGATTCATATTTTTGAACCTAAATTACTAAGCTCATAAAAGATCAATTTCAGAAAACATATTTTTTCTGTCATTTAAGATGTCATTTTGTTTGAAAAAAAAAACCAATGCATAAGCATTTGTATTATTATTTTAGCTTCGGAACTGAAGAGGTTAAATTGTATGCTTTCTGACGATAAAACACGATACGGATTATCACGACATAATATACCTGCGGATAATACAGCCAGCGCTGCTAATGCAGCTCTTTGGCGTTTTCAGAATTTAATCATTTTTATATGCAATATTGCGATTTATGTACAGCCATGACAGTGTTATGTAAATTCAGGTGGATGCTTCAGATTTATTAACCAATTGAAATTTTGTCAATATTTTGGAATGTTTAATTTGAATTTTTAGAATTCTGTTATTTACATTCAATTCGTTATTAATAGAAATAAAGTTCTGTACATAAAAAAAATGAAGTTGTGTCTTGTTTTCAATGCCCTTTTTGTTTAAGTGGAGTGAAACTTAGTAGAAACGCTTCTATTGGGAAAATGGAAAAGTGGCCAAATCACCCTCACTGGCCATATTGCTTTCAAATAAAAGTGTTTTGACAAAATTTTAAATTTAAAAGTTAAAGTTAAAAGAGAGAACAAATATTCTGTTCCAAACTTAAAAATGATATATATGTTTAAGGGTGTATTCCAATACAAACTGCTTATTTTGTGATTTATTTTTAAATTCATTTCTGCTCTTAAACGCAACGCATCAAACGGCCAAATTCTCTTATTTAGAAACTATATGATATGCCGTGCTTGTCGATTTATTGATAAATGCAGAAAATATTGTAAAAAATGCCATCAAAGTTGGTGTTTTGCACCGAATTTTCCGAAGCGGGAGATCTGGGGATGAAAAAAATGATCATACTAAGAAAATAATTGTTTAAAAATCAAATTTTCATTAATTGAGCGAAAAATGAAATCACACGGCCTCTTATACATCTCTTCAAAAATCGCCTCAGCAAGTTTCATGTTTCTACTTATAAAAATGACTCTGAAAATGTCTCAGAAAATTTCGAGCTGTTGAGGGTGGAAAAATATTTTTTCGAATACACCCTTAATAAGCATGTGTTTTTCATTTTATAAATTTACTACAACCACCACATTTTTAGTTTGAAATTGGAATAATATTACATTCAGTTACTTTATTTTTCTCTCAACTTATGATGCTTAACGTATTTCTAAGAGGGGCTCCCAACCATAGTAGACCAAGTCCATTTTGAAAAAAAAATGAGATAGTCCATTTAGAAGGTGCAATAAAATCTGTTTTATCCACTTCCACAGTGATCACATACTTTCTTATATATGGCATCTGTTTAAAGACTTGGTTCACTGCAGGAGTGGATAAAACAGATTTTATACACCTTCTAAATGAACTATCTCATTTTTTTTTTTTCAAAATGGACTTGGTCTACTATAGTTAGGAGCCCTTCATATAATTCTCCGACTTTATTCAACTTACGATTCTTTATATACCTCTAAACAGGGTATCACAAAAATATTGAAAAGCGTTTTAATTTTTTACTGGTTGGAGATACGTTGGCAACGTAAATTGCAAAAGTATTCAAAATAAAGTTCAGATTATGTTGATAAAATAATCCTGCCAGCAGCTATTTTAAACCTATTAAAAACGGGCAGATTACTTACAAGGAAGGTCTCCATACGGGCATACTCCGAAAAATCTAAAAAAAATTACAGAATGTTCTTCTCATGAGGATAGATATGTTTATAAAAAAAAAAAAATTCGGCGTCAACTTGATAGAGTGTCCGTAAAAAAATAATGAATATTTCGTTATTTGGCGATTTACCACTGGTTGGCGATGGAATAAAATTTCAAAAAATACTTTTTTTATTTCAAATTCTCTTTAAGGTAAAAATGCTTCATGTTGAACTTGTTTAAATAAATTTAATTTAAATAATTTTAGTTTTGTCAGTTTTAGTTTGTTTTAACTACATTTTGGTCATATATATATTTATAATGAAAGTTAACTAGCATGCAATTTTATGAATTAAAACAAAAATTAAATTAATTAAAATTGTTTCAATTTCAAAATTAAGTCCAATTGAGCACTATCCATTCAACTTTGTTGCCAAAGAAAGAAAAACTTCTCCGATATTGAAATGTATAACTGAAGCATTCTTCATCCGGCCTTTATTTTGGAATACGCTTAAATATATGAAAATATTCTTTATATATGGAATTATTTTTACAGTGATAAAATTAAATAACTGCAGCAACAAGCAACATAAAAATGTAATACAAAAAAATATATGTATTAAGCTCTTTCATTGTTGAAATATAAATTCATCAAATACTATTTACACGCATTCTAAAAATGAATTAACAAGCAATTTTCAGGGCATTAAAATCGTTTGCTTTCAGTGAGGAAAAGTGCTGCTCGCCAAATCGCGTGACGATTTCGTCTTTTTGCGACAAATACTCGAAAGTATTTTATTGTTTTACAGACTTTCTACAGTAATTCCGCCGCTCAATTTGACTGATCCTTTATTACATACATAAGCAGTTTAATTAGTATTTTTTTTTTTTAATGTTTTGAGTACACCGGGTAAGGAGACCTTCTTTTTAGGTCTGGGGTAAAAATGTGGAGATTTTTAAACCTATTAAAGAGCCATTCCATATCACGTGTGGAATAGCTTTTCTACATACTACTGTTCGAATATTGCTATTATCTTAAAATTAAAACAGCTATGCTAATATGAAAATATAGGATTATTTTTTCAATATATAGTTTATATTTTAACAACTTATAAGTTAATAGGTATTTATGTAAGTGCCACGTGTAGGAAGGACATTTTGTCCGTTTTTCATGTTTCGTGGCCATAAATGTTTTAACTATATTTCAGTGAATTTTTTTTTCAGAATGCTTTCCATATTACTCACTATGTTCTGAACTAGAATCTAAGCTCTGTTATTTTATAGGTACTCTAATATAAAAAAAAAATAATTTTTCTTTAATTTTTAATAAAAAATGTGTATTTTTAACATATTTTGAAATATGTACGTTAATTTCAAAGATATTGTAAAACCCCTAGTTCAGCGCACAGGAAGCTGTAACAGAATTTAACAGAACATGCAACAGAAGCATGTAGTAGAAAGGAAATTGAAATAACTTTAGTTGAATTGAGCGTAGGCTGTTTGGCGTAAGCATGACATTTTGCTAAAACCCCAATTTTTTTAAAGGTTATGAAGATACTGCTAGGATTTTATGTTTTTTCATCTTTCTGTATTGCAATTAAACTAAAAAAAATGTGTATTTATTCTATATTGTACATTTAAAAAAGAAAAAAAAAAAAGAAAAAAACGCCCTCCGAACGTAGGCATTCGCGAAATACTCGTATGTTAATCTACGGAAAAAATTAAAAGCGCGATTAATCATTGCCTCATATAATTACTAAAATGCTGTTTTCACCATCATAAAGTAGACGCTAGATGTCGACATTGTGTGCTTTTAAAGATTGTCTCCATAAGTTTTAAGTATTTTAAAAATCCCTATAAACTTTGAAATTTCCAGTTGATGAAATGTTAGCTTCTCCTCAGAAATACTTAAAATTTAAAGCAATAATTTTTAAAAACCTACAACCTCGACATCTGACATATACTTTTTAATTGGGAAAACCACATTTTAATAATTATATTAGGTAAGGATAATTTTAATAATTATATTAGGTAATAATGGCCTTGCTTTTAAGTTCTCCCATATGATTAACATGGGATCTTATGATCGGGGAGTTTCCCTTCGTGTGCACTGCTTGCTGTTGCTGCTTATCTAATGATCAGTTGTCTGCTATCATGCTTATTAGTGTCAGCTATCGTTGTTACTAAATCACTTTTTAACTAATAGGAAATTCTGTTAATTTAATGTAAATTTATAATTTAAATACCAGACAGAATTTCTCGATTTGTGTCAAAACTGTAACTTGTTGAACTTTGAGTACTTTTTTCCTCTTTTGACATCTAAAAAAATACTTAAGAAACACTCCTAAATATATATATATATGTATATATACATATATATATATACAGGGTGATTCATAATTAATGGGCCAAAAAGAATAGCGCAGTGTGACTGCCGTAATGTATTTATTCAGTCGAAACAAATTTATTCTGCAACTACAATTATACAAGCTTTATTTGGCAACAGGGAAAAATCATCGAATGACGAACTCGCCGCTAGAGGAGCTGTTAAACAAAATGTCATCCATGCAGGAGAAAGCGTACTGCGTTTTCGAATATGCCCAAAATCTCCTCGGTAACTGTTGTGCAAAGACATTTTTGCACGAAATTTCATAAACAACCACCGCATCGGTATAACATAAGCAGGTGGGTGAAGCAGTTCCAGGATACCGGTTGCTTATGCAAGAACAAAAGCCCAGGACGAAAAGAAACAAAATCCGAAGTGGTCGAAAGAATGCGTGATTCGTTTTTACGGAGTCTCTCAAAATCAATGCGACGTGCAGGTGCGGAACTGGCTGTCCCTCAGACAACGGTGTGGCGTGTTTTACGGAAGCGTCTCCAATTCAAGCCGTACAGATATCAGTCATTAGACATTTGTCGTGTCGCCGTAGGGGCACATATTGAACACCTGTAGAAACTTGAATAAATTTAGTTTTGAGGTAAATTTGAATTTTCTAAATATATTAATTACAACGTTCACAATAATGTTTTCTTTTTGTCCCATTCATTATGAATCACCCTGTATATATCGCATGCCTCTGTTATTGTTTGATATTGGAACTAGTGTATTACAAGGACACAATAAGTATCATCATTATATCATTACAGGATAATGGCAAGTGATTATCTTATTGCGGTCAAATTTCGAATCTCGGATAAGGAAAATGTTAAAAATATAATTGTATCATTTAAAATAAGTACTCTCTTTTTTTTGATTGATTTTAGTCTTTATACTTACATGACTGGTCGTCTTTTCAGGAAAAATTTCTTCGTCCCTGTTTGTTATCTTATCCAGAGTTTTTAAGACGTAACACGCAAGAGGTTATGAGAAATCTAACGACTACAGATCCAAGTTATTTTCTCTCACTTATCGAACTTTTACAGTCCAACACATGCTCAATTCTTGATTTTAAGAAAGTCGACATGATGTTTAAGGTAAGTTGACATAATGTTTAATTTTATTTTTCTTGAAATACTTTCTACTATTATAAAATATCAAAGATTTACCAGAAGAAAAATTAAAATGATTTTCCCGAAGAAAAATATGCCTAAAAGTATTATTTTATTTCTCTGAATATATAAGAATCGAGAATTTTATTGTTGTAACCCTTTGGTGTATGGTGTAACATACCAGATGCGTACCAATACCCTAATTGTACAACCAACCGATGTGACACCACAATCGTCACAAATGGACACACTCACAATGGTAGCCAAAGGTGGCATGTTCATTTCATCACATAATGACTCTCAAGTAACATTTTTATTTCTTAACATTATGACTCTCTGGCAACATGTTGATTTCTTCACATTATGACTCTTAGGTGACCGTGACTCACTGTGAAGTCACCATGATTAATTTTTGTATTATTTGTACCTCGTCACAAAATGGGACATATAAAATTCACAGCGATGTGGGTAAGTAGCCAACGAAAGAGACGGGCCGCGATACTTCAATTTCTACCCCTGTAGCTGCATGTGATCAAGATGGTCTGGTTACCACAAATTCTCGGACTACTATGTGATCAAGATAGCCAATAAAGACGACGTCGATGGAGTACCGTGGCTTTTTCTTTATTTCGTTGGCTGTGTGTGTATGCAACTCATTTTCCTCGTCAGATGAGGATAATGTGAAAAGTAAGATTTCCGTCTGAATCAAGGTGCTTGCCGATTTTGTTTATATTCAAGTCGCAGTGATGTTAGGACAAATACTGCATTATAAAAAAAAATATATGCGTAAATTGGCATAGATTTTCCCGTTGATTATATTTCCGTTCATTCGCGGAAACCGTAAACTTCAGCATTGATTTGCCAATTTTCCGTCAAAATATGGGAATTTTAACAATCTAAAGTACAAATTAAAACGAAATCTTTCATATAAGCCGCATTTTCGTCAAATTACAAGGGTGCTCCGGCATCTTTACTGCAAGCCTTTTTTTCTTTTTAGACAAAATTTTTATGCATATCGTTTGCACTTCAATTCACAGAAATTTCCCTAACCTAAGCTCAAAATTTCCTTAAATTTTCTTGTAAAAAGACAAAAATTTCATGAAATAACTAAAATATTTCTTCAAATATCAGAGTATGCTACCAGTACGTTTTATGTTTTTTGGCAATTTCTTTTTAAGTTCACATATTTATCCGTATGATCGAGACATGTTCCACGTCAGGAGTAATTAGACGTATCAAAATCCACCAAGTTATGTTTATTCGACAGCTCTGCTGTGTTTACATATTGCTGCACTTTGTTTTAGAAAAACATAGTTAATGGAAATTAAACATTTTAAGGCTGTTCTCAACTGTTCTGCTCAACAAGCGCAAAATGTTTTGACACATTTACAAATTCATTTTTTAACGGAAAGATATAAAATTGGAAAGCCTGACCATGGAAGCGATTTGGGATCGCATTGTGTTTTCCATTTTTTTATCAATAAATTATCTATTGAGTTATAAGCGATTTTGATCACGTGACAAACATGTTTTTCGCCCTTTCTTGAATGGTTTTTCTACTTTCGTGAGGAAATTCGGTTCAAAACACCCACTTTGACACTATTTTCTGAAAGATTTATTGCGTTTGCACAAAAAAAAAACGGAAAAAACAGCTCGATTACATAGTTTCTGAACAACAACACCTGCTAGTTTCATGCATTTCCGAACAAAATAAATTAAAACTTATGTCATAAAGTTGCCCTCTTGGATTTGAGAACAGCCTTAAATGAGATTTCTCTTTTATTCCTATTTATCAGTATTCAAAAGTATAAAAATACAAAGGTAGCTAGTAGGGGAAAGACGAGTAAATTGACCAGTGAGGGCAAAGTAGCAACTTGTATTTTTCCTCTGTATAGTGCCTCTGCCACGCAGGAACTTGTCGAAACACAGTCGTCACAGAAGCTGGTAGTTTTGTCTGCGATTTCGAAGCGTAAGGCTACATTTTTCTAGTTCTGAACTCATTTTATTGTTGTTGTTGTTGCTGTTTTTGGATTTTTTTTTTTTTTTTAATTTTTGATGTCAGGCAAGTGCTACAATTTCTTAATTACAGCTAAATAATATGTAAGGTAAGCTGGGGTAACTGGACCCACGAGGTAACTAGGGCCATAGGCTATTTTATAAAAAACTGTTGATGTTTTTTAAGTTTTAGCTTTTGTCAACATTGCACCCCCCTCCCCTCTCTACTTTTTAGAACAACATGTGTCAACTCAATCATAACTCTGCCTCTGCTGTGATAGGTTGCCGAAAATTTAGGTTTCTTTTTTTAAAAACAACGTCTATTTGGTTGAAATTCCTCGGCTTTTTATTAAAATACGGTAAGTACTTTTAATAAACAATCTTTTTATTTAAAGATTAGACACATAAATACATTAATATCATTAATATTATTAGGTATCTATACATATTTACTTCATGTTTCAAATGTAAGTCCGGTGTTCCAGTTACCCCATAATTTTTTCAAGAATGGGGTAACTGGGACATGTATCAGGGGTAACTGGACCATATGGGATCCAGTTACCCCAACAATTATAAATTTCTTTTTGAGTTTTCTTACTACGGGAAATTAATTTCTCCATTATTTTTTTGCTTGCAATAAAGAAAATTACATAATACTTTATTAAAATTACATAATAAAATTTTTTAAAAGCATAATGGGGGTATCAAACTAAATTTCTTGTGATAGCTATGGCTCGAAATTTTACTATACAGATGAAGAGGAGTACATAAGGCAAAGTGAGATTGTTAGAAAATTATCGAAACGAATAAAAAATAGTTCTGTTCGATATAAAAATATGGTTACATTCTCCACAGATTTATTGGATATATCGAACTTCCATTGTGGTAAATAAAAAAGAGAATGAGATACTTAAGTACTTATGTAGCCGTTTGTTCACAGATTTATCTTGTTATTTTTTTCCCTTAAAGTACCCATGTAGCTTTTATCATGGAAGACGGTAGTATTCCGAGTGACGCAGCCTTAAGCCTAAAATCGTATCGTATCGTATCGTTAAAATCGTATCGTATCGTATGATAGAATTCGTAGATGGCGGAACTCATATATACAGATAACTCGACATCAAAGAAAACGCGAAAAGCCGCCTTTTAATAACTCAGCAGATATAGGTCTTATTGTTCTGAATTTTCTAGAACAGTCTTATATCTGCAGTCCAATCGTATACTGAAATTTTTACATTTCTACGTGCAGTATATTTTGACATCTAAATAGCCATTTTTAAAGTGAAAACGTTGGTATGATATCGAGGAAGTCCCTAATTTGAAAATCTCGAAAACGGTTCTAACGATTATCTTTAAATTGATACATAATATAAATGTGATTAAGGCGAGGTGAATAACACTTTTCTTTTTTCTGGGAAAACTCTCGTTCGTTAAATAATTCGATTTTTTTTTCTCTCGAAAATGACACGGGCGATTTTTTAAAAATCAAATAAATATGTTTCAGATGAACCAAATAACAATTTACTTGTTTCCAGCAAGACTCTTGTTCGTTTTATAATGCGCATGAAAAATCGGACTATATTTCTTCGCCATTCTATGGAAATTTCACCGAAAATGCATGACACTGTATTCATACACATGCTTTCTTTTTAACCACTTTTGGGGAGAAAAATTTTGTCTTCCCAGTGGCTGAGTGGTTAAGGGCCATCGTCTACTGATCCTAAGATAGGCAGTTCGATACTCTCTGGCACTTGTTTTCGCATGTGAATGTGTTTTTTGTTTTTTTTTCTTTTAACCCTAGATCTACCGGGAATTTTATTCAAGTTTTAATAAAACGTTCTACACCAGAATTTTTATTTAAAACTATTTAACTTATTTATTTACCTTATTTTTGTCTGGTTTATATACTTAGTTTATTTTAAAGAAATTTCTGGTTTGAATGAATATTTTGTATGTACCTGTCGGGTCCAATGGACCCGTCTGGTAGACGGAGGGTTAAAGTCTGTTAGTTGACCATTATTCTCAGTTCCTTTGTAATTTTTTAATTGCTATTAAGTTAAATAAAATTACAATTATAATGACGCCAATTTGATGATGATTATTTCTTGGCAAATTTTATAAATGTATTTAATTTCAATCACTTTACAAAAAATATACATTAATAACTATTATTTGAATATAAATCACACGATCAGAAACGTAAAATATAATTCATTTCAGCTCTTCTTTTTATAATATCATTTTTTATTATTATGACGGTCAATCAATATATAATCACTGACATCGATAATATTATTATTATTTTCCTTGCATAAAAACTACTGTGATGTAATAATTCTTTTATAATAAATAATTTAGTTGAAATGTTTTATTTATAAATAACAATGAAGTTTGATAACCCCGAGACAATTGTTTTTATTTAAGTTTGCAATATTTACAGTTTACATAATAAGCATATCAGAATTCTGGTGTCGCCATCTTTTGACGCAATTGCGTACTACATTTTGTTTCTTATTCGGGAAAAAAAAAAAAAAAACTAACGCTCTTCGCCGCTTTGAAAGAATCTCTTGTGACTAGAGGTCTATTTCGCAAATATTAAGAAAATTACTGCATACAAAAATATTAAAATGGGTAGTATTATAGAGAAATGTTTGATAAAAACGTTGAAGTAGACAGTTTTTAAATCGAAGAATTATTTTAAGAGATATTTAATGTTAAATCTGGATAAAATTGTCTCATTAAAAAAGTCTCATAGGAAAAAAAATATACATGGGAATTTAATCATTTTCATTCAATTTAATCATTTTCATTCAATTTAATCATTCAATAGAAACTCGAAGTTTGCAGAGTGCATTTATTATTTTTAACTTGCCTAATTTTTTCACGGTTTATTTCAATTTTAAATTAAAATTTTCAGAATTTCCAGAGATATTTTTTACATATTTTAGAAAAGGTTATTTTAAATTGTTGCCAATTGTTAAAACAGCGCAAAGAATAATGTATCCTTTAAATTAAAAATTTATTCACACGTGACTATTATAAACAGAAAAAAATCCTTTTAAATTAGAATTAAATGATAACGTGTTAAAAGCAGGAAAATATTAAACATTACGTCATAAAAATTGTTTTTACACATGCTTACTTAAAATGAAAGAAAATTATAAAATAATCAATTATTTTCAAATTAGAATTAAATGATTACGCATTAAAAGCAGGAAAACATTGAAAATTACGTCATAAAAATTATATTTACACGTGAATATTAAAAGAAAAAGAAAATTTTTAAATAATAAATTCATTGATATGTGTTAAAAGTCGTAAATGGAGGAAATTACGTCATATTGGCCAAAGTGGCCAAATAATAATATTACAAAACAGTTTAAATTTAAAAATATATTTATATGAGAGATTTATTTCAAATTTCGAGATGATATTTTTAACTATAGCTGCCAATTTTAAGGTAGCGCAAATAATAATATTATCTTTCTAATAATAAATATATTTTCAGTCGAATGTTACAAAGAGAAAGGAAAGTTTGGTGAAAATTATGTCAGATTTAAAACGTTACATTTAAAATCTCTTATTTAAAATCATTTTCTTATAGCGTTGTTAAAAAATACCATAAAGCAAAGACTCTGTTGACTTAGTTCCTTTTATATTTGGTAATTTTCAAATGTTTAACTAATTTTATTTAATCAAGCACGGAAACAGCAACTAACATCAGCTGATTCGGTCTTGAAATCCCCCAGTAAAAGGGAAACCCGTTTACAGTAAGATCGCCATTGATTTTTTTAATTATACAGAGCAGCCTCGATTATCCGAGCTAATTGGGACTGTTTGTAAATCGGAATCGGAAATCTCGGTTAATAGAAACTGTGTGTAAAAACTCGCCGTGCTTGCGAATTTAACATCTCTTTTTAAAAAATATATAGAACGTTTTTTAAATAATAAAAATAAATATATGTAATGTTCTGTTTCACAGCTTAACAAATTTAAAAAGAAAATCAACTACCAGTAGTAAATTTTAAAATGCAAATTGAAAAATTTACGAAAGTTCACACAGCCACTGGAAACAAAGCATTGTTCGCTATTGACTTCTCATGGTCCATTGTTTCTTTGGAGTTGAGTGCTTTTGGGGACAGAAGGGCCTGTATAGCACGGGCAGTGAGCTAAATAGTGTGGTTATTTTTAAGGCTCATTCAAAAGGGAAAAGAAAATCAGACTTTGTTATCGGCTCGGTTAACAGAAACCTCGATTAATCGAAGCTCGGTTAATCCAGGTTCTACTATAATTCAATCTTCCGTAATCTTTTTAAAGCAGATCAAATTAATAGACTTTAGCACAAAGTCACATAGCTGATAACTGCCATGCTTGTTGGCCACCTTTTTTTCAAAAAGTTTGCTTCGCCTTATTCAATTAATGAGATATCTCCGATAAAATAAGTCACATTTTCCCGTTCTAAAATACTGGTATCCAAAAATCGTAGCATGTAACTGACACTACAAGTACTCATGGAACTAGACTATTTTAAGTCTGATTTTTATCATAGACTATATAAAATTATTAAAAATATATATTATGATAGGAACTAGCGGGCTTCGTCCGCTATTTACGTTACGGATATAAAAATCATGTTTTTGTTTTAAGGAAAAAGAAATAAAAACCTATTTGACGATAGGTTTATAAAGACACATTTTGTATTTGTTATATTTCCGGGGATGAGGAGGGGGGGGACTATTTTGATTAAATATCGCAATTAGTCCACATGGCAGATATAATTATGATAGACACTAGCGGGCTTCGCCCCTCTATGGCGCCTTATGGGTCCAGCTTCCATAACTCAGAAACTACCTTTCGGACATCAATGCAACAGATTCCAAACGTTATAATTAACTTAATAATCACTCTATATAGCATTAAAGTAAATTTATGAGTACTGCATACTATTTTTTTATCGTAATTTCTGAAGAGAAAAAATTATTTCGGTTCCATTCTTAGGTACTGGTCTGAAAAATTTTGAAAAAGGGGGGAAGGAGGGGACATGAGACTGCTGTTTGTCAAACAACACAACGGGGTCTGGCTTATTCAACTTGGTTTTTGATGACTTCAATTGGAAGGTGGTTTGTTTAAAAGAGTGCGTTCCCTGCCCCATGAAAATTGGAACTATTGGTGCACCATCTATGTAAGGATTTAATAATTATAAATTAACATTTTGGATTTATTAATTTAAGGATAAAGTGTTTTTAAAGGAATATCAAATGAAACCCTCTGTGCGATCTGCGATTATACTTACCCACTTATTTTTATATACAAAATGCTATAAGGAAAATTGTAATAAAATAGTAAAAATTAAATGTGCATTAAATCCCATAAGTATCTTTTTTTTAATCATTTTATCACTAACCTCAAAAAAGTAATGATATCAATGCAAAAACCCTTGACGGGTTAAAAGTTTCTGACGCAGCACTTTATCTTATGCTCTAAGAATTTTAAATATGGAACTTAAAAATACAGATATCAAATTTTGAGTGACGTTATGCTATTTCTTAAAAAATATATTTTTATTTATTTCATCATTTTATTTTTGTTTTATTTATAATCGCATGTGCAAAAGTTATGTTCAACATGAAAAGCTGCATAAAATTTTATTCGCTGTTGCTTTATCATTTACATCTCTCATAAATTCAAAATAGGAGTTTTAAAAGATATGATATAAAATTTAAGTGACGCCTTGATGTGACTTTAAAAGGTTTGTTTTAAAATTCAATTTAAATTATTTTTGACTTGGTTAAAATATTTTTTTACATCTACACCATACTTTCAATTTTCCAATTCACTGTTAAATATATCACTTTCATTGAATCTATGCTATGCATTGAAATGTATTTATTTCAATAAATTGATTTATCTTTTGTGTCACGCTATTCAAAATTGTGAGTAAGATTTATGTAAATGGTTTATTTGCGTCAAACTATCCTTTTTCATACATTTCATGTAGTTTGGACACAATGATAACCTTTGGTTGGTAAGGCGTCCGAGAGGGGGGAGGTTAGTAGTTTTAAAAGGTTATCGTTTCCATATATTAAGGGTAATTTTGAGAGACTTAAAAGTAAATTAATGAAGTTTAAGTTAGAATTAGTTGCTAAACCACCTCCTAAATTGAAACATCTTCTGTACAGACATTTTGATCCGGTTGCACAGGAAGATCTCGCGGGTGTGTATGAAATTCCATATGAGAATGATGGGGGGGATATTAATTATTATATTGGTATGACAGGTAGAAAGTTTGGGATAAGGAGAAGAGAGCATGAATCTGATATAAAATTTGGTAGGGATAAGACTGCGTTATCAAGGCTGTTTTTAAAGAGGGGGGTTAATATTTGTTTCAGGGATAGTAGATTAGTGTTCGTTTCGAGTTTATACCGCAAGTCAATCATCCGTGAATCTATTGAGATATATTCTAGGAGGGATACTGTGTGTAATGATTCTTTTTCCTTTGATATTCCAATTTTATGGTTGGCATTCCTTAATAAATACTTAAAAAGTGAGTCTGGTAGAGGGAGCCGCGGTAGCGGAGGCTATTTGAGATCATAGAGGGCGCAGTGTTTGCATTTTTATGTTTTTGGTTTTTTAGAGTATTTTTTGGTACCCAGTGTCATTCATTTTCTATTAATTATGTGTATGTTATGAATACGGTTTTTACAATTAAACCGAAACATGTCAACATATTTTGATTTTTATTTGTGACACCTATTTAAGTAAAATAAATGTATGTTTTTATTCATTACTGTTTACTTTATCTTATAACGATTTAATACTTAAAATATTACAAAACATAATACTTATACTTAATATGTGTTATTTTAGCTTGTGTTGATTAAATATACATCCTGAATTAAGGTTATTTGTTCCTTTACTTATACTGGCTACTTTACCCAGCCTAGGCGGGCAAAGAGTGGCCATTTTGAAGTTTTTCTTTTAAAGTAACGTGTATATTTTAAAATAAATTAAAAAAATAAAATAGCAATTGAAATTAAAATTATTATAGTTACTATTGGAATTTGTTTCTAGAAGTTTACTAATTAAAAAGGTATAAAAATTCATCAGACCTTAGAGTGTCCTCTTTAGCCTTCCTTCTCTAAATGTATGATCTTTATTAATTTGAATGGGCTTTGTGCCTTACCTGTCAAACCAAATGTAGAATGGCCCCCTTTAACTTTTAAACTATAAATTCTGCTGTCAATAATTAAATCTTGTATGATATGACATCATATCAGAAAACACAAAAAATACGAGATGTAAAAATTTTCAGAAAATCCGAAATGATAATCATGGAATGTCTAAAATTCAATATATTTCAATTTAAGTACTCAATAGCTTTTAATAACTGAACTGGATTCCTGCATACTACGTATGTTGTGTGTGTGCAAAATCTATAGCTTTTTAATACGATTGCGAAATAATGTGCATGCGTTATCATCTATGTGCATAGCTTGAATTGCGCTTAAGTGCAGTTAAAATTTCTAAATTGAACAAAACTTTATTCCAGGAATCCAAATAACTTATCCGCTCGTAGAGTATCATTGCTGTAAAAGTGGATTTACAGGTATTTTTGAATTACGTATACTAAGCGAACCAACTCGAGCTATACGTATTAAAGAATTAAAGATGCCCGATATATTGCCCCGTGTGTAGAATGTGGGTGAAAATAATTTTTAATTGTAAAATTTATTAGATTTTTACATTTGTGATTTAGGGGTAGAAAAAGTTATCACTCTATTAGCTACCCGGCGGCGGGGCAGGCGTGATATGTGCTAAAAGCTTTCTATTATTATTATTATTATTATTATTTGCATAAGCCTGTTCTTTTGTATTTTTATGTGTCTAAAAAGTGTTTTTTAGGAGAGATGGCTTCGATAAATGAGTATTTTAAAATTTGAAATCTAATGGCTGAAATTTAACTTTTAAGTCTAATTTTTGATCAAATTACGCAGGTGTGGGAAATTTGGACATTTTTTAACTTCTTATGATGTAAAAATATTTTTTTTTTATATCTGATATAGAAAAGATCACAAAAAGTATCCAAAATTATCTGTGTAAATTTAATTGCTTCAGCAAAAAAATTCTCATCGAAAATCCCCCTCAATTTTACAAAGTTTTGAGAAATTTTTGCTCAAATTACGCAGGTGTGGGAAATTTGGACAATTTTTAACTTCTTGTGATGTAAAACGATTTTTTTTTTATCTCTGATATAGAAAAGATCACAAAAAGTATCCAAAATTATCTAAGTAAATTTAATAGCTTCAAAAAAAAAAAATTCTCATCGAAAATCTCCCTCAATTTTACAAAGTTTTGAAATCTTTGTAGCTTTTATTTTGTTCAAGTAAAAAACAAATTCCAATTATTTTTTACCTGTTTAGTATTGCTATATAACATAATTTTTAAAAGTATAACAATTCATAAAGCGTTTTTTTATTTAGTTTTTTTTATTTAATTTTTTATAAAAGTACAAAGTTTTTTAAAACAAAATTCAATTTCTTGTATTTCGGCTATATAGAGAGAGAGAGACAGAAGGAGCTCGGGTATTATGGAACGGTCGGACAATATGGAATACTTCAATATCTGGCGCATACGATGTTGCAGCCAAGCGTAAACCTGCCATACGACTCCCTAGTGTTCCCAAGAGCACTGTGCTCAGTTCTGTTTAGATACCTGTTGTTGAAGAGAAATAAAATCCTTTTCTAAATTTTTGCATTTTTTTTGCAGGAAAATTTTATAAAATTCGTATTAATTAGAAAATCTCATTCTCAGTGATGTTAACCCTTAAATGCGCGATTTTTTTATTTTGTTTCGAAAAAATTATATATGATACTTTGAAAGGTTCCTAACACAAGAAAAATAATGAAAAAAATCAGAGATATATTTTTCATATAATACGTCAATCTTTCCTCTGTTGCACATCTGCAATACAACTAAAAACTACTATCGTGTGGCTGTTTTACGCTAAAATAATGCAAATTAGTAAATACTTTAATAAGTATGTCTCCAAATACCTTATTTTATATAATTATTTATTTTATAAAACTTAACCTTTAAGCCTTTAATTTCCATAATAGAATACGTTCTTGAAATTACGTAATTCAGAGAATCTGACTTTACATCAGAAGGTTTCAATGGTTAATTTCGGTTTATTTAAATACGGAATGTCTGTTTTTTTAAATTAAGCGTATATAGCTATTTTAATTTTCTGCGAATTAGGTATATGCGAATAAAAAAAAATCTATTAAATTCAAAACAGTGTTGTTTGCATATATGCGAAGCTGCGCACCAAAGGGTTAACCAAGTTCAGTAAAAAGTTGAACAGTTATATTTATTGCTGTGTTAGTCAGTTTTCCTCTATGCTAATTTGTTGACGAGTGCAGAGATTATGTTTTCAAGATGCTGTGTCGGGTAGCATAGGATATCAGCAAGACAGCTGTTTCGAGACAAGTCTAAAAATTAAAACAATTTTTAAAAGAATTTTATGATTTATAGATGATGTACAAAGGTTTACTCATTAAATAATTTTGGTTATTCTTTTAAATCGTGTTTTTTTTCTTGCAATTTTAATATCCCTTATAACTCTATTCCAGATTACCTGACTGGTTGCCATTACTCGAAAAGTGTAACTTTTTCGTAAAAGCTAAACATTGATATCTATTTTACTCCCACTTTAAAAGCATTAAAAATTTTGTTCTTTACTAACTTTTAATGTATCTCAATATTTTTATGTTGAGTTGCAAATAAAAATGTAAATGTTATTCCATAATACCCAAACTTCCTCTACATACATAAAACAGGATTTAATACATTACTTTTAGCATCCTTTCTAACACCTATTTTCTCAAAAATTAGCAAACACTACCATTGAGTTACAGGTATCCAATTACATGCAAATGACTAATTAGGTGCTAAAACATATTTTTACTTTCTTCTATCTTCTATAGAAGAAAGTATTGTAATTGAAATTTTTTTCGACTTCCGGTTTCCGACGGATTTACAGGTTTTAGGTGTCAGAAGTCCCAAAAAACATGTTTATACAAAATGTCTGTCTGTTCGTCCGTGTGTCCATCTGTCTGTGTGTTGCCATTGTACCATCGAAAAGTGTATGAAGTTATCCATAGAATTGAACCAAATTTTTTGTGAATGTATTTGGCTGTGGCAAGTATCCTTCTATTTATGCAAGTATCCTTCTAGCCTTCTATTTAGAAATAATTTGCCGGAAGGGGACGCTGTTATAGTATTTTTTGTGCCATTTTCATTATTGTACTATGGAAAAGTGTATGAAATTATGCATAGAATTGAACCAAAATTTTTGTGTATGTTTTTGGCTATGGCCAGTAGGTTTTCCCTGAATTTGAAAAAATTCTGCTGGAAGTGGTCGCTGTAATAGCGATATCTGTGCCATTTTCATTATTGTACCACCAAAAAGTGTATGAAGTTATGCATAGAATTGAACCAAATGTTTTGTATATGTTTTTAGATATGTCCTGCAGGTCCTCCTTCGATTTGGAAATGTGCCGCCGGAAGGAGGCGCTTTAATAGCGATGTCTGTACCATTTGTCATTATTGTACAATCAATAAGTGTATGAAGTTATGCATAGAATTGAACCAAATTTTTTGTGTATGTATTTAGCTGTGACCAGTAGTTTCTCCTTGAATTTGAAAATATTCTGCCGGAAGGGGTTGCTGCAATAGCAATTTTTGTGCCATTTTCTTTATTTTACCATCGAAAGGTGTATAAGGTTTTACATAGAACTGAACCAAATTTTTTGTGCAAGCTTTTGGCTATGCCCAGTAGGTCCTCCTTGAATTTGGAAATATTCCGCGGAGAAGGAGCACTGTGATAGCGATTTTTGTATAATTTTCTCGGTTTTTCATAGTTATATTGTCCATCGGTGGATCGTGCAGCGTCGGGAACTCGCGTCCTGCTAAGCCGGCTATTCGCAAACAGCTGATGACAGCAGAATAAGGAAAAACTATTAATTTTAATAAATATCATGATTTAGATTAACTCGTTTTTACTCCGATTAATTGACTAAGCAGAAATTTAAGATAAAAATCAAAGTTTGTATAGTATTGAACTAATAATATTGAAGTATTAACATGTGTAAGTACTTTTTGAAATATTAAGATGTGTGAGATAGAAGAAAGTTTTAATATTGGCACATCCAACTAGTTTTTATCATCTTTTTAAAGCGGCTCAAAAAAAAATATTTTTCCTCTCTCAACAGCGAGAACATTTATGACATGTTTTCAGACTCATAAAAGCATGATATTTGCAGGCATGATAATTGAAGTGATTTGTAATAGAGCAATATTTTTTTCATTTTTCAATACAAGAATTACATGTTGAGTTATAAGTGATTATTGTGCGGAAATTCAGTTCAAACGCCAACTTTGACAGTTCGATTACCTAATTTCATAATAATTGCACCTGCCAACTTGATACGTTTGCAAACAAAAAGGAATTAAAAAATGTGTCAGAAATTACAGTTTGGTTTAACAATTTTAAATAAGGTTGATTTAACAACCTTAAACCTTTGGTCAACCTTAAATAAGGACACGTTTTTAAAATATGGTGAAAAGATTGCAATTTGCTGCCTTTAAATAAGTAGATAAAGATATTTTAGAATTTAAAAAATGGGAAGTCTAAGCAATGCATTTTCTGAAACAATGGCACCAATTACCCTCACTTAATATTGAGAAGTACCCTTCTTACCAGCTTAAATTTAAATAACATATTGACTCCTGTATACCGCGCAATAGTGCAACTCGCTCGCCCCAAGTTTTAATAACTTTTTTGAAAAAAAAAAATATTTTATAAAAAATGTGAGAAAAAGATTTTACAGTGATACCTCGGTTTTCGTCGATAATCCGTTCGAAAACAATCGGCGAAATCCGAAACCGACGAAAACCGAGACAATTATTTCCCTAAGAACCTATGTAAATCCAATTAATTCGTTCTAAACACTTCAAAATAGGTACTAAAAACACATTATATATATAATAAGTATGGTGTTTAATGCAAAAAAACAGTAAGAAATTAATATATGTTTCTTGGCGTATAGTATCAAGGTACTATATATGGTATCCTTTCCCTTTTTAGTCTTTTGGTAGCAGTGCTAGCTTCAGTTTAAAAAAGCCTCAAACAAGCTGTCCAAAGTGGTCTGTTTTTGCTGGCTCTTTAATATTTGCCTAAAATTGGACAGGACGTTATCATTGAACAAGTTACAGACACGAATTGCAACAGCGTCAGCTTTGTCTGGGTGATTTTTCTCCACAAACCCCTGTACGAAGCCACCTCCACATACAAAAGACGTCCTTAATCTCTAAACATTCTCCCCTGTCTCCTCCTCATCATCTAAAGCTGCTATCAGATTCACCAACTTTTCCAGCAACCAACTTTTCAGCCGATTTTAACCCCAACTTTTTCCCGTTCAAAGGGAGAAAAAGGTTACAATTGTCGTTGCTAAAGTTGGAGGAAAACCAGTACTACTAGTACCAGCGGTTAATATTTATCGCCTATTCTTATCAATCGCTTATCTCTGATTGGCTGAAAGGTTGAAAGTAGGGGGTGGGGAAGTCGCGGAGGCATTAGGGGGGCGGAAAGTCGCGCAGACTTTTTTGAGCTGTGGATAAAAATTTGGGGATATTGCTGTTTACTATCACACTGAGTGTTGAGACAATATTTCGCGAAAAGTTAAAGGAAATCAAGAGTTGGCTCAAAAATTACTCGAAAAGTCGGTGAATCTGATAGCAGCTTAAAGCAACTTATTCGCCTGCCGTCTGTTTCACTTCTAGGTGAAAGTTTTGCAGTTCTTCAGTAGTGAGTTTTTCATTGTGTTCATCCACCGACTTTTCCACATCCTCACCACTCACCTCCAAACCCATGGACTTCCCGAAATCAATAATTGATTGCACCACATGTGTAGGGTTTTGAGGGGAAGGCTCAAACCCTTCGAAATCTGTCTCATGTACACATCCTGGGCATAATTTCTTCCAGGCGGAACTGATCGTCCTGAATATCACTCCCTGCCAAGCCTTATCAACGAGGCTAATGCAGTTGAGAATGCTGAAATGCTTTTTTGAGAACTCTCTTAAGGCTGTTCTCAACTGCTCTGCTCAACAAGCGCAAAACGTTTTGACACATTTACAATTTCATTTTTTAACGCAAAGATATAAAATTGGAAAGCCTGACCATGAAAACGATTTAGAATCGAACTGTGTTTTCCATTTTTGGATCAATCAATTACCTATTGAGTTATAAGCGATTTTGATCACGTGAGACGGCATTTTTCTCCCCTTATTGACTGGATTTTCTTCCTTCGTTCGGAAGTTCGGTTCAAAATGCCAACTTTGTCAGTATTTTCTGTAAGATCTATTGCGTTTACAAGAAAACGAAAAAACAGCTCGATGTCATAGTTTCTGAATAACAACACCTTCTAGTTTCATGCGGTTCCGAACAAAAATTAATTAAAACTTATGTCAGAAAGTTGACCCTTTGGATTTGAGAACAGCCTTAAGGACAATTCTGTATCTGATGTCACCTCAAAGCATCTTCGAAACATTGCTTTTGTGTACAATTTCTTGAAATTTGAAATGACATTCTGGTCCATGGGCTGGCTAAGTGGTGTGGTATTAGGTGGCAAGAACTTCACTGTGATAAAATTGAACTCCTTCTACAAGGTGTCTCTCAAATCTGTAGGATGTGCAGGAGCACTGTCCATTACCAGAAGGCACCTAAGGGGCAACTGATTATCCTGGAGGTATTTTTTCACACTTGGTCCAAACACTTCATTCATTCACTCATTGAACATTTGTCTCGTGACGCATGCTTTCTTCTTTCCTTCCACATCACGCACAATTTACTTTGAATCACATTGTTTCTCTTAAAAACTCTACGCGTTTATGAATGGTACAATGGTAAGGGCTTATGGTTGTAAGAGTTTACATTAACCTCCTTTATTTCCCTCCTTTTCTTCAGAAGGGAACTTATTGTGGATGGCGATTTCCTGTACATGCGGCCGATTTCAGAAATCTTAATGGCGCTCACATATTTTTAAATAATTTTCTTATTCTACTCGAGAATGTTCCTGGCCTTGTTCTTTGAAGGGCTTTTGGTTCTGAAAACTTTCTTTGCTCCCATGGTGGAGCTCACGTAATCAGTAAAAAAAACACAAAAATATACTGTAAATAAACGAAATTGTTTGCTTAGACGCGCGGAGTAATGCACACACGACGAAAAACAACGCCACACAGAGCAGGAGAATGCGTGGCACGTGGGTCGCTCGGATAATCCAGCGAGATCATGTGGATACGCCGACGAAATCCGAGGCAACCGACGAAAACCGAGACAAATTTTTCGCGGACAAAATCAACGAAAACCGAGGTATTACTGTATTCTATTAAAATTTATCAATTATATTTAATATTGTACAATATTTACACGATATATTTCAAGATTTGGCATATTTAAATATAAAATCTTTCCCAATAATGATGTAATAAGGCTAGTGTTACTAGATATTAGAAAAAGAAGGGCTTCGCTCGTCTATACGGTTGTTTCAGGGGTCTTGGGTAATTAAATTATAGGTTCGATGTCATGGGTAATTAAATTATGGTTACAAATTGATTGATTTTTATCAACAGTTAAAGATTTTTGAATGATATGTTTTTGTTTTGCTTTGTTTTAGAGTCCGGCCATTGATCCAGTCATACGAGACATGTGGAGAATATGGGGCCATGAACAAATATCTAGAAAAGTTTTCCCTGTTGGTCTGGGTACGTCATTGTCCAAGCTAGGGCCGCTTTACGGATCTCTTTCCGGAGACACGGGGCACGAGGCTGTCGTCAATATGGGCACCCTCTCTCACGTGCCAGTAAAAGAAGGTTTGCAGAGCGTCATCAAGTGCCTGAAATCCCAAGATATCTCACAAATAAGTTAGTACGACATTAGTTGATTTTGGAAAATTTCTCAAGCCAAAAAATGAAGTTAAGGACGCAAATTTCCCTCTCTAATGCTAAACATATGGGCTTGGCGTACACCCGTATTTTTCGAATTTCTCCTCTGAAAATTTAAAAAAAAAAAACTTCTCGTTTCTGTATTCTCTTCTTGAAGAAAATTTCTTCATTTTTTATTTACTGAAATGTTTCTAAGAATATATATTTAATTTTATATTTTAAGTGTTAAAATAAGTGAAGCAGGCGAGCTGTTTAGCAAGATTTTAACACTTTAAATAAAACTAACAATGCATTTTATAAATACTTTGTCTAATTAAAAAATAAATAAACATTCTACAAGAAGAGCATACAGGAAATATAAGCAAAAAAAATTAATTTTCAGAAGATAAATTTGAAAAATACAGATACATTCCAAGCCCATAGGTTTAGCATCAGTGAGGGGAATTTCCCATAGAGTAAAGAGAAATAATAGAGATGAAGTATTGTGTCTGGATTTGACGCCGAAAATGTAACCCTAAAATCCATTACATTCGGCCCAAACACAACCATGTGCTGAATTGACACGCTTGTCAATTCAAACCTGTATGACTTTGCTTTTGCTTTACCGTTGCAAATTTTTATTCCTAAATCGCGTGTTGAACGTATAGGTTTGATCAAATTTCGATTAAAAATGAGAATATGGGCAGTTATAGGATGAAATACCTGTTCTCTGTTCCACGTGCTCGTCTTGTTTGGGCCGAATGAGGGCATTTAAATTTGAGCGATACCCGCTTTCGTATTGCAAACCGTTTTTACAGCATACTGCATCTCCATCTGTCTCTTTCCTCCATGGGAATTTCCAGTCTGACTGTCGTTTGTTTGTTTTATTGGACACATACATCAGACTTGTGTGCTTGACAACAAGGCCCGCTTATAAGTCATCGTCCATATACAGGGACGCGATAGCCCAATGAAATTTACAACACAGAGAATTTTTACATCCGGAAGCTCCACAAAGAGTGTGCAATGGAGCCAGCGGGAGTCGAACCCGACAAGCCTCCTACGCTCTAAAGCGATTAGCAACGTGGTGTCTTAACCACTCGGCCACGGAGGCCCCTCTGACTGTTGTGGAACCTTAACTTTATTTTTTGTAAACAAAGGTGGAATTTTGTGATCGATTTTTTGCGCACTTCTCATATGCTATAATTATAAACATTATGTACACAGGTATGTTTCCGATGGATAAAAAATGTATAATATTTTAGAACTTAATTAAAAATTAATAAATTAATTGTAAGGCATTTTTCCATTAGCTGGTCGCAGGCGATAAATCGTCAAATATTCTTTAAGGTTACAACTTTTTACGAGTTACAAGAAGAATTGAGTTAATGATAAGCCAAACCACTCTCGTCAAAATATCCCAACAAGCTGTGAAACTGCAACACTGAAATATTTTAAACACTAAAGAGTAGAAAACATAAATAAAAAACAAAAAGTATCATAAGTTAATAAAATACTCTTTTATCATTTAATAGTTTAATATTAATTAAACTATGATTATATGTTGAGAAAAGAATTTAAAAATCCTGAATAAATAGTTTAAATAATGTTTTCTTTTTCTTTCCTGTTGCCATATATTAAAAAAGAAGCAGATCAAATATTACTCATATATTTTTTAAATAAATACACTAATTTTCGCTTTCTATCAAGCGCAAATTAAAATGAGAATTTTCAGTAATCGGAGTTCCGTTTTTTACGGGAATTTTTACCCATAAATTGCAGAAAATTTTCCGTTTTTCTGATTAAAAACCGAACTTAAGTCTAGATTGTCAGTAGTATTTCCGTTTTTTAGTCCGTTTTTTTTTTTTTTTTTTTTTTTTTTTTTCTTTTTTTTTTTACAGTGAATGGTTTGAAATTTAATATATATAATCGTTGCAGAATTTTGTCGAGTCATCTCAAATTTTATGAAAATCGAATCAAAACTTAAAAACATATTAATAAAAGTTTTCTTCATTCTATTAAATCTCATAGCGTAATTAATTCAACGATATCCCATTATAGGTAATGATTCTAGGTTACCATGATGATTACGTCTTATTTAAAATAGAGTCCTATTATTTCGGTATTACTAAATTCATATAGAACCGTAATAAATTTTGCATTCATGCCTTTTTGCATAAGAATGCAACAGCTATTGCATTCAAAATCTGAATTTTTATTAAATTATAGTTATAGTACGAACGCACCTCATTTGCCACGTTTGACGCACAATTTCCGACTCGTTGTTTATTATCAACAGTCGATAGTCTCTTTGGATTAGGAAATCATTATGAAAAAATAATTACTTTTCACATATACTTTTTTCGATTTTATATCTATCATGAAAGCAATTTAAATCATATATATTAATGCTAAATCGACTATACTGCATGTTAACTAAAATACATTATGACATTAAATTAATTTTTTACATGTGTGATGATTTATTGTGCATGTGTTATAGTTTTTTTTTTTTTTTTTTTTTTTTTTTTTTTACTTGCTAATAAGTTTGTGCCTATAATTTGCAGAACTTAAAAGCTCAGACCACGACCCAAAATATCATCCATGCAGCTGTACTGTCTGTAAAATACAGCCACAAACAAGAAGAAATTCCAGATTAAGAATGTATAGTGATTTTCCAAAACAGTCCATAGGTAAATATTAAGTTTCTTTCTTTTTATAAGATAATATATTTTATTCTTTAGGCAATCGATATTTTTCTGTTATTTAATTTTTATTTTTTAAGGGAAAGACAACTGAAGCAAAATCACATGTAAGATTTATTTTTTTTCTGTGGAGCTACTAAAGCGATTTCAACAGCTTTTTTTATTGTTTTGATTGTAGCTAAACTATAGAACTAATGGTTCGGCAAGAAATTAAACATAATGCATTTACGCTATTTTGCACACAGTAACAAAAACAACAACAAAAAATACCCGTTGTAAAACAGGTGATATTGATGTACCTTTTTTTCCGAGAACTATTGTAGCGATTTGAATACTTCTTTAAATAGTTTTTGCTGTATCTAAACTACTTCAGTAAGAAAAAAAAATACAATAAATCACTAAAAACCAACGTTCGAACACAGAAAATATACAAAACAAACACTGTGAAAATTAACAGACGTATACGTTTCGTGAGTAATGAGACTCACATCATCAGTGTATAAATTAAAATCGACATCCCCCAAATACATGAAAGACGAAAACCCAAATTTCGGTAAACAATGCACCGAAAGACCATCATGTTCCAGCAAACAATGAGATCAATCGTTAATTTACAATAGTTACACAATTTCGCAAAAAAAAAAAAAGATTTTTTTAAAAAATTGAGTCAGAAAAACGTCTCAAAAAGTTTCGCGTTGTTGAGCGGAGATTTTTTTTTTCATAACCACCCTAGCTTTAAAATGCAAACCTTTTTCTCGCGTTTCAATAATTAAATAGAATAAATAACAAAAATTTAGATCCTTTGAATGTAGTTTTACATGTTAGTTTAACCATTCATTCTTACAGATTAACACGTTGCAGATTGTGTCGATAAAATTTTTAACTGGTTTTAAATTACTGTATATGAAATTTCTCAGCTACCAGA
This sequence comes from Maratus speciosus, assembly GCA_963932465.1. Taxonomy (NCBI): domain Eukaryota; kingdom Metazoa; phylum Arthropoda; class Arachnida; order Araneae; family Salticidae; genus Maratus; species Maratus speciosus. The sequence goes on from OZ010788.1 coordinate 525,821,969, forward strand.
TACAAATGCAGCATATTTTATATTTTCACGTAACATAGTTAATGAATTATTGTATTTCAAAGCTGTAACGTCTATTTTTGAACAACTTTTCTATAACTACCACATTTTCTTCCCTTTTATTCTCGTTTAAACATTTATTTATTTATTGGCCATACTACACATTTATTTCCGAAATGCATCTGAATTTTGTTGAATTATTTAACATATTGGAAACCATCTTTTATTCATCATTAATGATATCGCATGTAAGATATTTTAAACTTGCCAGTTCGATCTGGTGCGCTTCTCTTTCCCATATAGTCCTGTAGGCAAAAAGCACATGAGTCTGATTAGTGATCAGGGAAATCAAGGTGTCCGTTTCACTCGTAACAATCCTAAACTTAATGATAATTTCTAATATTTAAATTCAAATCTTTCGTCTTCTCTTAAGGATGTTCTCAAATCCAAAAGGGCAACTTTCTGACATAAGTTTTAATTTATTTTTGTTCGAAAATGCATGAAACTAGCTGGTGTTATTGTTCAGAAACTATGTCATCGAGCTGTTTTTTCCATGTTTATGCAAACGCAATAGATCTCTCAGAAAACAGGGTCAAAGTGGACGTTTTGAACCGAGTTTCCGCGCGAACGGAGAATAAGCACTCAAGAGCGGGCGAAAAACGTGTTTGTCACGTGATCAAAAACGCTTATAACTCAATAGGTAATTGATTGATCAAAAAATGAAAAAAAACAGTTCAATTACAAATTGCTTCCATGACCAGGCTTTCTAATTTTATACCTTTCCGTTAAAAAAGGAATTTGTAAATGTGTCAAAACGTTTTGCGCTTGTATAGCAGAGCAGTTAAGAACAGCCTTAACATTATTAATGCATGTTAAGGGGGCTAGTCAGTCAGCTTCGGAATTCTCCTCCGTAATGTTAAATCTATGGACTTTTGATGCATTCGTATATAGTCTGTATTTTAGAAATATTTTGGAAACTAAGAAAATTAAATTTAAAAAAATCAAAAAACGCTACTGCGTAAAAAGCGAACTAATTAATTATTTCTCATCAATGTGAAACTATTTTTTATATTACTTGCCTATTTTTTTTTTTATCTACTTGTATTGATGACTTTTAAGTTGTACTTAATTGTTAGTTCCTATCTATAAACACTGTTTTGACGAGGTTTATAGATCTCGACGAAAGTTAGAGTTGAAGTAAAGATAGAGATCCTACCTACACAACTTCCAGGTTGTGGAACGGAGCTTCTGACAGTAAAATAGTCGATGAAACATCATCTTCATTTTGAAAGACCTATCCAATGATATGCCACTCAATGGGATGCGTAAATTTTTTTCCATCTCTACTGCCATTTTGTATTTTACGGCCGCCATTTTGAGTTTATAAAAACAAAACCTAACCTCTAACCATCAGACAGTTAAGACGAATCGATAGAGACCTCATTCATTAAAATCCATCCAGCCGTTGGGATGTTTCGAAGATATAAAGAAATCCACATACCCAGATACGCGTGAAACACATAACCCTTTTTGGCAGTCGAGAAAAAAGAGACATCGTCTAGGAAGTGTGCACAAAAAATAGAAGCTAAAAATATTAATTTCCCGAGGAGATATTTTAAATATACGAATGCATCAAATGCCCATAGATTTTACATTAGTGAGGGGAAATCGGAAGCTGAGTGACTTTTTGCTGAGCTGAGTGACCAGTCCCCTTAGCCATTTGCACTCGAGAGGTTGCTCTCACTTACCACTAGTACTGCCGGGTGTCCTGCGTAAATCGATCTCCGAGTGCTCTGGACACCAGTATTTTAAAGTAACTTTCTTCACCCTATGTAATGGAAGAATTATCTGCGATTAAAGATGATGAAATAAACTGTAAGAAATCTATGGTGTCCAGAGCATTTGGAGTTATGATTTACGCGAGACACCTGGCAACACAAGTGGTGAGTGAGAATCACCTCTCGAGTGCGAGGGATTAATATCGTTTCTTCGAAAATTAATAAAACTATAACTTTGTAACTGACATTTTTTTTTTCCAATTCCTCGAAATAAAATCGCTATACGTTTAATTTTACCAGTAAGGGAAAATCAATCGATTCTATCTTGTAGTTACTTTTTCATTTTGTGTATGCAGTATGCATCGCATGTATGACAATATCAGGGGTCTGTCTAGACTTTTCTCCCAGGGTTCTGTTTTTTGTGAAATTGTGAACAGCTTTTTAGATTTGTGAAAAATCTTGTGATAATATTGTGAATTTGAAATTATCCTTACATTCAGGTTCTTGTTTATACATTTTTTATAAGATATATGTATGTAAAAAATATATTTTCTTTATATATGTAAAAGTGACAAGTCCGATTTTACCTTTAACTGATTAAATTTGTGGAGAGTTCAGTTTGGAAATTGACAATTTTTGTGAAAGGCCTATTTTTATGACAAAAAATTGTGAAAGGGTCCTGTTTTAAGGTGAAAAGTTTTGTGAAGGGTCTTGTTTTCAGATGAAGAATTTTGTGAAGGGTCTTGTTTTGAAAGGAAAAATTTTGTGAAGGATCCTTTAAAGGACCCAGTTTCTTCCTAAACACATCCCTGAATATCTATCTCTGTTCATGCCATATGTGTGCATAAGTGATACGTTTGGCACTATGCAAATATCTTATACTAGCTGCTTTCGACTGCCAGGCTGTCCGCAATTCCAGCGCTCCATCTAGTCCGTTTTTTGAAAACCAGTAATTTTTAAGAGAAAAATTCGTGGTAAGTTTCTGCAACAATTGCAAGAAAAACGCCGTCTCAGGTAATTTTCTACAAAACTTACAAAGAAGATGTTTCTTTGAAAAAAGTGGTGTTAAAAAAACGGACCGAGTTCTGCAATTCTTATTTACCTCGGAATTCACTCAGTCCTCGGCAAAGAAATTTCATAATCAATTCGGTAAAACTGCTTTGTTTACTTGAATGGAATTTTTTTTTAATATTGAAATATGCGATAACAATAGTTATAACAATGATAAAACAATGGAGCGTCAGTGATTCAGTATGTGTCAGAAATGACAATGCTTATATTATATAGAATGATTCTTTAAGACCGTTTCGGCTCAAATAACTGGTAATCGATACATCCATATCTTTTCGACAATTTATCGTATACGCTTGCACAATATGTCTTTTCTTACAAAATCAATAATCCACTACAACTTTATCCAGTGTTGTAGTCGTAAAAAAACAAAAAGAGTATACGCTGAACGTTCATAGCTCATGAACGTTCATAGCTCGAGTATACGCTAATAGCTTTATTTGAGAAAAAAAGGGGTTATAAAGAGCTTCATAAAAAAAAAATCCAGAAGGTATCCTCCGTATACCCCTACTACGCCCCTAACTTTATCATTGATCTTTTGGTCGTATTCACACAATTTTCAAGATACGATCTTTAACACTGGAATTTACTGCTAGAGGGCTCTTCGAATTACCCGAACGTGTACTTCACTGCTGTTTTATACTATACCTCTATATTAGGGATGCACAACCTGTGGCCTGCGATGGCTTAACAAGTGGCCCGCGAATTTCATCAATTTATAATTGACAAAAATTGCAATTCTTGACCATAGGTTGCAGGAAAAAATCGTGAATTTCTCAATTTGCCGCGAAAAACAACGCGCACATTTCGTCAGTCAGTTCAAAATCGCGAATTTCATTAATCGCCCTGCCGATACCAATTTTGTTGATCAAGCACGGGAAAATCGCGAGTTTCGTCAGTTTATCGGGAGAAAAAGTTGTGAATTTAACAAATTTGCCGCAATTGCAAGTTTCAGTCAATTAAGAATTGGGAATGTCGCTTACTGAGCGATGAAAAATTGAGTTTCGTCAATCGGGCGCAGAAAAATCGCGATTTTTGTCAAATGTCAAAAATGTCGGTTGATTCTCTAAAGCAGTCTTAATATTTTGAAATTCTTGAACAACTAGGTGCGGTAAAATTAAGAGTTTCATCGATTAGGCATGAAAAAATCGTGAGTTTCGTCAGCTTATCCCGAGCAAAAGACGCAAATTTCGTCAACTTGGCGCGTGAAAATTGCAAATTTCGTCAGTCATTTAAGATATGCGAATTTCACCGATTATGCGCGGGCGGAAAAATCGCAAGTTTCGACAATCGGGTGCGGAAAAATCGGGAATTTTGAGCATCGGGCATGAAAAAATTGCAGATTTCGTTGATCGATTGCAGAAAAATCGAGAGTTTCTTCAGTTCATCGCAAGAAAAAGTCGTGAATTTCGTCAATTTGCCGAGAGAAAAAAATTAATTTTCATCAGTCAGTTAATAATCGCGAATTTCGTCGATCGAACACGAAAAAATCGCGAGTTCTGCCGCTCGGGCGCGTAAAAATCTTGAATTCCGTTGATATATCACGGGAAAATCACGATTTTTGTTGATCGGCTGCAGAAAAATCGTGAGTTTTGTCATTTTATCGCGAGAAAAAGTCGCGAATTTCGTCAACTGGACATGAAAAGATTACGAGTTCTATCGATCGGGCGTGGAAAAATTGCGAATTTTGTCTGTCGAGTGCAGAAAAATAGCGAAATTTTTCGATCGGGCGCAAAAAAATCGCAAATTTCGTTTATCACGCCGAGGAAAAATCGTGAAATTGTTGATTAAGTGCAAAAAATTGAGTCGATCGGCTACGATAAAATCGAGAGTTCGGCAGTTTATCCCGAGAAAAAGTTGTGAATTTCGACAATTCAACACGGTAAAAAATTGAAAATTTCGTCAATCAGTTAACAATTGCGAATTTCGTGGACTGGGCGCGGAAAAATCGCAAATTCCGTTGGTAAGGTGTGGAAAATTTGCGAATTTTGTAGATCGTTGCGGGAAATTCGAAAATTTTGTTAATAGGGTGCAAAAAAATTGAGAGTTTCGTCAATTTAACTTCGTTCATAAAGTTCACATAAAAGTAAAGTTCACTTAAAAAGTTCTGATAAAGTTCACAAAGTCTCGCCACTCTCATGCATATGTTTATTTTTAGCACTTTTAATAAAGCAAAATTTAATCCCCCGAATAAAGTCAAGGAATATTTTCACTCCTTGAAAATCATCTTTGCTTATCTGTTATATATGCATACATAAACTGTTGATAATCCTTGCCAACTGAATTGGGTATGGTATGTTGACTGGGTAGGGGTAACTAAAGGGGTAAAACTGCCACTCCTCTGAAACCATGTTTTTTATACGCCATATCCCCACCTACCCGAAATAGAATTATCTCTGTGTTACTGATGTGGCCCTCGACAACCCAAGCATTTTTCTAAATGGCCCTTCTCTTAAAAAGGTTGTGCACCCCTACTCTATATATTCATGTCTATACACGGGAAGAGCGATTTTGTTAAAACAACAAAAAAAATAGTTGTGCTAACCAAATTTTGCCCCATCTAAATATTTTTTGTTGAACTGACAAAATCATTTTGTTAGTTCGATAAAATTTTATTGAATGGACAAAATCATTTGATTAGTCGAACCAACATTTGGTCAATCCAACCAAACATTTTAGCTGGGGCTATATTAACTAAATCTTTTTTTTCCGTGTAGCTAACTCGGTACACCATTTATTTGAGCCGAAAGGGATTAAGAAATCATCTTGTAGATAGCGTTTATTACAATATCAATTTTAAATCTAACCCTGTATCACCATAATTAATATATTTTTTTCTCTTTTAATTAGCATCTTCATCAGAGAATTCAGCTTTCCATTTGCCGCTACAAAAGCGAATTCCTACAGATGATTTCTGCACTCGGACTGCTGTGTCATCATTCCGTCTCCAGCCAAATGTATCCTCCTTCAGTTATCACCATCATCACCGCCATCATTCATTTTTATCTACGGACAGTAGCACCAGGTTACCTCATCAAACTCTGTCACCATCAGATTCGCCTAGATCCACCTATATGTCAGCAGCTGCGTCTTCTCACGTGGTTCAGCCGGTTCCACAATATCTGCCGCTAAATCTCAAAGCTTTTTCTCAGAGAATGTTGTATGGATATCCCATGATCAATAAGCCTCAATATCCGTTGTCGATACCTGCGAGATCAAATCACTGAACAAGAACTGACACAGACACATCTGGTAGAACTGTTTGTAAATAACGCGATACATAATTTAATATTTGGAATCACTTATCAAAATACACTGTTGCTGTTCATATGGTGCAGATGTGAATTCTTTAAAACAGAACAACAGAAGGGCTACGAACGTAAATTGCCTACAAATCACAAAAATGAACTAACAGCGCATTATTTTTGTTTTCGGTGGTACTTATAGCGCTGTGAAACATTTTAGGGCTGTTCTCAAATCCAAAATCAATACTTTTTGTTAGATTTGTTAATTCAGTTTTGGTCGCAAACGCGTGAATTTGGCACGTATTCTTATTTGGTAACTTTGTAATCAAACTGTTTTTTTTTGTTGTTGTTGTTTGTTTGGTTGGTTTTTTTTTTTTTTTTTTTTTTTTCAGTTTTTCGGTAAATGCAGGAGATATTTTTTGACAAAATTTGCATTTTGGACAAAGAAAGGAAAAAACTCCTGTTAGGATACAATAATCGCTTATAAATTAAGATGTAATTAACTATGGAAGCGATTGGGAATCGAACTTTATTTTCCATTTTTTGATAAACAAATTGCCTATTGAGTTATAAGCGATTTTGATCACGTGACAAAGACATTTTTCTCCCTTCGCTGACTGGTTTTTCTGCTTTCTTCAGGAACTTCGGTGCAAAACATCAACTTTCCGACCAAAAGTAAATTTAAACTTATGTCATAAAGTTGCCCTTTTGGATTTGAGAACAGCCTTAAATAAAAGAGGCCACTTTACAAAAGTTCTCTTAATAAAATAGGCCTCTGCACAAAATCCGTTCTATAAAAAATATACTTTTCATTATTTGTTTTCATTTTGTAAGGTTTTAAAATGCGTAATTTACAATCAAAAGAAGTTCACCAGAAAGGAAACTTTTGCAGAATGACTTCAGGCAATTGTTATTAATAAATGCTTGTTTCGAATTTGAGTAACTGGACTTTATCTTTCGTTACAAAATCTTATTTTTTTCAAAAATATAATAAATGTCATAAAAATAACTTTTTAACCATTTGGAAAAATGGTTATTGTCCTCGTCAGAGTAGGAAATCAAAAGCATATCTGAAGCTTTTTATTAGTTGAATACGCATTTTATTCGTTTTCTGATTGGTCTATACAGTAATCTGTACTTTCCCTTTAATTTCAACAGAGATGGATACTTCTGTTGCCACTATGATAAAAAAGTAATAAAAACTATAAAAAAAAATTAATAACTCAGAAACATATTGAGATACAGCTTTCAAACAAATTGCATTTAAAAGTACATTTTTTTCTCTATACGACGGTGTAAAAAGTAATATTGTGGGATGTTTAGAAGTTTAAGAATGAAATTTCAAAACTCAATTTATTTAAATTCATTTTAAAACTGGTCGTCAGATTTGTTGGAAATCTGACGATAGGAAAAGCCTTTTCCCGAACAGCCAATGAAATGCTTGGATAATACGTGAGTTTCAGGAAATCTGACGAGTCGCAGGCGATTTTTGTCGCTTGGAATTTTTACGTGTAATAACACTATTAATGTTTAATTCATGGCGTACGTAATGTATGATCAACTCCGTGCGATTTTTTATGTCTTAAATTTTAGTCTTTGAAAAAATCATTTTCCAAATGGTCGTTGTAATTTGTTAAATTGCTTTTATTATTATTATTTTTTCACAAATGGACCCCAAGAAAAAAAAAACCTGCATCAATCCCTGCAAAGGTAGTAACTAAGCAACTGCTGTCAATACCGCAGCAACTCTATTTGGCGCCAGGTTCAAAATACCTTGTTTATTGTTCTACCAGTAGTTGGCGCATAATATAAAATGATGGCGCCGATGAAGACTATCGACGTATATTTCAACCAGGGAGATAGAGCACTCTACTCTACCTTCATGATTTCAACGAATGTTGCTTGGTGAGGGGGTACCTCCGCATTACCATTGCTGCAGCTCTGATTGTAGTTAATGGCTACTGTAATAAATATTATGTTTGCAATTGTTGACGATGTATTTTCCTGTTCCAGGATAATATGTAAATACCCCCATTTACTTTGTCATTCTTTTAGGAAAATATTGTTACTTGCGCTATGGACGTAATCGATTGATTCAAAAGTGTAATATATCGGCTGAATAAATGTATTATTAATCATTATTATTTCAGATTGTAGGAGAATTTCTAGTGTTTACAATCTAATAGCACTGTAAAAACTTAAACACAAGAAAAGGACCTAGCACAGTCAAAGTAAAGTCTTTCAAATACATTTTCCATAAAGTGGAATACACTTTTTGTAAAATAATTTATGGTATGTAGAATTAGAATTTTGTATATAAAATTAATGCCAAATAAAATGTATATAATCTCAGCATTTGTTTATAATTTATGGTTTAGATAGAATTTTATTGACTCTCTTTTAATTTTCGTTTTATTTTATTTATTTATTTATTTATTTCGTTTTACATATTAACCCTTTATCTACAGACGGTACTGATAAGTACCATTAAAATAACTTGTTATAAAATTCATTTAATACAGCGATTAGTTGTAATACAGTTTAGAATGAGTTATAGATACATTACTTTATCTTGTTCGAAAAGCATTATTGGTTACACAAAACAAAAATATTTTTAAAAGGATAATATTTTTTTTTTCAATTATCTTGGCGTTGGGGAGGTGGAATTTTTCAATTCGAAAGTATTTCTATATTTCTCTTGTAAGAACATTATATTTGTACATTTCCTAATTCTACGAAATACTAAGAAAAATAGTTAAAATAAAAGATTTGAGTGAGGTTATAAATATTGCACAAAATTCCTATAAATTCAAATTTAATTAATTCTTCTAAATCCTTCAATTCTTCTAAAATCCTTCTAAAATTTATTAAATGATTACGTAAATCTTCTAATGTAGTGGAAACAATTCACGAAAAATGCTTTAGAAGATAAAATTTTCATGAATTCATAATTCAGTAGATAAAGGGTTAGTCGCGAAAGAATGATGTTACTTTCAAAGAAATAACAATGAAATAATAAAATATATGCATATAATAAAATTTTGACACATTTTACGTTGTGTGGGCTATTAAATACTTTACAAGTAGGAATTTTTGAAAAGTCATTACATATGCATCAGTGAAAATCGTATTTTATTATTTATATTGCTTAATGAGTAACCACCTAATAAAATTTCTGCATAGCTTAACATGGTATTTCGCGACCGGTAAGGAATGCTGACGCATGCATTCATATTTCGAAAAATAATTTTGAAAATATGTATATTTCAAAATATTATTTTTCAAAAAGAAAAAAATAGGAATTGTAACATGAATTTTTTAACAGAAATCAATTTCTAGAAGCTTCAAATATGCGAATGCAAAATTACAGCTCATTCTGGAAAGTAGGTTTTGAGTTATGCTTTAAAAAAACTACACGCATTGCAATCTGCTGTGCAATCAATTAATAACTGCAATCAATAAACAAGTAAAAATTAAATTTAAAAAATCCAAAAACCCGGCTGCGTAAAAGCGAACTAATTAATTGTTTCTCATCAATATGAAACTATTTTTTATATACTTACCTATTTTTTTTTATAGTTCCTATCTATAAACACTGTTTTGATGAGGCCTATAGATGTCTATGAAGGTTAGAGTTACAGTAAAGCTAGAGATCCTACCTACACAACTTCCAGGTTATGTAATATTTGAACGGAGCTTCTGACTGTAAAATAGTCAATGAAACATCGTCTTCATTTTGAAAGACATATCCAATGATATGCCACTCAATATGGTGCATAATTCTTTTGTTTCGTCTCTACCTTCATTTTGTATTTTACGGCCGCCATATTTTATTTATAAAAACAAAATTTAGCCTATAACCATCGGACGATTAAGACGAATCGTTAGTGACCTCATTCATTCCGATATTTCGAGGGTATAAAGCAATCCACATACCCAGATACGCCTGAAACACATAACCCTTATTGGCAGTCAGGTAATAAGTAATTTAACGCTGGGAGTTCCAAACTGCAACATTATTAAAATGCACTTGATTCTTTCTCATTGACCGTAATGTAACTGAATATTTCAAATTTCAAACGCTTCAATTTCAATAGAGATCATACTACAGTAAATGTCAATAACACCCTAATTGAAAAAGGAAATTTCTAAATTTATTGTTTCAGTACGTTTTTTAAAGCTGTTAAAAATTACATAAAAAAAAATAAATAACAGAGCCTCAACAACGTGAATCTTTCCGATACATTATAACATAAAAACTTTAAATTTGCTGACGTTTACTGTTCAATCGAATATCGTTTTATATATATATATATATATTTTAAATATATTTGGAAATATAATAGAATTGCTATGAGAATGATAACTTTTTCCTGATTTCTGTGTCAAAACCAATTCAAATACCAACTTTGACATCGTTTTCAGAATAATATTTTGCCATTTTTTCATAAGAAAAAGAGAAAAAGTATTCGATTTTTTAATATCTGAATAAGAATATCGGTAAAATTCGTGCATTTAAAAATATGCATATGGTTTTGAAAATGTGTTGGAAAATAACCTATTTAGACTTCAGAACAACTTTCTCAGAAAGTGCAATTGGAAGCCTATCTTCATTTCCTGTCTACTAATCCCTTTTTTCCAGATGGCGCGGCGTATCTAATTCCCCGCCCCCCCTTCCCACTATTTGCCTGGATGCAAAGGTGGTATGTTGTGGGATGACCATTTTTTTTTTTTTTTTTTTTTTTTTTTGGGGGGGGGGGGTAAATTACAAGCTTATGAAATATCATTGGTCTTTTAAAATGTCAATCTTTGTAATTGGGATACACCACCCCGATGGCAACGTTATCACTCTGTTAGGGGATTTCGGTTTTTCAATTGACTGAAGTAGCCTCTTAAACCTGCATCATTCCTAAACTGCTTGTCCGAATGACTTCCCGTTTGCTATATGAAAGCAAAATCTACCGAAGAATCCAAATATGATGCTAAAGTTGGGTATTTCTGTTGAATTTTTTCAAGTTTGGTGCAATGTCTGTATATAGACAGTCCCATCGGTAATATTTAAGTATGGCATTAATTCGTAGACACACTTTTATACAATGATTTACGACAGAGTTAGTAAGGAGTGATTACTTGTTGTTTCCCAGGTGTATGTGGAATCGTTTTCTAAAAACTCGGTTTCAAAATTTTGATAGCTCATAGCGATCCTTAATTTTGAAGTGATGCTATAAAACAATATATTAAGAAAGAAATAATTTAATCCAGATTATGAAGCAATGATGAAGAACGTGAGTTTCAAAAATTTCCTTATCCCCCCCCCCCCAAAAAAAAAAAAAAATAAATAAATAAATAAAAGAAAGAAAGAACACGTGGGTAAATGTGATCACAGATCGCACAGAGGGTTTCGTTTACTATTCCTTTCAAAACACTTTATTCTTTTGCAAAATTTTTTAGTTCCACATTTCGCAACCAGTGGGCGCACTCTATTCTAAACAAACCTTGATCCGAACGAAACTCTGTTTTACAATCTATCCGTAGATATATTAGTCGAGCGGATTGGGTCCATAGCACCCGAGATAGATAGGCGCCCCCAGGCAATAAAAATTTAACTAAAATATGTAAGTCTATGATGCATAATATGAAAGAGTGGTCAAAGGCTGAAAAAGGGGGAGGTTAGAAAAATTGCTAAAAATGCATTAGAGTCCGGAGGGGCAAACAATATAAGACTTTTTGAAAATTTTATGATTTTTAGTGTGATCGCAAGTGTTCTGCTATAAGTATGCAAATTTTCAAGTCTCCAACTTTATTAGGGGCTGAGTTAGAAAAAATGCTTAAAATACACAAGGTAGAGCCCAGAGGGGTAAATATAAGACTTTTTAAAAATTTATGATTTGCCGTTTGATGTGAGGTGTTCAGTTATAAGCAGGGATGTAGTGGAGGGTATACGGGGGTATACGCCGTATACCCTCTGGATTTTTTTAAGGAAACCGTATACCCTCTGTTTCTCAAGAAACCTATAGAATATATACCCTAGGGTATACCCTCTGCCTTGAGCGTATACCCTCTGCTTAGAACGTATACCCTCTGTTTTTTTTACGACTACACCACTGGTTATAAGTATGCCCAATTTGAAGTCTCCAACATATATAGTTTCTGAGAACGGACTCTATGACAGACGGGCAGACAGACAGGCAGAGGAGTGATACGAATAAGGTTTCGTCAGATGAACGAAACCCTAAAAATCGTGGTTTTTGTATTCATCTATTCTGTTAGTAAACCTGTACCGAAAAGTATTACATTCTGCAACAGAACTAGTTTTATCGTGTATTTATGGCATTGTAAAATCTTTGTTTACTTTCAAAAATCTCCTTATATGTCCTAGGGATTTGGGAGGGAAAAAAACTTTGATTTACCAAAACTTTCTTTCCTTGATAAGGTGAGCTTTGAAACTCATGTCCTCAATTGTTTGTTGTGTATTTCTATTACTATAATAACTGTCAAGAAGAAAATTTAAACATACGGAGAAATTTAATTATACAAAAATTCTTAAAAAGTCAGTTATTTTTAAATTAAGGTTGTTCTCAACTGCTTTCGTCAACTAGCGCAAAACGCTTTTACACATTCACTAACTCATTTGTAAATGTAAAGGTACAAAATTGGAAAAGCTGACTAGGAAACCATTTGGAATCGAACTGTTTTTTCCATTTTTTGATCAAAAGATTACCTACCAAGTTATAAGCGAAATGGGTCACGTGACCAAGGCGTTTTTTCTCCCTTCCTGACTCTTTTTCTTCTCTCGTCTAGAAATTCTGTTCAAAACGTCAAGTTTGGCAGCGTTTTCTAAAAGATCTATTGCGTTTACAATAAAACGGAAAGAACAGTTCGATTACACAGTTTCTGAATACCAACACCTGCTAGTTTTATGCGTTTCCGAACAAAAATCTATTTAAACTTACGTCAGAAAGTCGCCCCTTTTGATTTGAGAACAGCCTTAATGCTTATTTATTATTATTATTATTATTATTATTATTATTATTATTATTGTTATTATTTTAGTAACCTTTCGCGTTTATAGCAACCTGGAAAAGCTTTCTTATGGAGTGATCTAGTTTAGCTGCTCTTGGAGGGTCTTAGTGAATGGAGCTTTTTTTTTTTTTTTTTTTTTTTTTCAATTTTCACAGTTTAACTTGTAATTTTCCCTTATTTTTTTTTTAACATAAATAGAAAAAAAGACATAATTTCTTTTCGAATTTTCGTTGTTTTCTTTGACAATTAGTTGATTAAAATATATGGGGTGTTCTCTCTCTCTTTTATTTTTCTTTTTTTGCGGGAGAGGGGGGAGACTGCATTTTTATGGTTTTATTAAATTAAAATGTAGTGGTGTGAACAATAAAACATCAAAAAAGTATATTTTTGAAAGATTTTCATAATTTTGGCCACTAGTATATAATTACAGTAACATATGTATTTTTTAAATGTAAGTACATAATTTGAAACTGATGCTTTGCATAATATCTTCAAATATAGACGATAGATGGCAGCACTACAAACAAAACTAGTGTTTTGAAAGCATAGATCATACTAGGTACATGGAAGAAGGAATACATGGAAGAAGGAATATTTCCAACTTCTTTGAGATCATAGAATTGACTTTACGTCGCTAAGCTAACATTTCGTTTAAAATTTGAGAATTAAAACTTTAAAAATAGTTTTTCTTAAAGATTACGAAAGTATATATGTATTTTAAGTAAATATGGGAAATTATGTAACGTCAGTTGCTCAACAGAGTAGAAACTTGGCGAGTCACGACAAATAAAAAATTCTCATAAAAAAATTTCCTGGATAGTAAAAAAGATTGTATGTTTTTAAATTATTGTCTGTAATTTATATCCTTCTGTATTATTTCTACCTTACAAGAGTAATGGTGTAATTTTTATACGGATATTTACCACCAATGCAATATTTGTTGCTGTACTTTTACACCTATATAGTATAATTATTATTACTATCTAGGAACTACTTTCATTAATTGAGTAATATTCTTTAGTCTATTTTCACTTTAAATTTCCAACAAAAATTAGAAATTAATTAACATAGGTGGAACTGAATTTTTGTTTGTAGTTTGTCAAAAATCTTAAACAGATGGCTAATAACAGATGGTTTGTTGGCTGTAAGAAAGAATAACTTGAGTTAATAATCTTTAAAATGTTTCAAAACATATATAAATTTTTAATTAATTAATTAATTTTTATAAATTATTATTATTATTACATTTTTTTTTTTTTTTTTTTTTTTTGTAAAGAAAGCGGGGCTAAATTATTTTACACATATATTAGTCTCTACTAGGGACGTCGTTTTCCCCATTCGCTTTCAACCTTACCCTCGATCTACTATTTTGACGAAATGAAGTGAAAATAACTAAAAATCTAATTTAAAAAGTAAAATTATTATGATTAAGAGAAATGAATTTGGAAATTCTGAAAATATTATGAAACATAATAAAATGCTACGTTATCATTTTTAAAACTTTTTAATAGATGGCAGCACTATATAAAAACCAGCAGTTTAATGATTTCGGAATTGTGGACAAGGGACAACTTAGAAATAGGAAGGAAGATAGTATCTTCCTATGAGGGACAAAGGACAATGTACATATAGAAACTGAAGTTTTATAAATATTATTACATCCATGGCATAATTTCGCGGAAATGTAACTCAGTAAAAAACAAAGGTTACATAAGAAAAGTACACATGAAATTATTTTATTATGAAAGCTCTATTAAAATATTTTTTATACACATAGAGTACTGAGTCACTGAGTAAGAAATCACTGAAATCGCTTTGGTGTGTAAATATTTTTTTCGAAAGACATTTCTGCAGTTTCCTAAATTTATTGAAATAATCACTAATTTTGGATTGTTTATTTTCTCCAGAACCGGCACTGAACAGTAAACATTGCATTTCTGATACTAATGCAGCCGCTTTATAGCTATTGCGTGTACTCCTGACGAACCGGTTTACTATGTCAAAAGCACTCAGAGCATCTCCGAAGTTTGGAATCGATTGATCGTTCTGAGTGGGATCATCATAAACAGACACGTTGTAAGTCGGCAAAAACGGGAGGCAAAGCGCAGCAAAAATTCTGAAATTATTCTCAGCAAAACGTACAAGTGAAACAAAATTTCATCCAGAAACGCAAAAAAAGAACGCATAACTGAGCGAAACATATAACTCAGCTAATTTTTAACGGCAAGCAACTCGGACCTCTGAGTCGAAACGCATAACCGAGGGAAACGTACAATTCAGATAACGTATAAGCAGGCCCGTAACCAGATGGGGCCTGAGCCCCCCCTAGCTTCCTCTAGAGCCCCCTCTAACGATTTCCCTACTTTTTATTTTTTGAACAAAATGTACGTTTTAACTTTAAAAAAAAAAAAAAAAAAAAAAAAAAAAAAAAAAACATTTAGATCTTTTAACTGCTTGAATGCAATGGAATATGCCAAACATTTTGCGTTCAGAACCCTATTAGATTAGTTGTTTTATATTATCTTGCTTGCGATACAATTCTCGAAACGCGTTCTAAGTAGGAACATTTCTTTCTCCCGAAAAAATTAAGTCCAGATGCACTAACTAGCCACCACATGTTTTCGTACATCTTGACATTTTAAAAGCAATGATCGTATACGGGATGAATGGAAATAGACATATGCTGCTCAAGTTAATCGATAATTAGTTAAGCAATGGTTAAACGCCTTCACTAAAACGTAGTCACAAAAAAGATGTGTTTCTAAATGTTAATGATTTGCCTGTTGACATTATGTATTTGACAGCAGATTTAGTTAATGATGAAATATCACTTGGAAACTAACTAGAATGTTTGTTGAAGGAAATTAGAAAGATAACAAAATGTCATTTTATACAAATGGAATAAGAAAAATAATTGCTTGAAAGCCAAAAATTGTTTCATGCTATGGGTGTAGGCAGTAGGAAAGCAGAGGTAGGGCATTTTTTTGTTTGCTTTTTGAACTTCCGTCTAATTTTTTTTTCTTGTGTTCCATGAATTTGCTAAACATTTTTTTTTTCTATTTGTCATATAAGAATAAAAAACATTAAGGGTGTATTCGAAAAAATATTTTTCCACCCTCAACAGTTCGAAATTTTCTGAGACATTTTCAGACTCATTTTTAAAAGTAAAAACACGAAACTTGCTGGGGTGATTTCTGAAGACATGTTTAATATGCCGTGTGATTTCATTTTCAGCTCAATTAATTAGAATTTGATTTTTAAACAACTATTTTCTCGGTATGACCATTTTTTTCCTTCCCAGATCGCCCGCTTCGGAAAATTCGGTTCAAAACGTCAACTTCGATAGCGTTTTTTACAGTATTTTCTGCATTTATCAAAAAATTAAGGAGCACCGCACATTATATAGTTTCTAAATAAGAGAATTTCCCAGTTTGATGCGTTTGAGAGCGAAAATGAATTTTAAAATGAATCAGAAAATAAGCAGTTTGGATCGGAATACACCCTTAAGGCTCCTGTCCCTGCCTGCGAAGGCACTCATCAGCTAATGCTAATCCTATGGGGAGGGATTTTTCTAATATCTCGCTCCCATTTTGACATTTTTAAGTTTTTTTTTTTTTTTTTTTTTTTTGCATTGGATAGCCGAGGTCCGTCTCAACAGCGCACCTTTCATACTTTTTCGATTTTGGTCGCAGATATTTTTTATAAAGTTACTTTCACTTTCAAAATAGGTTCTGAAAATGAAAGTGTCATTCTAAAAAATATCTCCAACCAAAATCGAGAAAGTAAAAAAACTGCGATGTAGAGACGGACCTCGGCTATCCAATGCAAAAAAAAAAAAAAAAAAAAAAAAAAAAAATTAAAAAGAAAAAAAAAAAAAAAAAAAATGTCGAAATGCAAACGAGACATTGGAAAAATCCCTCCCCCTAGGATTAGCATTAGCTCGTGAGTGCCTTCGCCGACAGGGACAGGAGCCTAAAGTGAAAAAGCATGATTAAGGTTAAGTTTATTATAAGATTATGACAAAAATGTCTTCAACTATTTGGCGTATGCTTCATTTAAATCTATTTTCAAGTATAAATGCGCTAGTTTCTGACACATTTTCGAAATAATTTTAATGATAAAGGCATAAAATTTGCAGATATGATTATTCAAGCTCAAGGAATTAAACTGTGTTCTGTGTTTTATAAGGCTGTTTTTCAATCTAAACCAGCTACTTTCTGACATATTCGCGAATTTCTTTTATTTATAAAGATATTTGCAAGTATTCAAACTATACAGAAAATTTTTAAAAATCTGTCAAAAAATGACGGTAAATTTGACTTTGTTGGCTGATTTTCTTGGCATTTAATGATGAAATGCTAGTCATCGAGTAGCAAATGACTATAAATCATGTTAAAAAGCAGAAAAACCAACGTTTAATATGCACAAATAATACATGAAAAGCAGCAAACAGCTGTTTTGAATCTACTAGCCAGATTCTTCTTCAGTGCAAGATAGGGAAAAAGGAACAGCGTGCTACAAAAAGCAAGGCTGAGCCTTTGGCTTATAGATAGAAGGGATAGAAGGACTTTGGAGATAGAAGGACTTTTCTATAAAGAATTTTTCTGTATTTTGTTATGTCCGAAAGTAACGTACGTAACAAAGTATTTGATTTCATTATTATTATTACTGAATAACAAAAAGTTAATTATACATATATATATATGTAAACAGACACATTTACTACATTCTTAGTCTTAAGAATTTTTTAAAAACTAAGAGCAACGTCCAAAATCTGTAACGTACGTGCGAAAGAGTGTCCAAAATTTGTAATGTACGTAACTGCTAATTAAATGCTTTAATCATTAATTTTCCTGAATAGTTGTTGTTTGTGTATAATTTTGTAGACATACTATTATAAAATATTTATATATTATATTTATAGACAAAATACTACACTATTAAAAAAAAATTGGCCTTAAATTTGAAAATTTTAAAAATTACATATAGTTAACGTTTAATGATCCCACTTTTGAGAATGTCCCATATTAAAAAATTGAACAGAATATGATATTTAAATCTATGTAATGTCTTCAATTTAAAGAAAAAATATGTGAAAAGAACTGTATCCTACAGTAGAGGTCTGCACGATCCCGGACTTGGCTAGAAGCCTGTACTAGGCCGGGATGGCGAAATGAAGGCGAAGTTTCAAACGGGCCGGGCCGGCAAAATTTGAACGTGCCTGCCGGGCTGGACCGGGCCAATAAAAGAAATTAAGCGGGTCTGTTGTCCCGATTTAAATACTTAAACGCAGACGAGAAAATATGAATCATTTTCAATGAATGTGAGTTTCACGAGAATAAGTATAAATGTGCGTTACGAGCCGATACTAGTTTGCCACCATCAATATCGAAAAATAACATTTTCCAGCGTAGAGATCGGCATCGGACAGTTACATGGCGTTTGAGCCCGGGCTTAATTCTTCCAGCAGACTCGTGCAGGACCGAGATCAGGCTTGCATTTTTTTTTTCAACATAGCCAGAAATGGAGTTTAGGGCAGGCAATTGTTTTGTAAAAATATTAATAGCGATAATGAACTTCTATTAACGGAATTTTTGTAAATATACTTGAAGGTGGTTCTCAAATTCACTGCTCAAAAACGAAAAACTTTCTGACACATTTTTAGCTGTAAAGGCATAAAATTGATAAGCCTGTCTTTTGAAGGGATTTGGAATATAATAGCGCTTCCCATTTTTAATAAATAAATTTTAGAGATATAAGAGATTCTTGTCACGTGACTGCAGGTTTTTCTCCTTTTCCGTGCTATCGTCTCCGGATATTCGATTCAAAACGCTAACTTGGATAGTATTTTCTCAAAAATATATTGACGTTTTCGAAAAGAAATGAATTTAGAAATGTGTCAGAAAGTGCTTCTTTGGATTTGAGAAAAGCCTTAAGGAATAACAGAAATATTTTCGCAAATCTACTTTTTATAATATACTCTCAAAAGTTATCATCATGTTTTTAACCTTCCCGTTTTTCTTTTATTCTAAACAATATGAATTTTTTAATGAATCCTTATTTGAATGTTGAAACGTCTAAGGCTCTAAGTAAATCATTAATGTTGCTATTGTGTATTTCCTGTCTTGCGAACATATCGTAAATTTAAAATATGCTGTAAAATTATCCCATAAATATGTATGCAGTATTCTTTAAAAGAATCTTAATTGTATGTTAAGAAAAATCTGAATTTTTTGTAGAAATTGAGTCGGGTTGAATCGGGCCGGGCCTGATTTAATTGATTTTTCCACTGGCCGGGTCTGTTTTCACTGATTTTTGTTGGACGCGTGAACTGTGAAAATATGAACGGGCCGTGTCAAGATAGCTTTCGTTCGGGCCGGGCCCGCGTCTGGAAATTCCGGCCCGTGCAGACCTCTATACCAACAGATTCCTTTTTCTCAGTTTTTTTCAAAACGCATCTTTAAAGAAATTGTCATGCTGGGCGGTTGAAGATTTCTATGCGTTTGTTGTATGAATCGGTGTTTTTGTAAATAAAGATGTACTTTTCTGTCAGAATGCTAGCATGATAAATTACACTAATTTATTCAACAGAAAGACTGATTTGATTAATCAGTGGTTCAAATATGCATTTATATAATCAATGTTCAATAGAGTAGAGGGTTGATAATCCGGACCAATCGGGGCCGATGCCGATCCGGTTAATGAAAGATCCGGATAATTGGACAAGTTTAAAAAACGGCTATGGCAATGTTTTTCAGGTAACTTCCCTTCACATTTTTTTCCAGGCTTAGGACTGGCAATTGTAGTGGTGCACATTTTAGCATATTACAAATGGCCTGTTTAGAAATTATTTTTTTAAATTTTTTAAAATTTTATTTTTCACAAAATTGGTACAAAGTTATACATAAAAGTACACATAGAAATTATTGCGTGTATATATGTACACACTGTACGAACAAACGCGAGCTGAGAGAGGGGTGGGGGGGGTCCCTTTTCCAAAGACACCAAGGGACAAAAGAAGCAATATGCTTAATAATGCAAAAATTGCAATGGGAATAGAATACAGTGTACAATCCATTAGTTTTCCTTATTGAAATTTAAATAAAGTCATTTTTTATGAGGTGTCGGATGCTATCTATTTGTTTCCCATTAAATACAATAAGTCCAAGAGCCGACAGCACAAAAACCTATGTTATCAAGCATTTAGGAATTTTATAATCATATGTTTCATCTTAAACCTAGATCTAAAATTTGACTGTTCAAACATTTATGCTTTCTTTTCAGAATCTTATAGTCCAAGAGCCGACAGCACAAAGACCAATGTTATCAAACACAAGAAAAAAAACCTTTATTTTATGGGAGAGTAGAAGTAGGGGAATCTAATGACCCATGTCTGTCGGAAGTGAAGCAGTGCATAAGCCAAAAATTAATACCACCAGTGGTTGACTCGTAAGTTTATCATTCTGTTTGTCCTAGAAAACAAAGGTACGAAAACATGAAGGATAGTTGTAGGACAAACACAATGATAAACCTACGAGTCAACCACTGGTGGTATTAATTTTTGGCTTATGCACCGCTTCACTTCCGGCAGACATGGATCATTAGATTCCCCTATTTCTACTCTCCCATAAAATAAAGGTTTTTTTTTCTTGTCCTTGATAACATAGGTTTTTGTGCTGTCGGCTCTTGGACTATAAGACTAAATCACACGGGATGTAGAAAAGTTCTATTTTAGGTAGGTTTGCTTAAGAGGTACACCGCCCCTAATTGTTTTATATTTATTTTCCGATTACCATGAAGAATATTCTGTTTAAGAATTTCATTATAGGAAGTTCCGTTACTGAGAGATTATGCTTTAGACGGGTTCCTTTATAGACAGGTCCATTTTATCAGTTTTACTATATTTAGTTTGCTTAAGATATGGATTGTTAAAATATGTTAGTCCCACCAAAAAAATTCAGAGCCCCCTCTGACTGGACTCGCTGGTTACGGCCCTGCGTATAAGGGTGTATTCGAAAAAATATTTTTTTCACCCTCAACAGCTCGAAATTTTCTGAGACATTTTCAGACTCATTTTTTAAAATAAAAACATGAAACTTGCTGAACTGATTTTTGAAGAGATGTATAAGAGGCCGTGTGATTTCATTTTTCGCTCAGTTAATTAGAATTTGAGTTTTAAACAATTATTTTCTCAGTATGACCATTTTTTTCATTCCTAGATCTCCGGCTTCGGAAAATTCGGTTCATAATGCCAACTTTGACAACATTTTTTACAATATTTTCTGCATTTATAAAAAAAAATCGAGAAGCACGGCACATTATGTAGTTTCTAAATAAGAGAATTTCCCAGTTTGGTGCGATTGAGAGCAAAAATGAATCAAAAAATAAGCAGTTTGGATTGGAATACATCCATAAGTGGAGTTCGACCGTATCTCTATACAACTCGAAATAATGTTTCCTCTCTATAAAATAATAATATTTATGCTCTTTTTTTTTTTTTTTTTTTTTTTTTTTTTTTTTTTTTTTGTAATGTTTCTTTGTGAGATAGAAAAAAAAAAGGAGTAGTAATAATTTTATTTTTTTACAGGCAAAGTTCATAGGTATATACAACTGTCGGTGAATGCATAGATTGGATGATCCTGAAAATAGCCGTGAGCGCAAACAACTGCCGTCATAAAACAAAGCTATCATTTCGCTAAATTATACAAATTGACATAATTTTTATTTTACATAACGAAAAAACAAATAAATTAGTATAACATTAATACAAATAAAACGTCGAAATAAAAATCACTTGATGACCTAAACACGTGTAACTTGCTTAAAGTCAAGTGAATGTGACATTTACGATCAACCATTATCGACATTTAATCTTATAGTTTGGCGATAGACTTTTTGGGCGACGTGATAAGCAAGAAGTACCATCATTAATAACACAAGATGTAATTCATGTATCTGAGAATGATAAAACTGTTCGATGACAAACTGTTTCAATAGTCATGCCTGTAAGTTTCACGCTTTTATGCTTTAAAATAAGCCACAAAATGTGGCAGAATTTTTTTTTTTTTTTTTTTTTTTTTTTTTTTTTTGAGCTGGGAAAAATTATTTTGGGGATAACCGACTTTAGTAAGGCTGTGATAAATTACTTTTTGACACATTTCTGAATTCATTTTTATTCACAAACGAATAAAATTATTAGCAGGTGCTCTTATTCAGAAGCTATATAATCGAACATTTTTTTTCCAGTTTTTGGTTGAAGCAGATTTTTCAGAAAATACTGCCAAAGTTAACGTTTTCAACCGAATTTCCGGACGCGATAGAGCAGGAAAGGAGAAAGAACTGTTGCCACATAATAAAAATGTCTTATAAATCGGGATATAATTCATCTATCAAAATATGGAAAGAACCACTCGATTCCAAATAGCTTCAATAGCCAGTCAAGCCTACAAATGCAATGCTTTTGTTTTACAAAATAAGTTCGTAAATGTGTCACAAATTTTCGCACAGTTAAGGCTGTTCTCCATTGCTCTGCTCAACAAGCGCAAAGCGTTCTGATACATTTACAAATTCTTTTTTTAATGGGAAGATGTAAAATCGGAAGTCCTGACTATGGAAGCCATTTGGAATCAAACTGTGTTTTCCGTTGTTGTTTTTTTTTAAATAAATTACCTATTGAGTTATAAACGATTTTGATCACGAGACAAAAATGTTTTGCTCCCTTCCTTGAGTGGTTATTCTTCTTTCGCGCGGACATTCGGTTCAAAACGCTCACTTTGACACTATTTTTTTGAAAGATCTATTGCGTTTGCAAAGAAACGAAAGAAACAGTTCGATTACATAGTTTCTGAGCAACAACACCAGCTAGTTGCATGCATTTCCGAACAAAATTAAATTAAAACTTATGTCATAAAGTTGCCCTTTGGATTTGAGAACAGCCTTAATAGCAGCAGAGTGTCTGAACTTTAGGAACTGAAGTTTATAAGAAATTTTAGGATCAATTGAAACAACGAAATTGTTTGGATGGAAATTAATTTTTATATTTCTGATTAGAAGAAAGTGCTTTTTTTTGTGTGTGTGTGTGTGGGGGGGGGGCAGCTTATGGCTTTTTTCTAATAAATGTATTTCATCTTTCGTCTTCAGAGTTTTATAAGCATTTACTGTCTTATATCCTAGTGACTCTTCTTCAGTGCCGGCGCACCGTTGCACGGGGCCCCAGCAAAGCAGTTTATGGGGCCTAAAATATACTGCAATACTGAACTAATAAAATTTATTTTAAAATTGTATATATCTTAGAATAATATGTAATATAAATAATAAAATGTATGTAAATAAATGTACTTTCATATTTAATATGCTTAATTATTTTTAATTTCGAAAAATCTTTTATAATTTTTAAATACTTATTTTTTTAGTTTATGGTTAATTTCAAGATCATTAAATCTATATATTCCTCGACAATTATATCAACGTTGCTTGTAATAAAATTAATGCAGAAAAATCTCGTTATAGCGAATATCACTTTAACGAATTTTTCAGTTTAACGAATATTATTTGAATTGTTAAAAAAATACCTATTATCCTATTTCATTATACAGTAAAATCTAGATTTTACTGATAGATTTCTAGATTCTCAAATCCAAAAGGGCAACTTTCTGACATAAGTTTTAGTTTATTTTTGTTCGAAAATGCATGAAACTAGCTGGTGTTGTTGTTCAGAAACTATGTAATTGAGCTGTTTTTTTCCATTTTTTTGCAAACGCAATAGATCTTTCAGAAAATAATATCAAAGTGAGCGTTTTGAACCGAATTTCCGCGCGAAGGAAGGAAGAGACTCAAGAGCGGGCGAAAAACGCGTTTGTTACGTGATAAAAATTCCTTATAACTCAATAGGTAATGGATTGATCAAAAAATGGAAAAAACAGTTCGGTTCCAAATCGCTTTCATGGCCAGGCTTTCTAATTTTATACCTTTCCGTTAAAAAATGAATTTGTAAATGTGCCAAAACGTTTTGCGCTTGTTGAGCAGAGCAGTAAAAAAAGGCCTTAAAAAGGGAAAAATCTATAAATACAGAAAAAGGTCTTCATTTAAGCAAATAAATATCAATCTTATGCTGTCATCTCTCAGTAATAGATAAAGACATTTATAGACAATTACTTCATACAATTTTCATGTTGTAAAGAAGAAGAAAAATTAAAAAAATTATTAAAATTTGAAACGTCCCAAAAATGGGACGCTAGGCATAAATGGGTTAACGAATATTATTTGAATTGTTAAAAAAATTCCTATTATCCTATTTCATTCTACAGTAAAATCTAAATATTACTGTATTTTATATCTAGATTTTACTGTATAATGAAATAGGATAATAGGAATTTTTCAGTTTAACGAATATTATTTGAATTGATAAAAAAAATTCCTATTATCCTATTTCATTCTACAGTAAAATCTAGATTTTACTGTATTTTATATCTAGATTTTACTGTATAATGAAATAGGATAATAGAAATTCTTCAGTTTAACGAATATTATTTGAATTGATAAAAAAATTCCTATTATCCTATTTCATTCTACAGTAAAATCTAGATTTTACTGTATTTTATATCTAGATTTTACTGTATAATGAAATAGGATAATAGGAATTTTTCAGTTTAACGAATATTATTTGAATTGATAAAAAAATTCCTATTATCCTATTTCATTCTACAGTAAAATCTAGATTTTACTGTATTTTATATCTAGATTTTACTGTATAATGAAATAGGATAATAGGAATTTTTCAGTTTAACGAATATTATTTGAATTGATAAAAAAATTCCTATTATCCTATTTCATTCTACAGTAAAATCTAGATTTTACTGTATTTTATATCTAGATTTTACTGTATAATGAAATAGGATAATAGAAATTCTTCAGTTTAACGAATATTATTTGAATTGATAAAAAAATTCCTATTATCCTATTTCATTCTACAGTAAAATCTAGATTTTACTGTATTTTATATCTAGATTTTACTGTATAATGAAATAGGATAATAGGAATTTTTCAGTTTAACGAATATTATTTGAATTGTTAAAAAAATTCTTATTATCCTATTTCATTATACAGTAAAATCTAGATTTTACTGTAATTTATGTCTAGATTTTACTGTAATAATGAAATAGGATAATAGGAATTTTTTTAACAATCCAAATAAGATTCGTTGAACTGAAAAATTCGTTAAATTGACATTCGTCGTAACGAGATTCTACTGCAAAAATATTCACTTTAATGAATTTTTTAGTATAGCGAATTTAATCAATACTCCGCAGGTATTCGTTGTAACGTGATTTTAACTCATATTTTCATTTAACTCATAGTTGTAACTCATATTTTCTCAAGATGAAACATTTAAAAACTAATCAAGAGGAAAAATATTATTTTATACAGAGAAAAGATTTGCTCGAGAGGCTCGGGGCCCCTAAGAAGACCCTAACTGACGCGAGGCCCGGGCAGGGCCGAAACTAAGGGGGGGGGGAGGGGGCATGTGCCCCGGGCGCCAGAACGAAGGGGCGCCTAATGAAGATTTTGTTTGTCGATTTTTCTCGCATCTATGTTTAGCACGGTATTGTTAAAATCATTCTGTCTAGGGTATGCAAAACATTAAGGCTGTTCTCAAATCCAAAAGGGCAACTTTCTGACATAAGTTTTAATTTATTTTTGTTCGAAAATGCATGAAACTAGCTAGTGTTGTTCAGAAACTATGTCATTGAGCTGTTTTTCCTTTTTTTTTTTTTTTTTGCAAACGCAATAGATCTTTCAGAAAATAGTGTCAAAGTGTTCGTTTTGAACTGAATTTCCGCGCAAAGGAAGAAAGGGACTCAAGAGCGGGCGAAAAACGTGTTTGTCACGTGATCAAAATTCCTTATAACTCAATAGGTAATAGACTGATCAAAAAATGGAAGAAACAGTTCAATTCCAAATCGCTTCCATGGCCAGGCTTTCCAATTTTATACCTTTCCGTTAAAAAATGAATTTGTAAATGTGTCAAAACGTTTTGCACTTGTTGAGCAGAGCACATAAGAACAGCCTTAAAAAATCTAAAGATGATATGGCTGGTTGTGTTTTATGACGGCCAATTATCTACACGAGGGATATAGGCCCTAAGGGGGAGTGCCCTTCGTGGGGGCTTTTCTAAGGGAACCTAACCCGTATTTACGCATGGAAATCCACGGTTCGAAGAAAACCACGAAGACTCCGAACGATTAGGCCGACGGGCGCGATTGGGTTCAAACCCAGCACCTCCCGTCTACCAGCTTCGAGAGCAGAACCTCTCGGCCACTGGTGGGGCAAGAAGATGATATGGCATAAGGATCCTGTATAAAGCGTAATTTTTTTTCCGATTCTTTTGATTTCGTTTTCAAGATTTTAATGAATCAATATATCACAAAGCAGATTACTTAGTTCAGTGTTACATATTTTATGATTGCCTATTTTAAATTTTAAAATAAGTCGGCTATTAGAAAATTAGTGAAATTCTCTTTGTAAATATACTTTGCGGAGGAGGAGGTGTGTGTGTGTGTGTGTGGGGGGGGGGCAAAATCCATATTTGCCCCGGGCGCAAAAATGGCTAGTTTCGACCCTGCCCGTTTGCCCGATGGTTGCGCCGGCCCTGCCTTTCTGAGGCTGTCGCTACCGAAAATTTGATTTACAGATCCTTTGATGTTATCCAAAAATTGAATATTTCATCCGATTTGATAGTTTATGGATAGGAACGCTTTCACACTTTCTGACTTTACGAATGAAAATGAATTCAGGGATGTGTCAGAAAATAGCCAATTTGGATTTAAGGCTATTCTGAAATCCAAAACGCCAACTTTAAGACATAAATTTTAATTTATTTTTCTTCGGAAATGCGTGAGGTTGTTGTGGCTATTGCAGTTGTTGTTGTTCAGAAACTATGTCATATGTGTTTTTTCCCGTTTTTTTTTTTTTTTGCAAACGCAATAGATCTTTCAGAAAATAGTGTCAAAGTGAGCGTTTTGAACCGAATTTCCGCGCGAAAGGAGAAAACCTACTCACGAAAGGATGAAAAACGTGTTTGTCACGTGATCCAAATCGCTTATAAGTCAATAGGTAATTGATTGATCCAAAAATGGAAAACACAGTTCGATTCCAAATCGCTTCCATGGTCAGGCTTTTTTAACAGAAAAGTATAAAATTGGAAGACCTGACTATGAAAGCGATTTGGAATCGAACTGTGTTTTCCATTTTTTGATAAATATACTACGATTTAGTTATAAACGATTTTGATTAGGTGACGAGTCATTTTTCTAACTTCGCTGACCGGTTTTTCTGCTTTCCTCGGGAAATTCGGTTCAAAGCGCCCACTTTGACACTGCTGCTCTGAAAGATCTATTGCGTTTGCAAAACAACGGAAAAAAACAGTGCAATTACATAGTTTCTGAACAACAACACCTGCTAGTTTCATGCATTTACTAATAAAAATGAATTAAAACTTATGTCATAAAGTTGCCCTTTTGGATTTCAGAACAGCAACAAGAGACCAAATAGACGCGTTCGCGAACAAAAATAAAGTAATATGTACAGTGTTTTCACAACGAATTTCAAATATTGACTAACAGATGGCAGCACAGTACCTGAAAATACTAAAACTTCAATAACTAAAAATGACAAAATTCTTTGGATGGGTGGGATTTAATTTTTCATAGAAGAAAGTTAGAAGAAAGATGTCGAACTTGTACCTTAGCGGTTTTTTTTTTTTTTTTTTTTTTTTTTTTTTTCTGATAAATGTATCACATCTTTCATTTTGATCGTCTTATCTCCTGAGGCTTTTCGCTTCCGAAAAATTTGGTTTCCAGATCCTTTGATGTTATCTAAAAATGGAATATTTCATCCGATTTCATAGTTTCTGATTAAAAACGCTTTTAATTTTTCAGAGTTTATGAATGGAAATGAATTCAGGAATGTATCAGGAAATAGCGAATTTGGATTTGAGAACAGTGATTTCACTACGAATTTCAAATAGTGACTAACAGATGGCAGCACAGTGCCTGAAAATACTAAATCTTCAGGAACTAAAAACGACAAAATTCTTTGGATGGATGGGAGTTAATTTTTCATTTTTCTGGTTAGAAGAAAGATGTCGAACTTGTACCTTTGGAGGTGATAAGGTTAAATAATGTATGGAAATGAAATCGTGACTGAGGCAGAAGTTAAAACCTCAAATCACGTTCGTCCGTTTTCATCACGATAAGGAATCTCTGTGGGTGGTCTTGTCTAGCGAAAACCTTCGCCGTGGAAGGGCGCAAGTTCAAATCATAAATTTAACAGTAAGTTTTTGTCAGATAAAAATATGAATGATAGTTCCATTCATCATTTGAAATGAATAATAATAAACTTTATGACAACAGACAGAATATTTCAATTAGATCCTGCATTCGGCCTGTTCATATAATTACGTGTGTTTATCCAGCTGTTTAAATAAGAAAAAGCGTGGGTTTTGAGATTTTCTTTTAAGGCGGTTCTGAAAGAAATATTTTTCACCGCTCAACAGCTCGAAATTTTCTGACATATTCATGAATTCGTTTTTGAACGTAAAAGTATGAATTTCTTAGGCATGGCCATTGAAGTAGTAATTTCAAATCGAATAGAGTACTTCATTTTTCAATAAATGTATTACATCTTGAGTTATAAGCGATTGCTGGAAATGGAAAACACCATTCAAATATATAATTTTTTAATAAGAACACATGCCAATTTCATGCGTTTTAGAACAACAATAGATTTTAAAATGTGTTATAAAGCCTTTGGATTTGAGAACAGCCATAGTTGATAAAACACTTAATTATTATATTTAAATATTAAACTTTTTTATTTTCTAGATTTTAGCGCATAAAGTATTACGCTGTTGCAGT
This sequence comes from Maratus speciosus, assembly GCA_963932465.1. Lineage (NCBI taxonomy): Eukaryota > Metazoa > Arthropoda > Arachnida > Araneae > Salticidae > Maratus > Maratus speciosus. Next base: position 525,850,997 of record OZ010788.1, read on the forward strand.
TTCACAGCAGTTGCCATAATTTAGAGAGCGTGATTTGGCACATAAATACCTCAAGTGGTGTTGTGACTTCTATGCAGTTGTAAGCATATTTATCGACTTATCGCTTTTGCCAGGCTAACGGATTAAATGCCTTAAAACTAATTTAGAATTATTTCTAAAAATATTAAAATGTATTGTCAGCGGGAGAACACGCCTGCATACAAATGTTTTATAATTGTAGCATATTAGGAATAGAGTGAAAAATCTATTACAAAACTTGATCTTTAGATTACATGAACCAAGTTAAGTCGATTCGAGGGTGGGGTGAGGGCTCCTTGAAAGGAACTTGTCGTCCTAGGCGAAAATCAGGTCCTCTTCTTATTGATTTATTTGACAAAACATTTACAAAATATACTCTTAATTTTATTTTAAGTGTTAAAATTTTATTCACAAGTCGTTAGCTTTGCCGGTGGTTATCAAATTTCTTGCTCAACAACAAAAACTTTCTGCCACATTTTCTGACTCATTTTTAACGTAAATGCATAGAATGGGTAGGCCTGATTATTAAAACAATTTGGAATCGAAATGAGTTTTCCATTTTTTCTATAAATAAATTGTACTCATCGAGTTAATAGCAATTGTGGTTACATTGCGATCAGTGGTGTAGTCGTAAAAAAAACAGTGGGTATACGTTCTAAGCAGAGGGTATACGCTCAAGGCAGAGAGTATACCCTCGTGCATATATACTATAGCTTTCTTGAGAAACAGAGGGTATACGGTGTTCTTTAAAAAAAATCCAGAGGGTATACGACGTATACCTCCGTATACCCTCCACTACATCCCTGATTGCGATCAGTTTTTTCCCTTTCTCGCTCACTTTGACAGAATTTTCTGAAAGATCTGCCTTTACCAGGAAAAGGAAAATATCTTTCGATTACACAGTTTTTGAATAAGAGCACCTGCCAATTTCATGTGTTTCCGAACAAAAATAATAAAAAAATGTATCAGAAAGTAACTCCTTTGGATTTTAGAAAAGCCTTAAAATATATATTTCAATACATATTTTAGAAATATTTTGTGAAATAACTTCAATAATCTTAGCTAACAAAATACAGCAGCCAAGAATTAAGATGACATGTTATCTTGTGGCGCCATCTACACAATGAAACCGGAATCACTCTTTTTCATATCTCAGTGTAACGACCTCGTAGCCTGAAAGACTTCAAAGCGGCCGCCTGACATAAAAAAGCGTTATTTTACGAATCTCCTGTGGTGGACGAAACGCTCGTAAAACGACATGGGGTGGACAGCGGGCAGTCGGTTTCAGAATGCGGGGGAGCGTGAAATTAACGACCAACAGTGTTCCTTTTTTTCGTTCCTTTTGAACGTTCCACCTGGAGCGTTGCGCAATGTGGAATGCGGCATACGTGTGGTAGTCATCGTTAAAGCGGGATGTTTAACAAGCAATGAATCAAGAGGAGTTTATGTTTTTATGCGGCTCTGCTTGTTTTCTAGTCGTATTTTCAGATGTGGCAGAGATCTATGACTTGCAGGCACGGTGTATTATGAGTTTATGTGCTTCTGAAAAACGTGGCTTATTTGTTATTAGTCAGGCCTCAAATACCCTCTTTCCTCAACTTTTGGCACGTTTCAGGACAGGGGTGCCCAGAGAGGGGTTTGGTGACGCAAAATGCGTCATAAAATTTATTTTTTGGGGGGAATTTAGAGAAAAAGTACATTTTGGGGGGGATATTTAAAATCTTAATACTATTTTCTTTTTTTTTTTTTTCACTATTAAAAAAGTTTTTGAATTTTTTAATATCACTTTTAACTTATTTTCAACATTCAATTTCCAGAAATGGTCATGTTTTTTTCATTCTTTAAATTCTAGATAAGGGCAATAAGAACCGATTTTGCATCTTAATATCTTTGAAAGTGCGGGAATAAAAAAAATACTTGGTATACAGGTGGGAAAATGTTTAACACATTCTGAAAGGCAATTAGGACCGCAAGACGTGATAATAGGAATAGCTTTCCAGAAGCGTCTTAAGTAATTTATTATATTGTTTGACAGGGTCGAATCGTACAGTCCGAGTGCAAAAATACATTCTTGATGGGTAAGATAAGAAATAACAACAAAATAAGTATTTCAGAGGAAGAGACAACGCTAAAATTACTTGACGATTTCAGAAAACTGGGATTTAAGTACAGTATATTTTAGTGATGTTAGAAGAGTAGTATTATATGTCATTAAAACCGTATAAGGTAAACAACCTGTACAAAGAAAAAGACTTCCAGCTAGTGATGGTCGAAAACGAGATGTTTTTATAGATTTTATGGACATCTCGATATTTTCTGACTGTACAAAATTTTTCTCGATGACTCCAGTTTGCCAGTTGCTTTTATACCATACCCGATTTGATTTTATCAAGAATCGTCTGCGGGAAAACTGGAATGAGTCGGGTTAATAAGGACTAGTTGGCTACGCCCGCTAGTGCGCATATTCTTTAATCGGGGCCTCTAATTTATACGTAATCTTGTAATAGGAAATCTCAAACTGGGTCCCCGCTGCATACGGCCCCGTATAGAAGGCGTGGTGTGCACACACTGCAAAATCTCGTAAACAAAAAAAAAATCTCGAACCGAACGAACCTCGTACCGGATCCTTGGGGGGGGGCGTCAAAGGGCGGTCACAGGAGCTGCATAATATGAATAAATGGTCGCAGGGCTTTCCAACGATATATCACAAGAGGGTTATAGGCAAAATTTTAAAAAGTGCCCCCGGGAGGGCAGGGCAAAGAGGAGGAAGGGTCATCGGAGGGGTATAACATCAATAAGTGGTCACAAGCCTTTCCAACCAAATGTCACATGAGGGGTCTTGAGCTAAATTTATAAAAATGCACCTCGGAGTGATAAAGTGGGGGAAAGGGGCGCGGGAGGTGCATAACATGAATAAGTGGTCACAGTCCTTTCATACAATATGTCACATGAGGGGTCTCGGCTAAATTTAGAAAAGTGCCACCCTGGGTGTCAAAGTGAGGAAATGGGCACGGTACGTGCTTAATATGAATAAGTGATCGCAGGACTTTCTAGTGATATATCACATGAGGGGTGTCAGCAAAAATTAGGAAAGTGTTCCCCCCCCCCCCCCGAGGGTCCAACTATCGCAAACTCCCAGGAATTCAGCCCCGCAAAAAAGTTCAAAAACTGCCCCCCGCCGTGGGGACCAAATTGGGGAGGGGAGAAGAAAGTCTCATAATATGAAAGAGTGATCCGAGGGCTGTCAAATGATATATCACATGAAGGGCTTAAAAAAGGTTGAAAATCCCCCCCCCCCCCGGTTTGTCCACTCTTTCGGCGCGGAATTCACGCATGCCCCACTTTTAATTTTTTATATTTAATAAATAATATTTACCGGAGGACTCCATCATAAAAACACATCTAAAATTATATTCATTGTAGAAATTACTACGATTTTAAAAATTTGTTCGCCCCCTCCGCACCCCCCTCTTTGAAATTTTTATATTTAATAAATAGTATTTATCAAAGGGTTCCAAGTATGTGACAGCTTGATAGTGTTAAAATAAGAGAAACTTGGAAAATTAGGGCTTCATTTCACAGCTCATTGTCATGCCTCTTTCTCTATCTCGTCTATATAAATCTTCTCACATCTCTTCTCGGCCGAGAACGAGAAAGTGAATTCTCATTCTCGGCAACCTATGAAATAACACTAATTGAGAAGCGAAGAAAATTGATTTCTCATTCTCGGCCAACATGCGAAATGTTGAAAAACGCGAGAGGAATAATCGAGAAGTCAAAAGTCGAAATGCCGGTGAAATCATCGAGATGAGATTTGCGGAAATGCCAGAGAATGAGAGAAATGAAGCTTTCAAACTTACCGCATTTCTGGTTTAAGTCATAATATCTCGAAGGAGTGCATTTGCTTATCCAATCTCTTTTTGTTATTAACAGATATGGGTTAGGAGGCATAGTGGTTTATTTATTCAGTTCTGTATAGTCCTAATTTCAATAATTACTGTTGAATTTAGTGTTATTTTGCCCCGAATTTTCCATGTTTCTCTTACTTTAGCTCTGTCAAGCTGCCCCATACCTGGGGCCCTCAGATAAATATTATTTATCAAATATAAAAATTTCAGAAGAGGAAGGTGAGTGAATTCTGGAAGGCGCGAGAATGAACCGACGGGGGATTAATTTTCAAAGTTTTACCGAACCCCTCCTGTGACATATCATCGGAAAGCCCTTTGACCACTCTTTCATATTATGAACCTTTCTCCTCCTGGAGTAAATTTCGGGAGGGGAGGAGCAGTAAGGGGGTGAGCTTTTTAAATCGTTGCGATTTCTACAAGAAATAAAATTTTAAGTGTGTTTTTTTGATGGAGACCTCCGATAAATATTATTTATTAAATATAAAAATTTAAAAATGAGGGTTGCGTGATTTCCGGGTGTATTCTGGGAAGAAAGAGTGAACCCATGGGTGAGGGGTAAATTTCAAACTTTTTGGACCCGTCATGTAATATGTCATTGGAAAATTTTTGGACCACTCTTTCATATTATGAATCTTTCTTCCCCCCTCCCCAATTTGGCACCCCAGGTGAGGCGCTTTTCGAACTTTTTTGAAATCGTAGCGTTTTTATCATTTTAGATCGGATTTTGTAACGGAACACTCAGATGAATAATTTATAATATATTAAAATTTAAAAGAGAGGGGGGGGGAGGGTGTATTCCGGGGCGCGCAATAGTTGGAATCCTGGGGGCACTTTTCTATTTTTTGCCGTCACCCCCTCATATGATATATCATTGGAAAGATCTGTGACTATTACTTCATTGTACATACCTCCCGCGCCCTTCTCCCCTTTGACCCCGCGGGGGGTAACTTTTCTAAATTTAGCCGACACCCCTCATGTGATATATCGTTGGAAAGCCTTATGACCACCTATTCATATTATGCATTTATTGCTCCTCCCCTACTTCCCGCCCCAGGGGGGGTCATTTAACGCCTTCCAGTAGATGGTCTTCTAATAAAGGGGAAATCATAGAACTGATCTCAAATGACGTAAAAAAATCAATAAAAATATTGATACCATTTACCATCCTTTTAGTTCATGTTTTTTCCACTAGGGGTGCTTTTTATTCTTATTTCTTTGGCCAATTTGCTGCTAATTGTCGAAAAATTCTAATTTTTTATACTTAAACTCTTCTTACCGTTTCATACCTACTCACGACTTTTCAAATTTTTGCAACCAAAGAACGCCGTCACATGACACACACACCACTATTATGGCTCCATTATAGCCTCCCTTCGGTTTGTTGTTTTTTAAATCCATCTGTTTTCAGTTACCATGTATTTACTAAATACTGCTTTATAAACATATAAAAGCAATGATTTTAATAAACGATTGTAGAACATCTCGATTGTAAGTTCTCGGAAGTAATCGATGACTATATTGATTGTGTTTTTTACGATTACGATTTTTTTTTATTGGTAAATTTTTCGAGAATCTCCCATCGCTATTTTCAGCCACGAATTATTTTAGGGGGAAGGGAGAAATTTATAGAAAAATTAGATTTTTTTTTTTTGGTGGGGGGGGGGGGGGGAAGGAGGATTAATTACTAGGTAATAAGACTGAAAAATTATAGTGTGAAAGAAAAACATACCTATACAGAAGGTACTTAATCTCACCCTCCCAAAAAAATTCTTTCACCATCCCAAATTAACATACCTATACAGGGGCTTACAATAGATTTAGGACTATGTTTTAATGGTATAATGTCTGCCATTTTATAAGAATCGGTACTTGTATAAGAGTATATTGTATGTTGTTAAAGCAGTATAAAGCAACATTTGTACTGAAATATTTGCGCTTCAATCCAGTTTATTTTAGGGGGGGGGGGGGGCGGTGATTTAGAGAATTTTTTTGGGAGGGTGAGATTAAACTGTATGACTAGATAGTATAAAAAATGATTGGGAAATCTTAAGCGTTAAGATTTAATCTTAAACAAGGGCGTATGTATACATGCAAATGTATTTGATATGCGTTTGATTAAAACAACTCGTCTTAATATTTTCGTTTTCTTAAAACGATATGCAATCTTTGTATTTAAGATTTATTTTGTAATAATTTAAAAGATTTTTATTTTAAATACTTGTAAGTAAATATTTATTTTCATAAAAGAGTAGCTTTATTTATTAAAACGTATATAGTGAACGTATTAACACGGGCTTGTCAGTCAGAACTTATAAATGTGAAAACAATCAGATTGCTAATAATAAAAAATATATCTTTTATTATTTATTACGCTGTTAAAACTTTTTAATAAAAAATATATCTTTTATTATTATTACGCTGTTAAAACTTTTATTTCATGTTTGCATGACAGTACGTAAGAATACTATTATTAAATAATTTAATAATAAGAATATATTTTACAATTGATGTTCTGTTTAGGGGGGGACTCAGTGTTAATGTATGAAGATTTTTTGGGGGGGAATTTGCGTCATTGGGTTTGGGGGGGATGGTCACCACTGTTTCAGGACTCATTTTTAAACGTAAAACCGTGACATTTACAATCATATTCAAATGACTTGTAATGGAATATATATATACATATAGTTTTAACTAAAAGTGAAAATCATGAAAATATAATATCGAAATATATATATATTTCGATAAACAAATTGCATCTTGAGTTGTTAGTCAGTAAAGTATCGCAAAGAAACTTTTTCGTCTTTCTCGCGCTGTCGCGTCCTGAAATTTGGTTCATAACGCCAACTTTGACAACATTTTCTGAATGATCTTCTGCCTTTACCGAAAAATAGAAAAAACTATTCGATTACATATTTCCTGAATAAGATCACCTGCCAGTTTCATGCGTTTGGAAACAAACATGAAGCCAATTTCAAGCGTTTGGGAACAATCATGAATTTAGAAATATGTCACAATGAAAGAAATTTGGATTTCCCTGCAGTACAACGAAAAACTTTCTGACACATTTTATGACTCATTTTTAAAGACATAAAATTGATTCAACTTTGATTGAAACAAACTATTGAAGCGATATGGTATAGAATAGCGTTTCCCAATTTAGGATAAATAAAGCACTTATCGATTTAAAAGCCACCATTCTTGTCACGTGACAACAAGTTTATCCTCTTTCTCGCGCTGACGACTATAGAATTCGGTTCAAAACGCCCACTTTGATCATATTTTCTGAAAAATCTTCTGTCTTTACCAAAAAGTGGAAAACGCCATTCTATAACATTAATTCTGGATAAGAACATCTGCCATAATTTCATGCTTTTGCGAACAAAAATGAAAGCGCTTTTGGATCTGAAAACAGCCTTAATCCAAAAATTTCTGAAAGATCTTCTGCCTTTACTGGAAAAAGGGGAAAGCTGTTCGATTACAAAGTTTCTTAATAAGAGAACAGGCCAATTTTATCCGTTTACGAACTAACATGAATTCAAAAATACGTCAGAAAGTAAAAGCAGTTTGATTTCAGAGCAGCCTTAACTTCAAGGGCATTTTAAAAATACAAATGAATTCCGAGTCCTTACGATTAAGGCTCCTGTCCCTGCCGGCGAAGACACTCACGAGCTAAGGCTAGGAATTTTTCTAATATCTCGTTTGCATTTCGACATTTTTAATTTTTTTTTTTTGCATTGGATAATGGAGATTCATCTCTACATCGCACCTTTTTTTTATATTGCGATTTTGGTTGCAGATATTTTTTAGAACGACACTTTTATTTTCAGAACCGGTTTTGAAAGTGAAAGTAACTTTATAAAAAATATATGTGACCAAAATCGAAAAAGTAAAAAAGGTGCGATGTAGAGGCAGACCTCGGCTATCCAATGCAAAAAATAAATAAATAAAAAATAAAATAAAATAAAAATGTCGAAATGCAAACGCGATATTAGGCAAATCCCTCCCCATAGGATTAGCATTAGCTCGTGAGTGTCTTCGCTGGCAGGGACGGGAGCCGTACGGCTGCATATGCACGCTCGTTTTGCCATCCTTCTACAGTTTTCGTGGAAATCTTTTGTTCTGGACCCTTCTGCGGTTTATTCACAAAAAAATGAGGGGAATCAACAATGGGTCAGGAGATAAGGAGCTCAACTCTACTTGAAGGAAGTTTTCTCTTTTGCAGGACACCAGTTCCTTTCATTTTAAAGTCATTAAAGATCAAAAACCCCGCGTGGCCACAAGAAAAGACACCGATACTGATAACAGTAACAAGGATGGTCTGTTCGCAGCTTAACATTGGAGAGGGTCATTTGCGGTCTGACTGCCTCCTCATCAATCAGACCGCAAATTCCGTTCTCTAATGATTGGCTTGGAATGTATCCGTATTTTTCAAATTTCTCCTCAGCAAATTTAAATTTTTATCTTCATTTTCTTCTATACTCTTTTTGAAGCAGCTTTCTTTCTTTTTTATTTGACAAAATGTATATATAAAACATCTACTTAGTTTTATATTTCAAGTGTTAAAATCTAACAGAAACACCAGAGTTGTAATTAAGATTTTTAAACTTGAAATAAAACTATGTATGATAGAAATATTTTGTCAAGTTAAAAAAAGAAAGAAAAATCCTTCAAAAAGAGCGTATAAGAAAATGGAGATAAAAATTTTAGTTTACTGAGGAGGAATTTGAAAAATACGAATGCATTCCGAACCAGTAGGATTGGAGAGGGGATTTGCGGTCTCACTGCATCCTCATCAGTCAGAGCGCAAATTACCTTCTCTAATGCTAAACCTATGAGATTGGCATGCATCCATATCCTTCAAATTTCTTCTCTGAAAAGTAGAAAAATTTCCTTTTTTTTCCCCATGCTCTTCTTGGGGGATGTTTCTTCTTTTTATTATTTGGCAAAATGTTTCTAAAATATATACTTAGTTTTGTATTTTGTTAAAATCTGAGCTTGAAATAAAACTACCTATTTAAATTTTAGCAAGGAGAATATTTCAAAAATACGGATACGTTCCGAACCCATAGGATTAACATTTGAGAGGGGCATTTGCGGTCTGACTGATAACTCAAACTGGCTCTGAATTCATTCGTGTTCGTAAACGCATGAAATATGCAGGTGCTGAAATCGAATGTCATTTTTCGATAAAGGCAGGGAATTTTTCAGAGAATGATGTCAACCTTGACGTTTAAGCGGGGATTTTTTTTTCTTTCTTTTTTTGAGACCTGATTTAAGGCGGTTTTCAAATCCCCTACTCCACAACACGAGATTTTCTGACTGATTCTGACACGCAAAGTCATGAACTTGTCATTTTTAGCGAATCCCCGCGTGCCGGGGAACACTAGAATAGGGTCTACATTAGATCCCAGATCTGGTGATCCTGTTGCACATAGGCAATCAGGCCTGATTATTGAAGCGATTTGGAATCGAAATGAGTTTTCCATTTTTTTTTATAAACAAATTACTTATCCAGTTATAAGCAATTTTGGTGACAGGCTAATTGGTTTTTCTCCTTCCTCGCGAAATTGCGTCCGGAAATTCGGTTCAAAACGCCCACTTTGAGAGTATTTTCTAAAAGATCTTGTGCCTTTATCAAAAAAAGAGAAACTTCTTTCGATTACATAGTTTTTGAATAAAAACACTTGCCAGTTTCATGCGTTTCCGAACAAAAGATGAATTGCAAAATGTATCAGAAAGTGTAGCAAAACCATCTTCACATTCAGACCTTCTATTTTAAGGAAATTTTCAAGAAAATATTTTTCTCCGTTGAAGAACGCGAAACTGTTTGACATATTTTCTGATTAATTTTTAAACGTAAAGGTATGATACTTGTAGACATTGTTATTGTAGTGATTTGTAATCGAACAGTAGTTTTCATTTTCCAATAAATAAATTACATCTTGAATTATAAGTTATTATTTTCTCAAAACGGAAGTTTTTTTTTTTTTTCCTTGCGCCGTCGCATCCAGAAGTTCGGTTCAAAAGTGCAACTTTGACAGCATTTCTTCAAACATTTTTTTTTTGTGTCTACCGAAAAATGGAAGAAAATTGACGCATTTGCGGGCAAAAATGTATCAGGAATTAAGGAATTTGGATTTGAGAATAACCTTAAATTGAAGCCAGAATGCCAATTTAATAGGAAGCAACTAATATGTAAAGTTTCATAATAATAATAAATTTTTGTAGAAGACTTTTCAGATTTTTTTTTTTTTTTTTTTTTTTTAAATCTTCTTTTCTCTAGTAATTTACTTTTTGCAATAAGTGAATTTCTGTCTTCATGCTGATTGTACTTATTATGAATTTCTCTGGTGCATGAAATCTCTGTAAGTTAAACACCTAATGGTTCTAGGGGAAAACGTCCAGCTTATATAATTGTTTATACATTTTCCTGCTTAATTACAAGTGCATAAGCACGCTTGTAAAAACAAAATAATAATAAAATACATTAATAACTTCTAAATAAAAGATTAAATATTCACTGATGCATAAAAAGAATTACTTTTTTAATTGAAAATCTTAACAAAAGAAATAGTAATACATAAAAGAGGACATATCTATTTATTAATTAGTTACTACACATTGTAAACATTTTATTAACATGTGAAATATTTAATAATTTTAATGTGTGTCTCATTATTTATTTGTTTATTTTTTTAATTTGTAAAATAATACTTTTCTTTTTTTTTTCATCAACAAAAGAAATGATCACATTTACAAAAAAATCCTTGATATTTTTCTTTCTCATTTTTGAATATGCAATTAAAAAACTCGGTGACATCAAATGAGCAAAACATTCTACATTAATTGCAAGAAATGCTAATAAAGGATAGAACTTAAAGTATTTCATATTATATTTAATAATTTTAATGTGTGCCTCATTATTTATTTATTATTATTTTTTTAATTTGTAAAATAATACGTCTTTTTTTTCATCAAGAAAAGAAATGATCACATTTGCAAAAAAAAAACCTTGATATTTTTCTTTCTCATTTTTGAACATGCAATTAAAAAACTAGGTGACATCAAATGAGCAAAACATTCTGCATTAATTGCAAGAAAGGCTAATAAAGGATATAACTTAAAGTATTTCAGTATATAAATATACTCCATTGACTGCAAAACCACGTATTTTCTCTCGAAAAGTTATGAGAAAAGAAAATATCTTGCCACTCATTGCAAAACAACTGAAGGTGTATATTTGAGAAAAGGCAACATATACTTCAAGAGCTTGTAATAAAGCTGTCCTCATTATCTGTTTAATGGGACATGTCAGTTAAAGTAACGTGACCAACTTGTGTAATTTTCCCGGAAACCACTTTAAAACGAGATATAAATAAACGGTGTTTTTATCAGGAGACATGGAGTAAAATATACTTGCCAGCCTTAAAAAGTCGAAATTAAAGTGGTTGATAAGAACAAAGTATATTAATCACGTCTATTAAACAGACTTTCTTTTTACTTTTTTTTTTTTTTTTTTTTTTTTCTCGTCAGACGAAATGACATATTTTGCCTAGTTTTAGCTTCAACGAGAGGAAGTAAAGTCAATTTTGTAAGTTGTGTCCATCAGTGCAGTTGAAAGGTAGCAATCACTGGCAAATATATGTGTCTGATATACAATGAAATGTGCGTCAAAGAATAGATATATCGCATGTGTTAAATAAAGTTATTAACATCAAAGAGTCTAGAAAAACTACTTCAAATTCTTTGAAATACTGCAAAGGAAAGAAATCCTATTTCTTATCTGACACCATACTTACAATCTGTGATGCAAAAAAATTGTTAGATGCTTGTAGTAATAAAGAATATGTCTCATAACAAAATATATTTGCCATCCTTAAAAAGTTTAAATTAAAATGGTTGATTTGAACAAAATATAATTAATCACGTATTTTAAAAAGAGACTTAAAAAAAAAACCTATACAGGGGCAAATGACATATTTTGTTGAGTTTTGACTTTAACCTGTTCGCGACGGCGCGCGCATTCAGAAGTGCGCATCTGAGGACGGAGCGGGAAAATTTGATTTCATCTTCTGGACCGAAGGATTTTGCGAAACTAAGCCTAACTCTTGTAAAGAGTTCTTCAAAAAATTATAAAAGATTCATTTTTCCATGTAACCTTTTGAAATGCGCATACATGAAACATGTTGTTATTATATATATTTACGCAAAAAATTGAAATATTTTCTCGGATATTTTAATGTAAAAATAACTTTTTAAACAAATATAATGCATGTTTTAATCACGTTTTTCAGTTAAAAAATATTATATGATTACAAAACACTTACGTTCCTTTAATATAGACACATATGAAATGTTTTGCTCAAATAAAGGATAATTTTGTTTAATAGTTTTGTTTCTAAATAATTGTTAACACTTTCCATAAATAAGACAAGTATTTTTAAAAAGCATATTTATCCACTAATAAAAATAATTAAACAAAACTTGCAAGCAACTTCTGCATGCAACTTTTTAATGCTTATTATGCAGACATAAAAAATAGTTTGAAAACTTTTAATTCAATTCAAAATATTTGTGAAAATTCAAAATTTACATGTAAATATATAATCAATCATAAAATATCTATCAAATAAAAAATATTGAATATTAATAAATAATAATAAGTAAAATAGAATTATACTTTAAAATAAACCTTTCTAAAAAGTTGTTGATGTTAAAAATATTTTTGAAAATAAAAGAAATAATACATATTGTAACATATAATAAAACGAAATATCAATTAAAGAATATTTAATAAGAATAAGTAAACATGAATAACGTAAAATACATCCTTCCAAAAAATTGTTTATGTTAAAATACCTTTATAAACATCTTTTAATAATATATATTTAAACATATAAATAAATTTATGAGGTTCAAAGTATTGAATAATATTTTTTAATAATAATAAAATCGAATAATAATTTGTAATATACTGATAAAAAATGCCGTTAATGTTAAAAGTACTTTATAAAATGGAAATATTAACGAAATCATATAAATGTATTCAATTATAAGGGGCAAACTGACTATTAATTGAAACTATTAACTTTAAAACCTGCGAACATTTCTCAAAATGTCAGAGTTCAATGACTGTGTTAGAATCACACCACTCTCTTATATTTTACTTTCTGAAAATACATTAATTTCATGCATTTTCTTTTCTTTTTTTTACTAAATATTTTTCCTTATCCCAGCTATTCCATTGTCAGTAAAATACCTGCGCTTTTAGACATTTTAATGAGTTTGTAAAATAAGATACATAAATGTAAATAATTTAAGACGAAATTTTTTGAAACGGTATGAATAACTATTAAAGAAAAAAAAAAAAAAAAAAAAAAAAGGTGCTCACAAAAGTTTTCTTGACTTGACGGTACCGAAAATATTTTGAACAAGCATCCACAAATATTTAAACTGCGTAGCAGCTTTTGTTGAAACAAAATAAAAAATATAAATAGGCCTCCCGCTTTCCTCCTCAATGAACAATGAACGAAAATCAAAAACTATTAATCACCACGACGTACAAATAAACTCTCTCCAATCGCGATAAAAGTAGAAAAAAAGTAATTGAAAATGAATCAACTGGAAGCCTAGCCATAGGAGTACGTGAAGCTTACGTCATAAGCTTAGAGTTGATCAGCTGACTCAACCATTCCTTTTCCCAAGTGTCGTAGAAAATTTTCTGATAAACAAAAAAAAAAAAAAAAAAACTTTCATTTGACACATAGATATATGATAGAAAGAAAATCACGTTTTAGAAGCATAAATAGATGCATGTGAAATAAACACACTTTTTTTTTTTCATTGCAGTCATTTTTGGAAAAAAATTAAATTGACATGGATTAAAAATATATTAATTGATTCCATTTGCTTTCCTAGATAGAAAGGCATATGTTCTTCCCAAATGTATATTCAAATTTCATTACGATTTTTTTTTCTGCGTTAAACTTTCTGGAATAAAACGTTCCAACTGTGTGGCACGAATACCGGTCGCTCGGGATGTGAGTGCCAAAACCGCCGGCACGTATACCCGTCGCGCGGGATGAAAGTGCAAACGAGGCCGGCACGAATACCGGTCGCTCGTCCCGAACGGGTTAACGAAGGAAGTAAAGTATAACTTTGTAAGTTGTGTCCATCAATTCAAGTTGAAAGATTACATCTACAGCAAATCAGTGGTGAATTCAGGGGGTAACCGGTGGTGGACATCATCCCAAGAGTATCGGAATCACCCCCCCCCCCCCCGGAAGATTTGATGTTTTAGACTTTTTAATGGTACATAGTTAAAATATCCCCCCCCCACGGAGCTAAAAAAATTCCTTCCGGTGAATAAAATCTCAATTCTGCTACTGCAAACAGTGTCTGACCACTACCCCCTACATACTAAATGCCTCTCGCATTCACTGTTTTCCCCATATAAGAACTGGAAGTCAGTTTAGCCCCAAAATGCTCTGCCATCTATCGGTGACAATTGACATGATTTTTAAAAACCTGTAGATAAATAACGTAAACAAAAGTTGTTTTGAGAATATTTAAATAGAAAATTTTAAAATAAATTAGCTTAAAAAGCAAAATTTGTTAAAAAATTTTTGTTATTTGTTCCTAGAATTTCACTTTTTTTTTTCTCTTTTCGTATTTATTTTAATTGTTGTATTAAATGATATTTTTTCTATAAAATATTTGAAAGGAGAAATTATTTCATAATTTCTCTTCAATTTCAAATGATGAATGATAAAATAACGCACATACTTTATTTTATTATATGCATTTTAAATTATATGTTCTTTTTTAAAATTAATTATAATATATAAATTAATAGCACTTACATTTACTTGTAAATAGATTTCCATCAAAAATAAAATAAACAAGGTTTATGAAGTGAAAATATTTATTAACATTATAAAATGGTACATGAATTTTAATCAATGGATCAAAAACTATGAGCAAGTTTAAAAAGGTTATTGCAAAACATAAAAGTATTTGATTAAATTAAATTTTACTAAATAGTAAGACATGTATTTCTTTCAGGCAAAATATTAATAATAAACAAGGTTAATGTGAGGTGAATGTGTCAGTGAAGGACAATCTTAAGGAATTGCTTTAAAAATAATTTTAAATTAATAATTATAATTATTATATTCCTGTTTTTTTACATTATATTAATCTATCAACAATGTTTAACTAACTTCATAGTTGCACTTCCCATTGTGAATTAAAATTTAATTCTAATAATAACATAATTACTTGACACTCCAATACTAGTACCATACAGTTGCCTCAATAAATAGATTGCAATATTTTTCTGAACTTCCCTATTTAATATTTTCTATCTAAAATAATTAAATAATTGATATTGTGATAATAATACTATAAATATTAATTACCTTTATCATAATAATGAAACTAGCAAGTCTTTTTTTTAAGTGTTTAAAAAACATTTAACTCACAGTTTCATTTCTTTTATATTTGAATTATTAATTATTATAAGTAATCATCAAGTACTTTCAGGAAATTTAAATAGTTGGAAATATGATTCTGTTCAATGATGCTCCAAGGCACTTTTTTTTTCATCTTTTTGACTACCCCCTGCCCCCCCCCCCACACACACCAGGGCCGAAACTAGCCTTTTTTGCACCCGGGGCAAACATGGATTTTGGCACCACCCCCCTCCCTCTTCCACAAAGTATATTTACAAAGAGAATTTTACTAATTTTATAATAGACGACTTATTTCAAAATTTAAAATATGTAATACTGAACTACGTAATCTACAGTGGCGGATCCAAGGGGGAGGTCCCTCTGAACACCAGCAAAAATATTCTAAAGATCATTTTTAAAATGAAATATACAGTAGAGTCCCGATTATCCGAGTCCTGCCTAACCGAGTTTCCGCTTTCACCGAGTTATTTTATTCTGATGGACTGATGGCTTCCATTATTATAAAACAGCCATTATAAATGAAGTGTTAGGTGAAGATGAAAGAGCAGTCGTAAAAAGTTAGAACTCTGATTTTCTGGTCAGAATGGGAAAAATATGGGCAAAATTTTTTTTGAAAAAAAAAATTATGGCCATTTTTTTTTCGAGAACTCTGATTTTCTGGTCAGAATGGGAAAAAAATGGGCATAATTTTTTTTGCCATCAAGTACAGATCAAGTACTTTCAAGAAATTTAATAAGTTGGAAATACGATTCTGTGCACTGATGTTCCAAGACACTTTTTTCATCTTTTTTACTATCCCCCCCCCCCCCCCCCCGATACACACACACGTTGCCTCAATAAATTGATAATAGTATTTTTTTTAAATTCCCTATTTTATATTTTCTATGTAAAAAACGTAATTTATTGATATTGTGATATTAATACTATATATATTAATTACATTTATTATGATAATGAAACTAGCAAGTCTTCCGGTCAAGGCCTCAAAACGTCAATTCTGCAGTTTTTTTTTTTTTTTTTTTTTTTTTTTTTAACATTTAATTTAGTTTCATTTCTTTTATATTTGTATTATTAATTATTACAAGTAATAATCAAGTACTTTCAGGAATGAAATTACTGATATATTTCAATTACATAATATTTATATTGCTTCAAAACACAATGCTATGAACACATATTTATTTTAATGACATTACTAATTCGTATTCGATTTCATCGTGCATCATTTATTATTATTATCATTATAATTTTGCTGGGAGAAATTTAAATAATTTTGAATGTTATTGTATTTTCATTTTCATACAGGAAAGGCTTAGCATAATTATTTGATAAAAATAAATACTTTGATCTATCATTTTTATTATTAATAATAACAATATTATTTCAGATTCTTTCAGATTAAGGTACTCTTTTCCTTTTAAGGCATTGTAAATTAATAAAAATACATCTTATTAATAGCAACTGTACATTAATTTAATTTATTATTATTCAACGGAATGTTATTAGAAACATGCAAATAATAGTAGTAAAAATATCTATTTGTATTTTTAAAAATACAATGAAAAAAAGTTAAAAAGACTCGTTGACTGTCTTCTACAGGAATGGTGAAAAGAAATATTTTCCTTTATTCTGCTGGATGAACAGCAGTAAGGCACACAGCAATATGGCAATTTATAGAGAATATATTAACTTCATTAAAAGTAAACATTCTGTTTAAAAAAATCACAAATTACTGCAAAAAATAAAAAAAATAATAGCTTTCAAAGGCGGGTCTATGAGGCGATCCATGTAAATACAGCAATAACATACCCCAAACAGTAGCGCCATCTATCAACCTTGCTGACTTCCATTTTTGAGTCAAATGCGAGAGGCATGTAGTATGTAGGGGGTAGTGGTCTGACATACAATCAAATGTGCTTAAGAGATTAGATGTATTGCTTGTGTGTATGTCTATAAAAGTTTTTAAATTCCTTAAAAGTCTAGAAAGAAGAAAAAAATCTTTTTCTTTTTCTTTTTTTTTTTTTTTTCGTTATCTGATATAAACGATTTTATGCAATTTGCGTTGTAAAAATTTGATAATGTTTGATGAATTAGAATGTAAAAAAAAAGAAGTAAAAACAGTTTTAAAAATACACCCTTTTAACGCTTTTATAAGCATACTAGCAAAACTCGTGACTTTGCTCCCGTAAAAATCCCCAAATAGACCCGCATGGGGTTGCAACTTATGTCATCAAATTCTGGACCTTTTTTTTTTTTTTTTTTTTTTTAAATAAAATTTTGTAATTGGCATACGCATCTAGGGGCAATATTTAAGGAAATAGTCTATTGTTTCGATCTTTATGAATCACACTGCATAAATAGCATTGCTAATACAGTCGTTCCCGTTTAAACGAATATTGACGGTTCCAGAAATAATATTCGATTAAGCGCGATATTTGATTAAACGGAAAATCATAACTGTAATATTTAATGCGTAATAAAAAGACAAAATAACCATCTATGGTATATTTAATTAACAACCCAATAAATCGTTAATAGACTACAACATAAATTAAAATAAATACAAATGCTAATAGTAGGGGAAAAAGGACAGTTCAGCGCCAGCAGGCGGTGGCGGTGGGTGGATGTGGGTGGAATCCACCTTGTGGGTGGAATCCACCTTGTGGATGGAGGAGGAGGGTGGAATCCACCTGTTGGGAGACTTATCCTATAGTAGGAGGGGTTAAATGTTGGAGGGGGCTTAATTTTTGAGGGGGCTTAATTTTTGAGAGGGGCTTATTTTTTTTTTTTTCGAATCGACTTAGAGTAGAGATGGAAATATCATACTATAACATGGGTCTGTTCGAGAGGAAGTATGAAGACACTAAATTTTTCGATGGGCTTAATTTTTGAGGGGGGCTTAATTTTTGAGGGGGCTTAATATTTTTTTTTTCGAATTGATTTAGTATTAGAATGGAAATATCATACTGTAACATAGTGAGTTAGGTGTTTTCGAAAGGGAGTTTGAGGGGGTCTAAATATTTTAGTGGGGCTTATTTTTAGGGGGGCTTAATTTTTTTTTTTTCGAATCGACATAGAGTAGAAATGGAAATATCATACTATAACATAGAGATGTAGGTATTTTCGAAAGAGAGTTTGAGGAGCCTAAATTTTTTAGAGGGGCTTATTTTTTTTAGGGGGGCTTAATTTTTAAGGGTGATTTTTTTTTTTTTTTTTTTTTTTTTTTTTCCTGAATTGTCTTAGAATTTGAATGAAGATAAAAATGTCATATGTTTTCTGAAAAAAATTTTTGATGCTGCCATCTGTATGCGGTAGTGCGAATTTATTATTGAAAATAGTATTTTATTTTTGAAAAGTTTTGAGGAAGGTTTGAACCTGCAAAATAATCTCTTGGCTCGATGATATGTTGAAGACTTAACTAATCGAGCCAAGAAACTATGTCTATATGTTTAGATTTTAGATGTTTCAAAAGAAAAATTGTATTCCCCCTTATGTATGCGCAAAGAGAGGTTGGTTTCTTAAGATAACTCATTAATACCTATTTTAACTGCTCACTCTGCGAATTCCTTTAATGTATATGATTTTTATTTTTAGTTTAACTGATTTTATCGATTTTGTGTACGATAGTTTAATTATTTTACGCACAAATGTATGATCATTTTAGAAAGCCGTGGTTTCGAACCTGCGAACTTAGATTCAAATTTCATTTTTTGTAACCGATAAGCTATCCACTATTCAAACCGCGCCCCAATATTTTCTAAGTTACTTTTAAACACTCTCTATATATTTTTTAAATACCTACCTCTTCCTCTTTCTTATACTAGGGAAGTTATTACAATTTATGTTTAAATAGAAGAAATAATTAATTTTTTATATTTCTTTAGTAAGCAAGTCATTTTTGTAGATCGATTAGAAGGCTACCAAACGATTTGAATTAAACATTGTTTTTACCAGTATTAATCCACCTAAGTTTAGAATTGTACTTTTTCTTGTGAACCATATCCTATTCATTGAATCGTCTGAAATAGACTTCCTAAACCCCATTATCAACGTTTCTCACTATCTATCACAAACATCCGATAAGTCTAATCAGCTTTTTTCAACAGAAAATAGCTAATATGTAAATATTGATAACTATTGAAGAGATTATTTCAGTTGTTTCCAGATTTTAAATGAAAGTTTGAAATATTTGTCAGATTTTCTATTTATCAATTATTATAATTTCAATCAACTCATAGTTTGTTATTGCAATAGATAATTATTTGAGGATTCTACACTAGTTCTAATGAATTTTAAAACTACTACTTCAATTCAACTCATTCTTTTATACAGTTTAATAAATTTAGTATGAATTGGTTTGTCATATATTTCACTGAAATAATAAAATTAATGTGTAAAACCTTAGAATGACGAATTCAAAAACGTAACAATTATACTTTTTTGTGAACCATATGTTTCATCTGCTATTTCAAATCGACTTTATACATCACACTTCCAGCAGATGCTTACTGACTTATACAAACATTCAACAAGTAATCAGCTTTTCAACACAAAATAACTAATATGTAAATAAGGATAACTATTGGTTTTAGGAGAGATTATTACACTTAGACACAAATTTCAACTATTCAAAAAAGTTTGCTAAATCTTTACTTCCGTTTATAAACATGATTAATCTTATCAGCAGATATCAACTGTCTTTGTTATACATTTGATAAGCGAATACTATCTTAGGAAAATGTTATCTAATTCGTTTTAATTGTCTTTTTCGTGGGAAATGTAACTGCTTACTTCTTTCTACAATTATTTACTCGGATTTTTCGAAGAGATTTCAAACAGAAACTTATCGACTGTCTTTCTTAATCATGTAATAGGTGAATGGAATCTTTTTATCAGGAAATAGTAATTATTTTAAAAGTGAAAATGATTTTTGGAGATATTTTAATAGTTTTTAACAAATTCTACTTTCAGAAAAGATAACATTTTTTTGGATTGTAACACAACCTTTTAATATACTACGTGAATTGAAATATTTTATTTTCTGCATTTAAGTGACCAAAACTTTCAATTTTAATACATATATTTTAGTTTTATAATTTGTTTTTATTTAGAAGGGATTTTCGTGAATTCTTATCTTTTAACCAGAAATGACGAAATCGATAATTTATCATTATTTTCACATTCATCATAGTAAAACTATTTTAATTTTTAGCGTTTTAATAAACAGAAAAAAAAATGATTGTTTATTACCAAAGCACTACTTATTAGAATTTTTTCCTATAAATTACTTTTTGAAGGTTTTTTAAAAACCCATTAATCGATTACACTAAAGGCGATTTTTTTTAAGAAACATTGTTTGATTTGCTAAAAGTTAGGAATAATTTAAAATCAATTAGAATAATTTCATGTAAGTTAAAGAATAATAACTTATGTTTTTTACACAAATAAGTTTTTTTTAATCGAAAATTACTTTTCTGAAATACAGCACTCCTTATTTTTACCATACTTGATACTTTTAAAAGAAATATATTTATTTAGAAATTTGTTTAACTGTTCTTAGAATCGACCAACTTTTGCTTCTGAAACACAAATAACATTTAGAGAGAGAGAAAAATTTGTGAATAAGCATAAACTGAAATTCGGAAAAATCCTAGTCAGGTTTAAAACTTCCTTGTTGAATATCATGAAACACAATATTAAAATATTTTATCATAAAAAATGTTAATTTTTTAACTCTACTTTCATAATTCCTTACACTTTTTAAAATTGTTCAATTTTATTTTATTTTATTTTATTTTATTTTTTGGATTTGAATAATTTCTCAATAATAACATTTCAGAAGAAAGAATTTTTTGAAATAGGGCATACTCAAGTTTTTTAAACAATAATTCATAAACATTAAAATTTTATCACATAATATTTTAGATTATTTTAAAACTGTACTTACATAATTCACGAACTTGCTGAAACTCTAACCCTTTGATCCAACTTCTTAATTTAAAATGAAAATTTTCTAAGTTCTTATCAGCTAGTTTCCCCTTAATCACGTGATATCCCGAGGGACCACGCGTTTTCCTATATAGTTTCGTTATAAGTGATTTCACTTGCGTTATCGCACCGGTGATTAGTGATTTCACAGTGATCTTTTCACGGAGGTTTCTCTTTCCGATTAGGAAAGTTTTATCTTGATAATGTGATAAGGGTTAGTATAAATGTACGTCAACTCGACCAAGTGAATGTATCATTCTTTTTCGCTTAGTTACTTCGCCTTGTCTTCTCGATTCACCCCTCGTTTTACTACCTTTAAAAAATGTCTTTTTTTAACAACAGTGAAAATGAAAAGGATGTTTATTGTTTAGGGGAAAGACCAGAATGTGCATCTTTAGAAGAGGAATGGTTCACCCGAACGTTTCACGAATTGGATGCATATATCCCTTTTTGTGAGTGTATTGGTGAGGAAACACTCGTTGAAGTGATCATGGTGCCGAAGAACAGCGAATTAAAAGTTTATATTCGAAAATATAAAGAGGATGTGGATACCGGTGAATTTTTCCCTACTTTAGAAGGTGTCAGTTTTTCCTCTGCAGCATTTGACTTTCTTCAAAAGAATATGAAAAACTTTCATTTTTCATCAGAGAAAGACACTTTTGTAGTCAATAATGAAGTTTTAATAGTTTTTGTAGATGATCGATCATGCCTACTTCAACAATTAATTAAGACGGATGAGATTGAATATTCACTTAAACTGAATATTCACTTAATGACTGTCGACATTCTCACTTAAGTTTGATTAAAGCCAAAGAATTTTTCATTTCGTGTTTTACACGGGTATTACAACAATCTGTGGTTCGTGAATTTCATTGCACTTCCTGTGTTCAAGGAGTTTCAACTGTTAGTCCTCACATATGTTTGCAATTGAACCTACGTCAGAAATTCGATTTTTGTAGTGACAGTGCATTGCTAAAATTTAATATACAAAAATTTATTTTATACTTGTCAGAAAAGTGTTCATGTGAGTATACTCATTCTTTCTTTGCATCAATGAATTTAGATATGTATTTAGATTTTTTGGTTAATGTTTTCGTCGTGTAATACAATGCAATTCTTATAAAATTCCATTCAAAGCTTTGAATCGTTTTATGTGTTATTTTAATTCAAGCTTTTTTAATGAATTCAAATTCATTTTCAAAATATTTTATCGTTGTTTAAAGATTTTGTTTATTAAGAAAAATTGTAATTTTTGAATAAATACTTTGTTTATTTATTTTTAACTTTTCTCTGTTTTATTTAATCACCTACTCTTTTTTCAGCTTTTTCAATTTTTAGTGGGGAGAAAATAATTGTTTCATTTTGAGGGAGGAACTTAGAAATGATTTGAGTGTTTTTAAAAACATGATCTTTTACAGATTTTCAAATTAATCAAGAATGAGTTTATTCTTTTATCATGTTGAATCATATAATTTGTTTAATTGCTTTCACTTTGCTTGGTTTTTAAGTCATTTTAAAAAAATAACATTTTTTGTTTTAGATATGAAATTTAAATTAAGTTTATTTTTGTGAAATCATAATTTTTACTGTTAAGTCTTATTATTCAAAAATCATAAAGAAAAAAAAAATCACAAGTTTTATTTTTTGAAGTATATTATCCTCCCACCAGTATTATACATTTTTAAACTTTGATAATTATGTAAAAGCAGTGGTATAATGTTGTTTTTTTTGTTTGTTTGTTTGTTTTCAACAAAGTCTGATTTATAATAACATAAAAAAGCTTATCTCATGGAATATTTTTGAAAACAATGTAGCACTAGATTTTTTTTCTTGATAATAAGTTTTAAAATTTGTTTTTATCAAATGAGTCAAAAGATGTATGCTTACAACTAGCATGAATTTTCTGAAAAAATATTTTAATTTAATTTGAGATATAAAACTTCCTGATTTGTTTCTTTTAACACGATATTAGTGTTAAATTTTAATAATTTCATCATGCTAACTAAAAAATTTTAGAATTATTCTCACTTCAACTTAAACGAGTATCAATTAGTGAAATTTCAAGAAAAAGTACATTACTTGAATAAGAAACCTCTTAAGCATGTATGTAACACATATACTCAATCGTTTAACAATTTGATCAACTAAAAGAAATGTTATTGACACTTATACATTTCGATTTTGTTATTTGATCGTTTTTTAACGAAGGTTATTGTGATAGTGAAGTAGATAGTGAAGAGATTGTTTTTAATAATAATTACCTTTTGAACTTTTAATATAGAGTTCGAATTTAATTTGTTCATGTATAACTTAAGAAATCCTCAATTCTTTAGCAATTCAAAATATATTCATAAGTATAAAAATAATAATAATAAAAAAAGTTATAAAAATTAAAATCATAATGATAAAAACAATTTATTTTAAAAGTTTTCAAAATTAGAAAAAAAAAATGTTTGTAAATAAAAAAAGTTTTCAAAATAAAAAAAAAAAGTTTGTAAATAAAAAAAAGTTTTCAAATTTAAAAAAAAAAAAAAGTTTGTAAATAAAAAAAGTTTTCAAAATTAAAAAAAAAAAAGTTTGTAAATAAAAAAAGTTTTCAAAATTATAAAAAAAAGTTTGTAAATAAAAAAAAAGGTTTCAAAATTAAAAAAAAAAAAGTTTATAAATAAAAAAAATTTTCAAAATTTAAAAAAAAAAAATTTCAAAATTAAAAGTTTTCAAAATTAAAAAAAAACGTTTGTAAATAAAAAAAAGTTTTCAAAATTAAAAAAAAAGTTTATAAATAAAAAAAAAATTCAAAATTAAAAAAAAAGTTTGTAAATTTAAAAAAAAAAAAAAGTTTTCAAAATTAAAAAAAAAAATTCTAAATAATAAAAGTTCTCAAAATTAAAAAAAAAAGTTTTCAAAATTAAAAAGTTTATAAATAAAAAAAATTTATAAAAAAATTACAAAATTAAAACTTTGAAAAAAAGTTTTCAAAATTAAAAATAAAAAATAAGAAACTTAATAAATTATGTTATCAAAACTCAGTTTACTTATCTGTATATCTGTGTATGTGACTTTCAAAATTAAAAAAGTTATCAAAAAGTTGAATTAGATTGCAAATTCAAGTATACAATCAATCATATATCAGTCAGTCATAGCAATTAATCGTTCAATCAATTAACCAATCAATGATATCAATTAATCAATAAATCAAACCAATCAATCAATCATATTAATCAACCAAACAATAATATCAATTAGTCATATCGATCAATAAATCAAACCAATCAATCATATTAATCAACCAAACAATAATATCAATCAGTCATATCGATCAATAAATCAAACCAATCAATCATATTAATCAACCAAACAATAATATCAATCAGTCATATCGATCAATAAATCAAACCAATCAATCATATTAATCAACCAAACAATAATATCAATTAATCATATCAATCAATCAACTAATCATTCATATCAGTCAATCATATCAATCAACCAACATTCATATCAATCAATGATTCATATTAATCATATCAATCGATCAATCAAGATACCGAATACAAGTATTCATACAAATAAATCACATCAATTGCAGTTCAAGTATTACAAGTTAGTATAATAACATTATAAGAAAGTTTTGAATTAATACAATGATTAACTACCAACATTTTGTAACAGCACTTTTACAAAAGCAATGTATGAATAGATATTTTAGTTACAAAAATATTTAAAATGCTTTTGAAAGTTAGCAAAATTATTTTCCAAAAATGTTAAAAACATTACAAGCTGCTAAAACCTACAATTTAACAAGAATGAGTTGTCCTATATTTCCTTTCTATTTGCATTCGAGCATATGTATACGGATTCCTCCTTTTAATTATGTTCTGTAGTATACACTTAAAATATATATATAGTATATATAAAACATTAAATTAAAATATTCTTTAGTTTTTAAAAATTAGCAATTTTTTTAATATTATAAGATAACAAAAATTATTTTGTAATTTATTAAAAGTGAATTTACCTATTGCTATATATGCGTTTCATAAGATAAATCTTCTTTATCTCAACATCCTACCCACATTTTATTTTATAGTTATACACATCAAAACAAAACAAAAAAAAATAAACGATCTATTATTAAATTCTTCAATTTAAAATTTTAATACATACATACTTAAACATTTATATAAAAATAATGAACTCACCATGTTTGAACTCAGAAAAGAGATGATGAGTTTATCACGTGGTAGATTATGACGTAATCAATTAGGTATCACGTGCCTTCCTCGTGCCTTTTGATTGTCTCATCTACAATCAGATTGTATTATCAATCACGTGATCTAACTGATATGAGTCTATACCAAGACACTAGCCATTTTCACTTCAGTCATCGAATATGTAGGTCGTATATTTTTTTGAAAGTCTTTTATTTTATGGAATCTTCAGCAACATGACATCAGATATTTGCAAATAAAATCCTATTAAAATCTTTCTCGCAATTGTGAACAAAGATTAATTTTCATATTGTTTAAGTATAATCATTGATTATTTAACTGGATAATAATATTTTTTAGAAGTAACTTAAATTTCTTATAAAAACGGAAGTATTTATTGCATCATTCATAGAATTCAAGTTTGAATATTAACCAAGTTTTTTAAACTTTTATAATTTATACTAGTATTTAGTATATACTAGTACTTAGTAAAAACTAGTATATATTCTAGTATAAAGAGTTTATAAAAAGTTTAAAAACTTGGTTAATATTCAAACTTGAATTCTATGAATGATGCAACAAATTAATTCTATGCAAAAAAATAATACAAAAAAATTCTATGAATGATGCACAGTTAAACAAATTTCTAAATAAATATATTTCTTTTAAAAGTATCAAGTATGGTAAAAATAAGGAGTGCTGTATTTCAGAAAAGTAATTTTCGATTAAAAAAAACTTATTTGTGTAAAAAACATAAGTTATTATTCTTTAACTTACATGAAATTATTCTAATTGATTTTAAATTATTCCTAACTTTTAGCAAATCAAACAATGTTTCTTAAAAAAAATCGCCTTTAGTGTAATCGATTAATGGGTTTTTAAAAAACCTTCAAAAAGTAATTTATAGGAAAAAATTCTAATAAGTAGTGCTTTGGTAATAAACAATCATTTTTTTTTCTGTTTATTAAAACGCTAAAAATTAAAATAGTTTTACTATGATGAATGTGAAAATAATGATAAATTATCGATTTCGTCATTTCTGGTTAAAAGATAAGAATTCACGAAAATCCCTTCTAAATAAAAACAAATTATAAAACTAAAATATATGTATTAAAATTGAAAGTTTTGGTCACTTAAATGCAGAAAATAAAATATTTCAATTCACGTAGTATATTAAAAGGTTGTGTTACAATCCAAAAAAATGTTATCTTTTCTGAAAGTAGAATTTGTTAAAAACTATTAAAATATCTCCAAAAATCATTTTCACTTTTAAAATAATTACTATTTCCTGATAAAAAGATTCCATTCACCTATTACATGATTAAGAAAGACAGTCGATAAGTTTCTGTTTGAAATCTCTTCGAAAAATCCGAGTAAATAATTGTAGAAAGAAGTAAGCAGTTACATTTCCCACGAAAAAGACAATTAAAACGAATTAGATAACATTTTCCTAAGATAGTATTCGCTTATCAAATGTATAACAAAGACAGTTGATATCTGCTGATAAGATTAATCATGTTTATAAACGGAAGTAAAGATTTAGCAAACTTTTTTGAATAGTTGAAATTTGTGTCTAAGTGTAATAATCTCTCCTAAAACCAATAGTTATCCTTATTTACATATTAGTTATTTTGTGTTGAAAAGCTGATTACTTGTTGAATGTTTGTATAAGTCAGTAAGCATCTGCTGGAAGTGTGATGTATAAAGTCGATTTGAAATAGCAGATGAAACATATGGTTCACAAAAAAGTATAATTGTTACGTTTTTGAATTCGTCATTCTAAGGTTTTACACATTAATTTTATTATTTCAGTGAAATATATGACAAACCAATTCATACTAAATTTATTAAACTGTATAAAAGAATGAGTTGAATTGAAGTAGTAGTTTTAAAATTCATTAGAACTAGTGTAGAATCCTCAAATAATTATCTATTGCAATAACAAACTATGAGTTGATTGAAATTATAATAATTGATAAATAGAAAATCTGACAAATATTTCAAACTTTCATTTAAAATCTGGAAACAACTGAAATAATCTCTTCAATAGTTATCAATATTTACATATTAGCTATTTTCTGTTGAAAAAAGCTGATTAGACTTATCGGATGTTTGTGATAGATAGTGAGAAACGTTGATAATGGGGTTTAGGAAGTCTATTTCAGACGATTCAATGAATAGGATATGGTTCACAAGAAAAAGTACAATTCTAAACTTAGGTGGATTAATACTGGTAAAAACAATGTTTAATTCAAATCGTTTGGTAGCCTTCTAATCGATCTACAAAAATGACTTGCTTACTAAAGAAATATAAAAAATTAATTATTTCTTCTATTTAAACATAAATTGTAATAACTTCCCTAGTATAAGAAAGAGGAAGAGGTAGGTATTTAAAAAATATATAGAGAGTGTTTAAAAGTAACTTAGAAAATATTGGGGCGCGGTTTGAATAGTGGATAGCTTATCGGTAACAAAAAATGAAATTTGAATCTAAGTTCGCAGGTTCGAAACCACGGCTTTCTAAAATGATCATACATTTGTGCGTAAAATAATTAAACTATCGTACACAAAATCGATAAAATCAGTTAAACTAAAAATAAAAATCATATACATTAAAGGAATTCGCAGAGTGAGCAGTTAAAATAGGTATTAATGAGTTATCTTAAGAAACCAACCTCTCTTTGCGCATACATAAGGGGGAATACAATTTTTCTTTTGAAACATCTAAAATCTAAACATATAGACATAGTTTCTTGGCTCGATTAGTTAAGTCTTCAACATATCATCGAGCCAAGAGATTATTTTGCAGGTTCAAACCTTCCTCAAAACTTTTCAAAAATAAAATACTATTTTCAATAATAAATTCGCACTACCGCATACAGATGGCAGCATCAAAAATTTTTTTCAGAAAACATATGACATTTTTATCTTCATTCAAATTCTAAGACAATTCAGGAAAAAAAAAAAAAAAAAAAAAAAAAAAAAAATCACCCTTAAAAATTAAGCCCCCCTAAAAAAAATAAGCCCCTCTAAAAAATTTAGGCTCCTCAAACTCTCTTTCGAAAATACCTACATCTCTATGTTATAGTATGATATTTCCATTTCTACTCTATGTCGATTCGAAAAAAAAAAAATTAAGCCCCCCTAAAAATAAGCCCCACTAAAATATTTAGACCCCCTCAAACTCCCTTTCGAAAACACCTAACTCACTATGTTACAGTATGATATTTCCATTCTAATACTAAATCAATTCGAAAAAAAAAATATTAAGCCCCCTCAAAAATTAAGCCCCCCTCAAAAATTAAGCCCATCGAAAAATTTAGTGTCTTCATACTTCCTCTCGAACAGACCCATGTTATAGTATGATATTTCCATCTCTACTCTAAGTCGATTCGAAAAAAAAAAATAAGCCCCTCTCAAAAATTAAGCCCCCTCAAAAATTAAGCCCCCTCCAACATTTAACCCCTCCTACTATAGGATAAGTCTCCCAACAGGTGGATTCCACCCTCCTCCTCCATCCACAAGGTGGATTCCACCCACATCCACCCACCGCCACCGCCTGCTGGCGCTGAACTGTCCTTTTTCCCCTACTATTAGCATTTGTATTTATTTTAATTTATGTTGTAGTCTATTAACGATTTATTGGGTTGTTAATTAAATATACCATAGATGGTTATTTTGTCTTTTTATTACGCATTAAATATTACAGTTATGATTTTCCGTTTAATCAAATATCGCGCTTAATCGAATATTATTTCTGGAACCGTCAATATTCATTTAAACGGGAACGACTGTATTAGCAATGCTATTTATGCAGTGTGATTCATAAAGATCGAAACAATAGACTATTTCCTTAAATATTGCCCCTAGATGCGTATACCAATTACAAAATTTTATTTAAAAAAAAAAAAAAAAAAAAAAAGGTCCAGAATTTGATGACATAAGTTGCAACCCCATGCGGGTCTATTTGGGGATTTTTACGGGAGCAAAGTCACAAGTTTTGCTAGTATGCTTATAAAAGCGTTAAAAGGGTGTATTTTTAAAACTGTTTTTACTTCTTTTTTTTTACATTCTAATTCATCAAACATTATCAAATTTTTACAACGCAAATTGCATAAAATCGTTTATATCAGATAACGAAAAAAAAAAAAAAAGAAAAAGAAAAAGATTTTTTTCTTCTTTCTAGACTTTTAAGGAATTTAAAAACTTTTATAGACATACACACAAGCAATACATCTAATCTCTTAAGCACATTTGATTGTATGTCAGACACTGTTTGCAGTAGCAGAATTGAGATTTTATTCACCGGAAGGAATTTTTTTAGCTCCGTGGGGGGGGGGATATTTTAACTATGTACCATTAAAAAGTCTAAAACATCAAATCTTCCGGGGGGGGGGGGGGTGATTCCGATACTCTTGGGATGATGTCCACCACCGGTTACCCCCTGAATTCACCACTGATTTGCTGTAGATGTAATCTTTCAACTTGAATTGATGGACACAACTTACAAAGTTATACTTTACTTCCTTCGTTAACCCGTTCGGGACGAGCGACCGGTATTCGTGCCGGCCTCGTTTGCACTTTCATCCCGCGCGACGGGTATACGTGCCGGCGGTTTTGGCACTCACATCCCGAGCGACCGGTATTCGTGCCACACAGTTGGAACGTTTTATTCCAGAAAGTTTAACGCAGAAAAAAAAATCGTAATGAAATTTGAATATACATTTGGGAAGAACATATGCCTTTCTATCTAGGAAAGCAAATGGAATCAATTAATATATTTTTAATCCATGTCAATTTAATTTTTTTCCAAAAATGACTGCAATGAAAAAAAAAAGTGTGTTTATTTCACATGCATCTATTTATGCTTCTAAAACGTGATTTTCTTTCTATCATATATCTATGTGTCAAATGAAAGTTTTTTTTTTTTTTTGTTTATCAGAAAATTTTCTACGACACTTGGGAAAAGGAATGGTTGAGTCAGCTGATCAACTCTAAGCTTATGACGTAAGCTTCACGTACTCCTATGGCTAGGCTTCCAGTTGATTCATTTTCAATTACTTTTTTTCTACTTTTATCGCGATTGGAGAGAGTTTATTTGTACGTCGTGGTGATTAATAGTTTTTGATTTTCGTTCATTGTTCATTGAGGAGGAAAGCGGGAGGCCTATTTATATTTTTTATTTTGTTTCAACAAAAGCTGCTACGCAGTTTAAATATTTGTGGATGCTTGTTCAAAATATTTTCGGTACCGTCAAGTCAAGAAAACTTTTGTGAGCACCTTTTTTTTTTTTTTTTTTTTTTTCTTTAATAGTTATTCATACCGTTTCAAAAAATTTCGTCTTAAATTATTTACATTTATGTATCTTATTTTACAAACTCATTAAAATGTCTAAAAGCGCAGGTATTTTACTGACAATGGAATAGCTGGGATAAGGAAAAATATTTAGTAAAAAAAAGAAAAGAAAATGCATGAAATTAATGTATTTTCAGAAAGTAAAATATAAGAGAGTGGTGTGATTCTAACACAGTCATTGAACTCTGACATTTTGAGAAATGTTCGCAGGTTTTAAAGTTAATAGTTTCAATTAATAGTCAGTTTGCCCCTTATAATTGAATACATTTATATGATTTCGTTAATATTTCCATTTTATAAAGTACTTTTAACATTAACGGCATTTTTTATCAGTATATTACAAATTATTATTCGATTTTATTATTATTAAAAAATATTATTCAATACTTTGAACCTCATAAATTTATTTATATGTTTAAATATATATTATTAAAAGATGTTTATAAAGGTATTTTAACATAAACAATTTTTTGGAAGGATGTATTTTACGTTATTCATGTTTACTTATTCTTATTAAATATTCTTTAATTGATATTTCGTTTTATTATATGTTACAATATGTATTATTTCTTTTATTTTCAAAAATATTTTTAACATCAACAACTTTTTAGAAAGGTTTATTTTAAAGTATAATTCTATTTTACTTATTATTATTTATTAATATTCAATATTTTTTATTTGATAGATATTTTATGATTGATTATATATTTACATGTAAATTTTGAATTTTCACAAATATTTTGAATTGAATTAAAAGTTTTCAAACTATTTTTTATGTCTGCATAATAAGCATTAAAAAGTTGCATGCAGAAGTTGCTTGCAAGTTTTGTTTAATTATTTTTATTAGTGAATAAATATGCTTTTTAAAAATACTTGTCTTATTTATGGAAAGTGTTAACAATTAAATCAAAGTAAAATTGCGTAATTTGTTATTTCTGTTTGTATAAATATTTTTTATAAAATATAATTATGAGTGTAAAATTATAATGTTTATATATTTAAGTAAAATAAGAGTGTAAGTTCATACAAAAATTATTAAGTTGATTTTAAATAGTAAATATATATTTTTTAAAAATTGTTGTATTGTAAAATGAATGTATAACGTTGAATGGAGTTCGGATCTCAGACAACAACAATAGCCAGACGCCATGGTGTCGTTTTATGACAAGCCAATGGAAAGTGGTGTATAATTAGAAGTCGTAAAATCATAAAAACGTTGGAATCAATTTATGGCCTCAATAAAAGTGTTGGGATAAATTTATGGCTTTTCAGACCACCCAAACTTTAAGGCAGATAATAATATTAAAGTATATGTAAGGGGCCATTTGCAGACTGCTAGCTAATAGGCCTATCGAAGTATAATAAAAAATCTTCTCACATCCAATAACAGTGGACTAGACAAAAATAGTTCCACCCACTGCAGGAGCTGGTGTGCAAGAAGAATAAGGTTTAAAAAAGATAGTCTGAAAAAAGATGTAGAGGACGCAGGAGCTCTCCTGAAAGCCCGTGCAATGAGTCCCGTAAGCCCTAGTAAAGCCCAGGCGAGATGGACATGTTGGAGCGAGCCTAATCGAGCCTAATCAAGCCTAATTGAGGATGTCTTCCTGAGGTACCTATCGGAGTGAGCCTAATCAAGCCAAATTGAGGATGTCTTCCTGATGTACAGATCGGAGTGATCCTAATCAAGCCAAATTGAGGATGCGTTCCTGATGACACACTGCCATGATCCTAAGCAACGCAACAACTCGGAATTTGATGAATAAAGGCCACCATCCCGTATATTAAAAGAAGGTACTATTTTAAACATTTTCTTTTACCACTTAAGATCATATGAAAAATCTTAAAAAATACTTTTCTGATATTTTACGGTAGAGAGTTATCTGAGATCCGACAAAACCAATAATTAAATAAGATTAAGGTAATTTTAAAAATGAAAGAGAGTTATTCTTTTAGCAAAAAGAAACAATTATAATAATTAGAGTACGTGAAAATATTGTCTTTTTTTTTTAAAAGATTAAACATACTTAAAATAATGAGAAGCAAACAAAAGTGTTGCTTTCTATGTTTTGAATTAATATTATGTTTTTCTGTATATAGTTATGTCCAATGTAAATAAAATATTTAATCAAGTTTTAAAAAGTTTCTGTAATTATTTAATTAATAATATTTAAAGTGTGTCAAATTATTTTTTTACAGCTTAAATTTTAGTTTAATTCATAAGTGGAAGAGTTCGTCTAAATAATTCACAACGCAAACTCTTAATTTTATTCGTAATTATTCAAATATAATAATTACATTTTGACGCGAATTATAATTTAATTTCATTAATGCTTCGCGTTGCTCTTCTACTAGAATTTAGGTAAATACGATCACTTATATTATTTGAATTTATCTAAGGTATATAAAATTATATACCAATTTGCTATGAGGTTGCTTGGATGATTTGGACCAATTAACAATTTTGAATATATTTAACAAAAAATAAACGGGTGTAATTATCTGTCCAGCATGTACCCTTATCGTTTTTTGTAATAATATGAACTTTATGGATTTTATAGCATATGTTTTGCAAATCACTGCCCCCCCCCCCCCCCCCCACACACACACACCCGCTCCCTTCCATTCTTTCCGGGTGACCTTTTTTTAAGTACATTTTTTCCATACCATTTTTCAATTTTCGCTCAAGAACAAGTATGGATACATAAAAATGATAACTCAAAATGCAATGGTCATACCCTCTTGCATACAGCCAGAAAATAAATCTGAATAAGAAATGATATCGTAGACAAAGTAAAAGAGATTAGATTTTTTTTTTTTTTTTTTCAATTCCTACTATTAATTCACACTCTCCCTATATTTATTTATTTATTTATTTATATGTATATCTTGTTCAAATTTTCAATCGTTAATAAAATACTTATTATTCATCCTATCAAGTTGAAATAATTTTTTTTAACTTGTACTGAATGACAATTGATATTAATGCAGTTTTTTCAAATATTAATTCATTAATTAAATTTTTATTAATTAATTTTAGTTTTACATGGGAGACAAAATAGTGGCCATTGGTTATTGAAGCATTTAACGCATCTTCATATCTATAAGCGGGTTACCATAGGGGGGACCCTGTTCTGTCGCCAAATACCGCCAAGTTTGTCGCCAACTTGGCGATATCTCTCATATTTCGCCAAATTCCCATAGACTTCCATTGTAAACCTACTTGCTTATAGAAAATCAACAAAGTGAGATATTTTAATGCAACAAAAACTAATATTAGCTTAGGGGATTACATTAAATTTTTCTTTGATGACCTAAGTAGGAATTGACTTTAAAAACAAAATTTTTATATTATACTTGTTTTTAAGAAGATTGTTTTGAAAAAATTGCTATTGAAAATTTTGTTTGTTTATTATGGAGAATGTGTTTGTTTATATGAGTTATGTTTGTTTATTATGGCAGAAAAATTATTTTTTAACGTCTAACAACACATTTTCTGACTAATATTTCAAAATAATAAACGATTTTAAATCATATACAACACAAATGATGCTTCCATATTGATGAACAAGAGCTTTTAGAAGTAAATTTTACATTTAAGGCTGTTCTCAAATCCAAAAGGGCAACTTTATGACATGAGTTTTAATTTATTTTTGTTCGGAAATGCATGAAACTATCAGGTGTTGTTGTTCAGAAACTATGAATCGAAATGTTTTCCCCTTTTTTTGCAAACACAATAGATCTTTCAGAAAATAGTGTCAAAGTGGGCGTTTTGAACCGTGAAAGAAGAATAACCACTCAAGGAAGGGTGAAAAACGTCTTTGTCACGTGATCAAAATCGCTTATAACTCAATAGGTAATTTATTTATCAAAAAATGGAAAACTTAGTACGATTCCAAATCGCTTCCATATAGTCATTCCTTCCATATCTTTCCGTTAAAAAATGAATTTGTAAATTTCGAATCAAAACTTAAAAAGATATTAATAAAAGTTTTCTTCATTCTATTAAATCCTATTCTACGTAATTAATTCAATGATATCCCATAATAGGAAATAATTCTAGATTGCCATGGTGATTACGTCTTATTTAAGATGGAGTCATATTATTTCCGTATTACTGAATTTAATATATATAACATCGTAATAAATTTTGTATCCATGCATTTTTGCGTAAGAGTGCAACAACTATTGCACCAAGATCTGAATCCACGTTTTTCATACAGAACAGTTGAGAACAGCCTTAAGAAGTGTTCTGATAATCATGAAGTTTTCACAATATCAGAACTAGGTTATTTCTTTTTTTTTTTTTTCTCTCCTTCTTTTATATGCGTTGTCGGCTATATCTGCTCTGTCAATCTATGACAGACTAAAGTTAAATAAAAACGTTATTTATATTTGAGCTTTCTGCACAAAAATTACCAACTCTGATCTCGTCGCTTGTGCCTCTCGTCCATTAAATAGATAAGGGCGGGAACTTTATTGCAGGACAATGCAATAAAAAATGTCTTTTCTCTAGCACATATTCCACCTTTGGGCTATCACGGTTTCGAGCAAGGCTGCGATAAAAACACAACTTATTACCAGACGTGCTGAAAATTAACGATAGCACACGAATTTGAGGTGCATCGGTTCTGGGTGGATGGGCGTTACTTACAGTATTAACTAGGCTTGAGATTTATATATAGTTTTTCGGCGTGAGTGTTGATTAGATAGGGTATTATTCATTTAACATGTGAGGAGACATTGGAGAAAATCAATAAACGTGTTTTGTTCTTGATATAACTGTTAAACCCGTTTCACTGAAATAGATGAAGTAATCAAAAATGCGTAAATAGATGTACTCATATCGAATTGAGTATGTTTAAAAAATGTATGCCTTCTCAATTTTGAAACATCGCATGTTATCAAAACCAAACGAAACAATAATTCTCTACTTTGTAATGGTTTATTTCATTCAGGGCGGCATAAAAGATATTTATTAATGTGTAAGTACTAAATTATGCACTGCATTTTAAAATAATTCAAAAAGTGCTGGAAATAAATCCTCTTCTCATAAAAATGTTTAATTTGGGTATCTTGATAATAATTTTGCTGCTGTTTCTTAATAAATTAAATGTTTCTTGTTAATAATTTTGAGCTAGAAAAATGTCAATTCTTTTTTACTTTAATCTGTAGTAAATAGTAAACGCACTGAAAAAAATGAAGTACTCAAAAACCAGTAAATCGATGTACTCATATCGAATTGAGTATGTTTGTATCAAAAATGAACATCTGTTTTCTCGCAATTTCGAAACATCACATGTTATCAAACCCAAACAAAACGATTATTTTGTACCCTGTAATGGTTTATTTCATTTAGGGTGGCATAAAAGATGTTCATGATGATTCAAATATTAAATTATGTATAGTATTTTTTAAATAATTTAAAATTGCTTACAAATAAAGCTATTTTTTATAAAAATATTCGATTGAGTATCTTGCTAATAATTTTACTATTTTTCTTAATAAATAATCAATTAAACGTTTCTTGTTAATAATTTAAAACGGAAAATAAATGTTAGTACATTTTTACTTTAATTTGTAGTTTCAGGGGGTCAGTACATAACGATTCATATTTGAATACAACCATGGTATCAAAAATGAGTACATGTGTTTCTCAATTTTGAGTACATTTGAATCGGAGCTATTTTGAGTATGTCACGTATTTAAAATTGAGTACTTTTTACTCAATTTTGAGTACCCATTTTTTTTCAGCGCGGGGGGTTCAGGGAGGCGGTACATAACAGTTCATATTTGAACATATCCATAGAATTAAAAATGAGTACATGTGTTTCTCAATTTTAAGTACATTTGGATCGGAGCTATTTTGAGTATGTGAAGTATTTAAAATTGAGTACTTTTTACTCAATTTTGAGTAGTTGTTTTTTTTTTTCAGTGTTATAGCGAGCTCAGGTTGAAAAAAAAAAAAAAAATCGGTCTTTATGAGAAAACTTTGGTTTTAGGAAGCTCACAATAAATCCTCCCATTTTCCTCAATTTTCATAAGCAAAATATGTTAAGGCAATTCTGAAATTCAAATTGACTATTTTCTGGCACATTTTTTAATTCTACTTTGTTTGCAAACATATCAGCAGGTTCTCTTATTCAGAAATTATATGATCCAACTTTTTTTTCCAAATATTTTGGTAATAAAGTAGAAAAATTTTCAGAAAATGTTGTCAAAGTTGACGTTTTGAACAAATTTTCTGACGCGACAGCGCAGGAAAGGAAACGAACTTGCCTACCTGAGACAGTAATCATTTGTTTCTCAAGATATAATATATTTATTAAAAAAAAAAAAAAAAAAACTATCTGATTAAAAATCACGTGTATAACCATGCTTGCAAGTAATCATTGTTTTTATGTTCAAAAATGAGTAAAAAAACTTTGCATTGTTGAGTTGGGGAGAGGGTTTTTTTTTTTTTTTTTTAGAACCGTTTTAATTTAAGTGTGTACAATCATTTTACAGTGGAATAACAGTTATGTACACTCTTAAAACGAAAGAGCCAAAATAACTCAAGTTGAGCCGAAATCCACTCATCTCATGATTTGAAAGTCAGCTTCTCATAAAGAGTTGAAACAGCTCGAGTGAATGAGTTGTTTTTAGGCAACTCATGATTGAGTGGTCTCTATTTTACTCATACTTGAGTGAAATCAAATCGATGAAGGTAAAATCCAGTAGTACTTGAGTGATTTATAACCAACTCATACTTGAGTGAAATTGAGTCATTTAAGACTAAATCCAGTAGCACTTGAGCTATTTGTAACAATTCATACATGGATTAAATCAACTCATTTAAGAGTTCATCCAAAATCCCTTGAGTGATTTCTAATAAACTCATTCATAAGAGAACTCGCCAAAATTACCAAAAAAACCCTTGAGCGATTTCTAATTAACTGATTAAATAAAATCATGTCATTTTAAATGAAATTCAGTAACCTGTGATCGATTTTTATCAACGTAATTCAAAATAACACAGAATTCTTGCCACATTTTCAAATTAAAATAACTAATTTTATACTCCTTCATATTGGTTTATATAACTGTAATTCTTATTTAATAGTAAATGACTATTTTTTGATTGAAAAAATAACTGATTTATAATTAAATAAAAATTACAATTATAAAAACCAATCTTAAGAACTAAAAAAAACAAAACTTGAAATCACCAAGGGAAGGAAAAATCCCAATGACAACTTTTAAAAGATGACTGCTCCCCTTAAGGGTGTTCTCAAATCCAAAAGGGCAACTTTCTGACATAAGCTTGAATTTATTTTTGATCGAAAATGCATGAAACCAGCTGGTGGTGTTGTTCTAAAACTATGTAATCGAGCTGCTTTTTTCATTTTTTTTTTAAACACAATAGATTTTTCAGAAAATAGTGTCAAAGTGGAAGTTTTGAACTGAATTTCCACGCGAAAGGAGAAAAAACATACCAGAGCGGGCGAAAACGTTTGTCACATAATCAAAATCGCTTATAACTCAACAGATAACTTATTGATCAAAAAATGGAAAATCCAGTTCAATTCCAAATTGCTTCCATAACAATGCTTTCCAATTTTATATCTTTCCGTTAAAAAAATTAATTTGTAAATGCATCAAAACGCTTTGTGCTTGTTGAGCAGACCAGTTAAGAACAGCCTTAAGATCCTACACTAGTCGCTAAAAAAGATCTGGATGCTTGTGTTAATCTTATGGAGAAGTTATTTTCAAATACATTGTTTGGATTTTTAAAAAAAAAAAAAAAAAAAAAAAATATATATATATATATATATATATATATATATATTTATATATATATATATATATATATATATTGGAGGGGTGGGGAGGGATATAGGATCTTTATGCAGGCTAATTTTTAATTTTGGTTAGTTTCTCTTATACAGTAGACGTCCAATTTTACGAACTGATGTTACTCCCATTTACGAACACATTATATGAATCCCACTGAGTTCGTAAAATCGAGCGTCTACTGTATTAAGATATAAATTTTAGAATCAGTTCCAAAAATGAAAGTATTTACAATAAAATATAAATTAAAAAAGTAAAAACTAGCCACAATACATATTGTCTTCAGCTACCATATGCAAAAAGAATCATGTACAAATATTAAAAATCCAAGCAAGATATTTGAAAAGAACTTCCCGATGGAATTAACATTATCACAGGTCTTGTCACATGGCTAGTGTTAGGCCTTAATAAGTAAAATTGAAAATATTTCAAAAAAGATAAACACCCACCCATTATATACTTTTTTGTAACTATCCCTTGATTTAATTCACACTACTTCTTAATAGACTAACTTTTAAAGAAATATTTATTGTTAAGCCTTTTTTTATGCTAATTAACACTGAGTGATAAATGTCAATTTAATGCAGTTGATACATTTACAAATAAATTATGCACCAAAATAACTGTAGAATATTGAAAAATAAGGTTTGGGTTCACTATTTAACATTTGAAAAGATCTTTTAATGCAAATGAAAATCTTAAATGGCCTTTTACCGACCAATAGACTTACAAATCTGTCTCGATATGCAAATGTTAGGAATTTTATCCATTTTTCATGCACTATGTGTACTTTCATTTGATTTGGATTCAAGTATCCTAAAACTTATAGCTAGAATTTTGGTCATGATACTATTTTTTTTTTTTTTTTTTTTGTATATGAAGAACCTTCTACTAAATATTGTAGTATAAAAGTCAAATGCATAAATAACTGAAAATTGAGCTTATTGACTCAAACAACATGCAACTTAATTCTTTATATCATTTGTTGAAACTAAATTATGTTCAATAATAATTTTTAGAATTTAGCTTCTGGATTAGAAGGAACAATGTCTTGAATGGATAAACACCAACCCATTAGGTACTCTCTTGCAGTTATTCCTTCTTAATCTTGTTGTGAAATATAAAACTTTAAAATGGCATAAGATTGTAGCTTTTTATGTCAAAAGCAGGAGCCAAATGTGCAATTCAAAATATTGTGGGGGAAAAAACAACAACATTATTTACTAACAATTTTATTTAACAAAAAGAAAAAACAAACTTAGTATTGATAGCAATTTTAACAACAGATGCAGTGCATTGATAGCAACTTTAACAACAGATGCAGTGTTTTCATTAAAAATTTTCTCGTCAAGACAAGAAAATATGTATTCTTTCTCTGCTGAAGATCCTTCAGAGATTCGATAGGGCTGTTGAATTACATTCCTCGCAGTGGAATTGCATTTCTCCATGAGGTCACTATTCTCCTGTGTTAAAAGAAAATATTGAAATTAAGTTAAATAGCAAAAATTGTAATGTAAAGGAGTGATTATGAACCTTTTAAAACATTTTAGTTTTTAGATTAAAGTAAATATAAATAAATTCTTAAAGTCTTAAGCAAGTTCTTAAAATATTGTTGAAAATTCCCCTTTGTTACCATTTTCAAAATGTATACAAACATATCTTTTTAAACAATAATTTAAATTTGGGGGAAAAAATGAAACTACATTTCATATTAAATTTATTCTAAATATGAAAATACATATACAGGGGTCATTCCAAGAGAAATTTAGGGCCCTTCACAAAAATCTATTTAATAAAATAAGCCCCTTCACAAAAATAAATTTAATAAAATGGGCCCCTTCGTAACATTCTTTTTCATACAAACTGTTTTAAAATGTGTAAATTGTAAATAAAACCAGCTCACTGAAAACAAACTTTAGCAAGGGGATTTAAAGGAGTTTTGTCAAATTCTTCATTTAAGTTTGAGTAACTGGATTTCAACTTTCGCTACAAAATATTATTTTTCACAAAAATAACTTGTACTTTTCACAAAATCGGCCCCAAGAATAAAAACAAACAAAACACACACAAACAATCGCCTCCCCACGCATATTCTGAAAGAAAAGAAAAGAAAAGAAAAAATGAAATAAAAAACCATACACTAAAACTTTTAGCTATATAAAAAGTTACACCACTGAAAATTCAGCCAATTGTGAATAAAATGGAAAATGAATAAATGAAACCCTCTGTGCGATCACTGGGGTTCGATGATATATATCAATCAATATATATCTTGATATATATCCGATATTTATTTTCAAAATATCAAGATTTTTGATATTTTCATATTAACTGATATTTATTTTCAAAATATCACTGTGTAAGATGTTTTTGATATTTTCAGTCAAAACAAGTGCAAATGAAATTTTCAACTGTTATGGACTGTGTTGTTCTGTAAATAAGGAATTTCTGTCTCTGATAGTTACTTTTTTAACCGAAGAAAACAAATATCTTTTTCAAACTTTATTTTTGAATTTTTTACTTTTAACTGTAGATTATTATGAGGGACATAATTCAGAACAGACACTGAAACATAAACTGTCTAATTTAGATACTCAGTTATATATACAGCTTCACTATAAAAGAATCTGATGTAAGCGTATAAAGCAAATTGTTTCTGTTTTCAATTAGTTGATTTTAAATTTTGTTCTAAGTGTAAAAAAAAAAGAAAGAAAAAGAAAACTGCACTTTTAATGTATTGTTTAAGTTTTCATGTTAAGTGGAATATGTTTTAGTTTCTAATTTATATTATGCTTGAATATATTTATTATCAGCAATAAGTTGACTATTTTGAAAATATCGGATATATATCAAAAATATCAGATATATATCAAAATATCGGATATTTTTGATACTTTCGAAAATATCATTTAAATTTGGGGGGGGGGGGGGGAAGAAACTACATTTAAATTCATTCTAAATATGAAATGTTTTATTACAACAATGATGTTTAACCTTACCCCATAAAATCTAACTAAGCAGTCAAACGGCAGTTTTCTTCCAACAGTCAAATGCATGTGTCTGAGACATACATGTCTAATTTAATACAGTATAACCTCGAAAATCAAGACTAAGACTAGATTTATAAAAATTCTAGATTTCACAAAGATAATCGAAACTTTCAATGTTCTTAACGGTACCTTTAATCATAATTTAATTAATAACAAAGTGATAATTATGTAAGAAAAAGGAAAAAATAATATCGAAAGGCTTACTTTCATTGAAATTTGTTAAAACTTTTTCAATAAACAGCGAATTTTGAAAATCCAATTGCAATTTGCTTCCCTTTTTTTTTTTTTTGGAACTATTTTTAACAAAAATGTTTTTCATATTAAATACATGTTAGGAATATCTATTTCAGAAATACAGACTTGTTTTTCTAAACTGCATAATGTTATGACAAAATTAAATTTTATATGCTATTTCTATACCGCCAACATTACTCTCTTCTATTTTAAAAATTACCTATCATTAAAAAGAAAAACTTCCAAATCTAACACATGTCACGGATTTCTATCTAATCTTGGAAGAAAATGTGCATTATTGGGCAAATGAATCTGATTGATAGATGATACTAAATAAATTAACTGAAACTGGATAGCACTGCATTCTAAACACATAGGAAAGATACACTATATGGCCATTAATGACCGGCAATTTTCAATTTTAGACATTTTGTCGAATATTTAGAAATATACTTGACAGATTCTTCTGAAATTTCAGTATTAAAAAAAAAAAAAAAAAAAAAAAAAAAAACAGGTATCAGTGGTCTGTCCACACTTTTCTCACAGGGTTCTGTTTTTGTGAAATTGTGAAGTTTTTCTTATTTTTTTGAAAATTCTAGTCATAATTTTGTGAATTTTAAATTATCAATGTCTTCATGTTCTATCCTTCATATAAAAAAAGCTAAGTAATATGCTCTTTGGTGAGTTCAACTGTTTACTTACAGACCAGATTTTATTTTTAAATGACTAAATTTGTGAAAAATTCAATTTGAAGGTGAAAATACTTTGTGAAAGGTCTATTTAGGAGACAAATAATTTTGTGAAGGGTCCTGTTTTGGGATAAAATGTTTTGTGAAGGGTCCTGTTTTAAGATAAATTATTTTGTGAAGGGTCCTTTAAAGGACCTAAAATTTTCCTAAACATATCCCTGGGTATGATCTTATATTTAACAATATCGATTTGTTAACGGGGGGGGGGGGGGGGATTAGGGGCCAACAAAAAAATCAAAGAAAAAATAATACTTGGGATCACCCTGTAAAATACACGAAATTATCTACCACTACCAAATATAAATAAACAGACATTGTGCAATATGTGTAATTTTTTGTGTAAGACTAGCACGTATATTAATAGAAATATAGCGATTTATTTAAAAAAATAAAAAAATTCTTGCATAATTTTTGCTTATAACATGCAGGGTTTTCAACCCAATTTAACGCCAGTTTCAGAAAAATTGACAATATAATAGAAACAATATAGTGCAATTGGAATATAGCTATATTAAATATTTTAGGAAATATGAGCAGTTGTATGAAATAATTTTTATCTGTGCATGCGCAAACGATAACATGGATCATTTTACATAATTTAATATTCTATAGAGCAACTTATTAAAAAAAATCTACTAGTCAAATATCGTAAAAATTCAGAAGAATATCGGCATTAAAGTGAGCAAATTTTTAGTTTTTCTCTAAAAGTAACTGAATGATAAGGGATTTTCCACAAATTTTCAATTTTTATTAACTGACTTTCAGAAAAAAGTATTTAGTAAGTATCAACGAGTAGATTTGGAAAAAATGCTTCGATTTTTATACTTTTTTTGATCATGGTATAGTCTCGTTCTGGTGGTTATCCAATAACTAAAGCATCAATAAAAAATGGAAATTAAAGAAAAAAAAAATTAAAAAATGACAATTTGTGGAAAATCTCTTATCATTCAGCTGCTTTTAAAGAACAACTAAAAATTTGCTCACTTTAACGCCGATATCTTTCTGAATTTTTACGACATTTGACTAGATTTTTTAAAAATAAGTTGCT
Organism: Maratus speciosus; assembly: GCA_963932465.1. NCBI lineage: Eukaryota > Metazoa > Arthropoda > Arachnida > Araneae > Salticidae > Maratus > Maratus speciosus. The sequence continues at coordinate 525,894,862 of OZ010788.1, forward strand.
CCATAGAGTTGACTATTAAATTATGTAAAATGATCCTTGTTATCGTTCACGCATGCACAGATAAATATTATTTCATACAACTGCTCATATTACCTAAAATATTTAATATATTTATATTCCAATTGCACTATACTGTTTCTATTATATTTTGTCAATTTTTCTGAAACCGGCGTTAAATTGGGTTGAAAATTCTGCGTGTTATAAGCAAAAATCATGCAATTTAATTTTTTTAAATAAATCGCTATATCTCTATTAATATACGTGCTAGTCTTACACAAAAAATACACATATTGCACAATGTCTATTTATATTCGGTAGCGGTAGATCATTTCGTGCATTTTATTTTACAGGGTGATCCCAAGTATATATATTTTTTCTTTGATTTTTTGTTGCCCCCCTAATTGATCCCCTTATTAAATCGACATTGTTAAATATGAGATCATACCTGTTCATTTCAATCCTGAAATTCCAGATGAATATGTCAAGCATATTTCTAAATATTTGACAAAATGTCTAAAATTGAAAGTTGCCGATCATTAATGGCAATATAGTGTAAGATGCTAGGTATGAAGTTTACTAATATGAAAACAATTTTTTTTTTCACATATGTATCTGTAAGGTCACAAAACAATTACAAAACACACACACACACACACACACAAAAAAAGAAATTCCAATGACAAAAAACTTAAAAAATATATTTAAGATTAATATGTAAATTTATACCCTGTCTTCTATTTCTTGCTGATAATACACCTCCTCAGGATTATCACGTGCCTCTTTGATAGTCCTCTTTGTTGGTACTTCTTTTGGGATGGTGTTAAATTTAACTTCATTGTTTTAAACCTCCATTCAACCATACCAGCTTGAGCGATAGGATCAAAGTATTGTTCCTAAAATGAAAATGTGCAAAAACAATGTTATCGATTTAAAATGTTTCAATGGTTTTAACTTAAAATTTCAAAACACAGACGTAATGATGAGTTTATACGAAAGTGCCTGAAACATACAAAAAAGGAAATTCATTTCCCTCCAATTTACCCAAGCAATAAATTGGACCGATGGGACTGTTGCATAATTAAAAATATATACAGTATAAAGTAAATTATCTGGAATTGTTGGGTTCACGTGTTTTTGGATAACTGGCTACTCACTGCATTAAGCTATCCCTTTGTTGCAATTAAAATTTATTAGAATAATCAGATTAAAGCTCCTTCTCAGAGATAAGTTGCTTTTTCACTTTCCTGTGTTATTCTATGGCCTTTGAAATGCCTCACAATTCTTGGAATATCTCATCACAAAATTCATATTTATAATTAATTTCTTTTTTATTAGATGCTTAGAAGAATTGTTTTCTCAAACTGTCAAAAAATTTAGATTTTGTTTTAAATAAAAAAAAGGTTATTTTTGAAAAATCTAAATCACTTCTTTCACTACCTATATATGCACATATTGTTATGAATTGGTATCAATTCTGCCTTATACCAAAATTTAAATTTCTACCCTTTCAGATTTGACAAAAAATCTGAAATCGTAATCTGAAAAAATCATACTGAAGCTCAAAAATCATTCAAAATAGACTAAACTAACAACTGGCACTGTTGTGGTATTTGTAATTGACTGAATTTAATTTTGAGAAATTATAACCAATCCACGCCTCCTCTAAAAAATATATATACAGTAGAGCACCTAATTCACTGACCTCATGATAAATTTTTTGAATGTAAACAAAGATTTTTTTTTTTTTTTTTTTTTTTTAATGTTTGAATGACAACGAAATTTTGAAAACTAATTCAATCAATTTTAATAAAGGACGAAGTTATTTATAGAATACAAGATAAATTTAATAAACCAAAGACAACAATTGATGCCATGTTTAAAAATAAACTAGATGGAATCCGCCAAAACTTGACAGCAACAATTTGAAAGCACCACAGAAAAAAAAAAAAAGTATTTTACAGCTAAAGAAATTTTTAAAGGCTAATTTTTAGGAAAACTTTCAATAATTGAAAAAAAAAACCCTGCATTTTATATCCAGGCAAATGACCCATTATTGCCAGAGTTACATTCACCCAGACACAGTCAAAAGTATTTTTTTACATTACACCCAATGGGAAAATAGTTACTTATTTACTTTCTCAGGAAGAGTTGGACAGTTACATAATCAATGCTTAACACATGATTTCTTCATTTTAAAGACTACTGTAGAACACAGTACAGGACTTTAATTTCAGGGCGGGATTCATCACCAAAATTTTGAAATCCCACCCAAAAACACATCATGAGCAGGAGGCTTCCATCTAAAAAATTTGTTTTCAAAAAAAGTGTTTCATTTTAAAACAAATCCTGCGAACCTTGTGATATTTTCGGACGACAGGTTGATACATTTTGCGGCGAAAGATTGTTGAAATTCATATTTTGGTCCTGCAACCGAGAGACAAATTTTGAGATCCCCCCCCCCCCCCCCCCCCGGAGATAGAATGACAAGTTTCTCGTTAATTTCTGTGACTGATTGCAAATTGAGGGGCGATTCTGTTCCAAAAATTATGAAAAATCATTCATCAGTCTGGAAATTTGCACATAAAAAAATATGTCTCATATTTCGAGAAATTGTCACCGAAAAAATCAATTTCGTCAAACGTTAGCTAAAATAAAAACACCAATTTTGTTAAAAGTAGGGATGCCAAAACCTGTGGCCTGCAATGAATTTCGTCAATTTGCCACAAAAAAAATTGAAAATTTCATCAGTCAGTTTAAGAATCGTGAATTTCATTGATCGGGCATGGAAAAATTGTGCGTTTTGTCGATTGTGTACAGGAACATTGAGAATTTCGTTATGGTAAAATAGCGAATTTTCTCGATGCACGAAGAAATTGAGAATTCTGTTGATCGACTGCAGAACCAATCATGATTTTCATCAGTTTATAGAGAGAAAAAGAAATCTCAAATTTGTCAATTTATTGCCTGAAAATTTTTTTTAATTTCATCAGAGATAATGCAGAATCATGAATTTCATGATCAGTCAGAAAAATTGCAAATTTTGTTGATTGATAATCACTAATTCCGTTGGTCAGACACGAAAATATGTTATTTTGTCCATAATGCATGGAAAATAGCGAATTGTCGATCAGTCTCAGAAAAATCAAGAATTTCATTGGTCTGAAATGAAAATATCACAATTTTTGTCGATAATGTGCAGAAAAATCAAATTTCGTCGATCGGCTACTCGAAATAGAATTCTCTCACGTGTGGGCCTCGACAAAACAGACTTTTTCTAAAAAGCCCTTATCTTAAAAAAGTTGTGCACCCGTAATTAAAAAGATCACGAATAAAATAAGTTTTGTCTAAGGATTGCAAATAAAATGAAAATTTCGTCAAAGGATGGGGAACAAATGCATGTATCGTTAGAAGATAGCAGGGGAAAGAAAATGGCAACTCCTTCAAAGGATTACGAAAAAAAAAAAAGCATATTTTGTAAAAGAATCCGGAAAGAAAATTCACGTTTCGTCAAAAGATAGCAGAAAAAACATTTTGACCAGGGACCCCCCACCCACAAAAATAAATAAATAAATAAATAAATTTCGCCAATGGATCACGCGAAAAATGTGGAATTAGTCATAATGTCGCAGGACCCCCCCCCCCCCCCCCCTTACGAAATTCATCAAAAGGTCGCTGAAATAAATAAATAAATAAATTTTGCTAAAGCGTTGCAGAAAAAAAAATTGCCAAAGGGTTGCAAAAAAATAAAATAAATTTTACCAAAGTGTTGCAGAAACAGTTGTATAATATAGACGCATGTGCGGAAAATTTTCCAAAAATTCGGAACTTTGCGGAAAAATTTTTTAGAAAAAAAAAAACTTAATTTTTGTCCTTGTAAATTTTTTTTTTAAATACCGAAAAATTAAAAATATTCTCCAATTTTATGTACGATTTATTTGCCAGACAGATTATTATTCAGGGGTCGATGCAGGTTTTTATTCTTGGGGCCCATTCTGCGAAAAGTAGAAGTTATTTTTATTAATTTTATTATATTTTTGTGAAAAATAACATTTTTTTAATGAAAGTTGAAATCCAGTTACTCAAATTTGAACCAAGAATTTATGAACAAAATCATTTTTTACATCCCCTTGCTAAAGTTTCGTAACCTAGTTTTATTTACAAATTACACATTTTAAAGCAGTTTTTATGAAAAAGAATGTTACGTAGGGGGCCTTATTTTATGAAAAGGAATTTTGTGAAGGGGCCTGTTTTATTAAGTTCATTTTTGTGAAGGGGCCCATTTTATTAAATTTATTTTTATGAAGGGGCCTATTTTATTAAATGGAATTTTGTGAAAGGGCCCTAAATAGGCCCCAAATTTTGTCTGCATTGACCCCTGTTATTGTTTGACAGACGTGATTCTGTTCCAAATTTTCAGAAAATTTAAGGCATTTGGTTTTGAAAATTTTAAAAAATCAGCCATCAGTTCAAAAATTCAGACATAAAAAGATACCACTGCGAATTTCAACAAATGGTTGCCGTAAAAACGGAAATTTCGTGAAAGGATCGTAAAAAAAAAAAGAATTTCATAAAAGGAGTGCAGGAAAAAACGAATTTCGTAAAAGAATAGTGCGGAAAAAGCCTAAATTCTGTCAAAGGATTTAAAAAAAAAAAAGCACATTTCGTAAAAGAATCGCGGAAAAATGATCATCAATTGATTGGGGAAGAAAAAAAAAAAAAAAAAAAAAAAGAAATTTGTCAAAGGGCCACAGAAAAAGGTGTGAATTCCGTAAAAAACGCAAGAAAAACACGAATTTCATAAAAAGATCGCAGAAAAAATGCGAATTTCGTCAAAGGACTGCAAAAAAGAGAGCAAATTTCATCAAAAGTGTGCACGAAAAAAACTAATTTCTTAAAAGCATAATGGAAAAAAGCCCGAATTTTGTCAAGATTGTGAAAAAAATGCAAATTTCGTAAAAGAACGCGTAAAAAAACTAATTACTTCAAAGAATCGTGAAAAAAAAAATGCAAATTTCGTCAAAGCGCTGCGAAAAAAGTGCAAAATTTGTCAAAAGATCATAGGAAAATGCGAATTTCGTCAAAGGATTGTGGGAAAAAACTGATTTCATGAAAGGATCACAGATAAAATGTGAATTTCATCAAATGATCACAGAAAAAAAAAAAAAAAAACAAGAATTTCGTCAAACGGCCACAGAAAAAAATGATTTTTGTCAAAGGGCCACGGTAAAAACTCACCGGTCTCTTTAATGATGATACCTATGAATGGACCTCTCCCTACAAAATGTGATTTAGTTGTTTCAGTAGCAATGTTACATTATTTCTGCCCTTCTTATCATGGATTTTTAGCTTTATTTTTTTTTAACCAAAATAATTATTCTTTGATTAATATTAATTATTTTTTAATTTAAATGGTAATTACTTTAAAACTACTGTTTTTAATCCATATCGTTAAAATAACATAACACGGTATTTTACGTTATTAAACATTAAATTAATTTGCAGATAGTTTTTGACCCAATATTTATGTGCACAGAAAGTTTTTGGTTTTATAGAAGTCTGGTTGGAGAAAAAACACAAATTTTTCCAAAGGGTTACATAAAAAATGGAAGTCTCTTTAGAAAACAGCACGTACACAAATATCTATGTTTATTATAACAGGGATAGTTTTTAAACTTAAAAAATATACCAAACTAACTTTTGAAATTTTGGGTTTAACCCGAACCCAACTTGCAGGAATTCACACTCAGCCTCAAATCAACCTGAACCAAAAACAGAGTTTACTCAACCTACAACAAAAATAATTAGCGATTGTTTTAACAAATGTTAATTCATAGAAGAAACCATTAAATTTAAAATTTTATTAATTAAAAAAAAGGTCATCCTTTAAATAAACACAAAGCAAGTTTTTTTCCCAATATGAAATTTACTATGTAAATGTAATTGGTTTTATTAAATATTATGTAAAGTTGTTTTAAAAAATGACATTTTAATACCTTTAAACTTTGAAATATAAAAAGGCATTTGGCCAAACAGTCACTATTCGGCTAGCTGAATATTCAGTATTCGGTCAAATCACCATTCGGTACATCATTAAACCTAACTTGCTACTTTGAACAACACTCATAATCTTCAGTTTTAATTTTTAACTGAATTGTTTACATATCAAATACATGTGTGAATTATTAGTTCCTGCCACTTACTGAAATTAGTTTCTGCCTGATGATATGAAAAAGTAAAATGTTTTAAAATTTTACTGCTGTATGATATATTTCTCAAATCATTTTCATTTATAAATTTTTTTTTAGATTATGTGAAATTATGGCTAAATTGATCAGTCGGGGGAGGGGGTACATCATAAAAAATACCAGAAATTTTAGCGAACACAGTATTGACTAGAATAAAAAGACTTTTTACTGCAAAAACATTATCCCCCCCCCCCCCACCACCACCACCACAAGATTCTTTGACAAAATTCATATTTTTTTCATGATTCTTTAGTGAAATTTGAGTTTGTTTTTTTTACAATTCTCTGGCAATATTCGCGTTTTAATGAAATTAGTGCTTTTTAACTTTTGACAAACTTTGTATTTTTTTTCCCTACCCCATTATGTGAAGATACTCGCGGGTTAATGCTATTCTTATTTGCATTTTGACATTTTGAATATATATATGTATGTATACATATAATTTTTTTTTTTTTGGGGGGGGGGGTTGGACATCTGAGCTTGACCCTCATGGCACTCGTTTACTTTTTCAATTTTGATTGCAGAATTTTTTTTTTTTTTAGAGAAATTACTTTTACTTTTAGAATCTGTTCCAAAAGTGAAAGTATTGTCTTAAAAAAAAAAAAAAAAAACCTGCGATTAAAATTAAAGTAAACAAGGGGCACTGAAGATCAAATCAGCTATACAATGCCACAAAAAAAGAAAAAAAATGCAAATGAGATCAGCCAAAAACCTCCTCATAGGAATAGCACTCGAGTGTGGTCCCTCTCTACATCACTACTCAACAAGTACAAAACATTGACACATTTTCAAATTCATTTTTTAACAGAAAGATATAAAATTGGAAAGCTCGACTATGGAAGAGATTCAGAATTGAACTGTATTTACTATTTTGTGATCAATAAATTACATGTTGAGTTATAAGCGTTTTTGATCACATGACAAGTTTTTCACTTCTGGGTGGTTTAGTGTTGGGGGACACAGAAATTTTTTGATGTTTTTATGAGGTACCTCCAAAAAACTTTTGTCATGACAATGTCATGCTTCCAAAGTGAGGTGGGTGGGGTTTATATGCAAGAACTAAAATTGAGTTAGGATGGATGTAATTTCTCCCTCCTCCTCGGTGTATGCTGCTTAATCCGACAACTCGAAGTTAGGTGTTAGCTCCGTAGCAGAAACTGTGCAGCACGGCAGCAGCGATGCAGGTTATTTTAGACCTTGCAGATTAATCTACCAGCTTAAAAATAATATTGTGCTTAAAAAAATTCACTTTGATTTAAGAGTTTTTGTATTTCCTATTAATTTTCTATGTGAAATGCAATTTCTGTTTATTTTATGGGTCACTATAAGTATTTAAGATAGTAGCTTGTTTCAGTATTGTTAGGTTGCAGATAAATTTTGGTTTGCTGCAGATGGACATCGAAAATTCTGCTATTGGGGACATTAGGAAAGTGGAACTTTAGTTAGGGTCACCCGGGGTAAAATGGGTATAAAAAAAGCTTTTTTTTTTATTTTAATGTTTCATAGCAGAAACATTATGAAATATTATCATGTTTTTGTTCAATATTTTTTACATTATGTACTTTAGGTCTAAATTCAGCATAATTACCCATTTTATCTCAGTTCGGGGTAAAATGGGTATATGCTGGTTAAAGTTGAATTACATTATAATTAATGTATAGACCATTTAAAAGTTTTGTACCTTCATCCTCTGAATCATATGTAAACTGGGGCGAGGAGGGAAGACAAAAAACTGTCTCTTTCACTTTGTTTACATTTTTTTCTTGACAAATAAAATCTCTTGTGAAACTAATAGAAATAAGATACAAGTACACACAAATCCTATTCCCCCCCCCCCCCCCCAAACTGTTCTTAATTTTCACCACATCAATTTACGTCCATGCTCTGAATCATGTTTCTAACAGTGTTTCATTTTAAAAGTTTTTTTTTTTTTTTTTTAATTTAATGCAGCCCAAAAGCAGATAGATATCAGCATGAGTATCTGTAGGAAAAAATGAGAAATTAAGTTAACTGAAAAATATTTTAAATCAAAAGCAATTTATAAAGTTAACTAGCTATAAGTGAAAGAAAATTTATGTACAAAATATGTATATGGCAACGACTGGTACAACTTGGTTGAGATAGACTTCCTGACAATTTGGGATGCCTCCACATCAGCAGACTTAGATAAAATGTAAAACTGTCTGCGAACTCAAATAATTTCTTTAAAATTTTCTGCAAAAAACACCGTGCTCCTCCCGAGTGCTGTATTGCCGCCAAAAGCAAAAATGAAAAGTTATATACAAGCACATAAACATTCACTAAAATTTCCAACCAAATAAACTTTAAATTTAAAAAGATTTGAACATTTAACATTTATTTTTTAACACAAAATTTATTTTTAATCTGTTAAATTAATCTGCAAAGCCTAACATAATCTGCAGCACCCGCGTCAGTGCTGCACTGTTTCTGCTACCGGCCCTGGCAGGAGGGGGAAAAAAAAGGAATTGTACCCGCCGTTCCGGCATAAGCACCGCACTTACAATATTTTAAAGTTTTTAACTCGTATGAGCCGCGACGCTTCTTCCAAAAAATACTGTACTATGGTACATGGCAAATACTTTCTAGCAAACTTTTTTTTTTTCTCCCGTTGAAAAATAGTCTACAGACCTTGTCAATAGTCTGCAACGTGCGTTACACCGATTCTTCGCCTGGTGTCTTGTTAATTGGTTTTATTAAATATTATGTAAAGTTGTTTTAAAAAATGACATTTTAATACCTTTAAACTTTGAAATATAAAAAGGTATTTGGCCAAACAGTTACTATTTGGCTAGCTGAATATTCAATATTCGGCCAAATCACTATTCGGTACATCATTAAACCCAACTTGCTACTTTGAACAACACTCATAATCTTCAGTTTTAATTTTTAACTGAATTGTTTACATATTAAATACATGTGTGAATTATTAGTTCCTGCCACTTACTGAAATTAGTTTCTGCCTGATGATATGAAAAAGTAAAATGTTTTAAAATTTTACTGCTGTATGATATATTTCTCAAATCATTTTCATTTATTAATTTGTTTTTAGATTATGTGAAATTATGGCTAAATTGATCAGTCGGGGAAGGGGGTACATCATGAAAAAATACCAGAAATTTTAGCAAACACAGTATTGACTAGAATAAAAAGACTGTTTTTACTGCAAAAACATTATCCCCCCCCCCCCACCACCACCACAAGATCCTTTGACAAAATTCATATTTTTTTCATGATTCTTTAGTGAAATTTGAGTTTGTTTTTTTTTACAATTCTCTGGCAATATTCGCATTTTAATGAAATTAGTGCTTTTTAACTTTTGACAAACTTTGTATTTTTTCCCCCTACCCCATTATGTGAAGACTCGCGGGTTAATGCTATTCTTATTTGCATTTTGACATTTTGAAAAAAAAAAAATATATATATATATATATATATATATATGTATACATATAATTTTTTTTTGGGGGGGGGAGGGGGGTTGGACATCTGAGCTTGATCCTCATGGCACTCGTTTACTTTTTCAATTTTGATTGCAGAATTTTTTTTTTTTTTTTAGAGAAATTACTTTTACTTTTAGAATCTGTTCCAAAAGTGAAAGTATTGTCTTAAAAAAAAAAAAAAACCTGCGATTAAAATTAAAGTAAACAAGGGGCACTGAAGATCAAATCAGCTATACAATGCCGCAAAAAAGGAAAAAAAAGCAAATGAGATCAGCCAAAAACCTTCTCATAGGAATAGCACTCGAGTGTGTTCACTTGCAGAGACAGGAGCCTTAGTGAGTCCCTGCAAGTGAAGGCACTTGCAAGCTAATGCTATTTTCTAAAAACTCGTTTTCATTTGGACATTTTTAAATAATTCTTTTTTTTTTGCATTGGATAGCTGAGGTCCCTCTCTACATCACTACTCAACAAGTACAAAACATTGACACATTTTCAAATTCATTTTTTAACAGAAAGATATAAAATTGGAAAGCTCGACTATGGAAGAGATTCAGAATTGAACTGTATTTACCATTTTGTGATCAATAAATTACCTGTTGAGTTATAAGCGTTTTTGATCACATGACAAGTTTTTCACTTCTGGGTGGTTTAGTGTTGGGTAGGACACAGAAATTTTTTGATGTTTTTATGAGGTACCTCCAAAAAACTTTTGTCATGACAATGTCATGCTTCCAAAGGAGTGAGGTGGGTGGGGTTTATATGCAAGAACTAAAATTTGAGTTAGGATGGATGTAATTTCTCCCTCCTCCTCGGTGTATGCTGCTTAATCCGACAACTCGAAGTTAGGTGGTTAGCTCCGTAGCAGAAACTGTGCAGCATGGCAGCAGCGATGCAGGTTATTTTAGACCTTGCAGATTAATCTACCAGCTTAAAAATAATATTGTGCTTAAAAAAATTCACCAAAAATTTACTTTGATTTAAGAGTTTTTGTATTTCTTATTAATTTTCTATGTGAAATGCAATTTCTGTTTATTTTATGGGTCACTATAAGTATTTAAGATAGTAGCTTGTTTCAGTATTGTTAGGTTGCAGATAAATTTTGGTTTGCTGCAGATGGACATCGAAAATTCTGCTATTGGGGACATTAGGAAAGTGGAACTTTAGTTAGGGTCACCCGGGGTAAAATGGGTATAAAAAAAGCTTTTTTTTAATTTTAATGTTTCATAGCAGAAACATTATGAAATATTATCATGTTTTTGTTCAATATTTTTTACATTATGTACTTTAGGTCTAAATTCAACATAATTACCCATTTTATCTCAGTTCAGGGTAAAATGGGTATATGCTGGTTAAAGTTGAATTACATTATAATTAATGTATAGACCATTTAAAAGTTTTGTACCTTCATCCTCTGAATCATATGTAAACTGGGGCGAGGAGGGAAGACAAAAAACTGTCTCTTTCACTTTGTTTACATTTTTTTCTTGACAAATAAAATCTCTTATGAAACTAATAGAAATAAGATACAAGTACACACAAATCCTATCCCCCCCCCCCCAAACTGTTCTTAATTTTCACCACATCAATTTACGTCCATGCTCTGAATCATGTTTCTAACAGTGTTTCATTTTAAAAGTTGTTTTTTTTTTATTATTTAATGCAGCTCAAAAGCAGATAGATATCAGCATGAGTATCTGTAGGAAAAAAATGAGAAATTAAGTTAACTGAAAAATATTTTAAATCAAAAGCAATTTATAAAGTTAACTAGCTATAAGTGAATGAAAATTTATGTACAAAATATGTATATGGCAACGACTGGTACAGCTTGGTTGAGATAGACTTCCTGACAATTTGGGATGCCTCCACATCAGCAGACTTAGATAAAATGTAAAACTGTCTGCGAACTCAAATAATTTCTTTAAAATTTTCTGCAAAAAACGCTGTGCTCCTCCCGAGTGCTGTATTGCCGCCAAAAGCAAAAATGAAAAATTATATACAAGCACATAAACATTCACTAAAATTTCCAACCAAATAAACTTTATTTAAAAAGATTTGAACATTTAACATTTATTTTTTAACACAAAATTTATTTTTAATCTGTTAAATTAATTTGCAAAGCCTAACATAATCTGCAGCACCCGCGTCAGTGCTGCACTGTTTCTGCTACCGGCCCTGGCAGGAGGGGGGAAAAAAAGGAATTGTACCTGCCGTTCCGGCATAAGCACCGCACTTACAATATTTTAAAGTTTTTAACTCGTATGAGACGCGACGCTTTTTCCAAAAAATACTGTACTATGGTACATGGCAAATACTTTCTAGCAAACTTTTTTTTTTTTTCTCCCGTTGAAAAATAGTCTACAGACCTTGTCAATAGTCTGCAACGTGCGTTACACCGATTCTTCACTTGGTGTCTTGTTAATTGCTTTTTTTAAATAAAGAAACTTGTAAAAAAGAAAAACATCAAAACTGCCTGCAAACTTTGAAAATTTTCTGCGAACGGTGTTCGCGTGTTCGTCTATATTATCTCACTCTGCACATCAGCAATGTCGTCTTTCTCAAGGAAGACTTAATCCGGCAGATTACTTTGTTGCAAACTTTACAGTGTATTCATCTTCATAAAGGATATCAATAATAAGACCTGTAAATTCTTGAACAGACTTCTTTACACTGAATTTCACAACGACCCAGCCACCAATCATTGGATTCACTGCAGCGAGAACCTTTGGTTTAACTTCCTTGGATTGCTTCGACTCTTTTTACTGTTTATCCTGTTATAAGGGTGTATTCAGACCCAAACTGCTTATTTTCTGATTCATTTTTGCTTTCAAACGCCTCAAACTGGGAAATTCTCTTATTTAGAAACTACATAATGCGCCGTGCTTTTCGATTTTTTGATAAATGCAGAAAATATTGTCAAAGTGGGCGTTTTGAACCGAATTTTCGGAAGCGGGAGATCTGGGAATGAAAAAAATGGTCATACAGAGAAAATAATTGTTTAAAAATCAAATTCTAATGAATTGAGCGAAAAATGAAATCACACGGCCTCTTATGCATCTCTTCAAAAATCACCCCAGCAAGTTCCATGTTGTTACTTTTAAAAATGAGTCTGAAAATGTCCCAGAAAATTTTGAGCTGTTGAGGGTGGAAAAATATTTTTTCGAATACACCCTTAATCCACCCAATTTAATAAAGTTAGACCATATGTTTTAATTTAATTTATGGCCGGAAATATGGTACTTTAATTTAATGTGATTTTTCAAAAATTGTCGGTTAACAGCGATTTTTAATGTTTACATTCCAAAGCGAAGTGCGGATAACAGATGTTCGCAACTAATTTATAGCCTAATTTCATATAACAAAGCACAATTTCAGTTTTAAACACAGGATCAATAACAATTTGCTCTCAAAAGTCTTTCAATTTTGATCAATTTTCATACATTCATATCTTGACCTCAACTAGCATAAAAAAGATGGCTTATAGCTATTTTACCCCATGTGACAAGAAATGCTATAAAATTTTTTTGAATAAATAAATTTACTCATTTTTTGAGTTTTCTATTAGAAAAATCCTTCTTTAAAATCCAAACAGTTTATTTTTTACGATCAAAAATGCTTATAACTCAACAGCTAATTTATTGATCACAAAATGGTAAATACAGTTCAATTCCGAATCACTTTCACAATACATAACAAATTCTTCCTGTAGTATATTTTTCTGGAAAGAGGTTTTTCATTCACTAAAAACACTTCGTTCTACTTTCTGAAAAACAAAATGACTGCTAAGCCCAGTATATATGTAGCTAGTTTGTTTTTACCAAGTTTAAATAACCCTTCTTACAGTCTCATTTCCCAATATGAACCAAAATTTAATTTTAAATAACAGAAATGTATCAAAACACCCAAAAGACAGTGGACAACCTCTGGCCCAGCAATGGACAGGACAACCCATAAAAAGTAATAAATATAATTGTTTTTATGACTGTACTTAGAAACAGAATTTAATGAATACATAGAATGAAACAAAATAGTTATTTTCAAATAAATTTAACAATTAGGATACCAGTTATTAATAAAATATTTGTGATAATCATTTACTGTTTCCATCAGTTATTGTAATTATAAGAAGATCGATGTTTTAATTATTTTAGATGGATAGTTTAAAATACTAAATATCAGGCAATTACAGCTATCAAATTATTGAAACGGGAATTTAAAAGGTATAATTAAAAAAAAGTTTTCGAATATTAGTGTTTAGTCTCACTATTTTTAGCAATTATTCTTCCAGAGACTACTTGATGTATCATTTATAATAATTAACATTACAAATATGAAAGAAATGATATTTTGAGTTGAATATTTTAAACACTAAATAAAATAATTTCAAAATAAAACTGTAGAACTGATGTTTGAGGCCACTGATCTGCAGATTTACTTGTTTCATGAATATTACCTATAACTTTCATTAATAGTATTACTTTTTTTTTTGTGTGTGTGTGTGTGGCGGGGGTCTCAGAGGTGAACAAGGAAACATTTAAGACAGAAAATAGATTTTTAATAGCTTCTGTAACTTAATTGTTTTTATTTAAGCGGAGAGGGATTAAGCCCTATGAGCCCCTCTTTGACTGTGCTCTTAAACAATATTTTCTGCTTCCTGGCTGATTTGATTGCCAGATTATAAAATATGCAAGGTATATATAAAAAAAGCATAATATATTAAAATTTTATCAATCAATAAAATAACTTAAAAGCAGTTATTTATAAAAATTTTAGTGTTATTACATTCTGGTAAGTGCAATTTAAAAATTAAAAACTTAAGTTTTCAGTTAAGTCAAAGGATTTTAAATGCATTATGAACGTTACTGAAATTGCATTTTTAGCAATGCTTACATGGGGTGTCTTTTACTGGAAATTGACTAATTAAGTGTTCCAGTAATGAACACAGACAGGTCTTAAAATCTTAAAAATAAATGAAATTTTGTAAATGGCCGTTAGTACATAAAATTCTAAGTTTTCTATTGCTACTCAAACAAAAACATTCAAATATTGCAAGAAAATAAAAAATATATAAATTAATTAAACAAAGCCATTTCTTAACCTCTTCATTAAGATTTTCACAGAAAAACAGCGAAACTTTAAAACATTTTCTGCTTCCTGGTGGGTTTGATTAAAAGTGTCAACAATAACCCAGTGCAAGGGGGAATTATAAAATAAATAATTAAAGATAAATATTTATCTGTTATTATTTTTTTTTAACCAAAAACATCAAGGGCTGTCCATTACTGGCACATCTACCTATTATAGAGATGGAAACAATTCTTTCGAAATTATTGTAATTTTTCACAAAATTATTTACTACAAATTATAAAACATATTTTTGGTTGATATGATTCATCTGAAAAATTACTTTCACAAAATACTTAGTACTGTTAAATCTGACATAAAGTTTGTCAATCGAAAAAGAAAACTTTTATTATTTTCACCTCCCCTCATCCCCCCTTGGTTTTACATGACGCTGTGATCAGCTTATTTATTTATTTATCAACAAAGTAATAAACAGGACATTTTAAACGAAAATAAATAAGTAAAAAATAAAAGGGCAGAACAATTTTAAAATATAGAAGCATTTCTAAAATAAGCTGCCGGCAGTGACGCTGAGCGTATGCAGGAATCTTTAGTTATTTATTTTTACAACAAATTAAGAAATGCAGGAGAATTTTTTCAAAATTTTAAAGCTTTATATGCTAGGGAGGCACAGTATGTGTGTAAATTAAATTAGTGTGTATACGAAATCCGTTACCACGTGCTTCAAGATTAAAATAAAATCAGTACATACAATTCCACTGAAAACTAAGTATAAATTAAATGCTTTTATAAAACTTACCGAGTAAATCAGGTCCATCCTCTTCCTCAATGTTTCATCATTAAGTAAACTTCTTTAACTTCATGTTTACATTCGCCATCTTGTGAGGACAGGCGCGACGACGAGACGAGACGAACGAATCGCAAAGAACGGCTCGGTAATGAGTGAATTTTTATCAAGTTGAGTTGTTTCATTTCAGCTCTCCTTGAGCACAATAGAAAAATAACAGCTGAAATCAAGTTGAGCTAAACATTTAAAAATCAACTCATTCACGATCCAATAAATTAGAACTCATTTTTGAGCAACCAAATCCACTCATTCGTTTTAAGAGAGTAGTCATTCCTTTTAGATTCTATAATTAAGTCTCCTTTAACTGATATTTTAACGTAAAATGTATAATCTCTTCTTGATGTTGTTTTATGGTGATTCTCTCCGAACAAGTCAGACTGCTAATTTCATGTGTTTATGATTAAAAATGACTTCGTGAATGGGCCAGAAAGTAGTCACTTTGGATTTGAGTCCAAGCTTTAAGGCTGTTCTCAAATCCAAAAGGGCAATTTTATGACATAAGTTTTAATTTATTTTTGTTTGGAAATGCATGAAACTAGCAGCTGTTGTTGTTCAGAAAATATGTAATCGAGCTGTTTTTTCCGTTTTTTTGCAAACGCAATAGATCTTTCAGAAACTAGTGTCAAAGTAAATTTCATGTATTTATAATTAAAAATGGCTTCGTGGATGTGCCAGAAAAAAGTCACTTTGGATTTGAGTCCAAGCTTTAAGGCTATTCTCAAATCCAAAAAGCCAATTTTATGACATAAGTTTTAATTTATTTTTGTTTGGAAATGCATGAAACTAGCAGCTGTTGTTGTTCAGAAACTATGTAATCGAGCTGTTTTTCCCGGTTTTTTTGCAAACGCAATAGATCTTTCAGAAAATAGTGTCAAAGTGGGCGTTTTGAACCGAATTTCTGCGCGAAAGGAGAAAAACCACGTGATGGTGATTCGTTCCGAACAAGTAGTCAGACTGCTAATTTCATGTGTTTATAATTAAAAATGGCTTCGTGAATGTGCCAGAAAGTAGTCACTTTGGATTTGAGTCCAAGCTGTTCTCAAATCCAAAAGGGCAATTTTATGACATAAGTTTTAATTTATTTTTGTTTGGAAATCCATGAAACTAGCAGCTGTTGTTCAGAAACTATGCCATCAAGCTGTTTTTTTCCGGGTTTTTTTTTTTTTTTTTGCAAACGCAGTAGATCTTTCAGAAAATAGTGTCAAAGTGGGCGTTTTGAATCGAATTTCCGCGCGAAAGGAGAAAAAACACTCAAGAAAGGATGACAATCGTGTTTGTCACGTGATCAAAATCGCTTGTAACTCAATAGGTAATTGATTGATCAAAAAATGGAAAACACAGTTCGATTCCAAATCGCTTCCATAGTCAGACCTCCCAGTTTTATATCTTTCCGTTAAAAAATGAATTTGTAAATGTGTCAAAACGTTTTGCGCTTGTTGAGCAGAGCAGTTGAGAACAGCCTTAAGCCATTTCAAATCAAGATAAAATATTTATGCATTTTACTCGAATCACAAACTTTTAAAAACAGAAGAAATGTTGCACGGTACGGTACACCCAGACTTTCCTCACAACGTATTAATCTCACATTTATTGATTTTCTGAGCTAAGATCGATAGATTAGAATAAATTTTAATCTAGAGAATATATGCGACGAAAGACCATTCAGTTCAAAATGTATCTACTTCACAATTTCTCGTCCGAACAAGCATTTCACCATCCTTACAGCCCTGGCATTTACGATCAGAGAAAAGAGCCATATTTTTGTAGTATACGAGCCGGGCAGAGATAAGAGCCCCAGACTACTTTATGGTGTTTAAGGCCGTTTCCCTCATTGCTTGTAAAACAGGGTCCTAGCCACTGATAAGCTTTACGATTTCCTAGGCCATGTGGACGGATGCTTCAACTATGAAAGACGGCTATAGCCAAAAGAGAAAGAACGAAAAAAAAAGAGTAAAATATCCGAACAATATTCGCAGAAATACCCCGTGGGGTAAAGTGAGAGAAGATTGGTAATTTATGTTCAGAAAAAAAAAAAAGGTTTTTTTATATGTTGTGAGGATGTTGGACATGCTGGGATGACATGTGTTTGTGTCCAGAAGAACATACATATTTTTTATTTTTTACTGACTTTCAAAAGGGTGTATTCGAAAAAATGTTTTTCCACCCTCAACAGCTCGAAATTTTCTGAGACATTTTCGGACTCATTTTTAAAAGTAAAAATATGAAACTTGCTGAGGTGAATTTTGAAGAGATGTTTAAGAGGCTGTGGGATTTAATTTTTCGCTTAATTAAGTAGAATTTGATTTTTAAACAATTTTTTTTCTCAGTATGACCATTTTTTTCATTCCCAGGTCTCCCGCTTCAGAAAATTCGGTTCAAAACGCCAACTTTGATAGCATTTTTTACAATATTTTCTGCATTTATCAAAAAACCAAGAAGCATGGCACATTATGTAGTTTCTAAATAAGAGAATTTCCCAGTTTGATGCGTTTGAGAACAAAAATGAATTTAACAATGAATCAGAAAATAAGCAGTTTGGATACCCTTAAGAAATTTTAAGGCAACTTTAGTTTTCCAAATTATGAAATAAATAAAGGTTATAATTTAAACATATAAAATATGATGTTACAACGTAGCTATATTTTTTTAATCTAGCAAATTTGCATGATGTGTTGTGCATTAAATTACTTTTTACTTTTTCTTATAACATTTTTTTTTTTTTTAATGTTGAAGTATGATATGAAACATGGTTTTTTTTCAATTAATAAACTTAGGAGTTTTTATGAGTGCTAAAATGTCTGGACAATAATAAATAAATAAATAATAAAAATAAAAGGGACATTTTAGCAGTCATGAAAGCTGCGACTTCAGCATTTAAAAAAATATGTGTTATAAGAAAAAGTAATTTAATGCATAACACATCATGCAAAATTACTAGATGTGTTATGAATTAAATTACTTTTTCTTGTAACACAATTTTTGTAAATGTTTGGAGTCTGATATGACTCAATCTGTCATTTTAATTAATTGGCTTAGGAGCTTTCATGAGTGCTAAAATGTCTCTTCCATTTCATTTTATTTAATTTATATCATCATCATCATCATCAACAACCGTCTTCAATCCACTGCTGGATGTAGGTCTCCACCAGATTTTTCTAATGTTTCCTGTCTAGTGCTTTAGTCACCCAATTTATACCGGCTACTTTTCTGATTTCATCACTCCATCTTACTTGAGGTCGTCTTCTTGGCCGTTTTACATCTCTGGGATACCATTGTAGGGTGTCTGTGCTCCATCTATTGTCTTGTCTTCTTGCAATGTGCCCAGCCTTTTAATTCTTTCAATAATATCAAAAACTTTCGTCTGACTTCTTATCCAGGTTATTCTTTTTCTGTCTCTTCTAGTTATACCTAGCATACATCTTTCCATACTTCTCTGTGTTTTTTGTAATCTTTGTACCATCCATTTTGTTAGCGTCCATGTTTCTGCTCTATAAGTTATCACAGGCAAAACACATTGGTTAAACATCTTTCTTCTCAAACAAAGAGGCATGTTACTCTCTTCAGAATAATATTCTTCTTCCAAAAAGCACTCCATCTATTTCTTATTCTTCTATTGATTTCATTCATCATATTTCCTGTCCAAGGTACACATAACTTTGCACTTCTTTAATTTCAGTACTGCTATGCTAGTGTAGACAATTTTCTTTTTTGATGCAAATGAATTGAACATCACCTTAGTCTTTTCCAAGTTCATTTTTAATCCCATATTAATGCTAGCTTCTGCAAAATCTTTTAGCATATTTTTCAATTCTTCAGGACTGTTACTGAAAATTAAAATGTCATCAGCGAATCGGAGATGATTTAAATATTCCCCATTTACTCTAATCCCTTTGTTTTCCCAATCCAGGATCCTGAAAATATTTTCTATGACAGCAGTAAAAAGCTTAGGCGAAATGGTGTCTCCTTGTCTTACCCCTCTTCCATGCTTGATCTTTGCTATTCCCTTGTCCAAGCGGATGGTTGCTTGCTGTTGCTTTCTTGTAAATCTTCTTTATGATATTGATGTAAGGTTGGTCTTACCAATGTCCTCCAGAGATTCTACTACTGCTGATATGTAGACCGAATCAAATGCTTTTTCATAATCAATAAAGGCAAGGCGAAGAGGTATATATATATATATATATATATAATTTAAAAGGCTGTATTGCTTTTTCCATTTCATAGCATTTAATATTATTCTGTTTTCATTTGAAACTATTATCTTGGTTATATTGGTCGTTAGAGTACAGGAGAAAAAAAAATTCAGCTTTTAGCTTTTTTCTCACAGAAAACGACTAATTTTGCTTATATAATCGAATTCTGTACTCTTGATTACGTAATTCAATATATAAGCTTTTCAATTATTTTTATCGAAATCCATATTCTTCTTTTTTTCTTCCTTATTAATTCTTGTTATATAGTACAAGGGACTTTATTTTATACAAAGCAGCTTGTATATTATGTTTTTGGTATCCATTCAGTGTGTTTGGGGACACAGTATTGTTGTAAATTCATTCTTACTATTGCAATTTTTGTTGGTGGTCAGTAATGTTTAATTAATGGTTATATATATATATTTATATATATATATATATATACAAGGAAAAAAGTGGACTCATGTTATCTATTGGAAAAATACTTATCCTTCTTGTTCATTCAAATTCGGGAATTTCAACAATATTTTTTTTAAACACGTAGATAGGAAGGTTCTTTATTCCTTTGTAAGCTTAAAATATATTTGAAAGTTAATTATGAGCATTTAAAAATTTGTGTTAAAATTTCAAAAAATTCCGAAAAGTATAAAAAGTATTCTTTGCTCGTTTGTAACTTTAGACTGGAAAAAAAAAAAAAAAAAAAAAAAAAAAAATTTGGAGCTTACATAGGGATAAAGAACCTTCCTGTGTACGTGCTAAAAAAATATATATTTGTTGAAATTTCCAAATTTGAATGAATAAGAAGGATATGTATTTTTTCCCATTGGATAACATGGGATTCCACTTTTTTTTCTCCTCCACTAGATCCAACGTTCGCTACTGTTAAGAGGCTACTTCAGTCAAGTGAAAAGACCCGTTCGCTAATGCTAATCCTATGGAAGAAATTTATAAAGATATCTCGGTTGCATTTCAATATTTTTAAATGATTTTTTTTTTCATTAGATAGTCGAGATCTATCTGTACAAAAGTTGTTTTTTACTTTTTCGATTTTGTTTACAATTATTTTTTTATGGGGACACTTTCATTTTCGGAACCGGTTTCGAAAGTGAAAACATCCTCATAAAAAAAATCTGCATTGAAAATCGAAAAAGTAAAAAACGGCCTGCATACAGATTGATTTCAGCTGTCCAATGCAAAAGAAATCATTTAAAAATATTGAAATGCAACCGAAATATCTTTATAAATTTCTTCCATAGGATTATCATTAGCGAGCGAGTCTTTTCGCCTGACTGAAGTTAGCCGCTTAAGCCTATGGGCAGGTTATTTTCGAATTTCTCTTTTAAATTTGAATATTTTTAATCGATTTTGCTTGCATTAGGGTAGCTGAGCTCGATCTCTAATAGGTCCATTTTGTACTTTTTCGATTTTAGTTGCACATTTTTTTTTTTTAGTACCTTTACTAAAAAAATGTGGAGCCGAAATCGAAAAAGTAAAAAATAGCCATATTAGAGATTGACCTCAGCTATCCTATGCAAAAAGGAAAAAAAAAATTGTTTAAAAATACTCAAACGCAAAATTCAAAAGCAATCTGCGCATAGGTTTAACATTACCGAACTAACGGTGTTTTCAACTGAGTGAAGGGTCCCCTTAAGGGGGCTGGTCACTCAGCTTTCGATTCCCCCCCCCCCCCCATTAATGTAAAGTCTATGGGCATTTGATGTATTTGTATATTTAAAATATCGCCTCGGATAATTATTATTTTTAATTTCTATTTTTGTGCTCTCTTTCGAAAAGATGTCTCTTTTTTTCTTAGTTCTCAAAATATTTCTAAAATATAGACTTAATTTTATATGAAGTGTTAAAATCTTACTCACATTTCGCCCGCTTTTAACGCATAAAATAATAAATTCAGCATAGATTTTAGAAATATTTTGAAAACTAAGGAAAAAAAGAGACATCCTTTAAGAAGAGTACACACACACACACACACACACACACACACAAAAAAAAAAAAAAAAAAAAAAAGTGAAAAATATTAATTTCCCAAGAAGATATTTTAAATATACGAATGCATTAAAAGTCCATAGACTTAACATTACGGAGGAAAATTCCAAAGCTGAGTGACCAACCCCCTTAACGGCTGGCTCTCCACGACAGCGTGATTTCATTTCATTTCATTTGTTTACTCAGCGACCATTTTTCACCTTATTAAACGTTTTGTTATTGTATTCCGAATGTGTTGGGAAATGTTTCATAATCTATGCTTCATACATGATTTTCCTTTCTTGCTTTTTTTTCCCCCTTAGGGTAATATGCAGGCGGCAAAAGGCATTCGAGGAAAAGGCATTCAAATCTATTTATTTAAAAATAACGTGTTGTTACATTTACTTTACAAAAAAAAGGACCCATGTGGGTATTCTTTTGGAATCCCTTTAGTTACAAAGGGATAACATGTGGTCAGATAAATAAGCGGACTATGTAATGTGACAGATAAAGAGAAGCTGATTTATGAACTGAGAGAATTACCCTAATGATCTAATGATAGATGAAGTTCGATGTAAACGAGTCAAATTGGGAATACTATATACATA
The DNA here is from genome assembly GCA_963932465.1 of Maratus speciosus. Taxonomy (NCBI): domain Eukaryota; kingdom Metazoa; phylum Arthropoda; class Arachnida; order Araneae; family Salticidae; genus Maratus; species Maratus speciosus. The sequence goes on from OZ010788.1 coordinate 525,917,281, forward strand.
TGGAACCAATTATCAAGATAAAGTAGTTGTCCTATGAACCAATAGTGCATAATATAGTCTCACTGTATACCTGTTCGCATCACATATGTTCGGCATACACTTCTTTATTGCGTTTTTTTTTCCCGCCAAATACATTTAAAACCTTATTTGGGACTAGTTTGAGCTAACTTCTTCACTCCTGCGTTGTGTCAGTATTAATACGGAATTCTTTTAGTAAGAAAAGTATATAAGCAAAACTTAAACTTTCTAATCGAATCCAACGTTTATCTTCAGATATTACTTTTAATCAATCATGCAAAATTTTTTGGTCGAACAAGTGATGACAATACGTGAAACCAAGCATTGTATCCACGAAGGATATTTATTTAAATTAAGGATGAACAGGTCAGTCAGTACTTATTGGATTTGTAAAAACGCCAAATGTAAAGTATCTATAACGCTAAACGAGGATTTCACATTAAAATCAGCTATGGGAAAACACTCACATCCACCGAATGCTGCAGAAATTAATGCGATTAGATGCATAACGCGGATGAAAAGAAGAGCACAAGAAGAACCAGCAACATCAATGCCAAAAATTTACAAGTAAGAATGAATGTGATATTATATGAATATATATTTTTTAATTATGTCTCTTCTCATCCATCTCTCTGCCCTGTCTCTCTGTATAATGTCTAATGTGTGTTGCTATCCAGTGGTGCCAACTTCCGTATATGTCTCCGTGTGGCGTGAGTCCACCCAATATTGTTTTAATCTATCCCCCCTTCCTCCACTCAATTTTGATTGATTTATTTCGTTATTTTTTTTACAGTAAAACCTCCCTAAAGCGACCACGTTCCGTTCCAATAAAAATTGGTCGCTCCGAGAGGTGGTGTCTTAATGGAGGTCATGTTTAAATCTAGATTTTAATTGTTGAAAAAAAAAGGTAACAATTATTGTTACTAAAATTTATTTTTCACAATAGGAAAAAATATGCAGAATTTAAGCATCAAAACAAAAGTTAATTACATAAGTTAATTACTGCAGAGCTTAAAAAATGAATACATTGACTCTTGATTTGATTTTACGGTTTTATCTTTTATAACTTTTATTTCCAAGTCCTTTCGAAGTTCAATAAATAAATGCAATTTTTTTTTTTTTTGGGGGGGGGGGAACAAATAATGACAATTTCATTAATTTATCTATTTCTTTGAGCGTTTTCTGACAGAATAAGGCAAAGGAAGTTTATTGGCCGTCGTTCTTAATTTGTCATCAGAAATTCATTGCCTAAAAAGGAACAAAGGGGTTTAAACACTTAAAAGCTATTGGAATAAAAAAAATCTAAACTTAGTTTAAAAGTTTGAAGAATAATGTGCTCTTCGGAATTATTTTTCTAATAAAACCTTCTTCAAGCGACCAATAAATAAATGCAATTTTTTTTTTTTTTTTGGGGGGGGGGGGAGGGGCGGGAACAAATAATGACGATTTCATTAATTTATCTATTTCTTTGAGCGTTTAATGACAGAATAGGGCAAGGGAATTTATTGACCATCGTTCTTAATTTGTCATCAGAAATTCATTGCCTAAAAAGGAACAAAGGGATTTAAACACTTAAAAGCTATCGGAATAAAAAAAAATCTAAACTTAGTTTAAAAGTTTGAAGAATAATGTGCTCTTCGGAATTATTTTTCTAATAAAACCTTCTTCAAGCGACCAGGAAAAAACGGAATTTGATTCATGTTCTTCAAAGAAATTGGTCGCTCATGGAAGGAGTTCAACTGGGATGGCCTCTGAATGGAGGTAAAATTAGTATTGAGCCTATGGGAATAAATTTCGTTTCATTAAAAAATGGTCGTTCGAGGAAGTGGTCGCTTAATGGAGGTGGTCGTACAGGGAGGTTTCACTGTAATCGATGAAATAAAATTTGATTTTATTGAAGTTATCACAATAATTTTCTTTGAAAAATAGTAAGAACATCAATTAGACTTACAGGATCACTGCAAACTCCTTTAGTGGATGTAAAAATAAATTGCTCTCAAAACCAAATTTCCTACATATTTTGTCGTCAGTTTTAAGGACCTGATGAATCGGTGAAAGCGACTAAAATGACATGTAGTTCATTTTGATGTTTAGTTTTTTGAATTTTCAGTAGTTAGCAATTTTTATGTCATTTATAATAAATATTGTAGTATTTATAAGTAAGAACGTCTAAGAATATAATTTAATAAATTATTTATTAAAATATAATTATTTTATATTTTATTTAGAAGAACCATAATTTGGCCTTGAATTATCATCTGTAGTCATTTTCTCCTCCTACGACTCCACGCACACTCACTGGAAAAAAAAAGTTGTATGTGTTATTACCCGACTGCCAAGAAGAGTTATGTGTTTCACGCGTTATCTGTGTATGTGGATTACTTTATACCCTCGAAACATCCCAACGGCTGGATGGATTTTAATGAACGAGGTCTCTATCGATTCTTCTTAACCGTTAAGTTATAGTCTAGATTTTGTTTTTATAAAATCAAAATGGCAGCCGTAAAATGCAAAATGGCGGTAGAGACGAAAACACATTTTTGCGCACCATATTGAGTGGCATATCATTGGATAGGTCTTTCAAAATGAAGACGATATTCCATTGACTATTTTGCAGTCAGAAGCTCCGTTTAAATATTACATAACCTGGAAGTTGTGTAGGCAGAATCTCTAGCTTTACTGCAACTCTAACATTCACAGACATCTATAGGCCTCATCAAAACAGTGTTTATAGATAGGAACTAACAATTAAACAAAATTTAAAAGTCATCAATACAAGGAAATAAAAAAAAAAATAGGTAAGTAAAAAATAGTTAAAAAAATAGTTTCACATTGATGAGAAATAATCAATTAGCTCGCTTTTTACGCAGTCGGGTTTTTTGATTTTTTAAATTAAATTTTTTTTTACTCTGACTCTTTTGAGACCACCAATTATTTATCAAAAGTTAGCGCTTCTGTTGCTATCAGAGCCTGATTAACTTTATGTTGGGGACGGGGCACATATACCACATCGGCCCTTTTCCTAAAAAAAAAAAAAAAAAAAAAAATTCATGCATAATAATCTTCAGAAACAGCTTTAAGGGCAGGTTACGATTTAAATAATAGCTTTACAAAAAATCCTTGGCGGTTCGGCCTACATGCACCGGTAGATTTCGAAGTTAAGTATTACTAATTTCACCAACAAAAACTAAATCAAGATTAGAGATAAACCCACTTTAACTATTTTATCTGATCGCTTTTAACGAGTTTTTAATTTCATTTTTCAGTAAGAGCTGGTTTTATCAGAATCATGTTAATACGATAATTTTTTTCTTCACCCCCTATATTTTATTTTATTTTATTTTATTTATTTATTTATTTGCTGTAAGAGATCCTCCTATCAAAAACTTGTCAATATAAAAGTTGTAGATAATATTAAGAAGATTATAATAAATTTAAGCGGATTTGATATCTTGTGAATTGACCAAGTTATGGATTTTTTTTCTTAAAACCGTATTTTAGTCGCCCCTTGAGCCAATTTTTAATGATATCAAAAGTCTGTTATACATAAATTTTTGGCTCTTTTCCTAGAAGTAATAATAGCTTTAAATTGATTTGATATGTAATTAAGAAGTTATGTTTTTTTTTTCTGTTTGCACAAAACCCCTCCTTATTTCCACCCCCTTGGTCCGATTTTGCCCATTAACGAACTTGACCGAGATTTTCTGCCCCTTGATTTTGTATATGAGTTTGGAAGAGATTTGTGCAGAATTATGGAAGTTATCGTGTTCATAAAAAAGTAATATTATATGTAGATATAAATAGATAGATATAGATAAAGTTTGGGACTGGGGGGGGGGGGGTTCTAGGGGTCATTATCGGCGTAGATCTGCAATTTTTTTTTCAGAAATTCCAACATAGGAGAGACTGTATAATAAATAGTATTTCTCAGGAAATCTGCCTAAAAACAATATGTTAGATGCAATATCCGTCCTTCTCGGAATTTCGAAGTTTGCAATTAAATACTGAGATACAAATTACAAGAAATGATACTGAGAAGCAAATACAATTCAAAAATACTGAGATAGTTTAGTTTACATCAATGACAAAAATTCATTTTTTTCTATGAACGACAAATGGAAATTTGCAACAATTTTATTTTTAGCGAGTGCAGAAAATGTATTTTGAGTCCCCTGAAAATGTGGGCCTGGAACACGTGCCCCGTGTGCCCCTGTGATAACAGATTCTGATTACTAAAAAAAAAAAAAAAAAAAAAAAAAAAAAAAAAAAAAAAATGAGACGTAAATTACAATAATAGATGATATAAGTATAGATGAATAATTTAACATACTTAAGGCTGTATTCAAATCCAAAGTAATTACTTTCTGTCACATTTCTGAATTCATTTTAAACGCAAACTCATGAAATTGGCAGGCGTCCTTATATTAAAAAAAAATATGTCATCAAACAGTTTTTCCATTTTTCGGTAAAGGCATAGTATCTTTCACAAAATGCTGGTCAAAGTTACGGTTTGGATCTGAATGCCTAAAGGAAAAATAATGCTGTCATGAGTCAAAAATCGCTTATAAGGTAAGATGTAACTAATTCCTTTATCGAAAACAGTATATATATATATTGAATTACAAATAATTTCAATGGTCGTGCCTGCAAGTGTTATGCTTTTGTGTTTAAAAGTGATTCCGTAAATGTATCAAAAAGTTGAAGGTTGTTAAGTGAGAAAAATATTTTATGAGTATCGCCTAAACGTATAAAATTTGCAGGTGCAGGAAAATAATGAAATCGAATAACGGTTTCTATCTTTAGACAAAGCTAAAATATCTTTTTTGAAAATACTCTCAAGGTAAGCCAAACTTCCAACGCAACAGCGAGATAAAGGTTGTCATGAGACAGCTTACACTGAAAAAAAAATCACTGTATCTTTACAGCAAAAAATGCTGGCAATATGGGTGCCAGTAAATTTTGCTGTGAATTTACAGCAATTTTGTTTTTCACAGGTAAACAGCAAACTAGTAAATTTACAGCATTTTTTACAGTTAATTTTACAGTAATTTTGTTTTTTAGATTTTACAAAAAATTGTATTTTTTCAGCATATTTTGCTGTTAATTTTACAGCACTTTTAACAAGATAACAGTAATTTTTAGCCTTTATTATTATTTTATTTTATTTTATTTATTTATTATTATTATTGGTAGATATGCATTTGCATGCCCCCCCCCCCCCCCCTTCCCCGCCGTCCTGCAATATTTATTTACTTTGAATTTTTCTTTTTTGTGTATTATGAGACATCTTTTAAAAACTAAGGGCACTTTAAGTGTTATCTTTATGTCTACTTATATCATTATTTTAATAACATTGTTATATAATAAATTCTGATATACACATGTAAGATACAAATTTAGCACCATAAAGCAAAATAAATAAAATAAGAAAATACACCGACAAAAGCAATAAATTGGAAATTTTAAACGATGGTAACTCATTGTAAAGAATTTTCCTTATGTCAGTTTCAAATATACTTAACACACATTGAGAAAATTCAAAATATTTTATTTCAGCATCTAGTGCTAATTACTTTTTATTGCTAGATAATTATCAAAAACAAAATGCGATCTGCTGCTTTTTAGTGCTGCGATAATAGTAAGCAAACTTTTGAAATATTTTATGGATTAATAAAGTAGTGTATACAGCTTACACATAATAAATGATTTTAAAATTGCATATAAAAAGTGAAAAGAAATGCTAGTAAAAAACTAGCATCTATAGAATCTGAATAACTCCTATGGAAAATCAAACCATCGGTCGTAAGATTGTTTTTGAAAATTTAATAAACTATAATAATACATTAAATAAATAAATATATTTGAATTAGTACAAAAAACGAACTTAAAGCTTTTGGACAATAAAAAAATATTATATAATTTACATTAGTAAGCAATTGCTGTATAATACAAACAGAAAAAATGGAATTGCGAAAAATATATAATAGCAAAGCAAAACATATCTAAAGAATAAGTATTTTTTTTTTTTAAATCTGGTACTTTGACACATAAGTAAATAATAACTATGGCCTATGATGAAAAAAAAAAAAAAAAAAAAGTTTTTTCAAATGTGAATTTTGTCGGAATTTTTGTTATACTTTAACACAAAATATTTAATCTTTATACAAATGATTCAGAAGCCACTGTCAGTCAATGTTTATATATATGTGCTCAAATACAAAATTTGTATCTTACATTATATAAGAGAACCGGCCTATTTAATACAGTTATTAAATCAATGATACGAATAAACATAAAAATAAAACTTACCCTGAATTTTAAAAATATATTAATCCAGAATTGTATTTAAGTATCCAAAATTGCCATTTTGAATTAAATAATACGAACACACTCAGAATGACGCTAACACTCCTACGACAGTAACGCTAATAATAATCTGTTTTGGCTTGAAGCTTCAGTGCAGGTGGATATCTCATCTGGAATGTTGTCCGGGCCGTTTTGAAAGAACAGCAGTTTACTGTAAATCAAAAATGAAGTTTAAAAAAACGCTGTATTTTAGCGATTCACAGGAATATCAGCTGTAATTTTTCCCGTTATTTTTTACAGTGTACGCTTATAACTTCAATGTGAATACATTTACTAATAAATTTAAAAAATCAAAAAACCCGACTGCGTAAAAAGCGAACTAATTAATTATTTCTCATCAATGTGAAACTATTTTTTTATATTACTTGCATATATTTTTTTTAATTTACACTGTTAAAAATTATGTGGTATGTTGAACCAATTTTTGGTGCTCCAGTAGCTGCCACCATAAGATGGTGAAATCTTGAACCAACATTTGGAGCTAAGGTTCAATCGGAGCTCCAAATCTTGGAGTGAGAGTTTTCACCAACTTATGGTGGCAGCTACTGGAGCACCAAAAGTTGGTTCAACCTACTAAAAAATTTTTTAACAGTGTACTTGTATTAATGACTTTGAAGTTGTGCTTAATTGTTAGTTCCTATTTATAAACACCGTTTTGATGAGGCCTATATATGTCTATGATGGTTAGAGTTGTAGTAAAGCTAGAGACCCTATCTACACAACTTCCAGGTTGTGTAATATTTTAACGAAGCTTCAGACTGTAAAATAGTCAATATCGTCTTCATTTTGAAAGACCTATCCAATGATATGCCACTCAATAGGGTGTGTAAATTTTTTTCCGTCTCTACCGCCATTTTGAATCTATGAAAACAAATCCTAGCCTATAACCATCGGACGGTTAAGACAAATCGATAGAGACCTCATTCATTAAAATTTTTCCAGCCGTTGGGATGTTTCGAGGGTATATAAAGAAATCCACATACCCAGATACGCGTGAAACACATAACCCTTCTTAGCAGTCGGGTAAAAAGAGTAAAACGTTATTCACAAATTCCTTCAATAGTCTTGTTCTATATTCGACAACATACTTTACGTAGGTTATGTTTCCAGTAAATAGAGCTAATATGAATCATAGATTAGATATGGCTATAATTATTTGTTTGTATCATTTTGTTTAAAATTTTCTTTTTGATGTTGTAAAAATGTGTCAGAAAGTAAGCTTGGATTTGAGAATTTTCTTAAGTAGTATATTTGTTTAATATCAATTTTCATACCGGTTGTCCCAAAAATGACCGATGATTTTAAAATTCAATAACTTTCAAACGCTGGCAGATATTTTAAAAAAATTTGCAGGAGGGTTATGTATGATGTCAGGAGATTTTTTACTGTGAATCTTTATTTTAGTTCGAATTTCAAACAATAGATGGCGCTTAGAGCAATAGGTGCTCAATCCAGACCCGATTTTTGGTACTTCTGGATCCATTCAATACATTTTAATCTCCTTTTTTCGCATGGAAGAAGAGAGAGGCCTGGATTAAGCGGTTATTGCTTGCAATGCCATCTATCGATGCCATTTGTAACTAAAACGCAGAATCGCATCATACAAACTCCTGACGTCTTACATAACACTCCTGCAAGAATTTTTTTTAATATCTGTCACCGTTTGCAAATTATTGAATTTTAAAATCATCGGTCATTTTTAGGACATCTGGTAAATCTTCATATTAAATTTAACACACATAAATGATGTAAATTAAAAAAACATATTTTCAACATAGGGAAGAAACGTTGAAAGTTGAAGTCGATAACGCATATTTGCCATCATTTGCATCGATCAAGACAACATTGTATCGAATCCGGGCTTCTACTTCACAAGCATTGACTAAAACAGCAGATGATATAAATATTGACGAACAGAGATCTGCAACTTCTAATAGTGAACAGCTGCTTTTCTACTGTGATGGAACAGGAGAAAATGATATTGACGTAAGTAATTTTTCAATACTCTTTCTTTATTTGCTATGATATTTCTTACTTTACACCAAATTTTCATCGTTTTGTGGCAGTAAAAACGGGAACTCTCGAAATTTATAAAATCCAAAGTATGATAACTCGGCAAGTTTCGGTTGTACAAAAATGAATTTTTCATATTGCTTTATTCTGCTGAGCAGAAAGAAAGATTTTCTAACTACTAACTATAGGACTCAGAAGTCATATAAAAATGTTAATGTCGTAATTTTTACTAACTTTTTAATTTAACAATTACAAGTGGATAAACCTCGGCTTCCCAGGTTACAGAATATAGCTGAAATTTATTTTTCTTTGTATATATATTAAAAACTCTAATAGATTTTTTCTGAGCCAAAAGTTCGTCAAAACTTTAAAAACTCATAAAAAAGGAAGAAATTATGATAAAGGAGTGCGGTTTGCAAAAAAAGGGATCACAAGGTAGTCGGATTTTTTTTAGCAGAGAAAATAATTATTTAAAAAATCATATGTAGAGGGCGCTGACGACCCGAAACACTATGAACAGGACAACAGTTGTGTCGTAGAATGTTCTAGAAGTCATGTTGAACATTTGTCCTTGAAAGAACAAATGAATGGAGCGTATTGTTGCCCTGTTCATTGTGTTTCGGGTCGTCAGCGCCCTCTACATGTGATTTTTTAAATAATTTTCTTTTGGAATGCTAAAAAAAATCCGACTACCTTGTGAGCCCTTTCTTGCAAACCGCACTCCTTTATCATAATTTCTTTCTTTTTTATGAGTTTTTAAAGTTTTAACGAACTTTTGATTCACCCGGTATATTTAGAATGCCCAATAGCAAGAGATATCGGCTTAATTTCGGTCTAATACCAGAATTGTCGGGAAATGATCAGTAGTTGAATGGAGAGCTTCACAGAATATAGTCTGAACAAAATCTAGCGATTAATCTAGATAATATCGTGAAAAAACGTCGGCAGGAAATTGTATTATTATTACAAGTCAATTAATCGGAAAAGTATTCTTATGCATGCAATCGGCCGGCAATCGGAAAGTAATGAAAAATGAATCTTTTTACTGAGTTGTTATTGTTTGTTTCCGCTGCATAGATACCCCCTGCAGTGATGATAGGGGGTGTGTGTCACGTGAATAAATCTGTCCAATGTGCTGCGATATCTTATCTGCCTCCCGCTCAAAATACTTTTTCACGTTTCAAGGACATCATTTGTAAATGGACAGTCGAAGGAATAGGAGAAAAAATACTTTCCAAGAAATGTTCTTTGGTGAGAAGAGAATGCATTATTATTTGCAAATCAGTAAACTTAAATCTCTTAAAAACTTACAGATAGCAGGGCAATTACTGTAAAAGTAAACTGACAATTTAAAAGCATTTGTTTGTTCTTTCTTTCTTTTTTTCAATATTTACGTATAGACATTCATACTTAAAATTATACTTAATAAAATGTTTAGAGATATTTTCTGTTTTGTTGATTTAGATAAATAAATTGAAAATTATAAGATCTGAAATTTAGATTAATTTAGGATAATATCTGAAATTAAGCCCAGCGGTGTAGTGGTCAGCACGCCTGTCTGCCGCACCGCAGGTCGAGAGTTCGACTCCCGACTGGGCAAGGTTCACTCAGCCTTTCATCCCTTTGGGGTCGATAAAATGAGTACCAAGCTTGCTTGGGAACTAAACACCGAGGGTCTCGCGTTAGGTTGACCACCTGGCCGGGACGCATGCTGCATAGCACCTCGGAGCCCAGTGTCAAGAAAACAGAGATGGGCACTGTCGGCCCAGATCCTTCTTGGATTGTATAGCCACAGAGTTTAGTTTAGTAATATCTGAAATTTAGACTATTACAACAACAAACTATTTGTTCTAAATGTATTTTCTTAGTTACGAATTAAAAATTTTTAATTTAAAATTAATTTATTTAGAAATACTTCAGGCAATGTTATTGTATAAATTATAATGAAGTTGATCATCTTTTCTTTTATTTTCTCTCTAAAGTAATAAATTTAATTTTATACCTTTTAAAAGTTAAAAAAATATCTGAACTTTTTTTTAAAAATTAAAATTATTATTAGATAAATAAATTGAAAATAATAAGATCTAAAATTTAGATTATATCAGAAATTTAGACTATTACAACAACGAACTATTTCTTCTAAATGTATTTTCTTAGTTATAAATTAGAAATTACTGATTTAAAAATTAATTTATTTAGAAATAATTCCGATAACGTTAATGTTTAAAGTATAAAGAAGTTGATCATCTCCCCCCCCCCCCCCCCAGATAGTGATAAATTTAATTTTATACATTTTAAAAGTTAAAAATCGATGACTGAACATTTTTTTAAAATTAAAATAACTATTAGATGAATAAATTGAAATTTATAATGTCTGACATTTAGATTATATCAGGATAATATCTGAAATTTAGACTGTTACAACAACAAACAATTAGAAATTTCTGATTTAAAAATTAATTTATTTAAAAATGATTCAGATAATGTATTGCATAAATTATAAATCAGTTTATTATCTTTTTTTCCCCCAAATAGTGATAAATTTAATTTTATACCTTTTTAAAAGTTAAAAAAATGACTGTATAGTTTTTTTTAAAATTAAATTCACTATTGAAAATTTTAAGATCTGAAATTTAGATTATATCAGGATAATATCTGAAATTTAGAGTTTTACAACAACAACAAAATATTTGCTCTAAATGTATTTTCTTAGTTATGAATTATAAATTTCTGATTAAAAAATTAATTTATTTAGAAAAATTAAGATAATGTTAGTGTATAAATTATAAAGGATCAAATTCTTTATTGTATAAATTATAAAGAATTTGATCCCTTTTTTTTTTTTTTTTTCTCCAGCTAATAATAAATTTCACTTTATAGCTTTTAAAAGAAAAAAAAAAAGACTGTTTTTTTTAATTAAAATAATTATTTAGATATTGAAAAAAAGAAAAAAAGAATTTTTTTCCATAAATAACAAAAATTTAATGAGACGCTTTAAATGATAGAAATTTCACAGCCAGAACGCAATGTTAAATGAGAATATTTTACATTGTACCATGCAAAAAATTATCTAATTAAAATGTATCAAAGTTCGTTTTAATTCAAACAGTAAATATTGTTAGACGGAAAGATTTTCCACTATAAAATACAAAAATGTTTTCATATCGAGGGCGTAATTAATTAAAAGGTAAGACATTTTGTTTAATTTAAATTCTAAATATTGCTGATCTCGGGATGAAAATTACAATTAATTATTCTTTGTAAGATGCAATAATATTTGTATATCAACAGAGTGAGTTACTTATAAGCAAGAATATAATTGTTAATTAAATGTAATTTTATTTGTATCTTACAATGGAAAATTAATTGTAATTTTAATTGTAAAATTATTTAACAGCAATATTTTGATTTTAAACAAAACAAGATTTATTACATTTCGATTAGTTACATCCTTGATATGGAAAGATTTTTGCATCTTATAGTGGAAAATATTCCCAATTAACAATATTTATTTTTTGAATTAAAACGAATTTTTTTACGTTTTAAATGCTATTTTGCATCATACAAATTCTTCTATTCGATATGATTAGCTAATCGGCAAAAGATCATATGATATTGCAAAGTACTCGGTAAAAGATTACTAAGTGACCAAATTATCGAAAACTAATACGCAAAGGCTTCATAACCGATTCAATTGTAGTCGGGAGGGGATGCTCGATAGGTGATCAGCCTTGCGGGCAAGAAGTCATAACTGCCGACCCCGGAAAATGAGATCGCCAGGATGAAATATAGTCGAGTTAGGACTTTCGGCGGAAGTTCGGCCAAGGATTATTTGCTGTTTGGGAAACAATAACAAAAATCATTTTTATATGAAAAATAACAATTTTGCATTCAAATAAAGTTTTGAAATTTATTAAAAGTCACTATGGTAAAGATACTATGGTATTGGCCTCGTGCCAGGGTTTAATAGCCTAATGAAATAGCCGAAGATTACTACTTACAATCAGCCTTTTTGATTACGTTCCTTTTAGCGCGTAGGTTGTTTCAAGTCTTAAATTTGCGTTTTATTTATTTATATTTTATTGTTTTATTTACTGATTGATAAATATTTTAATTGCTTTATGGAATATAAGCTGGAAACAAATGCTGAGCTTTATTATTATTATTATTATTATTATTAATTTCAGTACAAACGGAATTATCTTTCGTAATCATCGGGTCGTGACAGACATAAGATTAAAAAAAAAAAAAAAAAAAAAAAAAAAAACATGCAGCAATAAAAATTGAGTAAATAGCAATGCAGTTTTCAAACAAAATGCATTGGAAAGTACATCCCAACCCCCATTCGACAATATAAAAATTAAAAATGTACCATGTATAGAAGTTTAAACTTAAATTTAATCGTCTGCTGTTGCCACCGCCAAAATGACGTCAGCGTTACGCAGACACGTTTGTCTTTTATAATAGATAAGGCAATTCTAAAAAAAAAAAAAAAAAAAAGAAAAAGAAAAAGAAATCCCTCTCAACAGTTTTCAACACATCTCAAAACTAATTTTTAAAAAGCTTGGCATTTGCAGGTTATGGCTATTGAAGTGACTTGTAATCGGATATGTGCAGGAAGATTTTTTGAAAACAACTGGGATTTTATTCGGTATGTTGTGTAATATTTCTATTTTTTATGCTATAAATTAAATATTTAAAAGGTTGTATTGTTTTTTTCCATTTCATGCCGTTTGGTATTATTCTGTTTTCATCTTGAAACTCTTCTCTTGATCATACTGGTTGTTTGACTACAGAGAAAAATATTTTCAGCTTTTAGCTTTTTTCTCACGCAGAAAACAACCGATTTGCTTATATCATTGAATTCTGTACTCTTGAAAACGTAATTCAATATGTATAAGTTTTTCAATTAATTTTTTCGGTATCCATATTCTTCTTTTTTTCTTCCATATTAATTCTTGTAATTAAGTATGAAGCACTTTATTTTATACATAACAGTTGTATATTATAAGCGCCCTTGTATACACCCTTGAAAAGACACCCTTGTATAATTTAACTACATAATTAAAATAAATCTGATTACGTATTTAAATTCATCACAACAAGATAAGGTGTTTATTAACAAAATATTTTTGTCTGCTCAACAACACGAAATTTTCTGAGGCATTTTCTGGCTTATTTCTAAACGTTAAGGGCGAATCCAAAAGGGTAACTTTCTGACATAAGTTTTAATTAATTTTTGTTCGAAAATGCATGAAACTAGCTGGTGTTGTTGTTCAGAAACTATGTAATTGAGCTGTTTTTTTTTTCCATTTTTTTGCAAACGCAATAGATCTTTCAGAAAATAGTGCCAAAGTGGGCGTTTTGAACCGAATTTCCATGCGAAGGAAGAGACTCAAAAGTGCGCGAAAAACATGTTTGTCACGTGATCAAAATTCCTTATAACTCAATAGGTAATTGATTGATCAAAAATGGAAAAAAACAGTTCAATTCCAAATCGCTTCCATGGCCAGGTTTTCCATTACCTTTCCATTCCTTATACCTTTCCGTTAAAAAATGAATTTGTAAATGTGTCAAAACGTTTTGCGCTTGTTGAGCAGTTAAGAACAGCCTTAAAGCATAATACACACAGACACGATTATTGACCAGATTTTTAATTGAGTTTTTCTTTTTTTCTTTCTTTTTTTCTTTTTTTTTTTTACATTTTCTGATAAATGAACTACATTTTGCGTTATAAGAGATTGTTGTTTCAGGACAGTAGTTTTTTTCTGTTACTGTGCTGTCGAGTCTGAAAATTTGACTCATTACGCCTACTTTGACAACATTTTCTGAAAAATCTTCTGCTGTTACTTGAAAACGAATAAAACCTCTTCGATGACATAGCTTCTGAATAACAGCACCCGCCAATTTAAAAATGAATTTGAAAAATGCCTTTGAAATATCCAGTTTTGATTTGAGAACAGCATTGAATTCACCCGGATGCATTTAAAGGGGAGATATGTTTAAATTTGTTGTGCATTGTATATGGAAAATTGTTAATCTACAAAAAATCCGTATAAATTTAAAAAATTCATAAAAAAAAGAAGAAATTGTTCTATTGGAATGGGATTTCCACGATTGAGATTTGTCAAAGAGTAGGATTTTTTGTGATAAAAGAAAGAAACGGTTTAGTTTCTCATGAATAGGTGGCGCTATCAAAGTTCACGTTCTTAAAAGACAAAAAAAAAAAAAAAAAAAAAAAAAGAAAAAAAAAAAAAGAAAAGACATATACACAGCATGTATTTATTTTTACTTGAGATTACTATATTCTATTTTATACTCTCAAATGTAAATAAGTATATGCCGTATCGCCACTCGAAAATGATTCACTACATTAATTAAATTGAAAAGCAATTCACTTAATAAATGATATAAAAAATTTAATGAAAAGAAAAACAAGAAGTTATTTATGTACAATGAAAGTAATCACATCAGTTCTCCACACGAGAATTCCTCAAGCGAAAATCCTGTCTCTTTCATGTCATAGCATTTGCCACGTGCTTACAGAAAAAAAAGCTGACTCTGAACGGAGCTCCTTAGAGAGTGACCTTCGCCTAGCTGTCCCAAGCACTAACTGATCTTCGTATTTCTCAATAGCGTGGTCTGGACCAAACTCGTTTTCCCCTCGGACATTCCATGGCTTATCTCCTTCCGGGTGAAAAAATGTCCTTTTGTTCTGTCTTAAGGGTGTATTCGAAAAAATATTTTTCCACCCTCAACAGCTCGAAATTTTCTGAGACATTTTCAGACTCATTTTTTAAAGTAAAAAGATGAAACTTGCTGGGGTGATTTCTGAAGACATGTTTAACGTGCCGTGTGATTTCATTTTCAGCTCAATTAATTAGAATTTGATTTTTAAACAATTATTTTCTCAGTATGACAATTTTTTTTTTCATTCCCAGATCGCCCGCTTCGGAAAATTCTGTTCAAAACGCCAACTTTGACAGCGTTTTTTACAGTATTTTCTGCATTTATCAAAAAATTAAGAAGCACGGCACATTATATAGTTTCTAAATAAGAGAATTTCCCAGTTTGATGCGTTTGAGTGCAAAAATGAATTTTAAAATGAATCAGAAAATAAGCAGTTTGGATCGGAATACTCCCTTAAAAGCAGGAATTTCCTTATCTGAAAAATGCTACTTCGCTGAGACGTTGTTACAACCTCTTTTTTGTTTGTTTGTCTTTTACTAACGTGAACCTTAACAGTGCCACCTGTATGGAGAAATTTGAATTATTTTAAACTTCTTTGGCAAATCTTATTCTGCAAACTGCACTTTTATATCATTACAGTGCAACCTCGATTATCCAAGCTAATTGGGACCGTTAGTACCTCGGATATCGGAAATCTCGGTTAATAGAAACTGTGTGTAAAAATTCGCCGTGCTTGCGAATTTAACATTTCTTAAAATAAAAAACAATAGAAAGGTTTTTAAATAATAAAAATAAATATATGTTAAGTTATGTTTCACAGCTAAACAAATTCAAAAAAGAAATCAACTACTGGTAGTAAATTTTAAAAACTAAATTGAAAAATTTACGAAAATTCACACGGCCATTGGAAACAAAGCATTGTTCGCTGTTGACATCTCATGGTGCAATGTTTCTTGGGAGTTGAGTGCTTTTGGGGGCAGAAGAGCCTGTAACTAAAAAGTGTGGTCTTTTTCAAAGCTCATTCACAAAAAAAAAAAAAAAAAAAAAATCCGACTTCGTTATTGGCTCGGTTAACAGAAACCTGAATTAATCGAAGCTCGGGTAATCGAGCTTCTACTGTATTTGTTTTTCTTCCACGCATTTTACAGATTATATCGGACTTTTTGCCCACCCTATGTATACTTTCAAATCAAAGTCAGCTGGCAATAAAAGAGCTCAACTTTCTTTTATTTTCATCCAGATGTGTGGTTTGCTGCAAGGTTTAAAATCTCTTTCTTGCAGAACATATCCCCAGGCAGAAAAATTGTTAATTTATTACAATGTTTAAATCTTATCTCTTCTTTCCAAAATTTCACAGTCGATGCATGTTTCCTGTGCGGCCGAAAAACTTATTTAATGGAAAGTATATCATTTTGCCAACAGAAGATAAAGCATGCAATAATCATGGTTGTGGACAGATGATAGAATTGCTTTTTGACTTTTATGAGCAACAACTGTGATAGACAACGAAGAAAATGACGATGTCGAAGATATGCCTCAGATTTTTATATTTTTGATTCTTATTAAAAGAAAAGAAAAAAAAAAATGGGAATCACATTGGCATAGAAATTTGTTTTTACTCTTCGATTCTTTATGAATACGGTATCTTCCTTTTTTTTTTTTTTTTTTTTTTTTTTTTTTACATTACCTTTTAATGAAAAAATTATTTTTTAAATATCATAAATATCAAGTCAAGATATCAAATTATCCGCAAGGAATTTTCTTTCATTTTTTACCCGACTGCCAAGAAGAAGAAGGGTTATGCGTTTCACGCGTATCTGGGTATGTGGATTTATTTATACCCTCGAAACATCCCAACGGCTGGATGGATTTTAATGAATGATGTCTCTATCGATTCCTCTTAACCGTCCGATGGTTATATGTAGGTTTTGTTCTTATACATTCAACATGGCGGCCGTAAAATACAAAATGGCGGTAGAGACGAAAAAAAGATTTTACGCACCATATACTGAGTGTCATATCACTGGATAGGTCTTTCAAAATGAAGACGATGTTTCATTGACTATTTTACAATCAGAAGCTCCGTTTAACTTTTACAAGACCTGAAAGTTGTGTAGATAGGATCTCTAGCTTTACTCCAACTATAACCTTTATAAACATCTATAGGCCTCATATCAAAACTCTGTTTATAGATAGGAACTAACAATTAAACACAACTTAAAAGTCATCAATACAAGTAAATAAAAAAAAATAGGTAAGTAATATAAAAAATAGTTTCACATTGATGAGAAATAATTAATTAGTTCGCTTTTTACGCCGTCGGGCTGTTTGATTTTTTAAATTTAATTTTCACTTGTTCCTTCTATAAGGCTGTTCTCAAATCCAAAAGGGCAAATTTATGACATAATTTTTAATTTATTTTTGCTCGGAAATGCATGAAATAAGCAGGTGTTGTTGCTCAGAAACTATGTAATCGAACTGTTCTTTCCGTTTTTTTACAAACACAATAGATCTTTCAGAAAATAGTGTCAAAGTGGACATTTTGAGCCGAATTTCTGCGCGAAGGAAGAAAAACCACTCGAGAAAGGGTAAAAAGCGTCTTTGTCACGTGATCAGAATTGCTTATAACTCAGTCGGTAATTTATTTATCAAGCAATGGAAAACACAGTTCGATTCCAAATCGCTTCCATAGCCAGGTCTTCCAATTTCATAGCTTCCCGTTATAAAATGAATTTGTAAATATGTCAGAACGTTTTGCGCTTGTTGAGCAGAGCAGTTGAGAGAAGCAGAGCCTAAACCTAAGTGCCTAACAGAAGAGAGCCTAACAGAACGTATCCCAATGCAGAAAAATTGTTTATTTATTACAATGTTTAAATCTTATCTTTTCCTTCCAAATTCCAAAGTCGATGCATGATTTCTGCGCGACCGAAGAACTTATTTAATGGAAAGTATAATCATTTTGCCAACAAAAGATAAAGTATGCATTAAACATGGTTGCGGACAGATGATAGAATTGCTTTTTGACTTTTATGAACAACAACTGTGATAGACAACGAAGAAAATAATAAGCCTCAGATTTTGATATTTTTGATTCGTATTAAAAGAAAAAAAAAAAAAAAATGCAATTTAACAAATTACAACGACCATTTGAAAAATGATTTTTTCAAAGACTAAAATTTAAGACATAAAAAATCGCACGAAGTTGATCATACATTACGTACTCCATGGATTACATTTCTCGGTACTGTAAATTTTTAAAGCTGGTCATACATTACGTACGCCATGGATTAAACATTAATATTCCTGGATCAATTTTAAATGAAATTTCATTCTTAAACTTCTAAACATCCCACAATATTACTTTTTACACCGTCGTATAGAGAAAAAAAAGTACTTTTAAATGCAATTTGTTTGAAAGCTGTATCTCAATTTGTTTCTGAGTTATTATTATTATTATTATTATTATTATTATTTGTAGTTTTTATTACTTTTTTGTCATAGTGGCAACAGAAGTATCCATCTCTGTTGAAAGTAAAGGGAAAATATTACAGATTACTGTATAGACCAATCAGAAAACGAATAAAATGCGGGATTCAACTAATAAAACGCTTCAGATATATATTTTTGATTTCCTACCCTGACGAAGGACAATAACCATTTTTCCAAATGGTTAAAAAAAAAAAATAGGAATCATCTTGGCATAGAAATTTGTTTTTACTCATCGATTCTTTATGGATGGTCTTCTTCTTTTCTTTTCTTTCTTTTTTTTTTCTTTTTTTTCTTTTTCTTTTTTTTTTTTTTACATTATCTTTCAAAGAATATATATATATATTTTTTAATATGATAAATATTAAGATATCAAATTATCGCCAAGGAATTTTTTTTTATTTTTTTTCTTTCTACAGGGATATTTTATATGTGTTATCTTTATTAAAGGGATTTTTTAATACACATATTATGCGATTTTACGTTCTATTAATGTGCGATGATAAACGTTCGCCTTAAGACAAGGGGGGGGGGGGGGTAGGGAGATTTTCGGAGTGGGGAAAATGTCTTATTTTTAGCTACTTGAATTAATTTTTATTTGTTCAACCATTCTTTTAGAATGTAGAATTAGAATAGAATCACAACTTTTTAGACTGACTTTCAGAAAGTCACAAGAAATTCGATCGCACACGATCACGTGTATTCGGTCTTAAAAAGGATATAAAAGATTCAGTTTTGAATTAGCTCTTTTAAAAGAATTTTTTTAACAAAGGAGAAAAGTTCAGTACTTGAGGTCAAAATCAGCTACTATTGCAATCTTTACCGAGAATGTAATGACAGATTCCCTCTCTCTTTTGATACTAAACTAATGAATGACATGTTTTTTGTGTACTTTTATTTATTCCTTTTTTTTATTTTTTTACTATATTTGGCAAGCTAAAAATTATTACAGTTATATATAAAAATACAATGCTTGATTTAAAACATACTCTTTGAAATCATCAGTTATGTTTAAATATCTGACGATCAAACAAGACCATTTAAAGCAAAGTACCGTAGACATTAGAAATTCGACAAAATTTTAGAAACCTAACTCAAATACAGCAAAGAATCGCCAGATAAAAGACCCAATTTTGAGTCCCCCCCCCCCCCCCCTCTCTGCCCAATAGAAAAACATGAGCTATCCAAGTTAGTTGAAGTTAAAATCAGCTACTATTACTGTCTTTACCCAAAATGTAATGACAGATTTTTTTTTTCGTCTTTTCGATACTAAAGTAATGAAGGACATTCTGAAAATCAAGAGGAGCATTTGAACAGCTGGCATTCCGATTTCTTCTTTTCATCTGTCTATCTTAAACGCTCCTCTTCAAGCCTTTTTGAGATCTTTATTATTTGACAGGCGCAAGATAGCGATTGTACAGGAAATATCCACAACAAATTTAATCTTTCACTCATGTCAAACTTTTGAGTGCCATCTCTTTGTACCGGGCTCATTGCCTCAGATTTACCTTCCATTGTTTGAGCAAAACAGTAAAGATCCGAAGACTTTGTGTCAACAGGAGCGGCAACGCTGTGATCTGGGGAGGAACATTCTCCTTTATCGTTTTGAAGCTTGTTCAGTGGGGATGAGGTGGAATATTTTTTATTAGAATGAATTTTCCCCCTTCTCTATTATCTTGTAAATGGTATATGGAAGCGTGGTTTAGGGCGATAGAGAAAAAAAGCGCCGAGTCGAGATAAGTTTTCGTCTAGAGTTCCTAAATCTAAGAATAAAGTTAAGAGAAAGTGCTGGGGAACTTAGCAAATTTGCACACATTCGAAATCAATTATCTCGATTTTTAAAGTCGGTTTTTAATCAGATTTGAGAATTTCGGGGAATTTTGCTGCTTCACGTGTTATATGATCATTTTAGTTATTATTGTTATTGTGTATTGTATCATTTATATTAGACATGCAATTTTAACAAAAGAATAAAAGTCTTTCTGCTTCGGATGCTATCAAATTACTTTAATTTACAATTATTATTATTGTTTTAACACATTTTATTGTTATTGTTATTATCATTATTAGAAAATTAAGGCTTTTCTCAAATTTAAACTGGTTACTTTCTGATATATTCCCGAATTTATTTTTATTTATGAGTAAAACTGACAGGTTTTCTTATCAGAAATAATGAACATTGGAAACAACAAGAAACTCTTTCACATTTTGAGGCTGCACCAGGGCCTGCTTTTTGCACCGCTCTGAATTCTTCATTAGAAGGTGCAGGTTTCACATTCGAACTTGCAGGTGTTCTCACACATTTCTAAAACCATTTCCATATATCAATCCATAAAACTTGTACTTAAATTCAAAGGAAGCAAACAACAATTTTGTATTAACTACAAAGAAAAAGTTCAGATCTCAGGTAGTTTTGGAATAAGCAAATTAGAACCAAGTGGACACCAGATGTTCTACTCACTTAAATGGCCTATTTTTTCTCTTCTCCTATTTTATTCTTCACGAAGGTTTTACGGATAAGAACTCTTCCATTATCAGGAAAACGAAATGTACCACATGTTGGTACGCTTCATTAAAGGCTATTTTTTGGAACCTCCCAGGACTTCCAGATAATGATAAAATTAGATGTATACTGTAAACACAAGTAATGATCTTAAGTTTAAAAAAAAAAGGATGTTTTTTAATGGATTTGAGAAGAGAAAACGAGTTGCATTATAGGCGCTTAATTTTCCCACATTTGCTGATCGGAGAATCTAAACTCCTAATCAATTTATGTTGACATTCCACTTCCTCATTTATCAGGTAGAAATTTTCACTATCGGTTCTAAAACGATTATTTAAATAGCAAAACACAGTCTAAGCCTTAAAAACTGTATAAATTAAATAAAACTTTTATTTTTATCTTTTGAAATTATTTAATGCTGTTCTCAACTGCTCTGCTCAACAAGCGCAAAACATTTTGACACATTTACAAATTCATTTTTTAACGGAAAGATACAAAATTGGAAGGCCTGACTATGGAAGCGATTTGAAATCGAATTGTGTTTTCTATTTTTTGAAAAATAAATTACCTATTGAGTTATAAGCGATTTTGATCACGTGACAAAGACGCTTTTAACCCTTTTTTGAGTGGTTTATTCCTCTTTCGTGCGGAAATTCGGTTCAAAACGTCCACTTTGACACTATTTTCTGAAAGATTTATTCCGTTTGCAAGAAAACGGGAAAGATTCGATTACAAGTTTCTGAACCACCTGCTAGTTTCATGCATTTCCAAACAAAAATAAATTAAAACTTATGTCATAAAGTTGCCCTTTTGGATTTGAGAACATCCGCAAGATAGGAAAATTATGTCGATGCTGAGAAAGGTAATAGTTTGCAATTCACTAATGTTAGACCGCTTGTTTAAGGATGTATTCAAATCCAAACTTCTTATTTTCTGACTTATTTTTGAATTAATTTTTGTTCTGAAACGCATCAAATTGACAGATTCTCTTGTTCAGAAACTATATAATGTGCCGTGCTTGTCCTTTTTGATAAAGGCAGAAAATATTGCACAAAAATACTGTCAAAGGTTGCGTTTTGAACCGAATTTCCCGAAGCGAGAAAGCTGGGAACGAAGAAAATGGTCATACTGAGAAAATAATTGTTTATAAATCAAGTTCTAATTAATTGAGCGAAGAAGGAAAGCACACGGCCGCTTATACATCTCTTCAAAAAGCACATCAGCAAGTTTCATATTTTCACTTTTAAAAATGAGTCTGAAAATGTGTCAGAAAGTTTTGAGTTGTTGACCGTGGGGAAATATTTTTTTGAATTACCGCCTTAATAGGTGGTATAGATATATTTTATTTCATTTGATTATTTATTTTATGTTATTTTATTTAGTTAGTTAGTTATTAGCACAAGGAAGCTAAACAGACAGGAAACTCCTGCTTAAAAAACTCAAATCAAAATTTTCTGTCTTCTGTTACAGCTATGATTAATTTTCATCAACACAAATTCACATTTGCAGATTTTTCTATTCAAATTTTAAAATTGGCAGTTTATATATATATACACACACACATATATAGAGAGAGTAGATAGCACTTTTGTTTCTGACAATTTTGCACTTTTTGTGTGAAGCAAGTAATCTATCTTCTTAACAACTGAAAACATATTTGTGAGTTAACTTTCTCGAAAATTACGAAATAATCTTCATCCATCCCAATGTACAGAACTTTGATATTTAGATTATCTTTTTCAAATGCGTATTTATTTACTAATAAATGATAATTTATTGCTGTGTTATAAAACACATTCTACACTTAAGGCTGTTTTCAAATCCAAAAGGGCAACTTTATGACATAAGTTTAAATTTATTTTTGGTTGCAAATGCATGAAACTAGCAGGTGTTGTTGTTCAGAAACTATGTAATCGAGCTGTTTTTTCCATTTTTTGGCAAACACATTAGATCTTTCAGAAATAAGTGTCAAAGTTGACGTTTTGAACCGAAGATCTCAAAGAAAGCAGAAAAACCAGTCAGCGAAGGGAGAAAACATCTTTGTCACGTGATCAAAATCGCTTATAACTCAATAAGTAATTTATTTATCAAAAAATGGAAAACACAGGTCGATTCCAAATCGCTTCCATAGTCAGGCCTTCCAATTTTATATCTTTCCGTTAAAAAATGAATTTGTAAATGTGTCAAAACGTTTTGCACTTGTTGAGCAGAGCAGTTGAGAACAGCCTTAAAAGCAACTGAAGAAATTATCGATTTATTGGAATTGAAACAAAAATATTTAATTTTGTTATATAAATGGATATTTTTTTTTTTCGTGATTGCGATTAAGTTCCAACTCTAAAAATGCCAAAAGTAAAAATGGCAATAATGAAAGCATAGTTAAAACTTATAATTGTTGTAAAGTTTATTTACGTTTATGGTTTAACTAACTCTCGGACGACTGAATGGCTGCTCTTGTTTTTAGCATCTTTTTCCACTTTTAATTTATAAAATAATGGGGGGAGGGGAATAATGCTTTATTAGAACTGGTTTATTAGGCGCACTGCTTTATTATACTTTATTGGGCGCCCTTAGAATGCTATGCCCATGTCTACAACCGGCCCTGCTCAAAGAACATGTTTTGATTTAAGCACACCCTTAGCTTCTTACCCCTAATGGTGCTCACAATTTCCTTTGAACACAATTTCCTTCTACCGAAACATTTTACTCTTTACTTGTCAGGTAATACTTATAAATGTGTAGTTAATCCCGGCCTAAACCAAGCATTTATAAATGTAAATAGAAAAAAATTACACATCTTCTTCTGTTGAACAACACTCAGCACAGGTGCCTACAAGCACCCCATAATGACCGCCTTGTGTACAGAGCAGGATCAAACCTAATTTGCCCCCATGGTTGCTTGGTGTGAAACGTTGCTGTCGGCGGTAGGCTTTGATCAGGCCGCCCCATTGTGCCCTTGTCAGCATAGAGACGTCAGTCAGGCGGCCCCCATTAGAGGAGGACCCCCATGAAAGAGAAAAACCCCCTGCGGTAAAAAGGGATTTTCATCTCTGCCGCTAGACCCATTTGTTTTGCACTACTAAACAAATCCAATTTGCGTTTTGCTTCTTTTTTCGTGATCTCCTGAGAGCTTTTTGAAGGGGGACCCTTGTTATAAATTCATGGCCTCATAGTAATGTTGGTTAAAAAGCGTTTCTTTGAGGGTAATAAAAGATCTACCACAGTGATAGATTTTTAAATGCTCAGCAAGTACATGCTATAGAAGAATAGAACGTTTGAACCTCATGGCTGTTCATGATTCCAGATTGCGATTTTCTTTTTATTTATTTTTTTTTTAAGATTCGAATCTGACAGCTTTTATGACAGTGGGAGGGGCGAATTTTTTATTGTGGTTTCTTGATGTGGCTGTAAAATTTGTTGGAAATTGTTAATGGCAGAGATCAGAGTACATGTCAACAACAAAACTTTTTTTATGGTTGTCGCATGCTGATTTCGTTTTATGTTAGTTTAACATGTGTAATAGATAAAACAGCTTTTCTTATTTACGAGCCAAATTTCGATCATTTTCATCTCTAAAACACAAAAATTGTGTTATATAATCATTCTAAGAAAATAATCCTGATTTATTGACAAAAACACAAAAGATACTTCGAGAGTAAAAATTTAAAAAAATGTTTGGTTGAAAATGGACTGTCATATTTTCGAATAATTTGTATATTTGATAGTATCTGAAATTGCATGTGGGAAATGATAAACTATATCATTTAATTTAAATTTTGTGAAAAAAAAAAAAAAAAAAAAAAAAAAAAAAACTAAATAAAAATGTTTTATAAATATCATTTCGCCGGGAAATGTATTATTGTCGTGAAATTATTTATGAATATATAAGGAGCACTACTACCGTTTATGCATAAGTATTTTGCTACTCTTTAAGCATCATAATATGCTATTGAAGCAGATCTTAAGGGATACAGGATTTTTTTAAAGGCTTTTGTTTTCTCAGGTTTACTATTCAACAAGCTTTCAACTACGCAACAAGCAAAACTTTCTGACACAATATGAAGGACTCATTTTTAAATGTAAAGGTATAAAATTGGCAGGTCTGACTATGGAAGCCATTTGCAATCGAAATGAGTTTCCATTTTTTTTTTAAATAAATAAATTACATGTATAAGCGATTTTGATCACATGACAACATGTTTTTCTCCCTTCGCTGACTGGCTTTTCTCCTTTCGTCTGGAAATTCGGTTCAAAACGCCAACTTTGACAGTATTTTTTGAAAGATCTATTGCGTTTACCGATAAAAAAAGGGGATGGGGGGGGGGAACGTCTGTCGATTTCTGAATAACAACATCTGCCAATTTCATGCGTTTCCGAACAAAAATGAATTAAATGTGTGTCATAAAATTACCCTTTGGATTTGAGAACAGCCTAAGTAAATTTGTAAATAATAAAGATTTCTATATACCATTTTAAGAAAGGTTCGCAAACTTAGTAATGTGCTGCTTCAAATTTAAATTTTGATCTCCATGTCTGTTTAGTGTTTCATCAATTAAATTTTCGATCAGGGATCCATCTTCTTATTTTGTGATTTACATGCATTTATGCATTATTAATTCATATAAAAATATACTAATACATAAGTATTAAAGACACATTAAAAAAAAAAAAAAAAAAAAAAAAAGTACACTTTATCGGCGTCTGACGTATACTTTCTGATGGCGAAAATCGTATTTTGATAATTATATTAGATAATGAGTAATCGCGCATGTAAGTTATAAGCAACCCTTAATGAGGAAAAATTATAGAGGAATCCACAAAGTTCATTTTCACAAATAAATTAAATAACAAAAACAAATCTATAATAATATTATATAATAATGGTTCAATTATGGAATATCTAACCGTTGAGACATATTTCATACCTATCGAGTAAATTACGTTCTGTCTGCTGAGGACGAGGAGTATCCCTTTTTCACGTATAAAATAATACTAAAAAAATGATATCAAATTTGGAAAGTGCACATGAAATGTATGTGTTAATTACTCAAAAAGCGTACAGACCGAAATAAGAGTCTTTTCAAATTGATAAAATATCAAAGATGTTTGGGAAAATTTAAATACAGTCATACATATTAAAACGCAAAGGCAAGAATTTAAGTTCAAAATAGAGACTATTGCGCGTGCGTCAACTCTTTTTCGAATCTCTTCAAATTAGAAGGAAAGGTGGACGAGTTCTTTCTGGCGCAGTGTTTAAAGCTCTGTATTTTTGTAGAGGACGCAGGTTCGAGGCCAACGCCCGGCAAAATGATTTTGGTGTAATGTTTTTGGTGACAATTTATTTCAATAATGGCATCTTTTATTAAGAGGTGAAGTTATGAATTTTATTATATTATTATTATTATTTGACTGCTTTATAATTAAATAAAATTTAACACTCAACATTTTTTTCTAAAAACAATTATTTTATATTTAAAATATTTAAGCTAAAATATTTTGCATGTAATTATCAATTGAATAAATTGAGTTGATCTACAATTTTTGTAATATTTTCTGACCATTATCAAGAATATATATGTATGTGAGTCAGAAAGAAAATTTTGCCATTTTTTTCCGTAAAAAATAAAACAGAAAAAAAGAAAATATCCATACAAGATTTATAAAAGAAATTACCTTGATATCCATGATTTAAAATTTAAAAAAAAAGTATAAAAATGTAAAATAAAATTCAAGTAATAAAAAGTATATATTACAAATCGTTAGCTGCATCAAGTTTCAAATTTAGGCTTTTAAACAATGAAACTGATAAAAATAAAATTCATGGCGTCTTTTAATGGTCATGTTGTTAAAAAAATTAATTAAATAAAAACAAATGCTATTGTTATATATGTGTATATATATATATATATATATATAAAGATCGTAGTAAGTAAAAATAAATGCTCTATCCAGTATTTCTGCTATAGGTAAATTTCTGATAAAAAGCAAGCATAATTAGTTGTAAATTATAAACTTAAAATTCTTTCACTTTATTGAATAGGTTAGACAGACAGCACAATCTTTCGCCTTAAACAAATAGGAATCACTTATGCAATATAGAAATTTGTCACGATTTCAAAAATTAATTTAAAAGCAACTATAAATTAAAAATTCAGGTATTTTTCTAATGAAACATGCAAGTTATTTACCGTCAAATCTTGATGGGTAATCCTAGTTGAGATGAAAACATATGTAAAATCTTTTACCTTACTCAATGTTCGTCAAAAATATAAGTATTGAATGGATTTCTCGTTTTATTTATCGCAATCATTTTTTTTCCGGGGAGGGGGAGTATTTTTGTATATATCTTTCAGGACCGTCAGGAGGAAAGGGTTGCTGAGGTGCTACTTTTGAAAGCTGGGAGCGTATAGAAAAATGAGTGCCACTGTATTTGATTAAAATTATGTAATCCCAGTATCATAATTTATCCATAGGGCATGATGTTTTCTCCCCACGGCTCTGATGCTCTGAATGTATTCTTTCTTCTCTATTATATGATAAAACTGCTTACTAAAGCTCTAAGCTTATATCATATACATTATTAGGCTGTTAATAATTTGTTACTTTAGTCCGTTAACACCTGATTGCCTACTTGAATTATGATAGTTTTCATGCTTGTTATTTGTTTGCTTCAAGTTATTATTAATTACCTTACTCGAAATACCTGTTTCGATGAACTTGTAAATTAATATATTTTTGTAATAACACAGAATTGAAGTGGAAGTAAACTTGTACTGGATAAAAGAATGCAGAAATCTTTGCAATGTCTTTTCTTTTAGAACTTGTTCTGGTGAATGTTCGGTAGAACGGAAAAAAAAGAAAGAAAAAGGGGGGGGGGGGGAATCTCTTTTCGGGCTGTCCTGAGATCTGAAGAAGAATGCCGCCTGCCAAAGAGGTGTATTTAGGGGGTGTGAGCTCTTGTCCAAACCTTATTAGTTGTTGTCTATCAGGCGCCATGCTGCCAACTGCCACTCAGAAAGCCCCAAATTATATCTCTCATACAAAAGGGAACATAGAGTTAGTACATCGCACAACACATCGCGGTTTGGTTTAAAAGAAGAGGGACGGTATAAATAATAAAAATTGTAAACTCGACTTCTAACGAAAATATTGCACTGTAAAGTATTTTTAAAGGTATAACAATGACTAGTTGAAAAAAATGAGTACCGTATTTTATGGAAGAAACGCCGCGGCGTTTACGAGTTTAAAAGATATTTTTTTTTCAAGTGCGGCGTTTACGATTTTTTTTAAATACCAACTGAGTTTCCTTAATTTAAAAATTCATAAAAATATTTAAAATCGGATTTAAATATTTTAAATAAAACTTCAGACATCTTAAGGGTGTATTCCGATCCAAACTGCTTATTTTCTGATTCATTTTAAAATTCATTTTTGCTCTCAAACGCATCAAACTTGGAAATTCTCTTATTTAGAAACTATATAATGTGCGGTGCTCCTTAATTTTTTGATAAATGCAGAAAATACTGTAAAAAACGCTGTCGAAGTTGGCGTTTTGAACCGAATTTTCCGAATCGGGCGATCTGGGAAGGAAAAAAATGGTCATACTGAGAAAATAATTGTTTAAAAATCAAATTCTAATTAATTGAGCTGAAAATGAAATCACACGGCATGTTAAACATGTCTTCAGAAATCACCCCAGCAAGTTTCATGTTTTTACTTTTAAAAATGAGTCTGAAAATGTCTCAGAAAATTTCGAGCTGTTGAGGGTGGAAAAATATTTTTTCGAATACACCCTTAAGATATTAAAATCCCTGCCGGCTCGGGCCTACAGGCGGAGGTAGATTTCGATGTTAAATACTAAATTCTCGAAGAAAACTTAAATCAAGATTAGAGATAAAACCCAGTTTCTTTACAAAGAGTGAGCTGTAGGGAGCTAAAACTTTTTGTGAAAATTATAATATACACGAATACACACACACGTGTATATGGAATAGGTTTAAAAAATGGCTACAAAAAATTCAGATAACCTTAAAGTGTTAAAATATGTTAATATTTCCATATTCGGGTTTTTTTATCATGTTTTAATACGTTTCTTCAAACTTACATGGCATTACATATTCACCTGCTGAGGTCCATTATATTTCCAATATGACGCAATATGCATATTTTTTTTTAATTCGTCAAACTATTTATTTTATTTTGAGTTTTCATGCTGAAATCTTGCTCAAGAAAACTTATGACGTAATATTCAATTTGTTTTCAATTTGTCAAACTATTTAATTTTACACGTGGAAATTTTGCAAAAGAAAAGTAATTGTTGTGGTGAGAATTTTATTGTTTTTTTTTTTTTAATTGTTGGCAACTGCTATAACGAAAAACTTTTATTTTTTTCCTGCCATTGTTGTGTAAGAGCTGGTTTTATCAGAATCATGTTAAGACAGTATTCAAAATTTTGAACCATCCCCATTTCCACCCTCTTTGGCCGATTTCGCCAATTTTCAATCCCCGCCGAGATATTAGCCATATCAAAGTTGTTGGCGAGTTTGAGGGCAATCCGTGCATAATTGCGACTTTTATCGTGCGGACAAAATTTAGTACATACATACATACATATATATATATATATGTATATATAAACTTTTTAGGTGGGTGTGGTTTTGGGTTCCTGGGGTCCTATAATGAAAAGTTATGAAGGAATTTTTCAAAAGTCGCACCATGGTAACGACTGCAATAGGTAGTATTTCTTACGAAATCTACCTAAAAACGAGGCATCCTACACTGCTCAGAAAACTTTGATTAAAGTTAGGACAATATGACACTGATGTCGACAAAAGTAGCGTTCCGATGGATGCGGCGTTTACAACGGGTGCGGCGATTACGATATTTTTAAGCTTATTCAGGTTAATTTGAGAAGTGCGTCGTTTACGACGGGTGCGGCGTTTCTTCCATAAAATATGGTATATACTGTCTGACCAGACTTTTCTCTCAGGGCGCTGTTTTTATGAAACTGTGAACAGTTTTTCTTTTACTTACTTTTAAAAAATAAGTATCCTAATTTTGTCCTAATAAATTTAATAAGAGTCCTAATTTTGTGAACATGAAAGTAGCGTTATATTCAGGTTTCAGTTTAAAAACGAAGACTGCTTGTTACATCTGAGTTTCCGCTCGCTAAATACAAATGAGTTTTTTGCAATGAATTTTTTTTAGATCTTGTTTTATTCTTGTCAAAATCAAGTTCTCGTTAAATCCGAGCATGTTATAAACGAGTTCGACTGTAAATGAAATTTCTAAGAAAAGCTTAAAACAAGCTTTTAAAAATAGAGATTCAAAAAGTTTTCCATTATTTATTTTTTATAGTCAGCATGAAACAATAATCTCAAAAAAGGCTGTCAGGTTCTGAGAAACATCTGCTATTAGAACTGGGGTTCTACATTATTTTCGTCTTAATATATTATATATTGTATGGTCTGTGTACTGGAATTTCAAAATAACATTCTTTCATTGTCTAAAACTGGATCTAAGCCGGTGAAAATGTATAGATGGAATGAAGGGGAAAAAAGATAGTTGGAGAGGGTTTGCCCAACCTTTTGAGATGTCTGTGGAAAATGGAGAGACAAAGACATTCCACGAACGAAGAAAAGAGCTTGGAATGCGAGCCAGGTAGAAAACCCCGTTACGTTGAGAAAAGGCAGAAGGTTGCTAGGGGCAGGATCTTCTGGTGAGACAGTCAGTTGGAGCCGAGAGCGCAGGGTGGACAGTAGTTCCTGCGTATAGCTCTTAGATAAGAGCGTAGGGTTGAGTTGAAGGCTGGAGTGCCAAGCGCAAGGGTAGTTCCTTGGATAGCTCTGAGAGAGAAAGCGTAAGGTTGAGCGAGGCTCGGAGAGTTTAGGCTTAGAGCCCATGTGTTGGGAGATTGAGATTGAGATTGATCTCCGGTAAAGCTTATTTAACGCGTACAGAGTGAGAGTGATATAACGTAGTTTTAACAGTACACAGCCACCTTTTTCTGTATTTAATTTAATGTTGAACCGGATCACCTACATCCGAGTTTTAAGTGTAAATAGCGTTTTGTATTGTGTAAATAGTGTGTAAATAAACTGTTAATTTAGTTAACTGAAAGCGTTGGTTTTCATTTAAGCAATCCTCTCAGTGCGTGACCGATATCACGTAATCATATCGGTGGTGGCAGCATATAAATAGCACGGAATTTCTTCAAAGTTGTGCAGACTAAGAGGAAACTCCGACAAATTGATGGCAGCGACGGGATAGAATCGTCTCAGACTAGTGACCAGCGAGCCGTGTTGCAGTGTGTTAGTGCCGGAGCAGCCAGTGGAATTCTTGCGTGGAAATGCCGGATCGTCGAGCGGAATTTTAGAGAGATAAAAACCAAGCGTCGAGCAGAAATACAGAGTGTGTGTGCCCTATCATCGTTACAGCGAACCGAACTAAAGTGTTGTGTCCTATCGTCGTTACAGCGAACCGAACTAAAGTGTTGTGCCCTATCGTCGTTACGGCGAACCGAAATAGTGTTTGTGCCCTATCATCGCTACAGTGAATCAAATTACGGCGTATTACAGCCTGACTGTTGAATATCATCAAAGTGACTTTAAAGTGTGAAATATTGAATTCATCGTGAAACTAGGAGTGAGCAGCGGAGTACCCCAGCAGATAAAGTATAAGGTAAGGTGTTTTGATCATTTCTGTCTGCTGACATTCTCGAACCAAATGTATTTGTTGTTGCATAATTAATAGTAATTTAAGATAATATATGTGCAATAAAGTAATTGTGTTCAGATAGGTAGGAGATATTAAGAGCCATATTTACTATTGTTTCATTAAAAGGTCATAATAACTTGTACTAATATTGATTTTTCATTTTTTTTCTTACTAATAATGGTAGTGAACAAAATTAATGCATTGTGTTAATAAGAGTTGGAAGGAATAATTGAATTTACTTAAATTTAAATTATTATTAAAGTAACATTTAAATGGAGCAATACTGTTTTAAGCTTGAAGTGTTGATAACAAACGAGTAATGAACATTTGCTTAGAATTTTAATTGGCTAGAAGTAAATTTCTGAAAAAAAAAAAAAAAGGCTCACAATGGGGAAAAAAAAGTGAAGGTTTTGATTGTATTTGTTTTAAGTGTGAGAACCAGTATTGAATTTCGAAATATTTTATTGAGGATAATTTTAGAAATTAATATGTGTATGTTATACAATTTTTCTTTATGTTGATGTTTCTATTGGGATCAATACTTTTATTCAATTTGCAACGTATCAGTATTATTATGTAAATTGTATGTTATTATCTAATCTATAAATTGGAATCTGTATTGCATAGTAATCAAATCGAAATTATTGTTTTACCTTTTGTTTTATTGGAAGTAAATTATGTGATATGAATGGTTGAGGAAAATCAGATTATACAGTAGGTTAAATTAGAAATATAATACATTGAATATCTGAAATGTATTAATTAGTATAATAAGTGGAGGTAACTGTACTAAGGTAGAAATTTAGGAAATATTAATTTGGTAGGTTTGAATATTATTGTAGAGTGGTAATAGTAATCGGTGAAGGTATGGCTTTCTTATTGAAACTAAAAAGTGTGGATCTTCAGATGATATCCGAAGAATTGGGGGTTGAATTCACGGAAGATGATATCAGATTTCAGCTTAAGAAAAAGATAATGGACAGCGATGACTATGACGAGGGGCTGTTATGGAATTATCTAACACTATTGTTGCGGAACGATTGGAGCGCGAAAAGTTAGAAAAACAGGAAAAATTAGAGTGCGAAGAAAAACAGGAAAAATTAGAGCGCGAAGAAAAAAAGGAAAAATTAGAGCGCGAAAAGTTAGAAAGAGAAGAGAGGGCTAAAAAATTAAGGATGGAACATGAATTAGAAATACAGAGGCTAAGGGTACAAGGTTCGACAAATAACAAAAATGGTCTAGGGAATCTAATGATGAAAGTAACCTAGAAAAATTGATCAAAAGTGTTAAAACTCTGTCTATCAAAGTACCAGAAGGGACTGAGGGATGGAATTTATTTTTCAACAGTTTAGAAAGGGCATTCAAAACTAAAAATGTACCGGAAAACAAGCAGGCCGAAATTCTACTAAATATGTTAAGAGAAAAGGCAGATAATTTGTTAATTTATACCACTAGGGAACAAATTGAGAGTTATGAGGAATTAAAGGTGTTAGTTCTAAGGGAACATGAGCCGACACCGAAGGCGTGTTTGGAAGATTTTAAGAAGGCTAGGAGAAACCAGAATGAAACTCATGTATTATTTGTATCGCGTTTAATAGCAACAGGGGAAAATTATTGTAAGATTAGGGGTGCTGACTCATATGTAAAGGTCAACCAGTTAATAATTACGGATAAGTTATTAAACACGTTAGATGAAGAAACCGCATCATATATTTTGTTAACTCAGCAGAGTAAATGGTTAGAAGCTTCTAAAATTGCTAAAGAATGTAATAATTATTTTGACGCTAAACATAAGTCTTATGCTGTTACGTATAAAAGTTTTAAGGGTAAAGATAGGTATGTAAACAGTGAAAAGGTGAAACCGAGGGAGGATAGTAAATTTAGTGGTAATTGGAGGCAAAACGGGAGTAATGAGACTAATTCTTTTTCGGTCCATTTTGAGGGACAATAAAGAGGTATTTATGGGTCCTGTGTGACCAGCGGAAGTAGAGGAGCACCGTATTGATTTGAAACCGGATGTGACAAGAAAAAAGCCAAAGTTATATAGTGTACCTGTTTCTTACAAAGAGGAAGTAGATAGACAGATTCAGGAGTTATTAGAATTAAATCTAATCGAAGTGTCAAATGCTGAAATTCGTCATCCAATTGTTTGCGTGGCAAAAAAAGACGCAACTGTTAGGCTTTGCATAGATTACAGAGCTTTAAATTCAGTAACGCAGGTCCCAACATTTCCGATGAAAGATTCGCAAGAAATCATGTATACTGAGGGGCAGCTAAATATTTATCTTCGATTGATTTATTGAGGGGTTATTGGCAGATTAAAATGGCGGAAGAATGTAAACATTTGACTGCTTTTACAACTCATAATGGGACTTATCAGTGGCGTACTATGCCTTTTGCTTTATCAGAGGCGGCTGCAACGTTCCAAAAAGATATGAATGAGGTTCTTCAAGGTCATAGGAGGTATGCACAAGCATATATTGATGATGTCATCATTTTCTCCGACACCTGGGAAGAGCATTGTGAGCATATTAGGTCTGTCATAGAAGAATTCAAAAATAGAAATTTTACGATTAGGCAGGACAAATGTAAATTTGGAGAGAAATTGACTAAGTTTTTAGGTCATGTAATTGGGAGTGGAAAGCATGCACCTGATGAGGAAAAAATAGGAGCAATAAGGGACTTAAAGAGACCGAAAACTAAAAAGGAAGTTAGATCTGTTTTGGGATTAATGGGATTTTACCGATCTTATATCCCAAATTATTCAGAAATTGCTATACCTTTAACTGAATTAACTAAAGGGAAGGTTAAAAATACTGTACCATGGGATGAAAGGGCAGAAGAAGCATTTAATGCCTTTAAAGATGAGTTATGTAACGTGACGCGTTTGGCTACACCTACCGTAGGCCAGGAATATCAGCTTCACGCCGATGCTTCAGACCTGGCAGTAGGATGTTGTCTTACTCAAAAAGATGAAAAGGGTCAGTTTAAACCGATAGCTTTTGCCAGTCAGAAATTATCAGGGGCTCAGCGTGCTTGGCCGAGTATAGAGAAAGAGGCTTGGAGTGTTCTCTTCGGGTTGCGGAAGTTTGAAAAATGGACATTGGATCTCAAATTGAGATCATAACAGATCATAATCCATTAAAATTTCTCACTGAAACAACCCCAAGGTCCCCCAAACTCACTAAATGGGCTCTTGCCTTGCAACGCTGGAACCTGAGTATTTCTCATCGTCCAGGAGCTCAACATTTGAATGCTGATGCAATTTCTAGGCTACATAGGAAGAGCTGGGAAGAACAGCCAGTTGCTAGCCCATCGGCATCAAGGACTAAATAGTGGGCAAACCTGAAAGGGATGTCATCACGTTTCAAATTGTTTTTTTATGTATGTGTAATTGTACTTGAATTTTGTGTTTATAATAGTGTATTAGCATGTGTAGTTTTTCTGTAATAATAATATTAGTACACGGTTCATTAGAGATGTCAGTAGATAATGTTCAGACACCTTGATATATATATATGTAATAATAATAATGAAGAAACCTGCAAAGAGACTATTGAACTCTTCTGTGATATTACTATATGTTTGGGGGGAAATTAGCCCCTAAATGGCATATTTTCCGCTAAGGTGGGGGGGTGTCAGGTTCTGAGAAACATCTGCTATTAGAACTGGGGTTCTATATTATTTTCGTCTTAATATGTTATATATTGTATAGTCTGTATACTGGAATTTCAAAATAACATTCTTTCATTGTCTAAAACTGGATCTAAGCCGGTGAAAATGTATAGATGGAATGAAGGAGAAAAAAGATAGTTGGAGAGGGGTTCGCCCAACCTTTTGAGATGTCTGTGGAAGATGGGGAGACAAAGGCATTCCACGAACGAAGAAAAGAGCTTGGAATGCGAGCCAGGTAGAAAACCCCGTTACGTTGAGAAAAGGCAGAAGGTTGCTAGGGGCAGGATCTTCTGGGGAGACAGTCAGTTGGAGCCGAGAGCGCAGGGTGGACAGTAGTTCCTGCGTATAGCTCTTAGATAAGAGCGTAGGGTTGAGTTGAAGGCTGGAGTGCCAAGCGCAAGGGTAGTTTCTTGGATAGCTCTGAGAGAGAGAGCGTAAGGTTGAGTGAGGCTCCGAGAGCTTAGGCCTAGAGCCCATGTGTTGGGAGATTGAGATTGATCTCCGGTAAAGCTTGTTTAACGCGTATAGAGTGAGAGTGATATAACGTAGTTTTAACAGTACACAACCAGCTTTACTGTATTTAATTTAATGTTAAACCGGAGCACCTACATCCGAGTTTTAAGTGTAAATAGTGTTTTGTATTGTGTAAATAGTGTGTAAATAAACTGTTAATTTAGTTAATTGAAAGCGTTGGTTTTCATTTAAACAATCCTCTCAGTGCGTGACCGATATCACGTAATCATATCGGTGGTGACAGCATATAAATAGCACGGAATTTCTTCAAAGTTGTGCTGACTAAGAGGAAACTCCGACAAAGGCTTTGTATGAAACCAAGGCTTAAATCCAAAGGGGCAAGTTTTAATTCATTTTTGTTCGGAAACGCATGAAATTGGCAGATGTTGTTATTCAAAATCTATTTAAACTACCGTATATACTCGTGTATAAGTCGACCCCCAATTCGTAAGCAAAATTTAAAAAAAAAATTGAATTTTCGTGTATAAGTCGAATCTCATTTCTGGTAGTATGTTGAAAAATTATTTGTAATTGAGGATTAAAAAAAAATAGGTTTCATTAAATTAGTAAATTTTTTTTTTTTTTTTTTTACATTTCTATTCAATGTAAAACCGAAGAAGCTTAAACTATTTTCAAACCTATTCATATCAATTTAATGATACTTAAAAATAAAAAATTCTTTCAAAAATCTATTTAAGCCTTTTTTACAAAGATAAACAACTTCTTAGACTGCTAAAATATAGTACTTCTTTGTGTTGTAGGAATTTTAGGAGAGATAACTAGAAGCATTCTCTAGTTGAACTCTTTCTAAAAAGGGAATTAAAATGTTGAAAGGAATGCCCCTGTATTGAAGGGAATTCTATCCCAAGAGAAAATGGTCGCAGAACAATTACAGGGACATTATTCTTGTGTTTTTCTTTTGTCAATCACTGGGAAATGACCATTGTCGACTTTTATCTCTCTATAACCTAGACCATGGTTGGCGAACCTTTTTATAGTCACGTGCCAATTAAAAAAATATACATATTTTACTTGACCTTGACGTGCCAAGTAAAAAACAAATTTAGTGGATTGAAATATAATGAATCAAAACTACTACTTAAAAATTACTCATTAGGATATTTTCCAAAATGAGTAACATACATGTAAGTATTACAC
The DNA here is from genome assembly GCA_963932465.1 of Maratus speciosus. Classification (NCBI taxonomy): domain Eukaryota; kingdom Metazoa; phylum Arthropoda; class Arachnida; order Araneae; family Salticidae; genus Maratus; species Maratus speciosus. Next base: position 525,954,419 of record OZ010788.1, read on the forward strand.
CGCAATAATTATAGAAGCAACAATGTTTTAGAAATTAATCAAAAACATAATGTAATTAATTGTTGTATCTTGGATGAAAAATAACTAATATCACGTTCATGTTCAGTTAATTTCAACAGAATACAAACTAAATGAATTTATATGGCAACCACTCTCTATTTGATTTTTTATATTCTAAATTTGCAAAAATGATGAATTTGCGAAAATGACAGATATAAATAATAGAAAAAATTACTAAAATTGAAAAAAAGGCAGTTTTTTTAAAAAGTTCTGAAATTGATTTCCCAAGTTGCCACAATTTACCATCGGTAACAATCTTTCCTTTTTGATAGTTTCCAAATATTTTCTTTGTCTGATAAATTTTCGAAACCATATTGAATAAGATTAAAATTCAATTTGCAATTAATCGAATTTAGAATCTAATCAGTTCATAAGTTCGTGTATTTTGTGTAAAATCGCTGTATCCCCATTTAGAGACATAATCAACGTCGCACCGTGCCAAAATTGCCCCACCAGTGGCTGAGAGGTTCTGTTCTCGAAGCTGGTAGACGGGAGGTGCTGGGTTCGAACCCAATCACGCCCGTCGGCCTAATCTTTCGGAGTTTTCTTCGAACCTTGGATTTTCAAGCGTTAATACGGGTTAGTTTCCCTTAGAAAGACCCCACGAAGGGCACCCCCCCTGAGCCTATATCCCTAGTGCAGATAATTGGCCGTCATAAATACAACCAACCAACCAAGCCAAAATTATTCTTTGGCGTGCCGAAAGTGCCATAGGTTCGCCAACCCTGACCTAGACCCATATGGGATTACTTAAAAAACTTGCCCTTTCGCAGATTATCTGCGAAAGATTTATTTATTTTTTACTGACTCGTGTATAAGTCGACCCCCCATTTTCTGTTAGACGTATTTCAACTTATCCAACAAAGTGTTTGCGCGGAATTCGTTGTTCCTCACAGTTTGTTATTTATTCATATCTCAATTATAAAAGCAAAGCATGGTAAGAGAAAATTGGCTTACCTTGTATTTATCTTTTATTTCCGTGGTTTATCTGGAATCCATCATCAGGGTAAATATCATCTGTAAATTCTAGTTATTTCCATTCTGATCCATTGCTAGTGGTATAATATTCTGTGTTGTTTCAAAGCTCACCTGATTATTTTTATGACTTGGAAAAAAATGTAGATTGAACTTTTAAAGAAAGAAAGAGAATTTAATTAGTTACACTTGCAGGATAAAAATCGCCTCATCTCTCCTTTTGAGAGTCTGGAATACAAGTAAATGTAAAAAACATATATTATACATTATTTAAAACAAAAAACACGAAATTAGTATCATTAATCTTAATATTACATTATTTATATTTATAGTTACTTAAACGGTTTAGATTATTGATTGTTCAAAAGTCTTAATTTCTTGGATATGCGATGAAATGTTTATACAAAGTATTTATTTAGAATTGTAAACTTCCTTGTTTTGAATAACAAGTTCTTTTCATAATTGCTTTTATGAATTATGTTGATAGATGAAAAGCAATTTACTGAGTAATGATTTATTTTATAGCCTTCATTTGGAAATTACATTTCGTAATATCTGTCAACATTTTCAACTCTTTAATTTTGTCTAAAATTCTTCGACTTATACACGAGTATGTACAGTATTAAAAAGTTTTAAATTTTTTGGTAAACGTACAAGCAGGGACCGATTTACAAATTTGGGGGCCCTGGGCACAGATGGTTTCGGGGGGCCCCTTGCACGGATACTTACAGGGGGATTGAGTAAAAAAAAAAAAATGAAAAAAGGTACTTACTAACATAACCATTATTGACTTTAATAATTACATTAAAATATGTATTAAAAAATTAATATGATAAACATTAATTTACTTTTAAATAATTATTTCGCAATTATGAAATTTAAATGAGTAGACGTTTTATAATAAATTGTGTGGTGATAATTATCTTTTCCTATACAAGTCTATATATCTGGACTGATAAAGTATGCAAAATGTAATAATAAATTTTCGACAACACCAAGCTACAATTTTTTAAAATATTAGGGGGCTCCACTGCCTGCAAGCTCGGCACACCAACTTTCAAATAATTTGACAAGAACAGGAAAATGATTAAATAAGAATTAAAAATACAATATATTTTTAAAGTGATGGAGATAAAAGAAAATAGTCACTATAATAAAGTAATTATAAATGGATGTTCCAGACAAAATATACAACGTTATAAAAATACAATATTAACACACCAGAATGTAGAATGAAATGTAAAATTCCATTAGATAATAAAATTACATCAGATTTTGGACAATAATTGAATAAACTTCAGCAGCATTTGTGGGCCCCTGAAAATCAGGGGCTCGTGCCCCGAATGCCCTGCCGTAAATCAGGCACTGCGTACAAGATCTTTCAGAAAATACCGTCAAAGTTGCCGTTTTGAACTGAATTACTGGGCGAAGAAGAAAAACCAGTCAAAGACAGGAGAAAATCCGGTTGTCACGTGATCAAAATTGTTTATAACTCGATAAGTAATTTATTTATGAAAAAACGGAAAGCTCGTTTCGATTGCAAATCGCTTTAATAGTCAGCCATGTCAGTTTTTTGTCTTTACGTTTAAGGCTGTTCTCAAATCCAAAAGGGCAACTTTATGACATAAGTTTTAATTTATTTTTGTTCGGAAATGCATGAAACTAGCAGATGTTGTTGTTCAGAACAATGTACTCGAACTGAACGAACTGTGAAAAACGTCTTTGTCACGGGATCAAAATCGCTTATAACTCAATAGGTAATTTATTTATCAGAAAATGGAAAACACTGTTCGATTCCAAATCGCTTCCACCTTCAGGCCTTCCAATTTTATATCTTTCCGTCAAAAAATGAATTTGTAAATGCGTCAAAACGTTTTGCGCTTGTTGAGCAGAGCAGTTGTGAACAGCCTTAAGACTGTTCTCAAATCCAAAAGGGCAACATTCTGGCATAAGTTTTAATTTATTTTTGTTAGGCAAGCTCGAAGTTAGTAAAAATGCATAAAACTAGCAAATGTTGTCGTTCAGAAACTATGTAATCAAACTGTTTTTTCCGTTTTTTTTTGAAAACGCAATAAATCTTTTAGAAAATAGTGTCAAAGTGGGCGTTTTGAACCGGATTTTCGCACGATAGAAGAATAATCACCCAAGAAAGGGTGAAAAACGTCTTTGTCACGTGATCAAAATCGCATGTAACTCAAACGGTAATATATTAAACAAAAAATGGAAAACACCGTTCGATTCCAAATCTTTTCCATAGTCAGGCCTTCCAATTTTATATCTCTTTCGTTAATAAATGAATTTGTAAATGTCCCAAAACGTTTTGCGCTTGTTGAGCAAAACAGTTGAGAACAGTCTTAAAAATTAGTTAGTAAATGTGTCAGAAAGTTTCACGCTTGTTGAGCAGCGCGCTTGAGGACCACCGGGTTTATACTCTTTACAGCAAAGCAAAGCTGTACCATAGTCAAAATAAAATGTCCATCTTGAATAATCCTGTACCACTAAATATTCAAGACAAGTCTCCCCCTCCCACACCCCTTTCTCCTCCCGTTAGCAAAGATATGGGAAGTTGCCCACCATGACATGAAACACACGGGGAGGGAAAAAGTAACAAGATAGTAAAAATAGGCAAGATTGTAAAAAAATAACAACATAGCAGTCGATTCTAATCAATTTTATAACAGAACACATAGGCAATATGTAGTAATAAGTTCTAAAAATAAATAAATGAATAAAAACTGTTGATTTTTAATTAATAAAAATAATTAATACTACAGTCAAATCTCGTTAACATGAACACGCTTAACGTGAATTACTTTTAACATGAATTGTTTTCACAGTCCCCTATAAAAACGAATACGAAGGTTTGATACTGATAACATGAATTACTGTTAACATTAACAAAATTTTGATTCCCCTTGAGGTTCATGTTAACGATGTTCAACTGTATATTTAAAAGCTGTATGCAAATAAAGATATAAATTGTATTTCATGATGGTTGTAAGTTCTTTCAAACGCGTTTTCAAGCAACATTAAGCGATTAATAAAAATATGAGCATTTGAGAACAGCTTCAATTAAGCTTTTAAAAATAAAGGCTGGAATAAGTACTCCTTTATTTATTTCTTAACAGACATCATGGGACAAAGAAAGACTTTGTAAGAAACCTCAAAAGTGATCACGCGTTCACTCTTTTCTGCCAAGTAGACCTTCCGCCAGCGCCACAGTCAAAATGTCCATCTCAGATAATCCTGTAACCGAATGTTCAAGATACCCCCCCCCCCCTGTTAACATCGATAAGGGAAGAAGTCCATGACTAGAAAAAAAAAAAATAAATAAATAAATAAATAACAACATAGCAATCGATTCTAATCAATTTTATATCAGAGCACATAGACAATATTGTAGCAAGTTAGAAAAATAACTAATATTTAAAAGCGGTATGCAATATATATATATTATATATATATAACTTATTTCATGATGGTTGTACGCAAGTTCTTTCAAACGCGTTTTCAAGCAACATATGTGATTAATAAAAATAAGAGCATTTGAGAACAGCTTCAATTTAGCTTTTAAAAATAAAAGCTGGAATAAGTACTCCTTTATTTATTTCCTAACAGACATCATGGAACAAAGAAAGACTTTGTAAGAAACCTCAAAAGTGAACTACGAGTTCACTCTTTTCTGCCAAGCAGACCTTCCACAACAGTCAAAATGTCCATCTCGGATAATCCTGTAACTGAATATGCAAGATGAGGCCACCCTGTTAGCAATGATAAGGAAAGCTGTCCATGACGCTGTCACTGCCGTGCAAAATAGCGGCAAGAAGTTTTTCTCTCCTTTTATTTTCTTTATAAAAGGGAAATGGCAGCACATTTGGACTCAGCAATAAACAGGAGCTGACAGACTGCTTCGTGATTCAAGATATCGGAGATATTCTGTTCTCAAATCCAAACTGGCTCTTTTCTGACACATTTTTGAATTACCGTATATACTCGTGTATAGGTTGACACCAATTCTTATGCAAAATATTGAAAAAAATTGAATTTTCGTGTATAAGTCGAACCACATTTCTGGTAGTATGTTGAAGAATGACTTGTAATTGCGGATAAAAAAAAAAAATAATAAATTTTCATTAAATTAGTAAACATTTTTACGTTTCTAATCAGACTTAAAAAAAAAAAAAAAAAAAAAAAAAAATCAAAGTTTTAAAACTGTATAATTATATAAAATTATATAAGAAACTTAAACTATTTTGAAACCAATTCACATCAATTTAATGATACTTAAAAAGAATAAAATCTTTCACAAATCTATTCAAGCCTTATTTACAAGGGTAAACAACCTCTTAGACTGCTAAAATATACTACTTCTTTGTATTGTAGGACTTCTAGGAGAGGTATCTAGAAGCATTCTCAAGTTGAACTCTTTGCGAAAAGGGGATTAAAATGTTGAAAGGAATGCCACTGTCAGTGGTGTAGTCCTAAAAAAAGCAGAGGGCATACGCTCTAAGCAGAGGGTATACCCTACAGTGTATATACTATAGCTTTTTTGAGAAACAGAAGGTATACGGTGTTCCTTAAAAAAATCCAGAAGGTATACGGCATATACCACCGTATACCCCCCCCCCCCCCACTACATCCATGGCCACTGTATTGAAGGGAATTCTGTGCCAGGAGAAAACGGCCGCAGATTAATTAGAGGGTTATTATTGTTAAGCTTGTTTTGTCAATCACAGGGAAATTAACCGCTTTTATTTCTCTCTCCAACGTAGACCAATATGTGATTACTTAAATGACTCGCCGATTATCTGCGAATTTTTATTATTATTATTATTATTATTATTATTTTACAAACTCGTGTTTAAGTCGACCCCCCTTTTTGAACTCCCAAATTTTGTCTAAAATTCGTTTGTTTACAAACGCGTAGCAGGTTCTCTTATTCAGAAACTTTGAAATCGAACAGTTTTTTCCAACTTTTCGGTGAAAGTAGAAGATTTTTCAGAAAATGCTGTGAAAGTTATCGTTTTGAACCGAATGTTTGGACTCGCCAGCGCAGCGCCAGAAAGGTCTGAAATCTGATGTTGTGAGGCTATAATCGTAATAACTCAAGATGTGATTCATTTACCGAAAAATGAAAAAACAAAACTGTTCGGTTACAAGCCACTTCAACAATCATACGTGCAAGTGTCTTGATTTTGAAAATGAGTCAGAAAATACGTCAGAAAGTTTCACGTTGTTGAGCGAGGGAACAATATTTATTTGAGAAGTGTGTTTGTTCTCAGATCCAAACTGGCTAATTTCTCACACATTTTTGAACTAATTTTTGTTAAAAAATGCATGAAATTAGCAAGTGCTCTTATTCAGAAACTTTATAAGCGAACAGTTTTTTTTTTTTTTTTGGTAAAGGCAGAGGATCTTTTAGAAAATGCGTCAAATTTTGCGCTGTGAACCGAATTTCTCGGCGCGTCAGTGCGAGATAGGGAAAAAATTTGCATCGAAGTACCGTATTTTATGGAAGAAACGCCGCACCTGTCGTAAACGCCGCACTCCTCAAATTGGCCTGAATAAGCTTAAAAATATCGTAATCGTCGCATCCATCGGAACGCTTACTTTTGTCGACAGCGTCACATTGACCTAACTTTAATCAAAGTTTTCTGAGCAGTGTAGGATGCCTCGTTTTTAATATCTTAAGATGTCTGAAGTTTTATTTAAAATATTTAAATCCGATTTTAAATATTTTTATGAATTTTTAAATTAAGGAAACTCCGTTGGTATTTTTTAAAAATCGTAAACGCCGCACATGGCGTAAACGCCGTACTTGGAAAAAAATTAACTTTTAAACTCGTAAACGCCGCAGCGTTTCTTCCATAAAATACGGGTAACAATTTTAGTACATAATTTTGTGCTTTTCCGCACTCTACAGAATTACAATTTCAATTTATTTCTGAGCAACTTGTTGTTTTAGCGCTAATGAAACGAGAAAGGGAAAAATTGCATCGAAGTAACGAATTTGGTACCAAATTTAGTGCTTTTTAACACTCTAAGGCATTGCCATTTCAATATATTTCTGATTAGCTTGTTGTTTTAGCAGCAATGAAACGAAAAAGGGGAAAAAATTCATCGAAGTAAAGAATTTCATACCTAATTTAGTGCTTTTTTCACACTCTACAGAAATACCATTTCAATTTATTTCTGATCACCTTGTTGCTTTAGCAGTAATGAAGATGTAGTCACTTTATAACTCTATTTTTTTTTTTTTTTTATCATGAACCATCGGGCTGAATGATTTATGTACACAAGGAATGCAAAATTTGTAAATGGTGAGACTTGTTTGCTATGTTCTATACAAACAAAACGCAATAACTTCTGCTAACAGACCCAGCATATCAAATTATATTCCTTCCTATTCTCAATAGCACACATGCATCGAAGAAAAGAAATTGATTATTTAGTGCTTTCCCACACTCTACAGAATTACCATTTCGATTTATTTCAGGAAACCTTGTTGCTATATCACTAATGAACCAGTAGTCACTTTATAACTCTCTTATCATGATGCATTGGTCACAGTGATTTATGCGTGGTGATTCAAAACAACCCAGAATGGACAATAGCTTTTTCCTGCCCAACAACATGTGTTTTTCTTTGTGGTTGTTAGCCACACGCCTTGTAAATCATTCTTTATTCCCATGGATATTAACTTTTGACTTGTTGCGAATCCTGCAGTGCTTCTGTTGTTGTTTTGTTTTCAGTTCCCTTGAGCAAAACGAGGCGTGTGAGGTCCAGTGTCCAGAAAGGGGAGAGTTTTGGGCGTTATAAATCTTCCGCTTTGCTTGCTGTGAAAAGATTTGCCTATCAAGATCAAGGCGGTTCTTGAGACAAGCGGGGCCCAAGCAGTTGTAAAGGCACAATGGAAACCTTCATACTGTGGTCAGCTAAATAAAAGTGATGGACAGAAGAAAAGGGCCGAAATAAATTCTGCTGAAAGAAATGGTGGAAATTTATCAGTCCATATAAAAGCTTCATTGTTGCTACTTTTTTTCTATTCCTGACATTCAGTTGCTACTGTCTCCAGGGAAGCACTTTAGTTGTCACTATAGTTCCAAATGTCCAGGTTTTGTACTGTCGCACTTTCCCCAATAGAATGGCATTGTTGGTAATTCCAGTAAAATAAGTTTGTATATTTCTTTAAAATTTTGAAAAGTATTTACGCGTTTTGTTCTATCAAAACATTCTTAAGGCTGTTCTTAACTGCTCTGCTCAACAAGCGCAAAACGTATTGACATATTTACAAATTCATTTTTTAACGGAAAGGTATAAAATAGGAAAGCCTGGCCATGGAAGCAATTTGGAATGGAACTGTTTTTTCCACTTTTTGATCAATCAATTAGCTATTGAGTTATAAGGAATTTTGATCACGTGATAAACACGTTTTTCGCCCGTTCTTGAATCTTGAGTATCTTTCTTCCTTCCTCGGAAATTCGGTTCAAAACGCCCACTTTGGCATTATTTTCTGAAAGATCTATTGCGTTTGCAAAAAAAACGGAAAAAACAGCTCAATGATATAGTTTCTGAACAACAACACCAGCTAGTTTCATGCATTTTCGAACAAAAATGAATTAAAAAACTTATGTCAGAAGGTTGCTCTTTTGGATTTAAGAACACCCTTAATGCGCATTTTAGAAAGGAAAAAGTAGTATACCTAAAATTATCACCAATTGTTAAAAAAGAACATTTTTTTTGAAAGATGTGGGGGATTTATTTCACTTTGTGAAATATTTTTATTGGTTATTTTTATCGGTTATTTTTATTGGCTGAAATTCAGAAAATTTTCACAAATAAAGTTTCTCATCACCATATCTACCGGTGTCATTTAAAAAGTGTCATTTAACTTTTTAAAGTTTTGATTTATGTTTATTTAACTTGTAAATCTTAAAGCTAAATTAGTTTTCATCTTATTAAAAATGATTTGTGAATGTTTTAATCTAAAAATTACAAATAAAATAACGATCATCGAAATCCTTTAAAAGGTGTTAGTTAGCACCTTTAGAAATAGTGTCAAAATTACCAAGTACAGTAAAAAGAGTAGGAAATTGGAAAGTTTTATAGATCAAGAAATGAGATAAGCAATTAGTTAGAATGTGTTTGAAGTTTGCATTCATTTTAGAAACTTAATTAAATTGTCCCGTGGCTCTAATATTTATAAATTTTAACAACATATAAAGAAAAAAATTTTAATTCATTATTTTCGCATGTTTGTTTCTAAAGACTGTTCTTAAATCCGTACTGCATACTTTTTGACACATATTTACTTCATTTTTGTTCAAGAACGTTTCCATTTGGCAGGTTCTCTTGTTAAAGCTGGTCTCATCTGCTCTGCACAAGAAGCGCAAAACGTTTTACCACATTTACAGATTCATTTTTTAACACAAAAATTGAAAGGCCTGACTTATGGAAGCGAATTGGAATCGAATTGTGTTTTCCATTTTTTGATATATAAATTACCTATTGATTTATAAGCCATTTTGATCACGTGACAAAGACTTTTTCACCCTTCCTTGAGTGGTTATTTTTATTTTATTATTATTTAGTTTTGTTCGGAAATGCATGAAACTAGCAGGTGTTGTTATTCAGAAACTATGTAATTAAACTTTTTTTTTTTTTTTTTTTGTGAACGCAATACATCTTTCAGATAATAGTTTCAAAGTGAGCATTTTGGACCGAATTTCCGCGCGAAAGAAAAATAATCACTCAAGGAAGGGTGAAAAACGTCTTTGTCACGTGATCAAAATCGCTTCTTACTCAATAGGTAATTTATTTATAAAAAAAATGGACAAAACAGTTCGATCCCAAATTGCTTCCATGTCAGACCTTCCAATTTTATATCTTTCCGTTAAAAAATGAATTTTTAAATGTGTCAAAACGTTTTGCGCTTGTTGTGCAGAGCAGTTGAGAACAGCCTTAACAATGTGCTAGTGAATTTTGCTTCGTATGGAGCTCTAATACTATCATTAAAGACTTCAAAATGGATTATTTTAATTATAGTAATCCTGTATATGAATATCGGTACAGAAAAATACTCCTATCATGTAATAGAGCTTTTATTAATTTTCGATCAAGCGTTCTGATCAAGAGACCGCTCACGGTAATCATGCGAGAATTTCTGCAGCAAGTTCAACCTTTCGAACCGATTTTCGGGTTATGGTACTGTTGAAATAATAGTCATTCGAGATCAATTGGCCATGCTGTAATTTAAAATATGACTCCATCTTATATCTGACGTAATCACCATGGCGACCTAGAATCATTACCTATCATGAGATATCATTGGATAATTACGTATGATGGGATTTAACAGAATAAAGAAAACTTTTATCAATATCGTTTTAAGTTTTTATTCGGTTTTCATAAAATTTGAAAAGACTCGACGAAGTTCTGCAATGATTATACAGTACATTAAATTTCAAACGTTTTCGGTAGGGCAGTTTTTGTGCTGTTATACGCGGACAGACGGACGGACCATTCGACGAGTATTGGTGCTACGTATTTATATAACTACGAACGCACAAAAAAATACTATTCGAATCTCAGAACTGCGGGATATGAATTGCCTAAAAATTTGAGTCAAACAAGAATAAAAATAAGAATAAATGACTCAGAAAGATTCACGTGGTTGAGTTTGAGTGGGGAAAAATAAAAATTTGAGAAAGCCCTTGCTCGAAGATAAAGCACCATGGAAGACGTCTGGCCATAAACAGCAGTAGCATCTGAGATGGACTCGATAAACACCCGGGGCCACTAATGGCAGGCTGATATCTAATCAGCAGCTGTCATTCCTTTTGGCAAAACTGGTCAGCTGTCAGGGAGGACTGCCTGACTGACAAAGAAACTGCCTGACATATACTTTCCTGTGACAAATAGCTTCACAATAGGACAAGATAGCGAAGGCGAAAGGCTGTACTTTCAGACAAGTATTTTGATATGAGGGAAAAGAAAGAAAACAAGCTAAAAAGGAGCCAAACTGTACGCCTACTGTCATGCCTATTTTAAGCTGGTTCTCATATATATATATTCCCCCACTCAACAACGCAAAAATTTTCGACACATTTACGGACTTATTTTTAAAGGTAAAAAGAATAAAACTTTAATTATGCATGCCTGCATGATTATTGAAAGTATTTGTAGCCGGTCAGCTTTTCTCATTTTCTGATAAGTGTATTGCATCGTGAGTTATAACCAGTCATATAGGTGTAAACTTAAAGGTGCATTCTAATTCAAGCTGCTAATTTTCTGATTCATTTTTGCTCAGAAACGCATCAAACTGGGAAATTCTCTTATTTAGAAACTACATAATGTGCCGTGTTTCTCGATTTTTTGATAAATGTAGAAAATATTGTAAAAATTGCTGTCAAAGATGGCGTTTTGAACCGAATTTTCCGAAGCGGGCGATCTGGAAATGAAAAAAAAAAATGGTCATACTGAGAAAAGAATTGTTTAAAAATCAAATTCTAATTAATTGAGCTAAAAATGAAATCTCACGGCTTCTTATCGGCTTCTCTTCAAAAATCACGTCAGCAAGTTTCACGTTTTTACTTTTAAAAATAAGTCTGAAAATGTCTCGGAAAATTTCGAGCTGTTGAGGATGGAAAAATATTTATTCGAATACACCCTTAAGGGTGTATTCCGATCCAAACTGCTTATTTTCTGATTCATTTTAAAATTCATTTTTGGTCTCAAACGCATCAAACTGGGAAATTCTCTTATTTAGAAACTATATTATGTGCCGTGCTTCTTAAATTTTTGATAAATGCAGAAAATACTCTAAAAAACGCTGTCAAAGTTGACGTTTTGAACCGAATTTTCCGAAGCGGGCGATCTGGGAATGAAAAAAATGGTCATACTGAGAAAATAATTGTTTAAAAATCAAATTCTAATTAATTGAGCTGAAAATGAAATCACACGGCATGTTAAACATGTCTTCAGAAATCACCACAGCAAGTTTCATGTTTTTACTTTTAAAAATGAGTCTGAAAATGTCTCAGAAAATTTCGAGCTGTTGAGGGTGGAAAAATATTTTTTCGAATACACCCTTAATATGTGGGATTGGGGCCTATTTCACATCTGTACCAGGCCTCACAATTTCTGTGCACGCCCTTGAACAAAAATTTTGGGTCCATCACTATAAGTCACTGACAATGAACCGCGTCGTGGCTTTCTTTTAATGTATTATTAATTTATTTTGAATCAAAATTCATAAAAAAAAAGAAAAAGAAAGAAAGAAAATTGCCAATTACACAGGGCAAGCAGTGTTGCCAACTTAGCAAACACAGTCCACCCTCCCTTTTTTAATTAAAAAAATAATTACCATCTTTCTTCATTTCTGCGTTGTAATCTTTGTTTTATTTAATCACGGAATGTCTTTATTAAATAAAACAAAAACCTCTATACTAAAATTCTGGTAGTGGTATTTTGTTTCTCTCATAAAAGCAGATTATTTTGGCAATACTGAGGGCAAGTGTATTTTCCCTTTCATCATTTGTATTGCGAATGAATTTGTTAGTTGATTTTGCGTTCGGTAGATGGCAGTACTAACCCTATATACGAGAGTATCGCATTTACGCAGATGTTGTCTGCCTTTTCCAGATTTTTTACTTCAATTTCTTCTGCTTTTATGAAACTAATTATTCAGAAATATCTAAAAGAAAAAAAGAAATAGCCCTACGAGGGTTGGGTAGAGGGATATATTCTGCTGATCAAAATGCCAGTATTGTTTTTATTTCTCCAGAAAAAAATCACACACATGCAATTAGCCTAGAACAGACCCTGTGATATTATACTGTTTACGTCAGCTACGTTAGATATCGCTTGTAAAATTTATCTATGTATTTAATTCAGTTATTTCTATAAATAATTACTGTATTATTTGAGACATTCATTTCAGTTTTGAAGGTTTCCCTTGTGAAAAAGCAGTTTCACATGCGCAGTTTTAGAATTTTTTTTTTCTTTTTTTTTTTTTATTCAGAGTAAAACTTATTATAAGAAAATCAATTCAAAATAAGATTTTAAAATAATTACTTACTGAAACATATTCTACATTTCTATAATTTACTTTTATTGAACAGAAATGTTAGACTTTGTTGGTTTGTTATATAGGATCTATGCAAGTGTTTATTTACAATGCTTAAAATTAAAAAAAAGTCGGCAATTTTTTTTAGAATTTTATTATAAACTTCAATAAATAAATAAATCAGATTTACTTCTAATAAAATTTTTGTATTTTGTTATCACTGACATAAAATATCCACAGATCCCTAACTGTACCTATTGGCTAAAAGTAAAACCACTTGTCACAAAATTATTGACGTTCAGCTTTTTATGTAGACATAGATTATCTAGAAAAGAAAAGAAAAATTATCATTTTTCTTTCTTTTAATATTTTCAATATTTTAAATTACCTCGAAAGAAATGATCAACGATTAAAGTGATAGGAAAATAAAATAAAATGCGAAAAAAAAAATTCTCATTTAAAGTCTTTTTTTTTTAAATTAATTAATTTATTTTAAATAATCTAATCAAAGTCCCAAAACAAAATGTGAGGGAAAAAAGATTCTCATAAGGTACTTAATAAAACGAAAATAAAAATAATGGGAATTTTTTTTTCATATTTAATGATAATTTTCTTAACTAACCAAGCAATTAGAAATTAATGTGTATTTAAAAAACTTATTTGCCGTTAAAACCAGGAAATTAAAATAAGAGATAGCTGAATTCGGTGGTATACAAAAACATAGTGAATTCAGGGAATGATAGAAGAGGGAAATAGGCTCCTAGCTCGAACATCAAAATGTTACTCCCGAAAGATTTCAGATTTTCTGCTTCTTAATGATCCAGAAGTGCACCCCCCCCCCCCCCCCCCCACACACACTACTTAGAAAAAAGAAAAATATCTCAATTGAACACTGTATAAACACCAAGGCCATATCAGAGATATTTGGGGGGTCCACAATTTCTTCATTTTTAGGAAAAAATAACAACAGCAGAGGAACTTGCAACGTTGCCGTAACAAAAAGCACAAAAATTGAAAAATTTTAGTCACATTGTGTAGACTTTGGAACTCCATTTTAGCCTGCAAATGTTTAAACTATGGAGATAGAGTACTATCTCTATATTCTATCTTCATGGTTTAAACAAGCCCAGTTTCCTTCGCTCTTTCTTTCGTGATAAATATGAATCTATGAAAGGTCTTTTGCATAGTGCTAGCCATCATGTCAAGAACATGATAAAAAGACAGATTCATCTTTGATAAAAAGCTCTAAAGGCTTCATTGGGCTGATCTCAGTGGCATAGTGTAGGGACGATTTCCCCAGACGCTACATTTTTAGAGGCGCCAGATTTGTTACATATGAGAAACTCAGCAGAGGGATGCATAATATATTGAATTGCCCAATATTTTGAATTGGGTATTCAAACCGCGCAACTGTACCACTGTTGACATCTATCTAGGACGATTTTTCTGAATAAATCGTTGATGAAATCAGGGGGCAGACTGGTGTATTTCCTTCCGAAGCAGCATCTGACTCCCCCCCCCCCCCATCACTCCGGAAGATTTTGATTTTATGCTCACCCAGAAGTGTAAACACCCTTCTCCACAGAACATCTGAAATACCTCCAGAGAAAAGTGTCAAAATTCAAAACATGGTTACGTAATGATGTCGTCATAAAAGTCATGACGAAAGCTGAGAAATAGAGAATTGAAAAATTTTAGTCATACAATGTTAACTTCCATCTCCGTCCTTTTTTTTTTTCTTCCGAATTCCATTTCAGCCCGCAAATCATTAAACAAGCTCGGCTCCCTTTGTCGGCACGGCACCCCTTCTTTTCGTGATAAATATGAACCTATGAAAGGTCTTTTGTAAAGTGCTAACCATCCTGTCAAAAACAGGATAAAAAGAATCCTCACAACCAGATTCATATTTGATAAAAAAAAAAAGCTCTAAAAGAGCTCTGCTTCATTGGGCCGATCTCAATTTGCGACCCTTCCCCGGGAACCGCCCCGACAACAAAAGCCGACATAAATCAAATGTGATTGGCAGCCATGACAGCAACGTGATGGATCGCCGTGTAAACTCTCGACTGCTGGCGGCTTGCCAAGTCATTAGCCGACGCGTCCCCCCCCCCCTTTTCTTCATCCATTGGCCACCCTTCAAATTAATGAGAGACGCGTCACGACCCAATCGTCGACCCGGTAGCTATCGTCCCGGCATTCCCATTGGCGGATGACAGCTTGAGTTAGAAACATAGGAGAAGGTTTTGAGTGGTAAAATGGTTA
The DNA here is from genome assembly GCA_963932465.1 of Maratus speciosus. Taxonomy (NCBI): domain Eukaryota; kingdom Metazoa; phylum Arthropoda; class Arachnida; order Araneae; family Salticidae; genus Maratus; species Maratus speciosus. Next base: position 525,969,783 of record OZ010788.1, read on the forward strand.
CTGAACACGTTAACGTATCGACTTTTTGGCTACTTTTTTGCGAAATATTTCGCCCGTGAGATTTGAAAACATTGCCATCGAAATGAGATTATGAAAATTGACTTACGAAATTCAGAAAAGTTGTTAATCGTGTTATCAGTTTTTAAAGCTTAACATAATTAAATATTGCTATTGACTTAAAACTTTAATAATAGTATTAAAAATTAGTTTAACTATGTGAGTTGGAATCACTGTACTTGGAGAAGCTGTTAAAAAACGTAAAAACCTCGTTACATCCTGCTTGATTAAACACAAGAAAAATGAGCGATATATCCGAAAGTGTTGAGTTTTAAAAAATCAAAGAAAATGTTAATATAGAAGTAAATGTTTTATATTTGTTTTCAAAACGTTGGTTTATGCGCATATTATAATTTTTCTAATAAATTAACAATACAAAATTACACTGTAACTGGCATTACGTAAAAGTTATTACGCAGAGTTACTTAAAAGTTCAGTTTAGTTTAAAAAAAAAAAAATAAATCCTTTAAGGGTGTATTTCGATCCAAACTGCTTATTTTCTGATTCATTTTAAAATTCATTTTTGTTCTCAAACGCATCAAACTTTGAAATTCTCTTATTTAGGAACTATATAATGTGCGGTGCTCCTTAATTTTTTGATAAATGCAGAAAATACTGTAAAAAACGCTGTCGAAGTTGGCGTTTTGAACCGAATTTTCCGAAACGGGCGATCTGGGAAGGGAAAAAATGGTCATACTGAGAAAATAATTGTTTAAAAATCAAATTCTAATTAATTGAGCTGAAAATGAAATCACACGGCATGTTAAACATGTCTTCAGAAATCACCCCAGCAAGTTTCATGTTTTTACTTTTAAAAATGAGTGAAAATGTCTCAGGAAATTTCGAGCTGTTGAGGGTGAAAAAATATTTTTTCAAATACACCCTTAATATGAGCAATATATCAGAATGAGTGATGTAACGAGGATTGTTATATGGAGGGTTTGCTGTACTAAAAACTTCTTTCGATAACGGGATCTCGGTGCTTAAGGCTTGCATTAAAATTAATTTTAAGCAGAGAAAAAACAAAAAGCATTAGAAGTATGTAATATGGCCGCTGAAATATGATTTTCGTTGGGGATCTCTGAAAAATCTTCTCCAGCGCTTGATGTTTTTTTCAGACAGGCCCGTCTAACCAAACACAGATCCAGTTTGGATGGGAGGGAGGGGGGGGGGGGTTATAGCTACAATTTAAGCTGTTTTTTTTTATAAAAATACTTGATTTTCATTATTTTTATTTTTTTATTTAACTTTATTTATTTATTTATTTTTGGTGGGGGTGAGGGTTGCTCACTCTCAGTGATGGGGTCCCTAGGTAGTTGCCTCGTTGTCCTTGCGTTAATCAGGCCCTGCACTGAGCGGCTCTAAATTTAAACGTATACAGGTACACACAAAAACAGATTCTAAATGCTGTGAAAGTTTGATTTTAAACCCGTAGTGTAATTTCTTACTGCGATACTATTGATAAACATGTAGTAGATTGAACAAGTGTAACAAAAAACACGATTTAAAAGCTAAAAATTACACTTACTAAAAGTTGTGCGAGAAAAAAAAAAAAAAAAAAAATAGAAAGCACAAATTTCTGCCAATATTGTAATAAAACAACTGCTCCTGCTCCTCCCCCTTTATAATTTTCCTTGAAAAATTATATCCAAACACACACATATTATTTCAACTATGTATAAATAAATAAAATAAATAAATTTTTATGCGCATTTTCTAATGTATTCTCTTTTTTTTTCTTAGTTTTGAGAATTAAAAGAAAATTTCCCTTATTATACATGAACAAATAGAAAAGAAAAAATTTCGTATTATTTTATTTTAATGTAAAATAAAATACTGAAAAAAAATCCATACTCAAATTCCTAAATGCAATTTTTTTACATGTAAACATAATAACATAAGTATATTAATATTACAATGTTATTTTTTCTCTGTTATTCCCAACTTTTGATTTCTCACTCAAACTTGGCGAGGAAAAAATTTCGCCAAGAACGATAACCCTCGTCAGTCTTCGTTGCGTCTGGAGTGACTGTGAATTACTCACAGATAGAGTGGTGCGAAAAGTAGACGTTGCGGTTACTTTTTCGTTTTTGTGCGCGATCGGAAAGCTTTCTTCCAAGTCACATGCGGATTACTTTTTGTGAAAATACCGACAGACGGTGGCTCAGTGCAAACTGACATATTTTTGTGATACAGTTTTCGTTTTGTGGACTGTCAAATTTGTGAACTTGAAAACATGTTGACGTCCGCGAATCAGTATTTGCGGCCTGAATATTTATCACCATTGCCAACCACGGTAAGACATATTTAATTTCAATTCTTTAAAAATAATTCTAGAAAATATTAAAAAAAGGACTAAATTGACAAAAAAAAGTTTTTTTTTTAAATTAAAAAATGTCAAAAGAATTTGTTTACAACATAAAAAAAAATTAAATAAATAATAATAAAAAAAATCAGTGTTTCCGGCCAATAACAGTGCGAAATATTTAATTTTTATTTAAAAAATCTTTATAAAACATTTTTTTTAATTATTTAAAAAAAAATTTAAGAGGAAATAAAATTGTCAAAATTTTTTTTTTAATTTTTTCTACAAGAATTTGTTTAAAAATTAAAATTTAAAAAATACATTAAAAATTAAAATTAATCATTGTTTGCAACCTGATTACATATCGCTATTGCCAAAACGATAAAACAAATACTTAATTTTTATTTTGAAAATAATCAAACTAAATTTATGTTATTTTATTTTAAAACTTATTTTTATTTAAAAGATTTTCTAAAATAATTTGTTTGCAAATTAAACAAATAAATCATCAAAAATAAAAATAAATTACAAAATAACATATGTAAATAAATATTTGTTGTTTTAATTGTAGGTAATTTTTTTTAAAAAAAATCTTGAAATTCGCACTTTTCTGCATTATTTTTTATTTGTTAAAATATTTCTCGCTAAAAATAGATAAATAAATAAATAAAACATTAATTATTGTAATAATAATAATAATTACAATTGTTTTGTAATAATAATAAAAAATAGTAATAATTACTGTTTGTAATAATTTTGTAATAATAATAATAATAAATAATAATTATTATTATTTAAAATAAATATGAAAAAGAATTGTTATAAATATATCTTAAAGTTTTAAAAAAGTATTTTTTAATCTTACGTTTTTCCAAACCATTTAGATTTAAAAGCATAAATAATAAAAAATAAAATGAAAATAAGAATTTAAAAAGTATTAAGTGAACAGCAGTATTTAAAAATTTTTTACAATATTATTTCCAATACATGATACTTGGCTCTTACAATTTGCTGTGTAAATTTGGAATTATATGTATTTAACATTGTCTTCATAATCAAAGACTTCTAAACTGACTGCATTGAACATTTGTAAATATTGTTAAATAACAAGTTTCAAATAGTTCAAGTGGCTTTTACTTATTTGTTGCTCTTAAACTGGTGAAATTGGTATTCATATAATTTTAGTTTGAAATTACACTGAAAAAGCAAATAAATAAAATAAAATGTAAAGTAAAATATAGTATAAACATTTGAGGTAAAAACAACTTTATACAATTATGTGTACATACACACACATGTCATTTTATAGGTGTAAAATATTTTAATACAAAGTATAATAAAATAATTCCTAAAAAACACTTTATTATTATTATTAGAAGTGTTGTCAAATGTGAACAATATTTTTGTTAATTATTTATTTATTACAGTTTAAAAAGAGTTGAATTATTCATCCAAATAAACCAAAATATGTCTTTCATAAGATAATAAAAATATTTTACGTAAAATAATATTTAAAGTTCATTAGCTTTCATATAATGAATAAATTTGTTATACTCTATAATAACTGCTACGCATTTTGAAAAATAAATAAATAAATGATAAACATTTACGTAAAAAAAAGTCACTTTGAAAATTTCTTAATCAAGGTAGCAATACATTTAGTTATAGGATCAAATATTTAATTGTTATAAGTTATCAATGTTGTTGCATGTATAGTTTACTATTTGTAATTATTATACGCTATGACAAAGTAATACACACACACACACACACACACACACATATATATATATATATAATTAAATTAAATTGCATATTGTATTTAAGAATATTAAGTGGTTATTGCATTTAAATTGCATTAAACCCCTTTTATCCGGAATTTATTAAATCAAACTTAGAATGACTTAAAACAACCAACTTTTTTATTATTTAGTCTCAATTTAAGACCTAACTTTGGGTACATGGTAATCATTTCCCCCACTGAAACTGTTGTTTATTGCTTAGTAGAAATAAAATGCCTCAAAATTCATCAAAAATGTTTTGTAATACAATTCAGTCAAAATGGTGTATCTTATGTTTCAGACCTACTTATACTATTAAATCTTTATGCGGTTTAATTTTTAAACGACATATATAAAATCTTAGTGATTCTGTATGTTAACTTTTATTGTTTATTAAATCATTAGATTCATATTAAATCATTAGTTTATTAAATCATTAGATCATATTGTTTATTAAATCACAGTTTTCCAGAATAATCTCAATAATTAGTATATTATTTTAATCGTTTACTTCATAGAACCTTCGTTTTAGAGCATTTTTTTTTTTCACAGATTTTATTGAAGACTTAGCTTATTTAAATATATTAAGTGTTAATTTGCAAGTTTTGTTTCAAAATTTAAATATATTGTTTCACGTATATAGTATATAATAATTTATAAATATACACTTCAGTATAAATCTGTCTGGATTGTTATAAAATCAAACCTTTCAGTTATATTCTGTTCACATGCTGTCAATTGACAGGTCTTCGCCATAGTTAGAAAGCGTAATGATTATTTTAAATTTACTGTTTATTTCAGTTACAAATGTCAATCAGGCCAGAAGAACTTGATTAATAAAAGTGTTAATACATGCGTTGAAGCTATTTCAGAATTAGTTAAAACCAGTGGTGTAGTCGTAAAAAAAGCAGAGGGCATACGCTCAAGGCAGAGGGTATACCCTAAAGTGTATATGCTAAGCTTGTTTTGTTTTCAAATTAAACATCTCAAACCCAACAAAACAAAAATAATTAAGGAAGCGTTTCCTTTCATTAAGTGGATTTTTGTGGGGAGGCCTGTTTTATTAAAAGGAATTTTGTAAAGGGAGCTGTTCTATTACAGGAAATTTTGTAAAGAAGCCCTAAATAGGCCCCAATTTTTGTCTGGATAGACTCCTAACATGGTTCAACTTTCATATAATAACTGTTGAAAAGTTATGCATTAAATTGCCTTTAGAACATTGAATGAATGCAAAGAAACTGATTAGTATTTGTAAAGATCCATTGTAATTGAAACATCTTATGTATTTTTAAAAAACACGTTTTATTAGTACAAAAAAATGAAAAAAAAAGTTTTATTAGTCTTTCACAATAACTAGATATTGTTTTCAGCATAACTGTTAATTATCAGATTTTAAAATTTACTTTAATGCACAGACATTTACCCTTTACCGGCTTTAACGTGCTAATAATATCCCTGCCTTTTATGACCCTTAGCTATAGAAAAAAAGTTATACTATTAGTTCATAAAACTTGGATATTGTGGAGATAAACATTTTAAATAATGAATTCGACAATGTTAGTTCAGGGTTTGCTTTTTATTTTAACGTTTTGCTCTTCGTCAGTATGCTAGTTTTAAAATGTTTGTTTTGAATCGAAGTGATTTTCTTCGCTTCAACTGTTTTTAGAGATAATATATCCTATATTCCACGTGGCAATCAGGTTTTTTTTCCTTTTTCAAATAGTTTCATGTCATTGTTCTCGCATACTATTAAAGAAGAACGAAAATAGTCACCTGAATATTACCTCACCCTAGTTATTTACACTCGCAGCTGCAACATTTGGTCAGCTGTGTATACAAGAAAAATGAGAAATTCTGTATTTTTGTGTACTAATTCTCATGTGCTTAGATCGTGATTCTCCTCCAGGTTCTCCAAAAATAATTTTCTTCCGCTCAACTAGGGATGAACCGAATAGTGATTTTGGCCGAATACCGAATATTCGGCCAACAGGCAAACCGAATACCGAATATTCGGCTAGCCGAATAGTAACTGCTAGGCCGAATACCGAATATTCGGCTTGTCGAATACTTTTATATTTCAAAGTTTAAAGGCATTAAAATGTTAAATTTCAAAACAATTTTACATAATATTTAAAACAGAAACCTTTATTCTAATAAACAAGAACTTTTTTCAAGTAAACTTTATGCTGAAAAAAATCTGCTTTGAGTTATTTAAGAAGAGGATAGTTATAAAAAAATTTTAATTAATAAAATTTTAAATTTCATGGCTTCTTCTGAGAATTAAAACAAATGAATAAAATTTTCTTTAATTCTAAAACAAACATTTTAAAATCAAAGAGAAATTCTGAAAAAATTGGAAGAAAAATTGTACAGGATTATATATTTGCTTGTCAGGAAGAGACTAAAGTAAAAGCTAATAAATAATATAATCGATTCAAATTTTATAGGGTGACAACTTAGCACGAATAACTGTTCTACTCCCTTTGATTAAAGCAAGGAAGTTTTTAAATGCATCCTAGATCGGTGTCTGGAGTGGGCAATCATTTTCAGAGATTGTAAACGTTGTTCTTAAAATCTTAGCAAGAAACAGATTATTTACTGAACAATGTTGAGGAACTTGCATTTGTACATAATTAATTCCTATGAAAATCCTCATGATTGGTTAATTTTCTTAAATTTACTTAATACAGTAATAATTTACTTAACAAACAGCAAATAAATAATGTAAAAACATTCTCTTTTATTTAAATATGATTCCGTTTCTAATTATTCTGAATATCATTATAAGTTGATTGTTAAGCGTAGAAGTTGTATAAGGTTTTAAAAAATATATTTTAAAAGTTTTTTTTAAATATTCGGTTCGGCCGAATATTTCGATATTCGGCCAAACCGAATATTCGGCATGCCGAATCATTTGCTATTCGGCATATCGAATAGTCTGATATTAGGCCAAACCGAATATTCGGTAACTAGGCCGAATACCGAATATTCGGTGCATCCCTACGCTCAACAACGCGAAACATTTTGACACATTTTCGGATTCATTTTTTTTTTACCATAAAAGCATGATACTTGCAGACATGATTTTTGAAGTGTTTTGTAACTGAACAGTGTTTTTCAATACAGGAATTAAATCTGGAATTATAAGCTATTGTTGTCCCAAAATGGCAGTTTTTTTCCTTCCCTTGCTCTGGCGTCCTGAATTTATGTTCAAAACGCCAACTTTGGCAGCATTTTCTTGAAGATTGGAAAAGCTATTCGATTACCAGGTGTCTGTCCAGACTTTTCTCACAGGGTGCTGTTTTTGTGAAATTGTGGAGTTTTTCTTATATTTGCGAAAATCCTAGTCATAATTTTGTGAATTTGATATTATCGGTAATACCCAGGTTCTATCCTTCATATACAAAAAAGCAAAGAACTGAAATGTTATTTGATGAGTTCAGCTTTTTTTTTTAACAAAGTCAGATTTTATTTTTAGAATGTTTCAATTTGTAGGTTGGAAAATTTTGTAAAAGGTCTATTTATAAAACAATGAATTTTGTGAAGTGTCCTGTTTTGGGATAAAAAGATTTGTGAAGGGTCCTGTTTTCGGATGAAAAGGTTTGTGAAAGGTTCTGTTTTGGGATGAAATGTTTTGTCAAGGATCCTGTTTTGGATGAAAAGTTTTGTAAAGTGTCCTGTTTATAGAAAAAAAAAAAAAAAAAAATGTGAAGGGTCCTTTAAACGATTTAAAACTTTCCTAAGCAGATCCCTGATTACATAGTTTCACATTAAGTTTATGCCTGGTAATTTTGTGTATTTGTGAACAAAAGTAAGTTCAGGAATTTGTCAGAAAATAGCCATAGCTTTGGATTTGGGTAAGATATATAGTATTGTTGTGCGTGCCTTTATTCCCATGATGAATACCTTTTTATTTAAAATAGTTCAGTTTACATTTAGAGAGAAAGAGAAAAAAAGTTTATTTCCTTCAAGTAAAGAAAAGTAACTTTCTCGGTTTTTTTTAGACTGTTCTCAAATTCAAAGTATAATATCGCTCACCTGCAAGAAAAGTGACGCATCTAGACAAAAGTAAATTTCACAGGAGAGGCAAAAGAAAATGTGCATGATTTTATCGTTATATGAAATTATAGCACTTAGCTTTGCATGCAAGAATAAAAAAGTGTATAAAAGCGTAAAACACTAAGAATGAAAACGTAGGATGAGGTTTGGAAGGTTGGATAATTTTACCTCCCCAAATAATCCACCCTCTTCTTTGGTCACAAATGGACATATAGCGTAATAACATGATTTTCTGTGTAACTACACTAATGAAACTGTTTGTGTAGCAAGACGCATCTATGACAAACCTTTTAGTGGAATAAAACGCAAATTGAATTCTTGCGAGATGTGTCAATTTTCTTGCCGGTGAGCGATATAATATGTACAGGGTGGCTACAGATTCTGGAAATCAGGAAAAATTCAGGGAGGTCTATTAATCCGGGAAAATCAGGGAAAAGTCAAATAATTTCGTGAAAATACTAGAAAATCAGGGAAATTTGTGTATATGCAAAATTAGTTGAGTTTTCGTCTTGCCAATGAGACTGATTCATAGCCGAACAGGCGCTAGCCTATAATAGGACATGATTGTGTATTTCTCATGTATTTCTTTTGTTTTTTCTTCCAAATGAGATTTCAGCAAGTTGGATAAATGGAAGCAGCATACATTAAAAAATACTGTATGTGTATCGTTAATAAAGGGAATCAGGGAAATCTAAAAAAGATAGTCAGGGGAAATCAGGAAAAAATTATGGAACTTTTTTCACAATTTCTGTAGCTATCCTGATGTATCCAAATTATAAGAAAACAAAAGGAAAAGGTCATTTGATCTTTCGGCATTTGAATTAAAATATACCTGAAAAATTCTTGCTTATAAGAATAAAAATGTGTTTATTAAAATATTATAAAGATGTTGCTTGTATTTAGTGGAAGTAAGATATAACTGCAGATAAAGTAAGTGTGTTTTAAATAGGATAACCATTTAGTATTTTACAACTTTTTAAAAGCATTAATTTTCACCACGTTGTTAAGATGCAGATATATAAGGTTGTTCTCAAATAGTATTTAAAGTATTTCTCAGATTATTTTCTGACACATTTACGAATTCATATTTATTCTTAAATGCACAAAGATTGCAGGTATTTGTATTGAGAAACTAAGAAATCGAATACCGTTTTTCATTTTTATGCGTAAGATCAGTGTCGAATTCAGACGTTTTTCTCCGGGATGGATTTCTGAGTGTCAGGGGCAAGGCCCGTTTAACACTTAGGAATAGGGGAAGCCCGACGTCACACAGGGGGGGGGGGGCGCTGTTACTCTACAAATTGCCTATTTATTTACTAAATCTCTTTTTCGTATGCTTAAATAATTCGAAATTTTACCATCAAAGTTTAGAGTAAATAACATTTTTAATATTAAACTAAAACTACCTATATAAAAGTATTTTATTATATGTTTAATTCTAAATAACCAATTTATTTTGTAAATGACAAATATGGAAATATAGTTGAGAATACGTGAACTTCAAAATATTTTTTGTGACTTACAAATTGCCATATAGTAAGAAAAAAATGTATCTTTTACAGTGATCGAGTTTCTTTTTTCTAAAAATTAGTTTTGAAAAGTAAAATCGGGGCCCTTTTGTATTTCAGTGGGTAAGCACGGGCTTCACAGGCCTATTCCGTAAATAGGCCCTGGTCAAGGGGAGGGGGGGGGATGTACCTTAGAGATCTGGTGGTGAAATTGCCCGTTTGTGCATTAAAAAGCAGAAAATCTCAAACCTTAAGGGGGGGGGGGGAAGGGTCGATTATCACGGAATATTCAGTTACGCAGTTCACATATCCCCTGCCCTACAACGCGAAACTTGACTCATTTTTAATCATAAAGGTATAAAAGTGGCAGGTCTGACTATTGAAACGATTTGGAACCGAAATGAGTTTTCCATTTTTTTTTTTTTTTTAAAAATAAACAAATTACTTATTGATAAGCAATTTTGGTCAGGCTTTGACCGGTTTTTCTCCTCTCTCGCGTTATCCCCTCCGGAAATTCGGTTCAAAATGCCAACTTTGATGCTACTTTCTGAAAGCCCTTCTGCCTTTGCCAAAAAAAAAAAAAAAAAAAAGGCTTTCGATTACATAGTCTTTTAATATAAACAACTGCCAATTTCATGTGTTTCCGCACAAAAATTAATTTAAAAATGTGTCAGAAAATATCTCCTTTGGATTTAAGAACAGTTTAAAAAAAAGAATTGCTTCATTTACAAGTTTAAAAGGTCGCCGCATCCATATTCATTTTCTTTCTAATGACTTATAATTTTCTTTCAGCTGCTTTAACATAATGTTGTATGTTTAAGTGATTAAAATTAGATCATTAGTAACATGTTGTATGCATATGTATGCAAGAAAGTTACTACAGTCGCTTCGGCCAAATGTCGTTTTATATTTATTCCACATGTGGTTGTTAGGTTGCTAACTGTTATACAGCCCAGGTGTGTGTTAACTATTCGAGTTTCCGCTAACCCATTGAAAAAAGAAATTGGTCTTGAGTATGCAGATGTTATAAGCTAATTGTTAACCATGTAGCATTATCTAGAATTTCCTGAACCATTAAGGGTGTTCTCAAATCCAAAAGGACAACTTTCTGACATAAGTTTTAATTTATTTGTGTTCGAAAATGCATGAAACTAGGTGGTAGTGGTGTTCAGAAACTATGTAATTGAGCTGTTTTTTCCCTTTATTTTGCAAACGCAATGGATCTGTCAGAAAATAGCGTCAAAGTGGGCGTTTTGAACCGAATTTCCGCGCGAAGGAAGAAAGAGACTCAAGAGCGGGCGAAAAACGTGTTTGTCAAGTGATCAAAATTCCTTATAACTCAATAGATAATTGATAGATCAAAAAATGGAAAAAACAGTTCAATTCCAAATCGCTTCCGCGACCAGGCTGTCTAATTTTATACCTTTCCGTTAAAAAATGAATTTGTAAATGTGTCAAAACGTTTTGCGCTTGTTGAGAGCAGTTAAGAACAGCCTTAGTAATCAGGTGGCTCTTTCACATCTTGAAAGGATCCGAAATGTTAAAAAAAGAACCAATTATGGCCAAATGTTGGTTGTGATAGCCGTTCGTTAACGTTTCGAAAGATCAGCTATCTTTAGAAATTTGATCCGTGTCAATGAATCAAGTTAACATCAATCATAGACTCAAGTTGCTGATTGTGAGATTGATCTGCTGTCAGAGTTCATTAGTTTAAAAAAGAGATAATCTGTACACGTGATAGTGGATCGTCTAGTATCAATACCACCTTGCAATGCTATATCTTTTTTGGCTACAAAATATTATATGGTTGAAACAAATGATTAAAAATGGTTCACACCGATTTCTGTATATTTTAAACATTTTCAGGTTAATATATATAAAAAATAATAATAATGAAAGATTTTTATTGTGACTTTTTTTAAGTTTTATTTTGAAAGCCGTAGTCTGGTTTTATAAGTGAAATAATCATAGTCTTCTTTAAAAAGTACATTAACTTTCTAAATTTGAACAAGCAAAGATTATTTTACTAAAATATTTAAATCCAGAGTTCAGAAAAAATATATCGCAAATACTTCTTTAATTGTGAGGTTTATTTATTTATTTTTATTTTATTTTATTTTATTTTATTTTTTTCGTGTCTTCACTGACTTGGCTCTAAAATGAAATTTGAAAAGAAATGAAAATTAAATTTCAAAATGAATGTTAAATTGTTCCCTTTCAATAAGGCGAAATTTGCAGGTAGCATTATTGAAGGGAATTGGAACAGTTTTTCCATTTTTCGATAAATGAGTTACATCTTGAGTTATAGTGGTTTTATAATAAGACGGCGTTTTCCACTCTTTCCCTGTCGCGTCCTGAAATTTGGTATTTTGGGAAATTGTGGAACTTTGACAGCATAAGCAAATGGAAAAACTGTTCGAATACAAAGTTTCTGAACCGATTTCAGACATTTTCGAATAGAAATGAAGTAAAAAATGCATCAGAAAGTAGCCAGTTTGAACAGCCTTAAATGGTTATTGGCAAATTAAATACGTTAGTGAATTTATCTAGGGCGTTGCTAAGTTCTGTAGATGCAGGCAAGTTTATTCCACCACATATGGATAACAAGCATGTTACAAAATGAACGATAATAATTCATTTAAATATGTTATGAATGTCTAACAAATAAATAATTTGTTATTTTACATATTCCACGCTACTTTACAACGAGCATTGACGAATATAATAGGAAATTTTGTAATTGTAGCGATACAAATTGTGGTTATAAATCCTTAATTTTCTTGAAAATTCAGTTTTCAATTGACTGAATCTCCTTCTGATGTTGTATATTACAGTGGTGTAAAATTATTTACACGAGTGTAATCTTTTTAGTTAAAATATAAAAACATATGATTGTGAAAAGCCACTGGCAAATTTAAACACTGAGAAATTTTTTTCAACTGTTGACCATTTTAGCTGTTATTTAAATGTGAGCATGGTTTGATTGGCCCCGTATCTGTAATAATAATGCTTGTAGTCAAAAAAAAAAAAAAAAGGAAAGCGTAGACGTAAATTCTAAATGTGTTTATGTTAAGGGGATTCTTCACGCACTTGAAAACACCCGCTCCGTAATGTTAAACCAATGGAGAGGTTGTTTTCGAATTTCTCGTTTAAATTTGAATATTTTTAAAGGTTTTTTTTTTTTTTTTTTTCATAGTATAGCTGAGCTCAGTCTTTACTATGACTCTTTATTTATTTTTCAATTTTGGTTGCAGATTTTTTTTATAAAGGTACTTTCAGTTTCCAAACCGGTTTCGAAACTGAAAGTACCTTTAAAAAAAATCTGCAACCAAAATCGAAAAAGTAAAAAAGAGTCATATTAAAGATTGAGCTCAGCTATCCTATGCAAGAAAAAAAAATCGTTTAAAAATATTCAAATTTAAACGAGAAATTTGAAAACAACCTTCCCATTTGTTTAACATTACGGTGCGGATGTTTTCAAGTGAGTGAAGAATCCGCTTAAGATATTTATAAGTAAATTATAGTTTACCACAGTGACCTCCATTTAAATTAGTACACTGTTTGTATCACACTCAGTATAACACTGCAGTATATCTCAGTATAACACTGTATCTGATAAAGAAGTTTTGGTTAATGTCGTTTTTAATATTCGTTTTATACAAGTAGTTAAGGATCTACCGAAACGGAAACCGAATTTCGGCCAAAAACGAACATGTCCAAATTATTTTAAAAGTAATTCATAAATATATAGAATTATTAATTATTTATACGTGTAATTATACGTGTGGCGCAAGTTGGTTCTCTGTGCCTCTGACCAAAATTTTTTATTTTCATATAAAATAAAATGTAATTAATTCATCTACGGCACAGAATGATTTTTTTAATTATACGAATTTCATCTAATAAAAAAAAAATGTTTTAGGCATATATATAGTACTTCGATTTATCTTTTATGATGATTTTTTATAAATGATCATCTGTTGTACTACAACTTTCTCAAAGAGTATTCGAAACACTTCTGCGGTTTCAAACTAAAAAAATTCTGTTACTGTCAAGTCTGCAGCTTTTAAGGGTGTATTCGAGAAAATATTTTTCCACCCTCAACAGCTCGAAATTTTCTGAGACATTTTCAGACTCATTTTTAAAAGTAAAAACATGAAACTTGCTGGGGTGATTTCTGAAGACATGTTTAACATGCCGTGTGATTTCATTTTCAGCTCAATTAATTAGAATTTGATTTTTAAACAATTATTTTCTCAGTATGACCATTTTTTTCATTCCCAGATCGCCCGCTTCGGAAAATTCGGTTCAAAACGCCAACTTTGACAGCGTTTTTTACAGTATTTTCTGCATTTATCAAAAAATTAAGAAGCACGGCACATTATATAGTTTCTAAATAAGAGAATTTCCCAATTTGATGCGTTTGAGAGCAAAAATGAATTTTAAAATGAATCAGAAAATAAGCAGTTTGGATCGGAATACATCCTTAATGAGCATGTGAAAAAAGTCATATATGCATTACTTGCTTTATAATTTGCACTCACGTCTTGAGTCAGTGGTGACTGATAATTATAAACATTGAAGTTCATAGCAATATATATAGTCTTATTTGAGCCGATGTAGCTTAAATCAATGAGTAATGTGGAAAATTTCCGAAGGAAGAATTGAGATTTTTGGAACACCAGACAGTTTCTCTTCGGCCGAATTTTCGGTAGTATTTTCTCCAAAAGCGAGTGTTCGGCGAAACTCAGATTTTGGGCCGAATATGGTCGATTTCTACAAGTAATTAATCTTTTGTTGTTGTTTGTTTGTTAAAAGTGTGCTTACAAAGCTCTTATTTTTTACTTTTTAAAAGGGTGGGAACTGATTATCTGCAATGGAACCTTTCAAAATTAAATGCTTTGTGTACCTTCGCCTATTCCATAGCCGTAACTCATATTGACCAAGACGGTAAATGTAGAACTGTATGGGCGCCCGCTGTTTGAAAAAATATTTATCAACGTGAAACTTCAAAAAAATGGAAAATGCTATTCCATTTCATAGGTTCTGAATAAGTGCACGTGTCAATTTCATGCAACTAAGATAAAAATTGACGTGAATGTGGAGTTTTGAATAGAGCCTTATCCCTCATGCCCATATACTCATTGCATGAAAATACGAGAATGCGAATCTGTATGATTAGAGATTTTTCATCACGAACTTCCAAATTTACGATTTAATTATCGATTACGATTTAATTTACGATTAATTAAGTCATGTTTCTGTTTGGTTATTACAGAACGAGAGTGAAATTAGAATCTGAGATTAAAATTACTTTTTAAAGCCCCAATTACGAAATAATTTTCGTATTCACTTTCTAAAAAATTATCAGGTACACGTATTCACCTTTCAATATGATTGCAGCTCTGCTAATTATATAAAATAAATTCAATTTTAAGAAAACATTTCCAAAGTTAATTTTAAGGTGGTATGGTATTAAAAAAAAATATTTTTCCACGCAGTTCTATGAAATCTTCTACATTTAGATAAGAATCGTCGTTTCGAATTCATTACGGTTGTTCTTAAATTCAAAGCAGCCACTTTCTGGAACATTTTTAATTAATTTTTATTCGAGAGACGCATGAAATTGGCTGGTGTTCTAATTGTGAAACTATATCATCGAATGGTGTTTCTATTTATTTAGTAAAGCCAGAAAATATTTCAGAAAATACCACCAAAGTTGGCGTATTGAACCGAGTTTCTGGATGCGACAACATGGGAAAGGGGAGAAAACTTGTCGTTACTTGACAACATATTATAACTCAAGAAGTAGTTCATTTAGCAAAAAATGGATAACACAATTCTATTCCAAATCGTCTTAATAGCCAGGCTTGTCAATTTCATGCCTCTATGTTTAAAGATCATAGTCAGGAAAAGTGTCAGGAAATTTAGCGTTGCTGAGCACTGAATATGAGAACCAACTGGGAAAAAAGACTATAGGGAAAGGGTAGGGGTGGATAATGATTCGCTTCCAGAAATTACCATTGCAAAATTTTCTTTGGTAGTTTTTTACTCTTGACTTTTTCCTTCATAATTTTATTTTCCCAAAATAAATAAAAAAAACGTGCTTTTGTGAATGAATCAATGGCTCGACTTATACACATAAAATACGCCATTTCAAGCTTCAAAATTAAGTTCACTTATAAAACGTCAAGCGTACGAGTTTCAGTTTTCTAACGACAACTTTCTGACACATTTATTGACTCATTTTTAAGCGTAAAGGCACAAAATTAGCAGGCCTGACTTTGGAAACGATTTGGAATCGAAAGACGTTTTCCATTTTTTAGATAAATAAATTATTTATCAAGTTATAAATGGTTTTGCGTTACGTGTCAAGCTGTTTTTTTTTTTTTTTTTTTTTTTTTTTTTTTTCCCTTCTCTGACTGTTTTTTATCATTTCGCCCGGAAATTCGGTTCAAAACGCCAACTTTGACAGTATTTTCTGAAAGATCTTTTGCGTTTACAAAAAAACGGAAAACGTCTTTCGAACACATAGTTTCTGAATAACAACATCTGCTAATTTTATGCGTTTCCAAACAGAAATGAATTAAAACTTGTGTCATAAAGTTGCCCCCGTGGATTTCAGAACAGCTTTAAAAAAGTTCTTGTAAAACGTCAAGTATAAGAGTTTCACTTTGCTAACGACACGGACATATATAACGGAAATATTTTTACGGAAATATATAAAATTGGAAAGTCTGACCATGGAAGTGATTTGGAATCGAACTGTGTTTTCCATTTTTTGATCAATAAATTACCCAGTGAGTTATAAGCGATTTTGATCACGTGACAAACATATTTTTCACACTTTCTTGAGCGGTTTTTCTCCTTTCACACGGAAACAGAAATTTGGTTCAAAACGCCCTCTTTGGCACTATTTTCTGAAAGATCTATTGCGTTTGCAAGAAAAACGAAAAAAAAAAAAAAAAAAAAAACAGTTCGATTACACAGTTTCTGAACACCTGCTAGTTTCATGCATTTCCGAACAAAAATAAATTATAACTGATGTCATGAAGTTGTTCTTTTGAATTTAAGAACAGCCTTAAAAAGTTGACTTACAATCCTTATAAAATGTCAAGTATACGAGTTTCAGTTTTCTAACCACGTTTATGCTTCCTACTCTTCTCTCATGTTGATATCAGGAATGCATGCATATACGCTTACGTGGCTTCTGTTCCATTTTCAGCTATGGTGATTCACCTGTTTTTATTTGCTGATGAACACGTGTTAAAGTAAATTTTGCTCTCTCGATTAAATAAATGAACTTTCCAATTTTATCCATTGTGGATTCGCACCTGTTTCTCATTCCCTTCAGACATCCCCAAGAGCACTCAAAGCTGCACAGAATTTGAAGTGACGTTGATTTATTCATAAACGATCCCTATTTCACAATAATGCAGCAGAAGAGTTCTGACGGGAAAGATGCGAGATCTTTTTCGTATGTGCTTACGTTTCCTTTTTCTGCGTTTGACAAAATTAAAACGGATTGTTTTATAGATTAATTGATGTTTTAAAAAACGAAATTGTGTGCAACCGATTAGTTTATTATTATTATTATTTATATAATTATTTAATTATTCTCTAATGAAAAGAATTTTTTTTAATAAATAAAACCATAAAACGAAATGCAATATTCCACCCTGATTCAATCATAATGTGAAGGGTGTATTCCATTCCAAACTTTTTTTTTTCTAATTCAGTTTTGCTCTTAAACGCATCAAATTAGGAAATTCTCTTATTTAGAAATGACATAACGTGCCTTGCTTCTCTATTTTTTTGATAAATGCAGAAAATATTGTAAAAAAATGCTATCAAAGCTAGCGTTTTGAACCGAATTTTCCGAAGCAGGGCATCTGGGAATGAAAAAAATAGTCATACTGAGAAAATATTTTTTTTAAAAATCAAATTCTAATTAATTGAGCGAAAAATGAAATCGCACGATCTCTTATACATCTCTTCAAAAATCACCTCAGCAAGTTTCATGTTTTTACTTTTAAAAATGAGTCTAAAAACGTCTCGGAAAATTTCGAGCTGTTGAGGGTGGAAAAATATTTTTTCGAATACACTCTTAATTGCTCTGCTCAACAAGTGCAAAACGTTTAGACACATTTATAAATTCATTTTTTAACGGAAAGATATAACATTGGAAGGCCTGACTATGGAAGCGATTTGGAATTGAACTGCGTTTTTCATTTTTTGATCAATAAATTACCTATTGAGTTATAAGCGATTTTGATCACGGACAAAGACGTTTTTCTCCCTTCGCTGATTGGTTTTTCTGCTTTCTTCGGGAACTTTCGTTCAAAACGTCAACTTTGACAAAATTTTCTGAAAAATCTATTGCTATTGCAAAAAAAAAAAAAAAAAAAAACACCAGGAAAAAAACCTTTGATTTACAGTTTCTGAACAAAAACAACTGTTAGTTTCCTGCATTCCCTGCCAAAAATAAATTTAAACTTATGTCATAAAGTTGCCCTTTTGGATTTGAGAACAGCCTTAAAAAGCTAACTGTTTTACTTAAAAGTCGACAAAATACATCTATATTATTATTTTTTTTTTATCGCCTTTCATGTAAAACAGTGAGCTTTTTAAAATTCATATTGTATATTTTGAGATTATTTTTTTTATTTTGAACTTTAAATAATTGTTAAAATATTCGCGATTTTATGCTTTGAATAGACATAAATTGTTAAACATAAGTACTGAAATTCTGAAAGAACATTTTTAGCTTTATCTGTCTCTTATATTTACATGCACACATATAAACATATTGTTTACAGTATGTGCAAGGATGAAATTATAGAATATGGAAATAATTTTTTCTTGAAATTATTTAAACTTCTGGAAGTAAGCTTTTTAATATTTTATACCTTATAAAATCCTTTTGCAATGTTCCACCGAAGCCGCGTTTAACTCCACTTTCACTGCACATATGCGCATAGAAATGTGCAGCATTATAGTAACAAATCTATAAAATAAAACCAAGATATGTTTTGGTTTGGTGAATACTATTTTACATGTCGAAGTGGAGCTCATAGAATCATTTATTTAATTAAGGGTGTACTCAAATCCAAAAGGGCAACTTTCTGACATAAGTTTTAATTTATTTTTGTTCGAAAATGGATTAAACTAGCTGGTGTTGTTGTTCAGAAACTACGTCATCGAGCTGTTTTTCCATTTTTTTGCAAACGCAATATATCTTTCAGAAAAGAGTGTCAAAGTAGAAGTTTAGAACCGAATTTCCACGGAAGGAAGAAAAAGCACTCAAGAGCGGGCAAAAAACACTTGTTTGTCACGTGATCCAAAACGCTTACAACTCAATAGGTAATTAATTGATTTAAAAAAAATGGAAAAAATAGTTCAATTCCAAATCGCATGGCCAGGCTTTCCAATTTTATACCTTTCCGTTAAAAAATGTATTTGTAAATGTGTCAAAACGTTTTGCGCTTGTTGAGCAGAGCAGTTAAGAACAGCCTTAAGAGTTTTGCCAGTTGTTTTTGTAAATTTTATTTTTCATTTTAATAAAAATGAAATTTGCAAGATTTTAACAAGAACAAATTTATTTAATGAGAAAAAATTGTACATTTTAATTTAAAATGCATTCACCCAGTAGCAGAAACAGTGCAGCATGGCAGCGGGCGCTGCAGATTATTTTAAACCTTGCAGATTAATCCACCAACTTAAAAAGAAATGCTGGGCTTAAAAAATAGCTGAAATTTGCTTTAAATCTCTAGATTTATGGTATTTGTTGTATCCTTATATTATATGTTCTTTATAAATGGAAATTT
This sequence comes from Maratus speciosus, assembly GCA_963932465.1. NCBI lineage: Eukaryota > Metazoa > Arthropoda > Arachnida > Araneae > Salticidae > Maratus > Maratus speciosus. The sequence goes on from OZ010788.1 coordinate 525,989,320, forward strand.
TGCTTACTTTAAGTATTTCTGTTATTTCTTATGATAGTAGGCTTATTGGGTCGCAGATAAATTTTAGTTTGCTGCAGACTGGTGCAGAAAATTCTGCTTCTGGGTGCATTAATTCTATTTAGATTCAAGTGCAGAGTCTGCGTTATTTTGCTTGAAATTGAATAAGTCGTATTAACGATTGAACTTCATCTTTCGGTGAATATTCTTTATTTGCACGTCTAATGAAAACTTTTTTTTAAAGGTAGAATTCTATTAGAAATTTTAAAAATTTGCCAAAATTTACATGATTTATCTTCTAAAATTAAAAACATGAAACTTGCTGACGTGATTTTTGAAGAGATTTATAAACCGACCTGTGTTTTTATTTCTCAAAAAAAAAAAAAAAAAATTCAAATAATTAGAACTTGATTTATAAACAATTATTTTTTCAGTATGACCATTTTTTTTTCTCTCGTTTTCAGCACTTACGCTTTGGGAAATTCGGTCCAAAATGTTCCCTTTGACAGCATTTTTTGAAATATATTCTGCCTTTATCGAAAAATCGACCAACACGGCACATTATATAGTTTCTGAATAAGAGAACCTGCCAATTGGATGCGTTTGAGACCAAAAATGAATTTAAAAATGACTAAGAAAATAAGCAGTTTAGATTCTTTCTTTCTACATGTAAGATCTTTAAGGCTGTTCTTAACTGTTCTGCTCAACAAGCGGAAAACGTTCTGACACATTTACAGATTCATTTTTTAACGGAAAGATATAAAATTAGAAAACCTGGCCATGGAAGCGATTTGGAATTGAACTGTTTTTTCGATTTTTTTGATCAAGCAATTACCCATTGAGTTATAAGCGATTTCGATCACGTGACAAACCAGTTTTTCGCCCGCTCTTGAGTGATTTTTGTACTTTCGCGCGGAAATTCGGTTCAAAACGTCCATTTTGACACTATTTTCTGAAAGATCTATTGCGTTGGCAAAAAAAAAATGGAAAAAACAGCTCGATGACATAGTTTCTGAATAACAACACCAGCTAGAGTTTCATGCATTTTCGAACAAAAATAAATTAAAATTTATGTCAGGAAGTTGCCCTTTTGGATTTGAGAACAGCCTATATAGATTATGATACAATAACTTTTCTTTCAATATTTGTTTCTCACCTAACATTTGTGAATTTTTCTTTACTGTGAAGTTCCAATGTTATGACAGATAAATTTCATTGAAAGCGAGTTCTTCATCTTATTCAATTCTTCTAATTATAGGAATACTGCACTATAACAGCAAAATAAAATTTCCATAACAGTCGATGATATAAAAGTGAAAAACTGAATAATAATGAAAAATAAAAAATAGCTAACTGATCTGTAGATATAACAAATTCCTTGCTCATTTGGTAAATGAATAAACTAAACATTCTGACTGAAGATTGTTTTATTGTTTATGGTTTCTTACAAATGTTATTAATTTTTAGAATTAAATCTTTTAACAAATATTGCGAATATTTGTGAATTATCTTAAATTTATTAAATAATTATAAATGATTATTAATAGAATAATAATTAATAGAAACAGAGTAAGTATAGTTGAAGAAATATCGTTTTTCTTCAACTATACTTACTCCATTTCTATTTTGTAAATGATGGGAAAATAGAAATACTTTTTAATATTATATTACTTTTCCCTCGTCTTCTTTTTGCACGGTTTTTAGAGGTTCATTTAGGAGTAAATTATTTAAAATAGTAATTTATTTTGAGGAAGTGTTTCGTGATAATGAATCTTTTTTTGATTGCTTTAATTTTATGGACACCAAATTATGTATATTTATTAATTTTTCTCCTTTCTTTGCAGCTGGATGCCAAAAAGAGCCCCCTTGCCCTGCTTGCTCAAACATGTAGTAATATTGGAGCAGATAATCCAAACAACAAGCCTGTGTTATCTGGTTTAGAAAAATCAAAAGACAATAGCAATGACTCTAAGAAGGACAAATCCCCAGTCATCATTAGCGACGATCACAGTAATAGTAAACCATCTTTCAAACCTTACGAGTCTATCGTTAAGAAAGAAGACAATTCAGCTTCAGACTTTGGTGGTAAAAAAACTCCTAATTCTAAGACAAGTTCACCGGTGGTCAACAGGAGTTCTCCGGCGGTGAGCACGGGTTCTGGTGGCAAGACAACTCCATCAGCTTCAGAAAATGAAAGGAGTAGCTCACGTAATCCTAGCAAATCTGAGTCTGGTAGTGCACCTCCCGCTTCATCACCCTTAACGTCTTCTTCTACAACATTGTGTTCTAGCCAAAATACCCTGAGTGGACTGGGATATGGCTCAGCAGGAGCTTTAGGACTAGACTTAGCTCGTAGTGATGCGACCAAAGACAGTTTAAATTTAGGTTTAAGTGCTTACAAAGCATTGAACGGTTTAAATCCACTATCGAATTGTTGTGTTCCTGTTCCTGGTCATCCTATGGACTCTCACGCTTTCCAGGCAGCTGCTGCACAAAGTGGACTTCTCAAAGGGAGCTATCCTTTAAGTTCTGCGGTACCGCCTTATAGCTATGCTAGAGTCAAAACAGCAAATGGTGGTACAACACTAGTACCATTTTGTAGAGACCCTTACTGTAATAACTGCCAGTTCGGTATGCACAATGCGCAACTATCTTCATGCCCAAGTGGCTGTACTCAGTGTTCTCATGACAGACTAGGTTCTTCAATACCAGGCTTAGGTCATGGACTTGTACCAGGTTTAGGAAGTTCGGCTGCTGCTATGGCTGCGGTCGCTGCAGCAGGTGGCATGGGTGGATTATCATACTCACCTTCAGTTCTTACTAGGCCCAACGTTTGCAGTTGGATGGTTGGTGATACTTATTGTGGTAAAAGGTTCAGCACTTCTGAAGAACTATTACAACATCTTAGGACTCACACAAATCACCTTTCCACTTCAGATGCACCTTTGTCGTTGATTCCTCCAGCATTTAGTCTAGCATCTTCTAGTCTCAGCGCAGCTTGTCATATGCACTATAGTACTGCTTCTCCATTGACTTCACCAGCGGGTCTGCGAAGAACATATCCTACAAGCCTAAGTCCTGTGAGTTCTTTGTCTGCTGCAAATCGTTTTCATCCGTATAAACCTACTTTATCCTCATTACCTGGTGCACCAATACCTCAGTTTGGCCATCCTGGTCTAGGCATGTATTATCCTTACGGTCTGTATGGCCAAAGACTTGGACCTCCAGTGCATCCTTAACTGTGAAATACTGTTCTTTGCTCATTTAATGTGTCTTACTTTTGAGTTAATATGCCTGCTGAAACATTTCAGGAAAATGTTCAGGTAAAGTTATTTAAATTTTATAGTAAATTTTAATTGTAATCGTGTACCAGATTAATTTAAAACATTTTATATAACAGAAATAGATTCGATTAAATCGAGTTTATTTAATTATAATTTGATAAATAATCACGCAGGCATTGTTATTCTCAAGTGTAAGAACATTCTTTTTTTGTCTTTAGATGCGCAGTGATATCTATTTGTCTTCTAAATTAATCAAGTAAAAATTTTTTTTGGCGCTATAACAATTTATAAACGACAATTTAATTGTTTCGCATCTGAAGACTTTCTGAATATGTGATGAAACTGAGTGAGATCGGATCATTGCTTATTTTTAAACAGGAATTTAACCTCTGATGATCCATTTAATAAATATATATTGAAATTATGGCCATTATGTTTCATTTGAAAAATTTTCCCCACATAACATGTGGCGGAAACATCTCATGTGATTTATTATTATTATTATAAATTTTTATATTTCTATATTTTTTCTGTCTAATTAAATTTTTAACTTTTTCTAAAGTTCTAACTTTTATATTTCTATGAAAGATGAACTGTAAGAACTGTAATTTTCAAATCTGAAAATTCTGGAAATTTATGTATGAATTTTTAAATTAATTTTTATATTTCAAGAAATCTTTATTGTAACGGCATGATCGGAGTTTATTTCTTTTTAATTGTTTTGTTATTTTTATAAAGAGTAAAGAAATTATAAAACAGAAATGTTGTTTAGTATGGAAAAATGATCTAAAATTGAGAAATTTAAATTTTTGTTTATAAAATGAATGAACGAAAATTTCAAAAGCATATCGAGTTACTTGTGGATAATTTTTTATATAGTAATTTTACATAATATTATTTCATTGTAATATTATTGAATATTAGTTATTACTCCAGTTACATTTATATTTTAGTTATAACTACGATTAGAAACTATATATTTAGAATTAATACCGGACTTTTAACAAAACGAACCATCATATATAGATACATATATATACTATATTTAGATGTTGTATTTTATTAAAAAAGATACAGGATTCTTGAAATTAAAATTTTCCGTTGCTTTACTTTTTTTATCTTTATATTTAAAACCATTCTCTTCGGAGGTTACTTTTCTGTGTGACAAGCATATGATACTTCTTTCATTTGTATATAATATATATTATCTGTAAAATACACCTGTACATTATGTATATACATTAAATGTTGTTGTTTCTCTCGACAAAAGTACAATTGATTTTGTACAGTTATTATCCAAAGACTCTTCATGCAAGTTTGAATTATGATAATGAAATATTTATTGATTAGTCCTCTCTGATGTCGATGGACTTAGTTTTATTTATTGAAATAGAGAAGAATGCCAAAAAGTAAACGAAAAAATATTTTCAGACACTTTTAAATAAGGGGTCATGTATTAATTACGTCATACTTTAAGAAGGAGGGAGAGTTCACAAATTACGACACCATGTGACAAGGGGGAAAAGTGTATTAACGCGCTGTGATCACATTAAAAATATGGAATCAAGTAGGGTAAGCATAGACTGCAAGCAAAATAAACATGTATTTTAACGCAGGAAGTATCTTTCTTTTGCATTTCAACCAGGAACGGCTCAAGGTCGCGCGATGCCATGGGATAGCATGTTAGTGGGGCCTAACGTCTACTGCAATAGAGGGCTAATAAAATTTATTTTTAAATTGTTTATATCATAGAATAATATATATGCTATAGGTAGATAATAAATTGTATGAAAAATACCACTTACTTTCACATTTAATGTACAAAATTTATTTTAATTTCGCAAAATCTTCTTGGCTGCACCGACCCTGATTTCAACCGCTTGCAGTAAAGTCACAGAAGATCTTGACTGTTTTATTTATGTATGTAATGTAGCATATTAGAAATATTGCAATGAAGTTTTAATCAAAATTAGATCTAAATAACCGCTTCAAAAATATGTGATGTTGCAATAGGCGAAGTGAAGGGGAGAGGGTAACACACGAGTAAGCGACAACATGTGACATTGGGGAAGGGAGGTGTAAAAAAAAAAAAAAAAAAAAAAAAAACTGTGAAATTGCCATGACGTAATTAATGGATTTCCCCTAAGTACTTTTGAGCACTTGTTTTTAATATTTCAATATTTATTGTTTCTTTTTCCAGTGTACTGTACATTCTTTTAAGGTGCAATATTTGTCAGAGACAATCATTCGACTGGAAAAGTTTTAATATATTTAATTATGAATGAATTCTCAAGATTATTTTGTCTTTCATGGAATTGATTTATACCATTTGCTGTCTTAATTTAATTACAAAGAAATATAAATTCTTTTATTATAAATAAATGTTCTATTTCTGGTTCACTGAATGAATTTGTCTTTACTTGTGTCTTTTTATTTTTCACTTATTTATTATTTTTTAATGAATAAGGAAATATAAACAAAAGAAATAAAGAAAGGAAAATGTTGTGCGTGATCAAAAGATATTTAGCCATTTTATGCTGGGAGTGATTATGAGAATACTCCTGTATAAGTCGAAGAATTTTAGACAAAATTGGGAGTTAAAAATGGGGGGGGGGGGGGGGTCGACTTATACAAGGGTAATTAAAAAAAAAAAAAACCTGCAGATAACCGGTAAATGGGCAAGTCTTTTAAGTAATCACATGAGAGATAAAAGCGGACAGTGGTCATTTCCCTGTGATTCACAAAAAAAAAAAAAAAAAAAAAAGCTCAACAAGTACCTGTAATTGTTCTGCACCCATTTTCTCTTGGGACAGAATTCCCTTCAATACAGGGGCATTCCTTTCAACATTTTAATCCCCTTTTTAAAAGTGTTCAACTTAAGAATGGTTCTAGATATCTCTCCTAAAAGACCAAAAAATAAAGCTTAAATATATTTTTGAAAGAATTTTTTCTATAAGTATTATTGAGTTGATGTGAATAGGTTTCAAAATAGTTTAAACTTCTTCGATTTCACATAATTATATAGTTTTAAAACGTTGAATTTTAAGAAAAAGTTTACTAATATAATGAAAATTTATTACTTTTGTTTATCCTCGATTACAAATCGTTTTTCAACATACTACCAGAAATGTGGTTCGACTTATACACGAAAATTCAATTTTTTTTTCAAAATTTTGCTTAAAAATTGGTGGGTTATACACGAGTATATACCGTAAAAAATATTTTTACAAAATTTCGAATTTTTAATCTTCAGCGGTTTGGTCAGTCAGATCTAGAATTCCCTTCTCTAATGTTAAACCTACTGGCGTGGAATGTATCCTTATAGCTTTAAAATATCTTCTCGGGAAATTGATATTTTTGGCTTCTTCTTTTTTTTTTTTTTTTTTTTTTTTTTTCTGTGTACTCTTCTTAGAGGATATCACTCTTTTTTTTTTTTTCATTATTTGTCAAAATATTTCTAAAATATAGATACTTTATGTTATGTGAAGTAATAAAACCTTATTCACAGTTCGTCGAACTGAGAAAAAAAGAGAAGTAAAGTACGCAGATAAAAGAAGTAAAAGATATTCATTTTCAAATGAGATATTTTAAAAATATGAATGCATTCTACTCGTATAGGTTTAACACTAAAGCGAGGGGAAATTCAGGTCTGACTGATCAACCTCCGTAATATAATAATGACTGACAAAAACTCAACATAGGCTATTCAAAGTCAGATATATATAAAAAAATAAGATTAATGAAAAAGTATATTGTACATTATAAATAGCTGTTTTTTTTTTTTTTTTGCTTCACAGATATGAAATCATCATATGATATTTTTGAAAATATCCGATATTTTTATGTTTATCTAATATTTTCGATATATATCTGATATTTTCTTATACAGACACTTATTTAAAAAAAAAAAAAAAGCGTACTAAGGAAAGGATTCAGTATCAAGAAATCTATAAAACATAATTTTAAATACGAAATAGTTTTTTTTAATTGAAGAATTTTACCATAAATGTAAGCTTGTCTTATTTCTTATTCCTTAACATGTTGTACAGTTTAGACTCAACTAAACAATATAAGAAAAGATTATTTTCTAATGAAGCTATATATAACTGATTCTCTAAATTAGACTGTTTATCTTTGAATGGCAGTTTTTGAATTTAATTGTCTCGCATAATTATTAGTTTTTACATTTAAAAATAAAAGCTTCAAACATAAAGCTCGGAAAATATAGTTGTTTTCTTCTTTGGCTACGAAAGTCACTGATTTCATTTTCTACAGAATAACACAGTCAATAACAGTTGAAAATTTCATTTACACTTGTTTTGACTGGAAATAATCAAAATTATCTTGCGCAGTGGAATTTTGAAAATGAATAAGCAAATATACAAAATGTCAACCATCTTGGTATTTTAAAAATAAATATGATAATATATCCATTGATATATAACAACGAACCCTGTATGAAATAGCTTAGAACGTGCGCCTTTGGCACTTTATAGGGAAAATTATATGTCAGGCTTTGAAAAATCTACATGACCGATATGCATACCATATTTCGATACCTGTATTTCGAGCATCACTTCTATTCCCGAATAGAAATATTAACTTTAATTAATAATGGAATTCTGTCAAATAAAACATATTTCTTTTCGAAAATGCGGAAAATTTGCTATAAGTATGGACGTCAGACATGTAGATTTTTCGAACCCTGATATGGGTATTTTCAATAATTTCCTTTTCGCTTTATGACACATTTCCACAGCTATTTTATACATGAATTCATGAAATTTGTTGACATTACTATTAAATAATAATAAATCGTTTCATTTTTCTATAAATATGATAGATTTGAGTTTAGACATAACTTGTGGCTGTCATATTCTGCAAATCTACTCAAAACACCAATTTTCACCATTTTCTGAAGAAAAAAAATTTAGCTTTCATAAGAAAATGAAAAACACTATCCAATTTCTTGGTATATAAACAATGTTACCTGCTATAATTTTTATGCATTTGAGTCTGAAAGGGATTTCGCGAATGTATCAAAAAATAGCCAGTTATGAGTTAAATATGGTTTAAGGCTGTTCTGAACTGCTCTGCTCAACAAGCGCAAAACGTTTTGACACATTTAAAAATTCATTTTTTAATGAAAAGGTATAAAATTGGAAAGCCTGACCATGGAAGCGATTTGGAATCGAACTGTGTTTTCCATTTTTGGATAAATAAATTACCTATTGAGTTATAAGTGATTTTGATCACGTGACAAACATGTTTTTCACCCTTTCTTGGGTGGATTTTCTCCTTTCACGCGGAAATTCGGTTCAAAACGCTCACTTTGACGCTATTTTCTGAAAAATCTATTGTGTTTGCAAAAAAAAAAAAAAAAAAAAAAAAAAAAAAAACCAGCTCGATGACATAATTCCTGAGCAACAACACCTGTTAGTTTCATGCATTTCCGAACAAAAATAAATTAAAACTTATGTCATAAAGTTGCCCTTTTGGGTTTGAGAACAGCCTTAAGGCTGTTCTTAAATCTAAAGGAGCTACTTTCTGTCACATTTTTTTCAAATTAATTTTTCTTCGGAAATGCATGAAATTGGCAAGAGTTCTTATTCACAAATTATGCAATTTAAAGATGTTTTGCATTTTGGTAAAGGCAGCAGAACTTTAAGAAAATTCTTTGAAAATTGGCGTTTTGAACCAAATTTCCGGAGGCTACACCGCGAGAAAACAGAAAAACCGAAGTCACATGACCACAATTGCGTATAACTCGATAAGTAATTTATATATATATACATACAAAAAAAAAAAAAAAAAAAAAAAAAAATAGAAAACGCATTTCGACACCAAATCGCTTCAATAGTCAGGTTTGCCAATTTTGTGATGTTGTTGAGCATAGGATTTGACGAAACCCAATCAGGAAATGGATTTTCGTAGTGGGCCGAATTTCACTTTAAATGGAAGTCTCTGTCTGTATAATCCTCATATGCAAAAGATGACCTTTACACCTCTAATCAACCATCACCCGATGTCATGTTTCGTTCTGGTTCTATCAAAATTTCTTTGCGGGATACACCTCTTTCTTACTCAAATTGCATTTCAATGTCGTTTACATTTCTCTGCCTCTAGCATGCAGCTTTACTTTTCCTTTACGTTGGTTTTCACACTGGATATATTCATCAAAATACTATTTTTTCTACAGTTAAGGGTGTATTCGAAAAAATATTTTTCCACCCTCAACAGCTCGAAATTTTCTGAGACATTTTCAGACTCATTTTTAAAAGTAAAAACATGAAACTTGCTGGGGTGATTTCTGAAGACAATGTTTAACATGCCGTGTGATTTCATTTTCAGCTCAATTAATTAGAATTTGATTTTTAAACAATTATTTTCTCAGTATGACCATCTTTTTCATTTCCAGATCGCCCGCTTCGGAAAATTCGGTTCAAAACGCCAACTTTGACAGCGTTTTCTACAGTATTTTCTGCATTTATCAAAAAATTAAGAAGCACGGCACATTATATAGTTTCTAAATAAGAGAATTTCCCAGTTTGATGCGTTTGAGAGCAAAAATGAATTTTAAAATGAATCAGAAAATAAGCAGTTTGGATCGGAATACATTCAAAGCTCCTCTTAGATAGACGAAGATCCCTGAATCATTGTATCAATAATGAATTTTAACCCTTTATGGTCCGACGGAACTTTTAAGTTCCAAAAATGAAAATAGCAATATAAAATTTATTTAATTCGTCTACTAATAAAAGTGTAAGGTACGTTTTATACAAAATACTTTGGTTGATAACATTCAGTAAGCACAGCGAAACAGTCGAAGCTAAATATTTTTTATTGTGGTTATTTTCTCACTCTTTACATGGATTTAGCTTTTCTCCTATTACCAGGTGTCCCAAAAATGACAGATGATTTAAAAATTCAATAACTTGCAAACGGTAACAGATATTAAACAAATTCTTGCAGGAGGGTTATGTATAATGTCAGGTTTTTTTTTTTTTACTGTTATTCTTTATTTTAGTTCGAATTTCAAACAATAGATGGCGCTGAAAGCAATAAATGCTCAGTCCAGACCTGATTTTTGGCACTTCGGGATCCATTCAATAGATTTTAATCTCCTTTTCTCTCATGGAAGAAGAGAGAGACCGAAAAATCGAGCCTGGATTTAGCGGTTATTGCTTGCAGCGCCATCTATCGATGCTATTTGTAACTAAAACTCGGAATCGCAGCATACAAACTCCTGACATCTTACATAACACTCCTGCAAGAATTTTTTTAATATCTGTCACCGTTTGCAAGTTATTCAATTTTAAAATCCATCGGTCATTTTTGGGTCAACCGGTAAAAAAGGTTTTACGAAAAGTTGCAGCTGCAAAACACATCTCAGTTACAGATAGGATCACAATACATTTATTTACATTGCTCTTGTAAGAATTGTGATGTTTCCATAACAGTATTTTTTTTTTTTTTTTTTTTTTTTTGTTAATTGATCTATTTATTCTTGTAAATATTAAAAAAAAAAAAACTAACTACCGGTTTATTAAATCAGTTTTATTTAAAAATCTATATCAAATCGTTATTATATAAGTTGTTTTGGATATCTTCAGACATTAAGGCTGTTCTTAACTGCTCTGCTCAACAAGCGCAAAACGTTTTGACACATTTACAAATTCATTTTTTAACAGAAAGGTATAAAATTGGAAAGCCTGGCCATCATGGAAGCGATTTGGAATGGAACTGTTTTTTCCATTTTTTGATCAATCAATTACCTATTGAGTTATAAGGAATTTTGATCACGTGACACGGCATTGTTCTCCCCTTACTGACTGGATTTTCTTCTTTCGTTCGGAAGTTCGGTTCAAAATGCCAAATTTGACAGTATTTTCTGAAACATCTATTGCGTTTACAAGAAAACGGAAAAAACAGTTCGATGACATAGTGTCTGAATGACAACACCTTCTAGTTTCATGCGTTTCCGAACAAAAATTAATTAAAACTTATGTCAGAAAGTTGACCCTTTGGATTTGAGAACCACCTTAACGAAAATAATTATTGAAGAAAAGCAAATTTCTGATTTATAATTCGAGACATAAAGGTTAAAATTTAAATAACTTATTTATAAATTTGGACTGGTAAACAAAAATATCCTTAAGATTAAATAATAGATGCATATATTAGAAAAGAAAGAAATATAAAATTTAAAAGAATTTTGATTGTATTCAAATAATTATAAATTATATATTGTGAAAGATAGAATGAGAAGATAATATAACGTACTTGGATATTCATTTGCATTTCAGTGCACAAAATTTATCTATGCCTAGTACCCGTTGTAGTAATGAAACTTAATTTTAAATATCTTATTTATAAATTGGAACTGGTAAACAAAAATATCTGTAAAAGTATAAATAATAGAGACATACATTAGAAAAGATTATACATTTTAAAATAATTATAGATTATGAAAGACATAAAGAAGAATAAAATGTAAAGCATTTGGGTAGCCGGTTGCATTTCAGTGCACAAAATTTATTGTGTCTAGCACTCGCGTTGTCAATACAAATAATGAAATTTAAACAACTAACTTATAAATTGGAACTGATAAACAAAAATATCTATAATATTAAGTAATAGATATGCATTAGCAATTAATGATGTCATACATTAGAAAATAAAATATTAATTTTAAAATAATTGTAGATTATATTAAAATAATTATAGATTAAGGGAGATAGAAAGCTAAGAAAATATAACGCATTTGGATATTCAGTTATATTTCAGCGCACAGAATTTATCTATGCCTTGCTCCTGTTATCAGTACAAATAATAAATTTTAAGCAACATATTTATAAATTAGAACTGATATACACAGAAATATCAGTAATATTAAATAATGGATACGTACATTAGAAAATATTATAAACTTTAAAATAATTATACATTATAGAAGACAGAAAGAGAAGAAATTATAACGTATTTGGATATTCATTTGCATTTCAGTGCACAAAAATTATCTATGCCTAAGTACACTTTACCAGTACAAATAATGAAATTAATATAACTTATTTATAAATTAGAACTGCGGTAAACAGAAATATGCGTAATATTAACTAATAGATACATACATTAGAAAAGATTATAAATTTTTAAAAAATTATAGAAGGTGGAAAGAAAAGAAAATATAAGGAATTTGGATATTCAGTTGCGTTTTAGTGCATACAATTTATCTATATTGTCAGTATAAATAATGAAACTTTAATTGAAATAACTTATTTATAAATTTGAACTGGTACACAGAAATGTCTATAATATTAAATAATAGATACATACATTAGAAAATATTATAAATTTTAAAGTAATTATAGATTATGCACTGTAAAAAAAAATCTGTAAAGTTACTAAAGTTTTTCTAGGAAACTGGGATTCCTAGAACTTTTTATATATCGGTAACAAGAAAAATTCCTGTACCAAAAGCTGTTACAGGAATTTTTGTTGTTGCCGTTACATAAAAAGTTCTAGGAATCCCAGTTTCCTAGAAAAACTTTAGTAACGTTGCAGATTTTTTTTTTTACAGTGTGGAAGACAGAAAGATAAGAAAATATAACGCATATGGATATTCATTTGCATTTCAGTGCACAAAAGTTATCTATGCCTAGCACATTTTATCAGCACAAATAATGAAATTTAAATAACTTATTTTTAAATTAGAACTGGTAACAGAAATATGCGTAATATTAAATGATAGATACATACATTAGAAAATATAATAATTTTTATTTTTATTTTATAGAAGATAGAAAGAGAAGAAAATGTAATGAATTTGGATACTCGGTTGCGTTTTAGTGCATAAAATTTATGTGTACTGCCAGTATAAATAATGAAACTTTAATTAAAACAACTTATTTATAAATTGGGACTAGTAAACAAAAATATCTGTAAAATTAAATAATAGATACATACATTAGAAAAGAAAAGATTATAAATTTTAAAATATACATTACATTAAAATAATTATAGATTATGAAAGATAGATATTCAGTTGCATTTCAGTGCAAAAAAATTATCTATACCTAGCACCCGTTGTCATTATCATTACAAATAATTAAATTTAAATAACTTATTTATAAATTGAAATGGTAAACAAAAGTATCTAAGATTAAATAATATGCACATACATTATAAAAGGAAAGATTATAAAGTTTGAAATAATTATATAGATTATATTAAATTAATTGTAGATTAAGAAAGATAGAAAGAAGATTAAAATCTAACGCATTTGGATATTCAGCTGCATTTCAGTATGCGCAAAATTTATCTATGCCTATAGCATCCGTTGTCATATTTCATTTCGGATCTGTTAAAATTTTTCGCCGGACACATCTCTTCCTTATTCATAAATTGCATTTCAGTGTCGTTTACATTTCGCCTGCATACGGTATGCAGATTTAGTTTGATAGGGAGATGACTTTTTCCCCAGTCGTACGTCCGTCTCGTCTCATGGAAATCTTTGAATTCGCATTTCGGCCTGTCACTTCTGCCCATTGAGGAAAGCTGTCAACATTTCTAACGTCGACATTTTTTTCCTAATCATGAATCATGTCGTTTTGCGCTCGAAAATAAATTTTGAACCAGACGTATTCCATTCATAAAAAACTGTTTTTTCTGCATTTTATGAATAACAATGGATCAGAACTTAGATAATTCTACCTAGATAATGATTGTGCCTGAACTACGATATAAGTAATGCTGATTCGATTTAATGTATATATATATATATATATATATTTTATAAATTAGGATTGGTAAACAAAAATATATGTTGACTCTCTTAGATTACAGTCAACTCTGTGAAATCCGCACACTTAGGGACCGAGGGTTTTGTGGATTATACATTTTAGCGGATTATAGATCATCCCTTTTTTTACATTTTATTTTTTGAAGTCTGACTATAAATTTGGAACAACTATACAAAAATTACAATTACAATGGACAAGAAAAACATAATGCAGCATTGTTTTAATATATTTAATAATTATGATTAAGGAAAAGTTAAATTATATACAATTTTTACTGATTATTCATGTTTTCGTTTGTTGTCAATAATTTTTTTCTGTAATCTATGAACACTTATTACTTCTTGCTCCAAGATAACATTTTACTACTCAAGGAAATTTAAATATTTATATCCAATTTATATTTAAATATTTATTCATTAGAAAATTGATAACTAAAAAAAAAAAATATGTACCAAATTTAGCTTTTGAGTTGAAATTTTAATAACAATTTTCAATGTTTACATTCCAACTTGCAGAGCGGATAACAGACGTTTGCAGATTATACATCGGCGGATTTCACAGAGTTGACTGTATTCTTTTTTATTGTTATGGGCCTGATTAAAACACGCCATTGTTCCGATGAGTTCTTCTGTTGTCAAGGTTCGTTTCCGGTATTCTTCCATAGTCGGAGTTTCCTCTCGACCTCAGATACAGTTTTGTGTGACTGGCATGCTGTATTTCCTTAATTTGTACTCTTGCACATATGCAAATATTTAGAAAAAAATACATTTTTTTGTACATTTTGTGAGTAACATTGCTTCTAAATTTCACTTAGAAAACTCTACATAGATAGCCCGCCTAGACAATGAACATACCTGAACCAGAATATAAATAAAGGAGATTCAATTTAAATAACTTATTTATAAATTAGGATTAGCAAACAATTTATAATTTTTTATAATAGGAGATAGAAAAGATGCATTTGCATATTCAGCTGTACAAAAATTTATTTATGATCTTCTAATTACAAGAACTCATATTTCATTCCGGATCTGTTAAGATTTCTTCGCTGGTCACATCTTTTCCTCAACATAAATTACATTTTAGTATCGTTTACATTTCCTATATTTAGTATTGTGTGACTGCAGGCTGTAGTTAGCGTTGATTTGTAGACGGCACATATTTTTTTTTTTAAAAATGCTTTTTTGTACATTTTATGAGTAAAACATTTGTTCTAAATCCTACCTGGAAAACTCTTCCAAAATAGAGCCCACCAATAGACAATGGATATACCTGAACTACAGTATAAATAAAGATGATTAAATTTAAAAAACTTAGTGTTATAAATTAGGATTAGCAAACAAATTAATCTATTAGAATAGAAAGTAGCAAAAGATGCATTTGGATATTCAATTACAAAAAAAAAAAAAAAAAAAAAAAATTATGACCGTCTATTACCCGATGTGATATTTCATTCCGGATCTCTTAAGGTTGTTCTCAAATCGAAAAGGGCAGCTTTATGACATAAAGTTTCAATTCATTTTTGTTCGGAACTGCATGAAACTAGCAGGTGTTGTTGTTGAGAAACTATGTAATCGAACTGTGTTTTCCGTTTTTTGCAAACGCAATAGATCTTTCAGAAAATATTGAAAAAAAAGTGAGCGTTTCGAACCGATTTTCTGCGCGAAAGAAGAATAACCCCCCAAGGAAGGGTGAAAAAGTCTTTGTCACGTTATCAAAATCGCTTATAACTCAATAGGTAATTTATTTATAAAAAAAAAAAAAAAATAGAAAACACAGTTCGATTCCAAATCGCTTCCACAGTCAGGCCTTCCAATTTTATAACTTTCCGTTAAAAAATGAATTTGAAAATGCGTCAAATCGTTTTGAGCTTGTACAGCAGAGCAGCTGAGCACAGCCTTAAGGCAACAAGGGAGCTATTTTTTGACACATTTTTTAATTCCTTTTTGTTTGGAAACACATGAAATTGCCAGGTTTTCCTTTTCAGAAACTACGTAATCGAAAGACATTTTCTATATCTATATTATAAACGACAAACATATCTGTGCGTAACGCATACGTCATTTTGCGAATGGCAACACTTTGAAATTTGAAATAAAATTTTGGTTTTGCAATTTTCGCAACTGCAATTTTTTAAACTTCTAAGCATCGCACATTTTAAATTTTTACACCGTCGTATAAGGAAAAAAATGCTCTTTTAAATGCAATTTGTTTGAAAGCTGCACTGTTAAAAATATTTTTGTAAAACAACAGAAACTTTCTGGCAGCAAAAAGTTGCCAGAAACTATTTGTTTTCAGAAAATATCTGTTAATGAAAGAATGCGTTATCAGACGACAGAAATACGTAGTCATACAGGCACTTCGTGTTGACAATTGACGCTTTTCCCAACAGTCAAAATATGTAGGTCGATTCCTGTTGGCGAGGGGGGGGGGGGGGGAGGTTCTATTTAACAGAAGAATCGCATATTATAGGTTAGGTACACGGGAAATTTCTATTTACCGATCGATTTGTTTATATTAATAATAATAAATATTTATAGGAATTTCTCCTCTAAACTTTTATAAAATTAATTTAAATAGCTTATTCGCAATAAAATATTTAAACAGTTGAATTTATATAGATTTGTAAATTAAGTACATTAAACACTGGAATAAGTGAAAGAAGGTATCTTAAACTCCCCCCCCCCTCCCCCAGAATAATAAAAAAATATATATACGATATAAGGTAACTCCCCCCTCCCCCATAAAAATATTTATTAATAAAATAAATATATGTATTGAATGTGATTTGTAATTAAAAGAACTTTAATATTTATTCATGCAATATTTTTGAAAATTGATTAGGTTAAATTAGTGACTTTGGTTAATTATGTAAATAATATCCTGCCAATTTTTATAATTTTTTCGAATAGAAAGCTTTGTATATATAAATGTGTAAAAGTTGACAGCTATGAGCAAAGATGTGAAATGAAAAAGAAGAGCCACTAAAATCTATATAAACATCACCATAAAAAAAAAATATTTCATTTCAGCTAAAGTGATAAAATGAGTTTTCATCCTTCTTAACAATTTACAATGTTTTTCCGTATAAAGTAAATGATCATCAACTAAATAAGAAAAAATATTACAATATAATTTAAATTAAAATGTTAAACAAAATTAAACTTGCTGATTCTATAAAATGAATGGTTAAAGCTTAAGTAGGAATTATTTTCAAAATAATTCACACAGTTGTAGCTCAAAATTTATTTCATTAAATGGAGTGAATAAAATTTACAAATTTTAACTTAACCACCACAGGTAACTCTTAGATTGTACTAAAAAAAAAAAAAAACGTTTCTTCAGAATCGACATATGGAACGATTAAACAAAATATCAACCACTCCATTTTAAACTGCATAGTAAATAGTAGGAAATGTGATAAATTTAAACAATAAAAATATATGAACAGCGTCAGATCTAATAAATATTATTCTGGTTAATGTTAAACGAAAATATCAGTTATCTATAACTATAATAATTAATGCAGCTACTCCGTGTTTATTATTAAAACTATCACTCCAAAATAATCACGTATGTCAATTGATGACAAAATTAATTTAAAATCTCAATCAAAATTTCTGGAACTATTACATATGAAGTAAAATTAAACTCTTAGTCATAAAAAAGTTAAATATAATAAGTAATCATTTTACAGCTATATAAAAATTCAAGATTTGTAAACTAATCATAAACTTAAGATTATTTATTTAACTTAAAATAAACAACCAATCAAAAAATAATCTCCAGCTATTAACAGAATTAGATCAACTAAGTTACTAATGTGCATAAATAAATGAAGTATAAAATAATACTAATAATTTAAGTAAATCATACATTATAAAATAATAATAATAATAATAAATAGTATTGCTTAATTAAGATTTTTAGCAAATAGGAAGTATTTTTCATGCATATTGTTACGTTTCGGAAAAACATTGTTACATATTTAAAAGAAGGGTGAAAACATACCTTTTGCTATGTTTGTTTTCTAGTATTCGAACTGTAAATCCTAATCATTGAAGAAAGTGGTTCTGATGTCAAAGGTGTGTGTCGCGGGTTCCAATTGTCAAAATGATTCTTAATTTTCTGTTAAAAATTCTTTATATATTATTCTTTTTCAATTAGATGAACTGCTTTATTGAAAGAACCGCCATTTTCAACAGTACACAAGAGACAAGACGCTCAAATATTTCCAGTTACAAGAGACGTCTTAGCGTGGGGTGGGATAACCAATGCTTATTGGTCATTCTAAATGACCTTCTAGACGTCATAGGGGGTGACCTCCCATTTTTCTGTTATCCAACATATTATCCTGTCGCAGTGGAAACTGATGGCAAAGAAAACAGAATTTTTTGTTGTTTAACATGAAAATAAGCGATATGAGGATGGAATGGCATAAGAAGACTGTTAACGTAATTTTTACTGTCGGAGTTCGAAGATTTTTTTCTGTTGTTTTAAGATTTTTTTTTACAGTGTGTATCTCAATTTATTTTTGAGATATTAATTTTTTTGTAGTTTTTAATACCATTTTTCTTATCGTGGCAACAAAAGTACTTCATTTCTATTGAAAGTCATTGAAAGTAGACGGAAAATAGTCGAAAATAGGAGATACTGTATCTTTTTGTTGCCATTTTCTCATAAAACCTGAAAAAAAAGTTGAAATTAAAATATGGGCTATGTCAAGAATATTGTCTGTTATTGTTATTCCGTGACAATGACGTCATATGCATACTTTTCTATAGACGAAGTTTAAGACTGGGTTGTAAAAGTGGATTGCTTTAGTGGATGCAAATGAAAATTTATGAAAAAGTGTGTATTTTAATGAATTATGTTTTGTAGAAGTGTGTCATTTTCACAGCCCAGCTGCTTTGAAATTCTTCACAGGTGAAATAGCTTCACTTTTGAAAATAATATAATCGAAATAACACACTGATAAAACGCAATGTTTTACAAAAATTTAGAGTGTCTTTATAAAAAAGATGTGACATGCAAATAATAGCGATTTATATTCCAGAAATTGATGATTCTCGCCTAGATGGATTTGCTTCGCCGAGTTCGACAAGCAAACAAATAATTCGTGGTTTAAAATAATATCATGTTTCTGAAGTTTTTGTCCAAAATTCTCTCGAATAATAAAATTTTAATGCTATTCTTTAGGACATTCTAATATAATTTTATCAAAATAACATAATTTGCTTAATTTAATTTGTCCTAATTTTATATAATCTCTACTTTGAAAACAGAAAAGTGTGTTTTTTAATCATCTGCCCTGATCTTTCATTGAACCAATTTTACTAATATATTTTTTTATTAAAAACAATTTTAAAGCATGAAATAGTTTTTAATTTATCTATATCACACGGAGCTCGATTACGAAAAATTAATCCGTTTGCCCTTAAAACAAAATAAAGAGTTCACCATTTTCTTACGGCCAATATCCATTAAAAAAACTTCCCTATGAATAAATAAATAAAATAATATATATAAAACAAAAATTTAACAGACATGTATAAGCTCTGAAATTATCAGAATATAAAAGGATGCCATAAGTAGCAAAATTTTGGTCAAATAGCTTTTAGAATGCGGCTAATAAGAAAATATCGCTTTTGATAAATTAAAAAATTTATTTGATTGTATAATTCGTATTTCCCATATGAAAATTCTTTTTAAATGTAAGTGAACAATCTAAAAAATGTATTGCATATAAAAAAATTATTAGTTTTCAATTAAAAAAAAATGTTTTCACCTATATTCTTCAACCCGGGAAGCCCGGGTACGATCCCCTAGTTTTGATAAAGGCACAGAACAGCTTTCAGAAAATACCGTCAAAATTGGCGTTTTGAACTGAATTTCCGAACGCGACACCCCGAGAAAGGGGAAAACCGATCGGCCCGTGACCGGAATTGCTTATAACTTGATAAGTAATTTATTTATCAAAAAATGGGAAACTCATTTCGATGCGAAATCTTTTAATATTCAGGTTGTTAATTTTATGTCTTAAAGGCTGTTCTAAAAACCAAAGGGGCAAATTTATGACAGAAGTTTTAATTCATCTTTGTTCGGAAACGCATGAAATTGGCAGAAGTAGTTATTCAGAAACTATGTAATTTAAAGACGCTTCCCATTTTTTGGTAAACGCAAAAGATCTTTCAGAAAATACCGTCAAAGTTGGCGTTTTGAACCGAATATCTGGATGAAAGAAGAATAACAAGTCAGGGAAAGGAGAAAAACCACCAAGATCGCTTATAATTCGATAAATAATTTGCTTATCAAAAAATGGAAAACTCTTTTCGATTCTAAATCGCTTCCATAGCTCCCTCCCAATTTTGTGTACTTTTAAAAATGAGTCAGTAAATGTGTCAGAAAGTTTCACGTTTCGAGAGCAGGAATTTGAGAACCGCCTTAACTTAAAATAACTTATTAGAATTATAAAACAAATTAATCTATTAGAATCGGAAACAGAAAAGATGTATTTGGATATTCAGTTGTACAAAATTTATTTATGAGCCTCTATCATCCGATGTCATATTTCATTCCGGATCTGTTAAAATTTCTTTGCGGGACACATCTTTTCCTCAACATAAATTGCATTTCAGTGTCGTTTACATTTCCCTACATGCGACATGCAGATTTACTTTGATAGGGAGACGAGTTTTTCCCCAGTCGTACGTCCGTCTCGTCTCCCGAAAATCTTTGAATTCGCATTTCGGCCTGTCAGTCCTGTCCATTGAGAAAAGCTGTCAACTTTCTAAAGTTGACATTTTTTTCCTAATCGTGAATCGTGTCATTCTGAGCCAGAAAATAAATTTTGAACCAGACACGTGGTCTTGATGTCATTCTTTGGGACGTCTCTTTTAAGAATATGAATGATAAATACCAGAAAGTGAGCCTGTATTTTTCTATGGTTGTCTTACATTAAAAAAGGGCTTTAACAAATTTAATGTGTTATGTAACTGGAAAATAAATTATTCAGACATAATATTAGTAGTTATTATAATTAGGTCTTCGTTAGCGTTTTAAACAAGGTAATCGAATGTTCTAACGCGATAAAATAAATAAAAGAACACATTCATTTGTTTATGGTTAAGCATATGAAATTTTTTTTAACCAGGATTTCGTGGGGTAAGTCACTAAAAAGTCAATCCTTTTTGTAAATTGTTCTTTTTAAAATGTTTATTTAATTTAGTATAGCTTCATTAGTGTTTTTAATAAGCGAAATCTTTGATTTTGCTTAAAAATTTATGTACAGTCTACCAAAAACAAAACAAAAAAGAACATTCAGAAAAATTTAGTCATCAAATTTTGATGATTAAGTCTGTTCTCAAATCCAACAGGGCAATTTTTTGACATAAGTTTTAATTTATTTTTGTTCGAAAATGCAATGAAACCAATAGGTGTTGTTCAGAAACTATGTAACCGAACTGTGTTTCCGTTTTTTTTTTTTTCATACGTAATACAACTTTCAAAAAATAGTGTGAAAGTGGGCGTTTTGAACCAAATTTCCGCGCGAAAGAAAAATAACCACTCAAGGAAGGGTGAAAAACGTCCTTGTCACGTCATCAAAATCGCTTATAACCCAATAGATAATTTATTTATAAAAAAATGGAAAACAGTTCGATTTCAAATCGCTTCCATATTTAAGCCTTCCAATTTTACATCTTTCCGTTAAAAAATGGATTTGTAAATGTGTGAAAGCGTTTTGCGCTTGTTGAGCAGAGCAGTTGAGAACAGCCTTAAATGGTGATAACTTCACTATCTATAATTTGAAAGTTTCAATGTCATTTTTTCCCAAGTTAGATGAGTTGTAAATTTAAAAAAATTGTACAGCTATCAATTTCCACCGGTTTATTTTATTTTTTTTTGTTTATTTGTTTTATTATTTATTTATTTTTGTTACGATTTAACACGTTAAGCGCCGGTCAGTCACCGGTGACCGACACTAAACTTTCCGTTTAGAACGCGTTATTCACCGATGACTGACGGTTTAAAATATTTTATAAAACTAAATAAATATACATATATATAATAAATTTGAAATCACAAATATATGAAGAAATTGATAAAGTTCTAAAGACGATTTAGATATGAACATATGAAACCAGTATGTAATATAAGAAAGTATGAATGACTCACAGAATCATCAGAGGAGCTT
This sequence comes from Maratus speciosus, assembly GCA_963932465.1. NCBI lineage: Eukaryota > Metazoa > Arthropoda > Arachnida > Araneae > Salticidae > Maratus > Maratus speciosus. The sequence goes on from OZ010788.1 coordinate 526,011,597, forward strand.
GTGAGTTCATTCGTAGAAGATGCGTTTATTTCATCCAATTTTGTCGGCATTAAGCCTAAAATGACAAAATTTAGCTCCTTATAACGCAAACATTACAGAAAATAGATAATAAAAAGCTAAGAGATCCAAAGAAAGATACACCTCATACAGGATACTAAAAATTATTAGAGCACAATACAAAAGATGAAGAATATTTGAGATAGTAAAATTTAGCCTTGTATTATGTAAATAAAATTGAAATTTTAAAAAGCAATGAGGAATATTGAGATAGAAAACTATATCCTTAAATTATGATGCAATATGTGAAAATATATTATGTTAAGGGTTGTATTCCGATCCAAACTGCTTATTTTCTGATTCATTTTAAAATTCATTTTTGCTCTCAAACGCATCAAACTGGGAAATTCTCTTATTAAGAAACTATATAATGTGCCGTGCTTCTTAATTGTTTGATAAATGCAGAAAATACTGTAAAAAACGCTGTCAAAGTTGGCATTTTGAACCGAATTTTCCGAAGCGGGCGATCTGGGAATGAAAAAAATGGTCATACTGAGAAAATAATTGTTTAAAAATCAAATTCTAATGAATTGAGCTGAAAATGAAATCACACGGCATGTTAAACATGTCTTCAGAAATCACCCCAGCAAGTTTTATGTTTTTACTTTTAAAAATGAGTCTGAAAATGTCTCAGAAAATTTCGAGCTGTTGAGGGTGGAAAAATATTTTTTCGAATACACCCTTAAATGCATGATACCCCATATCTTTTTTTTTTTTTTTTTTGTATATATATATTGTTTTAAGTAATTACTGAAAATTTATTTAAAATTTACTTCCCTTTTATTTATTACAGGATTATACTTTCTTAAAAAATACTTAAAACATTGTAAATTTTTCAGCTTCAGTGTCAGTCACCGTGGCATTCAACGTGTTAAAAGCGTAATTTAGCAATTGAGGAGTTGTAGTTTTGGTTTAGCGATATCGTGTAGAATTTAACTATCTTCTGCGATCTTCAAACATGTTTTAATTATTTCTGTCTTACATTCTTAAAAACGATTGGTGGTGAAGCCAACACCAATTACTGCCTTATTTTGACTAGATACACAGTGTCTAATTGATACCAATTTCAGGAAGGGAAATTCCTAGAGACCTACAAAGCTCAGTTGAATCCCAAAAATCTCTTACAAAATCTGCGGCGTCTGTTTTTGGCGCGTATTGCCATCTTCGCCTCATTTCCCACGAAACAGAAACGAAGTGTTGCCAGGTGAGACATCAGTCATTAGGAAAAAAGATACGGTCTATGTTCCGCGAATAGCTACGTCGCCATCAGTCAACTCAACTCCGCAAAATACGCTTTCTTGTTTGTGTTTTTGCCAGCAATTTCTGTTAGGGACAGCGTCTTTTTCGTTACTGTTTCCAAGCTGAGCAAGCGCTTGTTTTTGCTTTATTTTTGACTTTTTTTTCCGGGTTATCTCTTTGTCATTTAGAGGTGCTATCCGCTGCTTCATCTTCAACAGAGATGAGTGAAATGTGGCGAAAAGTGGCCCGGCAGGAGATATATTGGGCTATTCGGAAGAACAATGGCGTCCTTTTGTGATTTGTTTTGCTCCAGATGCATTTTCTGCAGAACGAAATATCAGACATTAAAAGACTCCGTTCATGAATTTCTGCTTGTCGAGAGTTCTTTCAACTCCTACTACCGTGTATTTATAAATACGTTAATGATATTTTCTTCGTCTTTTTCGTAGAATTAAACTACTAAATTACTCAGAGAAACTGTAGAAAGCTACAGTATCTTAATGTTAAATGATGGAAAATGCGTAGTTTTAGGATTTTTTAAACGTTTATCATGTCCTTAGAGTTTTTTAGAAGAAAAAAACCCCTCAAAGAATATAAATTTTTTTTATGGCTTTAAGTAGAAATAACCTTTATAAATATTAAATGCACTTTTGTTTAACAGGTATGGGAAATATTCCAAAGGATTCATTCATTTTTTTTTTTAAAGAAATGATTCGATTTATCTCTGTGTGCAAAGGAAATCATGAACAACTTTAAATAACTGCCGTATTAGCTCTGTGACTAAAGTGTGACTAATATATTGCCATAATTTCCGTTACATAACGTAGAAGATAAGTCGTATCGTATTCCAGTCACCGTGTCGTCAATTTTTCCCATTTTGTGACAAACTGAAAATTTCTAAACTACCAAGGTGACTTTACAATGAAGTCACGAAATGACTGTCACCTGACAGTTACAATGTGATGAATAAAAGAAGTCACTGTTGTGGCTGTGGAACTTGTGACCATTTGTAAACTTATGACCATGTCTTAGTGACATCATATCGGTTGGCCGCGGCAAGCTAGATATGATTATTTCTTATATTTTCTTGTTAATTATCTATATATATTACACTAACAGCGTTAAAATCGGTATTATTTGTACATTGGGCGAATGGCAACAACTATGTAAACAAGTGTAAACTAGACTTCTTTCTATTATGTTGATTTTGATCGGTTTACTGCCGCAAGTAGTTAGGCGGATCGTCAGAATATTTTTTGAAAGTCAACCACAGTATGCAAATAAACGTAATGGCATCAACAGAATATAAACGAACGTAAACTACAGTGTTGGTTTTGACCAATTTACTGTTGCATATAATTAGTCGGACCCTCAGAATATTTTTTAGAACGGCGGCAGCAATATGCAAACAAACAAAGTAGACTTCAACTGTGATGATTTTGATCGGTTTATTGCCACTGTAATCTGTCGGATCGGTTGAAGATTTTTGGAAACGCTAGAAAGAGAGATTTGCGTGTCACGAAAATTCCTGACAATTATAAAGAAGGGGGGGGGGGGGGGGTAGAGTAAATGTACTAATGTAATGTAGTAAAGAGTTGGGTAAAATCGTAGATAGCGAGATAGTGACATCATTCGCGTCCATGCGGCTACTCTGTGGATAGCACGAATATCCCACACCATTGTTTTTTGTGGTCTCCCAGAGTCCTGGCGAATTGTTTGGGTAATTGCCTAGAGCCTCTTACTGTTACATCATGATGATCAAGATGGCGAGCAGTATGTGGCCGACAGTACGTGACCGACTGTCAAACAAATTGCTCGCATGCTGCCACGTTAGGTGTGATGGTCGTATGACGTCCAACAACACTAACGGTATTGAAACGTTTCTCATACCTCTACATAGGTGGGTTTTATGATCTACTGTGCCAAGATTGTACTGAAATTCGTCGCTGCAGATGATGTGACACCAATCGGGCACTGTTGTGAACTCTCAAACACAACACCATTTTGCAGTTCTCTTTGACAATTTTTTAGTGGTTGTCGTAATTAGAGAGCGGTACTTCTCTGTCATTGGTCACTGTGCCGAAAGAAAAAAAGGCCTTAGCAAGAGGAGGGAATGTTTCACACCTATTTTCTGTCAATCTACTCAATGTTTCATTCACAAAAGCAAATTTTTAAAATTTATGCAATTTGTTTAATATAGAGGAGCTATTTATCTGTTATTATGTACAAGCATAAGTAATATATCTAATACATGTAATCAGGACTATTTTTATAGGAATACATATACATAAACAAGCATAATAGTTCATCAGTTTTGTTTTCAAAACTTTTTATATCATTTGGCAACAATATATGTATATACTTTTGTAGACGATCATTTGTATTGGTTTATAATGGTTTCATATGTATATTGATTCAAAGGTATTATATATATATATATATATATATAACCATTATAGAATATTACAAATCATCATCATTTTTAAATAAAATTTATAAATTGAGTATCAAGACATGATATAGACATTATACATATTAAATTGTATCAATAATTATTAAATTAACTAATCATTAATGCTTTTATAATAACTAGATCCAATCACTTATAAATGAAGTATTAAAAAATCATAACATTTAAAATATGCGAAAGGTAAATATTGCTAGGAAGGTGAATGCATAAAGAATAGATAAATAAATAACGATAAATATGTAAGGAAATCCTAAATATTTAAAATATTTTGTCAAGCTTTATGTAACAATAACAATTTAACGAATGAAAAAAGACCAGAAAAAATGAATTATTGATATATTTCAAAAAAGCAACCTCCGCCTTATTTTATCGTAATATATATATATATATATATATACATAGAAAATACTTTCAAAGAATACTATTTGAAAATACTGGTGGAAAGGAGTATATGCTCAGTTTAAGGGTGTATTCCGATCCAAACTGCTTATTTTCTGATTCATTTTAAAATTCACTTTTGCTCTCAAACGCATCAAACTGTGAAATTCTCTTATTTAGAAACTATATGATGTGCCGTGCTTCTTAATTTTTTGATAAATGCAGAAAATACTGTAAAAAACGCTGTCAAAATTGGCGTTTTGAACCGAATTTTCCGAAGCGGGCGATCTGGGAATGAAAAAAATGGTCATACTCAGAAAATAATTGTTTAAAAATCAAATTCTAATTAATTGAGCTGAAAATGAAATCACACGGCATGTTAAACATGTCTTCAGAAATCACCCCAGCAAGTTTCATGTTTTTACTTTTAAAAATGAGTCTGAAAATGTCTCAGAAAATTTCGAGCTGTTGAGGGTGGAAAAATATTTTTTCGAATACACCCTTAAATAGCAAGATTCTCCCTCTGATGCCTACATAAGAATTATTTCATGTTTTTAATATAAAGTTACCTATTTTGATTTTGTTGAAGAATAAATATCAAGAAGATGTATGAGTAACATTACAACAGCTCGTGATACTATATCTTGTTATTTATATCTTTAATTTTTTCAAAGACATGTTTCACAACACACAGGCTTAAAATGGTTTGCTTGAGCGATCTATTCTTTTTCAGCACCTCTTTGACGTTGAAAAGCAGTAGGATCAAGCGTTAATCTTGTGTTTATCTTGATTGTCGACTGTTCTGCAATGATAGTTTCAAAACCAGGCGTAGTTTGCATGTAGGCAGCGTGTCACTTTCCTTGCAATGTCTGTCCTTGTCAAAGAGTCATTTGTCAACTCTGGGTGTCTCGCCTGCTGCCAAATTCGAATCTCGAGTAGCTTGGTGGCGAATTGTCACTTTAGACACGGTAAAGTGCAAGGGAAAGAAATACATCACTAGTTTAGAAAAAAAAAAAAATTGTCACTTTAAGTTGCCAGGTTTAAAAATTAACTGCAGTATTCAGAACGTCTCATGCATACATTTTTTTTTTTTAAATTCATTTTTCAAAAGTCATTACTCAATGTATTTTCTTCATTTACTAATTTATGATCTATCCAGCAATTTGTAACTCCAAAATATCTGTTACTGAGGGTTATTTTTAACCATATTCCTATAAATTAACTTCTTTCATGTTTCAAAATTATTTTTCAATGCATTTTCTTCACATGCTAATTTATGATCTATCCAGCAATTTTTTAACTCAAAAATATCTGTTACCGAGTGCTAATTTTAACCATTTATTAAGGGTGTATTCCGATCCAAACTGCTTATTTTCTGATTCATTTTAAAATTCATTTTTGCTCTCAAACGCATCAAATTGGGAAATTCTCTTATTTAGAAACTATATAATGTGCCGTGCTTCTTAATTTTTTGATAAATGCAGAAAATACTGTAAAAAACGCTATCAAAGTTGGCGTTTTGAACCGAATTTTCCGAAGCGGGCGATCTGGGAATGAAAAAAAATGGTCATACTGAGAAAATAATTGTTTAAAAATCAAATTCTAATTAATTGAGCTGAAAATGAAATCACACGGCATGTTAAACATGTCTTCAGAAATCACGCCAGCAAGTTTCGTGTTTTTACTTTTAAAAATGAGTCTGAAAATGTCTCAGAAAATTTCGAGCTGTTGAGGGTGGAAAAATATTTTTTTCGAATACACCCTTAATGTAAAAAGTGTCCTTTGACATGATAATCTCGAATTTCTTATTTATTTTTTAGTCTTGTCTCCCTATTGCTTTATTAACCCTACATTTTTACTTGAAATACAAAGAATAAGAACATTACGATTAAGTACGAAATGTATACTGTTAGATACATTTTGAGAGACAAACATGGCCTGCTCTAAAGTATACGCAGTGTTTTCTTCAACTGGTGCATTTTTACAACATTCTTCATGGGAAAAAAATGATAATAAACTGAAAGAAAAGAAATGGATACTATTATAAAGCTAGTATACCGTTACTAGGCACTCTTACATTGTGCGTAGAGTGCACAAGCTTAGAGCATTGACGTGGAAACCATTGCAACTTTCTCTTTCCCCCAACAGACTTAAAAACTATTATTCTATTTCAAAACAATACATTTTAGGTGCGTTCGTAATTATATAAATACGTAGCACCTATATACAGTCATCGTCTGGTCCGTTCGTCTGTCCTCATATAACAGCGCAAAAAGTACCCAGCAAATGGTTTGAAATTTAATATATATGATTGTTGCAGAATTTTGTCGAGTCACTTAAAATTTTATGAAACTCAAACCAAAACTTACACAGATATAGAAAGTTTTTCCATTCTGTTATAAATCCTATCATGCGTACTTAATTCAATGATATCCCATGATAGGCAATAATCGTAATAAATTTTGTATTCTCGCATTTTTGCATAAGAATGCAACAGTTCTTGCACCAAGATCTGAATACTTATAAAACTAGTTATAGTAACGAACATGCGACATTATTTGCAACGTTTCACGTACAATTTCCTACTTGCTTAATTAATGGTTTGTATATCTTCAAGATGACTGACCGGGATTTCATCTTTGGCATTAAAAAGAAGTTTACTCTAAATGGCAATACGGAGGTGGAAGTGTTTTGATTTGCGGTAATTTTTGCCTGTAATTGGACAATTCAATAGCATTTCTAAATAAATAAACAAATTCTAAAGTAAAGGTACATATATTAAAACAGACTTGTACCTTTAATAAAACTGAATTCAGACATTAATTTATGTGCTTTAATATATATAGTGTGATCGATTGAATAGTAATTTATTCATCGTTGTCCCATCATCCAGTGCCGTCTGATTGCCGGCGGGTGACGTTCCCCAACATGGCTTATTAGTGAGACATTACCGAGCTGGGACGTCGGCTAGGATAGTTTAGTGGTATAGAATTTTTCCAACTGAGCGAAAAAATGCCCAAGTCGGGACTTGAACCCAAAACCTTGACGTAAGGATGTATTCCAATCCAAACTGCTAATTTTCTGATTTATTTTTAAATTCATTTTTGCTCTCAAACGCATCAAACTGGCAAATTCTCTTATTTAGAAACTTTACATTATGTGCCGTGCTTGTCGATTTTTTTTATAAATGTAGAAAACAGTGCAAAAAATGCTGTCAAAGTGACGTTTTGAACCGAATTTTCCAAAGCGGGATATCTGGGGATGAAAAAAATAGTCATACTGAGAAAATAATTGTTTAAAAATCAAATTCTAATTAATTGAGCGAAAAATAAAATCACACGACATCTCTTCAAAAATAACCTCAGCAAGTTTCATGTTTTTACTTTAAAAAATGAGTTTGAAAATATCTCAGAAAATTTCGAGCTGTTGAGGGTGGATACATATTTTTTCGAATACACCCTTAAATTACCATGCTCAACCGTTTGAACAGGCAACCGGGATGGGGATTTTTTTCGCCCAGATTGAAAAATTCAATTCGTCTGATATCATTTTTAAAACCAGCTCCGACATTGCACCATCAGTCTATACACGTATATTTCTTTCTAAATCTTTAGCTGGGAAAACCTTATACCTCAGGCAACAGCGTAAAAACATCTGTAAGAATTTTTCAGTGAAAAAGATCAGAGGTTTTATGCTGCTGGATTCATGAAAAATGGAAATTCCGAACAAAATTGTCAATTTACTATATAGATTAAAGTTTGTATTGTTTTTTATTTCATAGTAGAAAAGCCGTAAGGATTGTCCGGTAACCCAATACTAAACATAATTCTTTATTTCATTATATGCTGGAGGTTGGAGCTGAATGTCTCGTAAAATTAAAAAAAAAAAAAATAAATAAATAAAATTATGTGACATGATAAGTTAAATAATTCTATAAAAAGTGATAAAATATCTTTATTAAGAATGACGATCGTTTCGTCGCACAAATCATTCGGCGACATTTACGAGCGTGGATTAATTTTCATATAATTAAAAAAAAAAAAAAAAAAAAGTGGTACACAATGTCACGAGACAACATTCATAATGAAAAACATTGCAAAACATAAAATGAAAGTAAAATTATCTTGGCTGTTTGCGGGCGTTTGTGCGAAGAAACGATCGTCAATCCTAATAAAGATATTTTATCACTTTTTATAGCATTATTTAGGTTGATCTCAACTGCTTTCGTCAACTAGCGCAAAACGTTTTTGCACATTCACTAACTCATTTATAAACTTAAAGGTACAAAATTGACAAAACTGACTAGGAAAGCGATTTGGAATCGAACTGTTTTTTCCGTTTTTTGATCAATAGATTACCTATCGAGTTACAAGCGAAATGGGTCACGTGACCAAGGCGTTTTTTCTCCCTTCCTGACTCGTTTTCTTCTCTCGTCTAGAAATTCTCTTCAAAACATCAAGTTTGGCAACATTTTCTAAAAGATCTATTGCGTTTACAATAAAATGGGAAGAACAGCTCGATTACACAGTTTCTGAATAACAACACCCGCTAGTTTTATGCGTTTCCGAACAAAAATCAATTTAAACTTATGTCAGAAAGTTGCCCCCTTGGATTTGAGAACAGCCTTAACTTAATCTGTTTATAAGTGATTATTATACATGTTTTTATGTGACATGATTTTCTTTTTCATACAAAATTAAAAAAAAAAATTGATTTACATGTTACATTTATAAACGTCTTTACTTTTAAGAACCTCATTTAATTCTGGCAATTTTTAGATTTGGGTAAGTTTATGAACTACGAAAACGTGAAATCCGATTTGGTGGAGTTAAAGATAGTGTATATCTTATTGTCTAATATTACATCTGACTGAAACTTTTTTGACGGCAAGATCATTAATTCCTTGAGCAGATCCTTGCCAAAAACCAGGGCTATACTTGTCATCCCTCCAGGAAGAAACGGAATCAAAATTATTTTTCGTGAATAAAACATCGTCACGCTTCTGTCGCAGATCGTTATGCTCATTAAGCTTTCTTTTAGATCTTTTAGAGTTGCTGGAAGTTAAATTTAGAAATAGCAGAAAGAATGACGCCGAGATACTGACGTACAAGTGCTTGTAAACATGCATTCTACTCTAATTTTGCAGCATTTACAAACACTTTAGAGTCTTCATCACAGTTTTGCATTGCACACTCTTTTGATAAACTGCACTGAAAAAATGGGTACTCAAAATTGAGTAAAAAGTACTCAATTTTGGTCCCATTGTTGTGTTCAAATATGAATCGTTATGTACTGCACCCCCCCCCCCCCCCCCACCCCCCGAACCTATAAATTAAAGTAAAAATGCACTAACATTTATTTTCCGTTCTAAATTATTAACAAGAAACATTTCATTGATTATTTATTAAGAAAAATAGTAAAATTATTAGCTAGATAACCCAAATAGAATATTTTTATAACAAGAGTTTTATTTGTAATCACTTTTAAATTATTTTAAAATACTGTACATAATTTATTATTTGAATCATCATGAACATCTTTTATGCCACCATAAATGAAATAAACCATTACAGAGTTCAAAATTATCGTTTTGTTTGGGTTTGATAACATGTGATGTTTCGAGATTGAGAAAACATAGGTTCAGTCCCGATCCAAACATACTCAATTCGATATGAGTACATGGATTTACTCATTTTTGAGTACTTCATTTTTTTCAGTGTGGTAAACATTTTTGGGATTCCAAAATTACCGATCATCCCACCAAGTATAGTTTCCGATTTATATTGAAAATTACTGGCCGCATTGCCAGTTGTTTTGCATCAATTAAAAATTAATTTAGGACCCCCAAATTTTGAATAATTTAGACGGATTCAAAAAGGGTTATGGTATACTTGGCGTAATTTTGGGGGATTTTTTTTTAAATTTATTGCAAAAACTTCCTAAAAAATAGAAAAAAAAACGTTTCTTATGATAGGCTGTTCTCAAATGCTCTGCTCAACACGCGCAAAACTTTTTGACATGTTTACAAATTCATTTTTTAACAGGAAGATATAAAATTGGAAGGACTGACTATATCACTGTTAAAAATTGTGTGATAGGTTGAACCAATTTTTGGTGCTCCGGTAGCTACAACCATAAGATGGTGAAATCTTCATCCAGTATTTGGAGCTATGTTTCAACAGGAGCTCCAAATCTTGGAGTGAGATTTCACCATTTTATGGTTGCAGCTATTGCAGCACCAAAAGCTGGTTCAACCAACAGCAAAATTTTTAACAGTGTATGGAAACGACTTGGAATCGAACTGTGTTTTCCATTTTTTGATAAATAAATTACCTATTGAGTTATAAGCGATTTTGATCACGTGACAAAGACGTTTTTCACCCTTTCCTGACTGGTTATTCTTCTTTCGCGCGGAAATTCGGTCCAAAACGACAACTTTGACACTATTTTCTGAAAAATCTATTGCGTTTGGGGAGGGGGTGAAGAAAAACAGTTCGATTACATAGTTTTTGAACAACAACGCCTGCTAACTTCATGCATTTCCGAACAAAAATAAATTAAAATTGATGTCATAAAGTCGCCCTTTTGCATTTGAGAACAAGAAGATTGAGCCTTAAACTTCTACACTCTGAAAAATACTTTCTTCAAATCTTGGAAATTGCACGGTTGTTGTTTGCAGTTTTGCTACCGTAATATTTCCGTTATTTGAAGAATCTCCGTTTCTTTTTTTCTCCGTTACAGGAGGGGAAAATATACGTCAATTGAAGAAAGTTGGGAAGTTGGGATAAAATAATAGTCGCTGACCTTGTAGTCGAACCAGTACCTTATTGTTATGAGCCGAGTACTTTAACCACATGGCTACAGTTGCTCAGCAGTGAAATAGTTTGAAGTACGGTGAAACCGCTCTGTGCGACCACCTCCATTAAGCGACCATTTCTCTCAACGACCATTTTTTCATGGAACGAAATTTATTCCCATAGGCTCAATACTAATTTTACCTCTATTCAGAGACCATCCCAGTTGAACTCCCTCCATGAGCGACCCATTTCTTTGAAGAAAATGAAACAAATTCCGCCTTTTCCTGGTCGCTTGAAGAAGGTCTAATTAGAAAAATAATTCCGGAGAGCGCATTATTCATCAAACTTCTAAACTAAGTTTAGAATTTTTTTTATTCCGGTAAATTTTAAGAGTTTAAAACCCTTTGTGCCCTTTTAGGCAATGAATGTAATTCTGATGACAAATTAAGAATGACTGTCAATAAACTATCCTGCCTATTTCGCCATGAAACTCTCAAAGAAATAGATGAATTAATGAAATCGTCATTATTTGTTCCCGTCAAAAAAAAAAAAAAAAAAAAAAAAAAAAAAAAAAAAAAAAAATTGCATTTATTTACTGAACTTTGAAAAGACTTGGATATAAAAGTTATAAATAACAGATAAAACCGTAAAATCAAAGCAAACGCCAATGTATTAATTTTTTAAACTCTATAGTAATTAACTTATGTAATTAACTTTTGTTTTGATACTAAAATTTTCATATTTTTTCCTAATGTGAAAAATAAATTTTAGTAACATTCATTGTTACCGTTTTTCAACACTTAAAATCTAGATTTAAACATGACCTCCATTAAGGGGACGGTGGAGCTTAAAATCCTTAAAAATAATTTTTTTTATTTTTGTAAATTTCAACTTAAATATTATTCAAGGGTACATTATATACATTATGGCATGCATTTATCACAAAAAAATGTAAAACAAAATTTATTTTTGAGAAAAAAATGAAATTTTACGCGTCGTCTTAGAAATCTTCGAAATGCCCCATGCGTCTTCCATATCAATGAAAATCCCCAATATTTTTTATAAACGTTTGATTTATATATATAAATAAAACAGAGCATCGAATTTTATATATTTGAATTTAAAAGTAAAAAAAAAATTCAAAATTTCAAAATTTTTTCGAAAAAATTTCAAAAAATTTCAAAAATTTTTTTTAATTAAACTTTTAAATTCAAATATATAAAATTCGATGCTCTATTTTATTTATATATATAAATCAAACTTTTATAAAAAATATTGGGGATTTTCATTGATATGGAAGACACATGGGGCATTTCGAAGATTTCTAAGACGACGCGTAAAATTTCATTTTTTTCTCAAAAATAATTTTTTTTTAAATTTTTTTGTGATAAATGCATGCCATAATGTATATAATGTACCCTTGAATAATATTTAAGTTGAAATTTACAAAAATAAAAAAAAATATTTTTAAGGATTTTAAACTCCACCGTCCCCTTAAGGGTGTATTCCGATCCAAACTGCTTATTTTCTGATTCATTTTAAAATTCATTTTTGCTCTCAAACGCATCAAACTGGGAAATTCTCTTATTTAGAAACTATATGATGTGCCGTGCTTCTTAATTTTTTGATAAATGCAGAAAATACTGTAAAAAACGCTGTCAAAATCGGCGTTTTGAACCGAATTTTCCGAAGCGGGCGATCTGGGAAGGAAAAAAATGGTCATACTGAGAAAATAAATGTTTAAAAATCAAATTCTAATTAATTGAGCTGAAAATGAAACCACACGGCATGTTAAACATGTCTTCAGAAATCACCCCAGCAAGTTTCATGTTTTTACTTTTAAAAATGAGGCTGAAAATGTCTCAGAAAATTTCGAGCTGTTGAGGGTGGAAAAACATTTTTTCGAATACACCCTTAATTGAGCTGAAAATGAAACCACACGGCATGTTAAACATGTCTTCAGAAATCACCCCAGCAAGTTTCATCTTTTTACTTTTAAAAATGAGGCTGAAAATGTCTCAGAAAATTTCGAGCTGTTGAGGGTGGAAAAACATTTTTTCGAATACACCCTTAATTGAGCTGAAAATGAAACCACACGGCATGTTAAACATGTCTTCAGAAATCACCCCAGCAAGTTTCATGTTTTTACTTTTAAAAATGAGTCTGAAAATGTCTCAGAAAATTTCGAGCTGTTGAGGGTGGAAAAATATTTTTTCGAATACACCCTTAAGAGACCACCTCTCGGAGCGACCAATTTTTATTGGAACGGAACGTGGTCGCTTTAGGGAGGTTTTACTGTACATACATATGTTTGCTTCAGATGGGTATGGTTTGATTAATTATTGATTTTTATTTAAAAAGCTGGGAATTTTGAAGTTAATTTCGGGAAGCTTTTTTCGTTAATAAGATTGTGGCTGGGGTTTTAATACTTTAGTATTAATACAGGATAAAAATATGAATTATAAATATTTTTAAGGGATCGTTCAAGTATTACTTAAGCAGTAAGGGAGGGGGGAGGAGGGTCCAGTGTCTGTTTACTTTTGCTGACAAGGAGTATAGGGTATGGGGGGAGGGTCACGAGAAAAGCTTTAGGCAACGAATCAACTATAGTTTAACAACAAAAAGCAAAAGACCATGATTTGGATGAGCGTTCTGCAGATGTTAAAGGACTTGAGAAAAAAGATTTGGGGGTAAACAAGGGCTGGAAAGGAGGAACATTCCAGCTCACCACTACATTGAAAACATAATAATAGACAATGCAGAAACATGGGTTGGGTTGGGTTGATTTTTGACGGCCAATTATCTACACGAGGGATATAGGCCCGGGGGGAGTGCCCTCCGTGGGGGTCTTTCTAAGGGAACCTAATCCGTATTAACGCATGGAAGATCCACGGCTCGAAGAAAACCATGAAAACTCCGAACGATTAGGCCGACGGGCGCGATTGGGATCGAACCCAGCACCTCCCGTCTACCAGCTTCGAGAGCAGAACCTCTCGGCCACTGGTGGGGCCCGCAGAAACATGGATTCAAAGATCTTCGACACCAGACTAGAAATGTGAACGCCAAACTCATAATAATTCCTATGATTCGTGTTAAAATTTTTAGTCGTGTGCCTAAATAAGTTAGGGCCTGTTGTATTTCTTATTTGTTGTTGTTGTTGTTCAATGCGATAAATAATAATATATTAAAAATTATTTTGTATTCTATGAATTGTTTAATGCAATAAGTAACAGTATATTAAACCGATTTTGTTTTCCTTCGATACCACAACCCTTATATACGTCTATTTATGTAAATTTACTGAATTAATAATGTAATTTAGCGCTAACTGTAATTTTTTATGGCAAATAGTGTTGATATTAGAATGTCATAAAATCTTACGTTAGCAAAGGGGGAGGCATTTGGTTATTTTTCGTTACAAAGGGGGAGGGGGTACAAAATGACTGAAAATATGCTTACGAAATACTTGAACGGCCGCTAAGAAGATTGTTAGATGTAAAATATGAATATTATATTTTTATTCGAGAAGAGTTAAAAAATTAAAATCAATTTTTTTCATTAATATTTAATTAATAATCTATTTTAAAAGTGCTCATTTAGAATATATTTTAAATGCGAATATATATATATATATATTTTTTAACTTTGAAAAATAAATTGTGAGTACTTTTAAAAGAATAAAAAAGTTATTTATTTATTTATTTTTTTTTTAATTCGAAAACGTTCTTTTTTTGTTTGTTTCTTTTTCTTTCTTTTTTTGTTTGTTTGTTTTTCATTTTTAATTAAACTATATATATTAATTTATAGAATTTTTGGTTTTTCTTTTAGAAAATAAATTTGGATTTTAGTTTTAATAAAGCCAATACGCATGCGTGCCGGCAATGAACGGAATTTCCCCCTCCTTTTCAGACTTACCTGAAGAATTCCCGGATAAAGCATATTTTCTTGGAGTACGGAAATTATCTGTTAAAAAACGAGGAACCATCTAGTGCATGTAGACGAGTTTTTCTGACAGTGTAGACTGAATGACTTCTGGTTTTAGTATCTGAAGGTGCAATTTACTGAATAATCTAAATATGATGTCAAAATTAGGTGTTAATATTGAAAATTTTAAAGTTTGTTGAAATTTCTCTATATAGACGACCCATGAGAAAAAAATTAAGTATAACATTAATTAGTAGGTGTTATTACTACTTGATCGGTACTCACACTTTTATAAAATGATTTAGTAGGGGGTATTATTTCTCCCCCCCCCCCCCCCCCCAATTGTACATTCACAAATATTTTGCATTTATGAACCCCATTTAATTCTGACAATTTTTAGGTTTTGGGAACTTGCGAAAACATGATATCTGATTTTTTGGAGTTGAAAGTCATGTATGTCTTATTGTTTAATGATACATGTTCTTAAAATTTTTTTGACGGCAAGATCATTATCATTACTTCTTTGAACCGGTCCTTGCCAAGAACCAGGGCTATACTTGTCACCTCTCCAGGGAGAAATGGGATCAAATTTATTTTTCGTGCATTAAACATCGTCACGCTTCTGTCGTAGATCGTTATGTTCCTTAAGCTATATCTTTTAGGTCTTCAGAGTAGCTGAAAGGTAAATTTAGAATGTCAGAAAGAATGACAGGAAGATATTGACGTACAACAGGTTGTAAACATGCATTCTACACTAATTTTGCAGCATTAACAAAAGAAAATGTGAGTTTTCAGTACAGTTTTGCATT
This sequence comes from Maratus speciosus, assembly GCA_963932465.1. NCBI lineage: Eukaryota > Metazoa > Arthropoda > Arachnida > Araneae > Salticidae > Maratus > Maratus speciosus. The sequence continues at coordinate 526,027,271 of OZ010788.1, forward strand.
GCACTAGTTTTTGATCTAGTAAATATTTTTTAAATTCACTGTTCAAAATTTCTGTAAAAACACAGAAAAAAAACCGAGACTCTCTTTAAATTTACACTAGTTCTTGGTTAAATGCATTCAGTTGAGTTTCTCGGTCATCATTTTATAGACATTTCCCTTTATTCCCTGTAGGGATTTTCATATCTTTATTTAAGGACTCCTCCACTCAAGGAAGGGTGAAAAACGTCTTTGTCACGTGATCAAAATCGTTTATAACTCAATAGGTGGTAATTTATTTATAAAAAAATGAAAAACACAGTTTGATTCCAAGTCACTAGTCAGGCCATCCAATTTTACATCTTTTCGTTAAAAATGAATTTGCAAGTGTATCAAAACGTTTTGCGCTTGTTGAGCCAGAGCAGTTAAGAACAGCCTTATCCCACATAGCAATTTTAGTTTGCATAAAATTTGCAGCACTCTTGCTTTGCAAACCTGCAAAGTTGCAGCAAGTTCAGCATGACAAAACTGAAAGTTCATAACAAGACTGCAACAAGATAATGCAAACGCCAAAGTCACCACACTTTGAACTTGCAGCTAACTTGTTGTGCAAGTTAAATTCTTGGTGGTTCAAATTTATGGCGAACTAAACGGCAAACAAGTAGAAAATTTAGTTCCATCGTGAATAAAGTACTGCAAATTCTTTGCAAGCTATGGTAGAAAATTTAGCTTTGTCTTGTCAAAAATACTGAAAACTTATTGAAAAGTTATTAATCTTGTCATACCACACTATCTGTTAAAATTATCTGTTTAAGGGTGTATTCTGATCCAAACTGCTTATTTTCTGATTCATTTTAAAATTCATTTTTGCTCTCAAACGCATCAAACTTGGAAATTCTCTTATTTAGAAGCTATATAATGTGCGGTGCTCCTTAATTTTTTGATAAATGCAGAAAATACTGTAAAAAACGCTGTCGAAGTTGGCGTTTTGAACCGAATTTTCCGAAGCGGGCGATCTGGGAAGGAAAAAAATGGTCATACTGAGAAAATAATTGTTTAAAAATCAAATTCTAATTAATTGAGCTGAAAATGAAATCACACAGCATGTTAAACATGTCTTCAGAAATCACCCCAGCAAGTTTCATGTTTTTACTTTTAAAAATGAGTCTGAAAATGTCTCAGAAAATTTCGAGCTGTTGAGGGTGGAAAAATATTTTTTCGAATACACCCTTAATCTTAATAAATTAACACAACTTTTTAATTTGTGAGAATTTTTATACGAAATAAGTTGTAGATTATAGATAAAATGTTACTTTACAAAACATAACTACATTTGAAGTGTTAAAATAATAAATAACTTTTTATGGGTTCTTTAACTTAACCAATCAATAAAAAGGAGATTCCTTAACGGTAACAATAATGTGTGTGTCCCAGTAGCACCCAATTTCTGCAATTCCTGCGCATTTGCTGATTGTCTATTCTCTCAACAAACGGATTTTCTGCTTTCGTCACTTTCGTGAATTAAAGACAGTCTTGCATCAGTTTCACAACAAACTACTCATGCAAGCGAGTGATGGTCTATACCTTACGGGAGATTCGCTGCGAATTTGTTAAGTCAAATTTTTCATGGCAAGATAATATCAGAAAAAAATCAAACTTGCTAATGTGCATGCTATCTGGGAAGGGATTCAATATTTTAGCACTTTTTTTTTTAAGTATTCTGCACTGTTAAAAATATCGTGAAAAATTACCTCTGTTTTTAAAGGCTATCCATTTTCTGACCAATGGAAACGCTTCATAGGTGTTTATGTAGCATTCTCATTGGTTAGAAAATAAATAGCCTTTAAAAACAGAGGTAATTTTTCACGATATTTTTAACAGTGTGGGATAGCCATTTCCACACTCTTTATTCTAGACGTTATTTCATTACTGAAAGAGAAGGTTGCCACACTATGTCCTTTTTGTGCTATAACTATAGCGACTAGAATATATAGTGTGGAAATCGGTTATCACTGTAATACTTAAAAAAGCGCTAAAATATTGTCTCCCTTAAATGTGCAACGATGCTGCTGAAATATACAGATCGCAGCGATGTCTGCATCCAGGATATTTTCTAAAACTGCAAGACATTGCTAATCTATACAATGTAATACGAAAATCCCGCAGATGTCGCTGCGATCGACTCTTTGGATTTCAGCAGTATCGTCGCACATTTAAGGGATACAAATTTTTAGCATTGTTTGGATAGCATATTTCCACACTATAAATTCTAGACGCTGTACTATAACATTAGATAGGGAGCCTCTATATGAAAGTAGCGACATACGCACAGGAAGCATTTTTGTGCTTCGCTTTTGACCAAACTGTATCACACCTACATTCCAGAACTTGACGATACTCGCCTGAACGAGTTCGATTAGGCGATTGAGATAAGTTAATAAGCTTTATCTTGGCGATAATGGTAGACTCACCACAATGCTTGACGATTCGCTTTTGTCCAAAATAGTTTCAACCAATCATATTTTATATCCCGTATGTCGCCACTCTATATCAGAGTAGCGGCATTAGTTAAGAGCTTCCGTTTTGTTGGAATACTAACAGTTGAACAATAAGTGAATGTAACCTACACTGTTAAAAATATCGCGAAAAATTGCCCCCGTTTTTAAAGGCTATCTATTTTCTGACCAATGAGAACGCTGCATAGACGTTTATGTAGCGTTCTCATTCGTCAAAAAATAGATAGCCTTTAAAAACAGAGGTAATTTTTCACGATATTTTTAACAGTGTACACTGACAAAAAAATGGGTACTCGAAATTGAGTAAAAAGTACTCAATTTTAAAGACGTCACATACTCAAAATAGCTCCGATGCAAATGTACTCAAAATTGAGAAACACATGTACTCATTTTTGATTCCGTGGTTGTGTTCAAATAGGAATCGCTATGTACTGCCCCACTGAACCTAAAAATTAAAGTAGAAATGTACCGACATTTACTCCCCTTTCAAAGTTATTAAGAAGAAACGTTTAATTGATTATTTATTAAGCAAAATAGCAAAATTATTAACAAGATACTCAAATCGAATATTTTTATGACAAGAGCATTATTTCCAAGCACTTTTAAAGTATTTTAAAATACTGTACATAATTTAATATTTACATTAATAAACATAATTTATATCGCCATAAAGGAAATAACCATTACAGAGTGGAAAATTATCGTTTTGTTTGGGTTTGATAACACGTGATGTTTTAAAATTGAGAAAGCATAGGTTCATTTTTGAACCAAAAGTACTCAATTCGATATGAATACATCGATATATTGATTTTTGAGTACTAAATTTTTTTATGTGTAGAATATATGCATGTTGTACAATTTATTTAAAACGAATAAGGAGTATTTTTATAATAACAAGTTTCCTTAATTTTGCCCATCAAATTACAGCAAAATTTGGAGTCATACTTAAAAAGATTCCACAGTTTCTATAACATTTATAATTTTAAGTTCTAAAAATTTCGTTAGTCGTAGTGTCTAACGTGGAAAGTGTTAAAAAATGAATAGAAAGTAGACATTTTGGATTTGAAAGCAGCCTTAACTAACTAATTTCATTACGCATTTTTATTATAGAAATGTTATTCCTTATTTCTAATTTATCTTAGCTAATTGTAACCAATGTCTATCTTTTTGATCAGCTTAACCCATTAATGCCGGTTGGTACGAAAATCTGCCATTAGAGAAATACGAAAATTTTAAATATGAAAACCAATATTTTAGTAAGGAAATCTTGTTATTACTCAATCTCAGACTTTGAGAGATCAAATAAGTTAAAATTTCAATATGGGAAAACTGGTGTCAACTGGTACCTAGATATTAAAAAGGTGTAAAAGGAACTCGGCATTAATGGGTTAATCAATATGTAGTAATAAAAGCACATTATAGATGGGAAAGATATTAAATGGCCATTCTATGTTACATGGGCGCAGCTTTTCTGCATGTTAATGTTTTTTAACAATGCTATTATATCCTCAAACTAAAAGAACTATGCTAATGTGAAAATATAGGGTTTTTTGTTATTTTTAATGTATAGTTTATAATTTTAACAACTTGTAAGTTAATACAGGGTGGCTACTAAATACTGTAACACTCCAAAAAATACGAATTAATTTTAATCGTTTGGTAAAACAATTTATTTCTCTATTTTAACGTTTGGCAATCTTCTATTAGTGCAGACGAATTTTTTTATAAAGCAAATATTTAAAATTATTTGAAAGAGGAAAGCTAAAAGAATGATGATTAAACAGCTCTTTGATCGCAGATTTTCCGCTGGTGAAAACTTTAAGCAATTAAAATGCCTTCATTTTAATAGAACATTTATATATAGAACTATAAATCGATTATTGGATACTAATAGCTATGTAAAGATCGATCTAGGCCTGAAAGTCCACGCTCAGTTCGCACAATAGAGCGCATCAAAAGAATTCGTGAAAAGGTGTGAAGAAATCCACAACGTTCTGCAAATAAAATGGCTGCAGAAGAGAACGCGAGTTGCAGAACTATGCAAGTTATTATAAATGAAGTTCTGGGTTATGTCCCTTATCGCAAAAGAAAAATTCAAGGTTTGACTGCTGCACAAGGAATAAAAACATTACAAAGAAGGAAGAAATTGATGAAGCGGGATGGTAGGAAAAGTGTTGACAGAATAATATTTTCTGATGGGAAGCTATTTTGCACTGAACAGTGTTATAATGCTAAAAATGATGTCGTATATTCAGCATCCTTCGAGGATATACCTGAAACCTTTCGAACTGTTAAACGCTTTCAGAACAAGAATTCTGTTACGGTTTGGGCTGCAGTGTCAAACAAGGGAAAATTGCCTTTGAAGTTCATCGATAAAGGGATAAAAATCACTACGAATGTTACAAACAGGATATATTGGCTACACATTTAATGCCAAAGGCTGAAAGGTTGTATCCCAAAAAGAATTGGACATTTCAGTAAGATTCTACACCTTCGCACCAAGCTAAATCAACACGGGCTTGGCTCCCTGTCAATTCCCTGTCATAAACAAGAATTCCTAAAAATTTAAACAGTTTCTGCTTCTTTTGAATTAACTTTTTCAAAGTGTTACGGAATTTAACTGACATCCTTGACATTGAGTACTTGACTTAACAGTTTTAAAGTTCGATAAACGAAATGCCTTTCATTTTTAAAATATCTTTTTTTCCGCCTTATGCAAAACTTTAGTTTCGGTGGGACCTTAAAATCCTTTCCGTTTCCGCGTTAGACAGATTCCGCCTTATGCAGCATGAGTTAGTGTAATTTTCTATGGTTTCGCCGGGACTTGAAGAATTTTCCGCGGTAGACAAATTTCCGGCTTACACAGAGTCCACCTTAGGCAGAATTTACTGTATCTTCTGCATTTATCAAAAAATTGAGAAGCACGGCAGATTATGTAGTTTCTAAATAAGAGAATTTCCTAGTTTGATGCGTTTGAGAGCAAATAAATGAATTTAAAAATTAATCAGAAAATAAGCAGTTTGGATTGGAATATACCCTTAAAATGTGGAGATTTTTTAACCTTTTAACACCATTCCATATCACGTATGGGACAGCTTTTTTATATATTACTGCTGTTTTATCAATACTACTGTATCCTAAAATTAAAACAACAATGCTATTAAGAAAATCTAGGTTTTTTTGTTATTTTTAATGTATAGTTTATATTTTAACAATTTATAAGTTAATAGATCTATGTATTTATAGTGTCACGTAAGGGACATTTTGTCCGTTTTTCATGGTACGACCCTAAATAGTTTATTTTATATAAATCGCAATCTAATTTTACATAAATCCAGTGATAAACTTCCTATTAGTATTTTGTAAGATTGAAGACATCTTTGGAACAGTGCCCTGTTTTTAAATCGCGTGCAATAAATACTGATATGTGATATACTCAGGCACTTTTACTCTATTCTATCTTTAGAAAAATCAGACTGAATTACAAGTAAGATACCTCCAGATGTGATTGTTCTGACTAAAGATCTCGAATGTTTATAGTTATTTTTTCACCCTGCCATTCTTCCAACTAGCTACAGTCATTCGGCGTTTAAATTCGAAACCACAGTTGTTGGGTGGTAAGGGTTCAAATTCTTTTCATAAAGGTGTTAGAAAAAAACGAATATAAAATTGTTGTCGCCTTTCCAGACAGAAGAGGGGATATGCATGTTTGCAAGTTTGTTTCGCATCTGTAGTTTGACTTTCAGTTTAGAGAGAGTACTGTCGGAGATTCACGACGGAAAATATAAAAATAATAAAAAAATTACATATCGTCTATTTACCAACTGTTCTTAAGGTTTGTTGCCTGCTTTGTATTTTTTCTGATACATTTTAGATTACAATGTCGAATAGGCGGAACCTATCGAGGGTGGACTTTTCAGAGATGTTGCTTAAATTTTCATTAAAAGTCCCAGTCAGTTTTGCTGGTTTTACATTCCCTAATTGGTACAAAATTATGAAAGAAAATCATCTGAGAAGTTCAAGGTTTAAGCTAGGGAGCGTTGTTTTTTAATTTTCATAATCTTTCATAGATTATGATTTTAGATGATAGATGATGATTTTACAAAGCTTCGAATAAAAAAAAAACCTCCGTTTTTCACGCTCCAAAATTGCAAGTCATATCATAATCAAACAGCAATAAAAATCGATAATTTAATCAACGCACCCCTTTATTATGATATCAAATATCATGTGCAAAAAGAAAAATTAAAAAATATGAAAATACGAATGAGAAACCAGCGAAATGGTCTCTCATAGGTACAGGAGCCTTGAGGCTGTTCTTAACTGCTCTGCTAAACAAGCGCAAAACGTTTTGACATATTTATAAATTCATTTTTTAACGGAAAGGTATAACATTGGAAAGACTGGCCATGGAAGCGATTTGGAATTGAATTGTTTTTCCCATTTTTTGATCAATCGATTATCTATTGAGTTATAAGGAATTTTGATCACGTGATAAACACGTTTTTCACCTGTTCTTGAGTCTGTTTCTTCTTTCGCGCGGAAATTCGGTTCAAAACGCCCACTTTGACATTATTTTCTGAAAGATCTATTGCGTTTGCAAAAAAAAAAAAAAACAGCAACAACAACAAAAAAAAAATCGGAAAAAAGAGTTTAATTACATAGTTTCTGAACAAAAACACCAGCTAGTTTCATGAATTTTCAAACAAAAATGAATTAAAAGTTATGTCAGAAAGTTGCTCTTTTGGACTTAAGAACACACTTAACGACGAGTGAATAGAGCTCAATATTTGTTTTTATTGGTAGAGTTTTAAAATTAATTTTTATTCTTCGTCAATCATCTATTGAATTATAAAATTGATGCTAATTTTCTTGTCTAATTAATAAATGAAGTAATAAGCAAGAAAATAAATGTAAGATACTCAAGCACTTTTACTTTGTTTAAACTTTAGAATAATCAAACTGAATTACAAATAAGATATTCCCAGATGAGATTTTTAGCTAAGATCTCGAATGTCTATAGTTATTTTTGCATCCTGCCATTCATCCGACTAGCTACAGTCATTCTCCATTTAAATTCGAAATAAAAGTTGTTGGTGGTTGGGTGGTAAGGGTTCAAATGGACTTTATGCATGCAACCTCAGGTCGAGGCTGAAATTCTTCTGCTGACTGTATTTACTTCTGAATATTAGCATTGTGCGCTCCGCGGAGTATGTAAATAATGTTTATTTGCTAAAAAAAATACCACAAAAAAAGCATTGTAGTAATAGTAAAAATTTGATATATTGAAATAATTCAAAATGTTGTTCTATATTTGAGAATATTTTCTAAATTTTCAAAATTTCGGTTAAACTTTGTGCACGCAACCTGGGTCGAAGCTAACACTCGTCTGCTGGCGGTATTTGCAGATGCCCATACTGGAATTCTGGCGGTACCGTGGCTAGAATAATGGATCAAAATGCCACCAGCTCTGGGGTGTGACGTCACGTGCACAGAGTCAATTATTTTCCATAAATGTATTAGGAAAAAAAAATAAATAAAGGATTATAAAATTGTTGCCGCATTTGCAGACAGTAGAGAGATATGCATGTTTGCAAATTTGTTTAGTATCTGTGTCTGGCTTTCAGTGTACAAAAAGAACTGTCGTAGAATATGACGGAGAGTATAAAAGTAATAAAAAATTATTCGTCATCTATTTGCCAACTGTTCTTAAGGTTTGTTGTCTGTTTTATATTTTCTGGCACATTTTAGATTATTTTTAACGGCTAGTGAATAGATCTCAATATTTGTTTCTATGTGTATGATTTTGAGTTGTTTTTCCCCTAAATCTTCTAATCTATTAAATTTAAAAATTAGTGCTAATTTTTTTTTTTTGCTTCATTTATAAATCAGGTAATAAGAAAGAAGACATATGCAACTCAGTCATTTTTACTCTGTTCTATCTTTAGAAAAATCTGACTGAATTATAAGTAAGGTATCTCCAGATGTGATTGTTCCAACCCAACTTTGATCTCGACATCGTTATATGAACTTATAAGATTAATTTTGATTCAAAGGTATTGTATATATATATATATATAGTTTGTACCTGACTATACTGTGCATTATTACTCCATGGTCCATTATCCTTTAAAAAACTTTTTTTGGCAACAGTTGCATATAATCTCACCCTTGTTTTTAATATGCCTCATTGCTGGTTACAGAGTATCTCAATGTGGTATTTTTTTTTCCCAATCCATTTACATCCGTATTTATTTTTTCATATAACTGTTTTTTCAATTTTTTTTTTCTGGTTTTATTGTGTGTTATTAGCCCTAAATTTGCATTATTTAACCTTTTTTATGGCTAATACGAAGATGAAACCACACACTTTATTTGTAGTATACCTAGGTAATTGGGGCCTGAAGATTCTACCCTGGTTTTACAAATTTCCATTTTATACGTTTAATTCTTTTTTTTTCTAGCTGTGTTTCTTTGTGGTAATTTGTAAATGTTTTTAAAGGTTATATATATATATATATATACATTGTTTTTGTTTTTATCCCACTATTCTTCCCACTAGATACGGCAGTATCTTCGTTTGAATGATTTGAAAACACATTTGTTGAGTGGTAAGAGCTAAATTTTTTTCATAGTAGTGTTAGTTAGAAAAATAAGTAAATAAAAATATAAAATTGTTATCGTTTTTCCAAGCAGTGCAGGATTATGCATGTTAGCAACTTTTTTTTGTTTCTGTTGTTTGACATCAGCTTAGAAAAAGTTCTGTCGCATAAGCTGATTTAGAATACAGGTAATAAAATATGAATACCACGTGTTTATCGACTGCTGTTAAGTATTGTTGTCTTAATTACCTTTTTCGGTTGCATTTTTTATTAGTGTGACGTCGAGTGAATACAGTTAAATATTTGCTTCAATAGATAGCATTTTTTAATATAGTTTAATGCATATAGTTAATGCATATAGTTTAATGCATATAAACCAATATAGTTTAATGCATATAAATTGTAACTAATATTTTTTAGTAGATTTAACTATATTCGCTAACTTACATATGTATATATTTAACATTATTAGGATTTCGCACAAACCTTTTAAAGATTTTGGGGAAAAAACATTAATTCAGCGTTCACTTTATTTTTCGTAAACATTAATAGTTTAGATTTTTCAAAAAATTAAATAACTAGGAATTTTTGACTACCCGAAGGAAAATAAATTCTAATTCCAATTTAACTTTTAATCTAGTAAATATGCAAAGTTACACAAACTTTAAAATTTTTCTTAATATAAACAAATATTATTTTAAGATCATTTCTTTTAAATATTAATACACGAAAGAAATGATTGCGCTTTTAGTGCATGTAACTTTAATCATAAAAATTTAAATATTTATCACTTTCAAATGAAAATGACAATGATAAACCTTTCTTTAATATTTTTCAGTTTATAATTAGAGACATACAATTAACTAGAAACTTCAGTATGAAAATAGAAATGAATATCTAGCAATAAGGTTATCATTTTTATTAAAAAATTAATATTTTAGGTTAATTATAAACGTACTAATATTTTTAGACTAGCGAAATATCCCTTTTTTAGAAAATACTTTTCTGGTTTAATTTTCAATTATTTTTTTAAATATAACTTATTCTTTTTTAAATAAAAATTATTCTCAACTGTAAAAACGAGGGGTTTGCTTTTTGACTATTTTATTTGAATTTAACAATTTAAAAAAAAATTAAGATTTGTTTTACATTTAGAAGTATATTTTATCAAAATAAATTCGAAATATTTATATATATTTATTATTAGTAATAATTTGAAAAATAAAACCAAAACATTTAGAAGAAAATTGTCTTACTTTTTATTAATATTCCATCTAAATCCAAAAGGCTTTAAAAACATAAGCAATACTTCGCATGAGTTTTGTGACACTGTATGGAATGAATCAGAATTTTGAACCTCAATCTCTTACCTCTGGGGTATTTCCATGAATACGTGATTTATGTGAAAGCAGAATGTCATGTTCAAATATGAATCTAAGAGCAGTGTTAATGAATTTACTTTATTCATATCGTATATACTTAATTTAAAATATAATTAATTTAATGCGTATTTAATAAGGGATTTAATTTATATGGTGCGTTATTAATTAAAATCTAAATATAATTGGATCTTTTTCAGTCTTATTTAATAGAAAAGGAATACTTTTCAAATTTGGTGATATTTTTTATAAACATTTTTAATATGCAACTAAGATATTAGAATGATTTTTTAAACTAATTATTAATGTGTAATTAACAATTCCCTATTGATTTTTCAAAATTAATATATAATTGAAATTGTGGCTTTTTTTTCATTTCAAATTATTTTAAAAATAGAAAAGCAATTCTTTTCAAATTTATTCAGAAACATGCAAGTTATTATTAGCTTGGAAATTGCAGCTGAATTAAAAATTGACTTCTCACATAGAATTAGACTTCTGCTAAATCTGCTAAGGTCTCTTATATAATTGCAATTAGCACATTTCCTCTAATTAGTTTTTATTAATATGCGTTTATTAATTATTAATTAATTAAAAATTAATAACTAATTAGAAAAATAATTTATTAAGTCTAATAATTAATAATTAATTTAATAAACGCATATTTATAAAAACTAATTAGAGGAAATGTGCTAATTGCAATTAGATAAGAGACCTTTTAATTATGAAATTTAGAATAGGTACCACTAATCACGTGATATACGTCACGCGACCTGTGACGTGAGCAATGACGCCACACAGATCTTGTGATAACCTAATCAGTGATAAGATTAGCTGATAAGGACTTAGAATTATTCATTTCGCTACGAGTTTTTGTACAAGATGGTTGTGTGTTGAACTAGCTGCCGTATTAGATAAGTATAATTTTGCATGTTTTTATTGTAATAGTATTTAATAGTTTTAATAAATTTTAAAACAATAATTTATGTTAGTAAGAAAACTGAAAAGTATAATTTTATATTTCATGACACTAAGTTTAACTAAAAATAGTAAAAGGTTTGTTAGACACATTAATTTTTATGTTTAATCCAAAAAGATATTTTTAAGTCTGAATATTACTAACCCTATTTAGCATAAAAATATTGCAAAGTACTTATATTGCAAACTTGTGAAAAATAGTGATTATTTAATTAAAATATTTTGTGTTCTAATATGCATGTTTTGAAATAAAAAGAGTGAAAACTATCTCAATTAAAAGCATGTTTTTTAATCGTAGCAAACTCTTTGGATATATTTCAGAAAACTGTGTTGAGCGATAACCAAACATGTCAATTATTTTAAGAAACCTATGAAAATTATTAAGTTTGTATAGTGAAAACAAGTTATCACGTTATTTTTACAAGTAAAATTAGTAATGACATGTTAGTAGCTTGTTTAGCAATGTCACATAAAAGGTATAATTTAAGTTAGGATATAACCTATTTGATTAGTCACTGTTTTATTCGATTGAAAATGTGGACTCTAGTTTATTAAAATGTTTGCGCATGTAGATAAAAGGATTTGGGTTGTTATGATAATCATATAGTTGTTTGAAAAGAAGTTGGTTTATTGTGTTAATAAATGATAGCTAGGATAAATAACTGAAATGTGTTCACAGTAAAAGCATAAAACATTAAAATTAACAAACATATGTATATGCATATTCAAAAAAGTATAAATTGACTAACTTGGAAATAGCATTGAAATATTTAAAACATTTGTCATGTTAACATATGTATAAAAAACATATATATTTATTTAATTTGTAATTAAATAAGAAATCATTTTTAAACATTTGATTTTTTTTTCAAAACATAGCTCAAATGCATGTATGTACATAGCTATGTATTAAAATTTGTTGACTTTAAAATATAAATGAAGCATTTTTAATAATTTTCAAAGCATTTTTATAAGTTGTTCAAATCTTTAATATTGTCTTGTAATATTTTTATTTTAAATAAATTATTATTAACTTTTAATTTGTGAACCTTTTAAATCCCCCCCCCCCCATTTATAAATACACACACACACACATATAAAAGCACATATACTTATCTACCCTATATAGAAAAAATCCTAACTTTGAATTGCTTTGCGTTGGATTAAGTTAATGTTAAATGACAAAGTTAAGTGTAGTGCATTATATATTTATTGCTAAAATTGTATACAAAAAGCTAAATATTCTAATGAAAGAGTCTTTCATTCTTAAAAAGCTTGGCGAGATATGTCGAAATATCATTAAATTTGATTATTGAGAAGTGTTTTTGTAACATGTGAGTGTAAAAGTATAAGCTTGTTAGGTGATATTCAATAATTTTTCTTCGTTTTGAAATATAAAAATTATCGAATGTTATCTAATACAGTTAAATTTATTATGGGATTTAGTTAGAATTTATATTCATTAAACTAATAAAATTAATATATCGTTTGTATAACGTATTCATAATGGAGGTATGCGTTACCTCCCCATGAATCATTTAGATAAGCAAGAGGGATTTTTCGTTGAAGTAACTTGTGTGCTAACTATCTAATATGTGTATAGCCTGCTTGTGACATGTAAATATGCTTTACGAAAAAATGAAATAAGGTTATGCCTTTCCTTTTTATAAATGAGTTTGCAAATGTTTTATCTTAATATACAGGGTGTCCGGTCTCAACGGTGTCCAATGGCTAATTCCTAAACATTTAGTCATAGACATATACAAAAATGTTTTAAATCAGGTAAAGAAATATTTTAAAAGCGATTTGGGTCAATAAAAACATTTCTTAAAAATTACGAAATTTAAATTTTTATACGGTCCCCCGGTCCTATAAGTTATATTTAGTAAAATTTTCCTTTTACACTGACAAGTAATACAAAAAAGTCCTGTTATTCTACGATTAAAATTGACCGAGTAATAGCTGTTTAAAGTTGGAGCGTATTTTTTGCTGCAAATTGGGGGTCATTCACACATTTAGTCGAAATATAAGTTCGTCAGATATAAAAAATGTTTGGGAGTAAAATTAACATTGCAATATAAATTTGAAATCTTTAATCATTCTGGCATATTAATGGAAAATATACAATTTGTAATAAACATTTAAGAAGAAAGAAAAAACAGAATTTTTGTTAAATAAAATTATGCTAAATTAACAGCCTCAATTCTTTAGAAAATGATACGTATTTTAAAATATTATCAGATTGCACAAGCCTGCAAAAGTTGGGTTATGTCATGTCTTTTAGCTTTTGATAATTGTCGCAAAATTGTAAATTTCAAAGTTAAGAAGTTCAATGTTAAAATTGAATTTCCTCCCCCATCTCATCGGACCATTCAGCTGTTTAGCTGTAGGAATCCCAGGATAAGCAAAAATATCAAATAAATTTTTTAATAAAATAAAATAAAATAAAATAAAATAAAAAATGTTTTACATATTTTTTATAGTGTGAGATTTTCGCTATATTTTAACTTACACATTTGCGATTTGCAAAAAAATTCTAACGTGATGGTTAAAAATGAAGGTCATTTTCAGATTCAGTGCTAAAAAGTGCGTAAAAATCAATTATCAAAAGTTAAAAAACACAACCAACTCCTCTACTTTACAGTATTTGATTTTTGTTATTCTTTAAATTTGAAAATTTATGATTTCCGAAATATCCTGACATGATGGTAAAAAATTAAGGTAATTTTCAGATTTAGTGCTAAAAAATACATAAAAGTTAAAAAAAAACCTACAATCGCAGTCTTGTATTATCTTATCTAAAACTTTTTCTTAAACTCCTTGGGAGAAATCTATCCGAAATTTTTCGTGTTATCCTGTAAAATAAGTATAAATGCTAACCACCGAAAATCTTAATAATATTAGATTGTTATCGGATTTGCGCCAGTATGTAAAATGCAATCTCGATCGGATATTTAAAAGTAGGTTAAAGTTCGAGTACAAATTTTGAACTGGAAAAACATACATACGATTGTTGAAGTAACATAAAAACTTATAAAAAAAAAACATAATTTTTGTTAAAAGAAATCATAAGAGAAACAGTCTCAAATCCTGACAAAATAAAACATATGTTATTTTAGCCAATTTGAGACTTAATCATAATACTTGTAGAATTTTTTTTTTCAAATCGCAGATACACATGAAGTAAGATCTTCGAATACTTTTAACACTTGGTATATGATCCCTCAAAGCGAAGCCGAACTCATTTGTTTTCAGAGTAGAAAAGTGGCGTAAGTCATGCATTTTTAAAGTTTTATAACTCGCTCAATTTTAGCGTTTTATGAATGGGACTTTTTTTTGTCTTACTTGTCAGTGTAATAGGAAAAAATTACTAAATATAACTTATAGGACCGGGGGACCATATAAAAATTTAAATTTCGTAATTTTTTAAGAAATGTTTTTATTGACCCAAATCGCTTTTAAAATGTTTCTTTACCTGATTTAAAACATTTTTGTAATTGGAACTATATGTCTATGACTAACGGTTTAGGAATTAGCCATTGGACACCGTTGAGACAGGACACCCTGTATATTTTATTTAGTGGTGTAATATGTGAGACGAAAAATTTATAAATGCATGTTTTTTTTTCCCCTACAAAATGAGTAGAGTTTTCAAAAGACATTTAATTAAAATGTTTCAAATCATGTTAAACCAAGAATGCCTGTAGTGTATATAAATCCTTTATTGGTGAAATGGGAGACTTCGATTTTTTTTATGTTCTCCCTATAAAAGTTCTCAAAAGGTTTTAAATTTGAAGGAGTCGCACTGAAAAAAGACACATATTAATTTAAAAATATTAAACGAAAGGTTTACCTGTCATTATTGTTTACATTAAAAAGTGATAAATATTTATTTGAAAATAAAGTAAGTGGTGGGAGACATATGTTTAATAATAATTAACTTATTAAAAATTTTATTATGATAAGTTCTTTTTTTTCTAATACAATTAACAAATTTTACACAAATTAAATTTTCATATGATAAGTTTTTATTCTAATACAATCACTAAAGCTTTTTTCCATGTGAGAAAATTTTACAGGTAAAATTTGCAAGTATATAACTTTTTCAATGTGAGAAGTAAACTTTTAAGTGAGAAATATTTTCGTTGAAAATTTAGCAAAAGTCTAATTCTATGTGAGAAGTCAATTTTTAATTCAGCTGCAATTTCCAAGCTAATAATAACTTGCATGTTTCTGAATAAATTTGAAAAGAATTGCTTTTCTATTTTTAAAATAATTTGAAATGAAAAAAAAAAAAGCCACAATTTCAATTATATATTAAATTTGAAAAATCAATAGGGAATTGTTAATTACACATTAATTAGTTTAAAAAATCATTCTAATATCTTAGTTGCATATTAAAAATGTTTATAAAAAATATCACCAAATTTGAAAAGTATTCCTCTTCTATTAAATAAGACTGAAAAAGATCCAATTATATTCAGATTTTAATCAATAACGCACCATATAAATTAAATCCCTTATTAAATACGCATTAAATTAATTATATCTTAAATTAAGTATATACGATATGTATAAAGTAAATTCATTAACACTGTTCTTAGATTCATATTTGAACATGACATTCTGCTTATCCCATGAATCACGTATTCATGGAAATTACCCCAGAGATAAGAGATTGAGGTTCAAAATTCTGATTCATTCCATACAGTGTCACAAAACTCATGCGAAGTATTGCTTATGTTTTTAAAGCCTTTTGGATTTAGATTGAATATTAATAAAAAGTAAGTCAATTTTCTTCTAAATGTTTTGGTTTTATTTTTCAAATTATTACTAATAATATTTATATATAAATATTTCGAATTTATTTTGATAAAATATACTTCTAAATGTAAAACAAATCTTACATTTTTTTAATTGTTAAATTCAAATAAAATAGTCAAAAAGCAAACCCCTAGTTTTTACAGTTGAGAATAATTTTTAAAAGTTATATTTAAAAAATAATTGAAAATTAAAACAGAAAAAGTATTTTCTAAAAAAGGGATATTTCGCTAGTATAAAAATAAAAATATTAGTACGTTTATAATTAACCTAAAATATTAATTTTTTAATAAAAATGATAACCTTATTGCTAGATATTCATTTCTATTTTCATACTGAAGTTTCTAGATAATTGTATGTCTCTAATTATAAACTGAAAAATATTAAAGAAAGGTTTATCATTGTCATTTTCATTCGAAAGTGATAAATATTTAAATTTTTATGATTAAAGTTATATGCACTAAAAGCGCAACCATTTCTTTCGTGTATTAATATTTAAAAAAATGATCTTAAAATAATATTTGTTTATATTAAGAAAAATTTTAAAGTTTGTGTAACTTTGCATATTTACTAGATTAAGGGTGTATTCCGACCCAAACTGCTTATTTTCTGATTCATTTTAAAATTCATTTTTGTTCTCAAACGCATCAAACTGGGAAATTCTCTTATTTAGAAACTATATGATGTGCCGTGCTTCTTAATTTTTTGATAAATGCAGAAAATACTGTAAAAAAACACTGTCAAAGTTGACGTTTTGAACCGAATTTTCCGAAGCGGGCGATCTGGAAATGAAAAAGATGGTCATACTGAGAAAATAATTGTTTAAAAATAAATTCTAATTAATTGAGCTGAAAATGAAATCACACGGCATGTTAAACATGTCTTCAGAAATCACCCCAGCAAGTTTCATGATTTTACTTTTAAAAATGAGTCTGAAAATGTCTCAGAAAATTTCGAGCTGTTGAGGGTGGAAAAATATTTTTTCGAATACACCCTTAAAAGTTAAATGGGAATTAGAATTTAATTTCCTTCGGGTAGTCAAAAATTCCTAGTTATTTAATTTTTTGAAAAATCTATACTATTAATGTTTACGAAAAATAAAGTGAACGCTGAATTAACGTTTTTTTCCCAAAATCTTTAAAAGGTTTGTGCGAAATCTTAATAATGTTAAATGTATACATATGTAAGTTAAATCTACTAAAAAATATTAGTTACAATTTATATGCATTAAACTATATTGGTTAGGATAAAACATGATCTCTATTACGTAACGTGTTAACTTAGCTTAATTTGAACAAGATTTAAATTTCAAAATGCATGTCTAATGTTCACTACGCAGAATTATTTTTTCAAAGAGTGTTACTAACATTACTATTTATTAAAACCTTCTGCTAAACTTCATGTTTACGAAAGAAAACTAACTTATTCGCGATGACTCATTCATGACGTGATGAGTATTCCCGCAGTTAATGAATCAATTAAAAAAGTATCCGTTTTGAAAGGTCTAATTATGTAATAGTTAAATCCTAAATAAATGTGAAGCATGCATTAAATTGCTAAAAAAGTATTAATAAATATTCCAATTTTATTTAAAATAAATCCATGAGAAAAAATGGCCCCCAATTTGATATAAATTCTATATTAATAAAATCATTTAAAAATTGTGATGCAATATTAAATCTTAATTATTCATTAAATTCGTTTTGAGTGACGTAGTGTTAAATCTTAATTATACATTTATTCATTAAATTCGTTTTAAGTGAGGTAATGTTAAATTATACGTTCATAAATTAAATTTGTTATGAGTGAGGTAATAAAAAATCTTAATTATGCGTTTATAAATTAAATTCGTTTTTAAGTGAGGTAATAAAAAATCTTAAATTAATTATGCATTCGTTTATTCGCTATGAATAACACAATATTAAATTAATGTTGAAATAACATGAGTCAATCATTAATAGTGTTTTTAATTTTAAACCCTGAAAGAAAAAAAAAGATCCAATTACGCTACACATTAATTTATAACTCTTAAAAGCTAATCTTAATTTATGCCCCCCATTAGTCAATCGTAATTAAAATCTAATATCGTTTAATCCACAGTGTTTGGGAAAAACCCTTATCTAGATAAAGTGAGTTACTTCTGAGTGTTTGCAAGATAACGACAATTCAGTATAGTGGACATTGTCACACGCGTTTCTCGAGGTTCCAAGATTTTACCTCTGTCGAAAAATATTAAAGTAAGTGTGTTTTCTTTTTCAAAAATGTATGTAACATGAAATAGTGTTTAAAACTAAGGCATTGAGTAGTTTTATTCTAAAAAGCGCAGTTATTAACGTAAATTTGCAAAAAGTACGTTTTTTTCCAAAATCTTATTAAAAATTCAAAGTGTTTTAATAAAAAAGTTCAAAAGGTATAAAAGCTTAAAAAGTATATATTCAAAAAATCGATTTTCTAGTTTTAAAAAATAGATCTAGATAATTTAAAATGCCACTGTTTAAAAATATATTAATTTTCAAAAACATGCCTCAATAAAATTTAAAGGGACATTGATAATTCAAACGTACCATTTAATAGGTAACCCTGTATTTTACAAATATATATATATATATTCATTTAGGGGGAGGGGGGTAAATTTCCTTATACCTAAATAAAGGACACTCCATATTTTTCTCAAAATATATTTTCATATAGATTAAACAATACATACATACAAACCTAAAAATTGCATAACAAATCGCAAACCAAAAACCGATATCCTTAAAAATATCTTACCAATTTCTATTTTTGACTAAAACTGCGAAAAAAATATCCACTAATCTAACACGTATATTCAGTAAAAAAATTCTAAAGCTTACTAGTACTATTTAAAAGGTTGGTCGATTTTGAGAGCCAATTATCTACACTAGGGATGTAGTGGGTAGTGCTCTTCGTGCGGGGTCTTTCTAAGGGAACCTAACTCGAATTTACGCATGCAAATCCATGGTTCGAAGAAAACCACGTAAACTCCGAACGATTTGGCCAACGGGCGCGATTGGGATCGAACCCAGCACTTCACCTCTACCAGCTTCGAGAGCATAACCTCTCAGCCACTGGTGGGGCAGTACTATTTAAAAATTCGCAGATATAAATTTTAACACTAAATGACAAAAATTTTCATGCGGCCTCATTCATAATTTCAATAATACTAAATATTCGAGCGCATACGTCACTAAATTGAATCGCGTAAAGTCCTCTCATCCAATTTATGTTTAAAGTTCCATTTTTATCTAAAAAATTTGCATTAAAAAATATTTAAAAGTCTCCCAATTAAAATTTTTAATTAATGTTTAAAATTCGATTGCCAATAAAAAATCGCGAAAAAGAAAAAAATATTTTTAAGTTCTCAAATTAATATTAAAAATCACCACTAGTAATAACTCTAACACAAAAATTGCGCCCCTAAAAAAATAAATGTCCGAAAAAAAAAATCTTTCTCAAAAATTACTCCCAATTAAAATTTCTAAATTAATTTTTTAAAAGTACAAATAACCCCGAAAAAAGTTAAAGTCCCCCAATTAAAATTTCTTAATTATCATTAATGAAAAAATCAAACTCAAAATAACCCCTCGTACTGTAGTACGACTAAAAGAAAAATCTGTCTCACAAAAAAATTCAATCTTCAAAATTTATTCGAAAAACGTTAAAGTCCCTCAAGTAAAATTTCTTAATTATCATTAGAAAAAAAAATTAAACTCAAAATAACCCCTCGTACTAGAATGACGCATAACCTTGACCCCGCCTCCAAGAGTACGCCGCATGACCTTCACCTACGCCGCATAACCTTCAAACAGCATACAGAGGTCATTCAAGGTCACGCCGCGTGAACCGGCCTAGAACCGGCAAAATATAACTACTAACTAGTAGTAATTGTTTTCCTAAATTTATTATGGAATAATAAGAAAGAATGTGTTATATATTCAGGAATTTCTAATTTGGTCCACATGTAGAAAAATCAGACTGTATTACATGTAAGGTACCTCCAGATGTGATTGTTCTGACTGAGATATCGAAAGTGTATCTAGGCGTCCTTTCTACCTGCAATTTGCATGGAACCACTGTCTTGTTTATATAAGTAGATTTTCATAAACACATTAGTCGATATGAGGTATGAAAAAGTGAAAAACGCATTTCGAAATATTTAAAGGGTTTATGCTTTTACAAATATTTTAAGAGCAGGATCGGAAGTTAACCGGTATTTTTTAATGAAACGCTTCAATAGCCGTTCATTTGTCTCTAGATTTGGAATTTGTCTTTGTGGTTCTGAATGGCAACATTTGGTTTGTTTATATCTGATTATCCGTTGTCTAATAATAGCTAGTTATCCGTTATTTTTAATTAAAAACATAAAACATTATAATTGGATAGTTTATCAAGGTTTTAGAGAAAAAGAAAAAGAACAGATGTGATAAAAAGCAATTTCCACAAGTTGTACAATTTGTATAACTTACGGAATCTAAAATACTTACGCCTAACATGACCGCGATAAGATGCTCTTCTCGAGGATGAGTAAGAACCGGAATCGTCACCTCACTTGCGTATTATAAAAATAGATACTTAGTCTAGTAGTGAGTATAACAGTAATATAGTGTAGTTTTTATGGTTACAGTCATTCTTTGCTTAAATTCAAACCACATTTGTTGGGCGGTAAAGGTTCTAATTCTTTTCATAGAGGTGTTAGAAAGAAAGAAAGAGAAAAAAAATAAAAAGTTGTTGTCGCTTTTCCAGACGGAAGAAGGATATGTATGTTTGCAAGTTTGTTTTGCATCTGTCGTTTGACTTTCAATTTAGAAAGAGTATTGTCGTAAAATGTGATGGAGAATGGAGGTAATAAAGAATCATGTGCCATCTGTTTAATGACTGTCTTTCCTTTTCAATTACTTTTTGGCACATTTAATGCTATTTTACGCCGAATGAGATGGCAATAGTTAAGTGCAGGGCTTCGATACGTAACCATTTTGTTTCCCATTATCGTTCCGATTCAGTTAAAGTAAAATATATTGCTTCAGTTCCTGTTTTAGATTGCTCAAATATTTTACACAATTTAGATTGTATTACTACACACTATATGGCCAAAGGTGACCGGTCACTTGTGATTTTAGACGTTTTGTTAAATATCTAGAAAAATACATGGAGAATTAACCTGAAGCTGCAGGTGTGTAAACAGTATAGTATAGGTCATATATTTCCGCGAAGATTTTTTCCCGAAACCCCATAGGAAACCTTCAGCAAATTGAAAAAGAACGAATATCTTTTGGATAACCCTGTAAAAACTAATGTAGTAAAAGGTTCAAACGCGAGATTATTAATAAGTGGCTTATTGTAATATACTGTGTTCATTTTTATGAGGATAGCATGTATACTTGTCGAGAAATTAAGGTTTTTATAAAAACAGTCCCAAATTTCGCCAAGTTTTTTGCTTATAATTTGCAGAGTTCTTAATATAAAAAAAAGTTATTTTCAGAAAATATGACAAACAACATTGTACACAATACACTGCAATCAGAGTTAAAAAATAATAAAAATTGGATGAAAAATGAGCAGGTTTACTAAAAAATGTTTCACTGCGCATGCGCGAACGCAATCAAAATATAATATGCATAATTATTAGCTAAGTATATACAGCAACTTTTGTGAAAGTCTCAAAATCCTAGCTTGAAAATTTTAAAACTTATCGT
Organism: Maratus speciosus; assembly: GCA_963932465.1. Taxonomy (NCBI): domain Eukaryota; kingdom Metazoa; phylum Arthropoda; class Arachnida; order Araneae; family Salticidae; genus Maratus; species Maratus speciosus. Next base: position 526,049,257 of record OZ010788.1, read on the forward strand.
CGATAGAATATGCTCGAAATCCGCTGTTCCTAAAATAACCTGAAAAAGTAGACTCGCCACATTTTTTGCGTTCAAATTTTAAAATCAAATAATTAAACTAGAAAATAATAAAATTCAAAAGTCAGAATTTCTTAGAACGTCTTTATGGGCCGCACTGAAAATTGAGGCGTCTTAAATTCAGACACATAGGTGACTGAAAAAATTTTTAAGTCGTTAAGTGTCTGAATCTGAAAATTCAGACATAAAAGATGTCTTAATAAGGCACATAAGTGTCTTACTATGATCATGGTATAAACGAACTGAGAAAAATGTCTGAATAATGAGGAAAAGTCTTAATTTAAGACGTTTCCTGATATTTTTATGTTTCCGTAGTAGCCACAAAAGTTGCGCATGCGTTTTAGATTTCTTGCATTCGAACTTGATATTCGTTGTAATTAACACTGAATATTTGTCTTTATGTGTAATTCTCTGTGTAGATTTTAATTAATAATTTATTTTGACTGGATTCATTTTTTGTGGATATGAAGTCTGTGATTTTAATTCGTATCGACTTAGTGATAATTCGTATAAATTTATATCCTATAATATAGAGTTATTCGTATTCGTCTCATCAAAGCTTGGTAAACAGAACTTTTGTCTCGCAAGTTATGTTTTTTGGATATTTTTTTTCTTTTACAATAATTAACAGGATATATGAAGGGATTTTCTTTTAGAAAGTTGCAAATCTTTCTTCCTTTTATTCACTGTGACAGTTTTTAAAATTTGAAATCGAGGATTTTCCATGCTGATTTTGACAGCGTTTCAAGTAAGTGGGATCGTTTTGTTGACATTTTGTTTATAGTACTACAAAAAATATTGCATAAAACCAAATGCAATTTAATTTCGAATCTGTTTGCGAAAAAAAGCACTAATTCTAGAAATATATATTCGAATACAAATTATAAAAAATAGGTTGAAAATTTCGTGGAAATAATTTTTTTTTAATCCATTCGAAGAAAATTTAGATACAGATCATTTTTACAATACTGCAGGTCTGCCACAAGTGACTATTTTTATAATCCGTTCGCACCACTATTTTTAAAAAATACAATTTTTAATATATTTCTCTTGCAAATGTTGTTAAAGCTTATGTAAAGGATTTTTGTTTTAAAAAAGTGGTGCAAAATAGAATTAAAAAATAGTCGCCTGTGGCAGCCCTGATATTGCTACAGCGAAGCTCGTCTCTCCTGGCGTAAATGAATTCCTATTAACTGTTAAAGAAAATGGGAATGCTTTGAGAGAACAATTCATTAATGAATTATGAATGTATAACTAACTGCTTATGCGGATATATTTGCGAAACATATAAAAAAAAAATCCTATACTAAATTTTGCTGTTGTACCAAAATAAAGTGATTCTTAATAATACATTTGTGTAGTTAAGGATTCAAAGAGATATATTTGGAATGAACCGCTTCGATGTTCGATGTAACACACACTTGAATTACTTATCGCTTTTCTGTTTTTCTCCACACGATGAGAAACATGGAGGTCCGGGACACATTTTAAAATAATTTTTATTTATCGACTTAAAATTTTGAAATTTTTTGTGATTGTTAACGATGTTATTTGTAAATAAAATCACATGATAAAACTTCTCATAATTAAAAAAAAATAAATTAAAATCTATTTAAAAAGTGGGGTAATTTAAAATCGTTATAACTCGAAATATTATTTATAGAATTTCCCTTTTTTCATTTAAATAAACAGAAATATATAAGTTTTATTTTTTATTCAACATTTTAAAAAATATTAATTTAAATAAAAATTTAAAATATTTAAAGTAAAAAAAAAAAAAAAAAAAAAAAAAAAAAGTAATTAAAAAAAAAAAAATCACATTTTCAAAAGTAAATATTTTTTTCAAATTTCCTGAATGAAAATTTAAGTAAAACAATTCAAAAAGGCATGTTTCAAGTTTGAACCGTTTATCTTTAATGGTTCTCGAGTTATAGCAATTTAAGTACTAGAAATGGTGAAAAAGCCAATCATGAAGGAAAACGCATTTTCACAAGAAGTTGTTTCCACGATAACCATTTCTTGAGAGCTAGATTTTGAAAAGAAACCAAAACGAAAAAAATAATATATAAAACATTAGTTAGGGAACAGCCCGTACCGCTGGCTAAAGATTTTGCAGCTCACTTAGTCCGAATCTCGACAGCTTCTGCTCTCGTTCTCACAGTAAAATTAAATAGCTCATCGAAATCTATTGTTCGGTGATTGCGGTTTCTCTTCAAGAGCCTCACTGAGAAATCTGCCTAGCTTTGCGGAACAAAGTTCAATTCCTGTCACCTGTAATGTGGAGTTCTTCACATTAATAATGTCAATGATGATAGATTTTATTAATTTGGGAGTACTTTTAAGTCTAAAAAATTTAATGACAATTAAAAAAAATAAAATAAAAATTTTAATTCACAAAACATACCATCTTGTCCAGCCGAATTACAACAGGATTCCTTACGAGCGCGTTATGCTCACTAAATTTTGGAGGAATACTTACATGAAAGATCCTTCTCTATTATTACCAGATGATTGTAGTTGGTCTAGAGGCACGGAAATTAATATGATTTCATTTGGTTTCTTGGTGATCAGTTGACATCAACAATTGCTGATGTTATCCATCAAGGTAAACATTGATTTTGGAATTAAAAAAGTACATAACAAATTGAATGTTTTTTATCATTTTCTTTCTCTACAGAAAACCAAATGATGGAAGGCATTAACATAGCCACATAGTCTAACGACATTGTTGATGATAATGCAACAGTGACGACAACGAAGACCCTGAAAATGTATTTACATGCGAAACAATTTTGGAATAATAATGTCTTAAGCTAAGTCGTTTATTACCTCATCTTTTTTCATAACAACAACAACAAAAAATATAGTTTTTAAATACCCAAAATAAAGTGTTGTATTAACGTTTCCTAGCAACCTATTATTGCTAATTTATTAGATTATTTTATACGCTAACTACGATGCAATTTAATGCTATTAAATAAATTAATTTTATTTTTTCCTATTTGATTCTGGCCGCTAGTTTGCTATCGGTCATGCTTTTCTAATAGCCTCGCGCATTTATCTGCCAGATTTAAATTTGTCTGGCTTTAATTTAGAAACGAATTGCTGTCTGGCAAATTAATTATAGGTTGTCTGGATTCAAATCATAACACATTAAAATTTCAACTTTGGTAAAAATACTTGAAGATAATGTATTTTTTGCCTATAAATTAGAGTCCGGCAAGGTCTTAACAACATTAAAAACGTCTGGCGACGAAGGATTAATAACAAGAAGTTATCAGAAATAAATGTTATAAATAAAAGTCATGCTATTATAGTGTAATTTTGTAATTTTTTCAACTGCGTAGCCTCTACTCACCCAGGGTCAAAGGTAAACGCAACGCCTCCATCCAACCTAGAGGTCTGCACGGGCCCGAGCTTGGCCCGAGGCCCGTACCCGGGCCTCGTAATCCCCGTAACCGGACCCCATAATCGGGCCCACCGGCCCGATATAAGAATTCAAGCGAAGCAGATAAAATACGAGCTACTTTCAATGAATATGATTTTCACGAGACGTATAAAAGTGCGTCATGAGCCGATGCGAGTTTAACAACATCAATACAGAAATGTAACATGTCCATCGAAGAGATCGGCATCGTACAGTTACAAGATGTCTGATTCCGAGTTTAATTTTTTTCAGCAAACTCGTGCCGGGACGGAACTGGTCTTAATCGATCTCAGGATGTGTAGGACAGTCATTATGTTTTGTAGTATTAGTAGTGATAATGAACTTCTCTTAACAGTATCTTTGGAAATATACCTTAAGGTGGTTCTCATATTCACTGCTCAACAATGCGAAACTTCCAGACACATTTTCTGACTCATTTTTAACTATAAAGGCATAAAATTGACAGGCCTAACTATTGAAGGCAATTGGAAACGAATAGCTTTTTCCATATTTGATCCGACAGAGATAACAGACATTCTTGTCACGTGACTGTACGTTCTTCTTCTTTCCTGTGCTATCTCTTCCGGAAATTCGATTCAAAACACTAACTTTGGCAGTATTTTCAGAAAGATATATTGCTTTTAATTATGAAAAAAAAAAAACCGACATTTACATAGCTTCTGAATAAGAATACCTGCCAATCTTACGCGTTTCCGAAAAGAAATGAATTCATAAATGTGTCGAAATGCAGCTCCTTTGGATTTGACAAAAGCCTTAAAAATAAGAAAGATATTTTCACAAATCTACTTTTTATTATACAGCTTCAAAAGTTATCATGTTTTTAATCTTTTATTCTGAACTACATTAATCTTTTAATGAATAGTTATTTGAATTTTGAAATGTCTGTAGACACGATGACTAAAACACTGTAAGTAATCGTTAATGTTTACTATTGTGTGTTTTCTGTTTTGCGAACATCATAGTAATCTAAAATATACTGTAAAATGTTCCCATAAATACAGTAAACTCTCTGTAAGGCGGATTCTGTGTAAGACGGAAATCTGTCTAACTCGAAAAAATTTTCAAGTCCCTGCGAATCCATACATATAGAGTAAAATTTGTCTAAGGCGGAATATTGTCTACTGCGGAAATTTTTCTTGGTCCCGATCAATTCCGCCTTAGACAGAGTTTACTGTATGTATGTAGTATTCATTAAAAGAATCTTAATTGTATGTTGAGAAAAAATGGATTTTTTTTGTATAAATTGTGTCGGGCCGGTCCTGTTTTCAGTGAGTTTTGTACGGGCCGGGCCGGGCTCGGGCCGAACTTTCAATTTTTACACCAGGACGGGCCGAGCCAAGATAGCTTTCGTTCGGGCCGGGCCTGGAAATTCCGGCCCGTGCAGACCTCTACTCTAACCACACAGTCCGCGTGCGTACTATTAGAGATCTGCACGGGCCGGCCCGCGGGCCGGTCTCAGGCCGATTTTCACTCACGGCATTCGGGCCGGGCCGGGCTCGGGCTCCACTCTTCTCGGGCCAGGCCGGGCCGGGCCCGGGCCGTACTTTATTTCTGAAGGCTCGGGCTGGGCCGGGCACGGGCCACACTTTATTTCTAAAGGCTCGGGCCGGAACGGGCCTAACTTATTTTTTCTGTACAGAGTCGGGATTGGTTTCATTCCTAGTCTTCACGGGCCAAGCTTTTCAGTCCTAGTTTTGATTCAGTCCATATGAAAAAAATTGTCTCAGCTTGGCCAGATCCATTCAAAGATCAGTCAAATTAGGCCTGGCCCAAAAATTTTTGCAAAAAATGCATACATTTTTAAATTGCCATTATTCTACACTTAAACATTAAAATTTATTATTTTTAAAGAATAGTATATTTCTACGCTTATTAAAATATAGCTAAATTAAAATATAGTAACACGTGTGAAAGGAACCTGCCTATGACGAAAACCTGTTTTAAACTGAAAAACGTGTTGATCCATGCAAAATTAATATACTAATACGTAAGAAAACAATATATGATACATTTACACTTGCTAAGAATGGAACTTGTCTATAACGCATTTTTTTTTTCTTTTCTACGCAATTCCGTCTTAGAAAATTTTACTGTATAGAATTTTTCAGATTTTTGGCATACATGGAATACATGTTTGTTAATATGTGGATTAACAATATTAATGATAACCTAAACATTTACATACAAGAAATAGAGATTCGTTAAAAAAATAAATATCGCAGTCTGTGTCACTTCTTTAAAAATGAAGATTATAAACATGAGAAAAAAAAAGTTAAGATAAATATTTTTGGTCAGAGCTACTTCGTACGAGACAAATTTTTAACCAAATCGACGTAAAAATCAATGTTTTGTAAAAAATTCACTCGGGCCGGGGTTTTTTTTTTTTCTCGGGCCGAGATTTTATCTTTTTTCCGGGTTCGGGCCGGGCTCGGGCCGATATTTTAACTTTTTTCCGGGCCGGGCCGGGTTCGGGCCGAACTTTTAAGATTTTTAGCGGGCCGGGCCGGGCTCGGGCCGAACTTTTAATTTTTTTATCGGGCCGGGCCGAATTTTTTTTCGATGAGTCGGGCCGGGCCCGGGCCTGGAAATTTCGGCCCGTGCAGACCTCTATGTACTATGGCATAAGAAAGGGGGTGTATAGAAAAATGAGTCTTGCTAAAATCACATGTTTTTTGACATTCTTTTAGACTGTTATACTTTTAAATTTTTTCTTCAAAATTACTTGACAAATACAATTAAAAAAACCCTGCTTATAACGAAATCATAGAAAATGTCATGGTTCGGTCAAAATAAATATTATGCAATTATAACTTCTAAGGAAAGAAAAGTAACTTTAACCCAGCCTCGAAAAAAAAAAAAATAAAATAAAATAAAATAAAAAATAAATAAATTAGTCTCAGTTATGGTTTTTATTCTATCAAAAATGAAGGTTTTTACCTATTTTTGTTTCGAAGTCCTGGGTAATTGCTTGATCTACGAGTGTAATTTTCACCGTTTTATATATTTGTTATCGTTTATAACTACTTTAAAACTAATTATTTTAATAATGTAATAATATCACATTGTAAAAGAAAATTTGTAAAGTTCCTAAAGTTTTTCTAGGAAACTGGGATTCCAAGAACTTTTCATGTAACGGCAATAACAAAAATTCCTGTAACAGACGCTGTTACAGGAATTTTTGTTGTTGCCGTTACATAAAAAGTTCTAGGTATCCCAGTTTTCTAGAAAAACTTTAGGAACTTTACAGATTATTTTTTTTTACAGTGAGAAAAATATATTTCTCACTTGTATAAACTCATCCCTAATTGTTCCTTTTCTTTTTCTTTTTTAAAACTAAATGCGTGGCACGAAGCAAGCAGACTATAAGCATGTATGAGATCAGGTAAAATTAAAAAAAAATATTTTTCCACCCTCAATAGCTCGAAATTTTCTGAGACATTTTCAGACTCATTTTTAAAAGTAAAAACATGAAACTTGCTGGGGTGGTTTCTGAAGACATGTTTAACATGCCGTGTGATTTCATTTTCAGCTCAATTAATTAGAATTTGATTTTTAAACAATTATTTTCTCAGTATGACCATTTTTTTCATTCCCAGATCGCCCGCTTCGGAAAATTCGGTTCAAAACGCCAACTTTGACAGCGTTTTTTACAGTATTTTCTGCATTTGTCAAAAAATTAAGAAGCACGGCACATTATATAGTTTCTAAATAAGAGAATTTCCCAGTTTGATGCGTTTGAGAGCAAAAATGAATTTTAAAATGAATCAGAAAATAAGCAGTTTGGATCGGAATACACCCTTAAACTAATGGCAGTGTTCTTTTCAAATTTCTCATTGGCATTTTTTTATTTTTTAAATTTTTTTTCTTTCATTAGGGATATCTGGCCCACCTGGAGAGCTACGCTCGCCAACCCCTGTTGTTACAGGCACTGCAGGCTCTAAAAACACGCTAATTTGCAAATAAATCTCAGATATTCTAGGTACAAATATACTCATGTTAAAATATTAAAATGCAAACGAGAAATTTGAAAAGGACGCTGCCATTGGATTAAGGAATTAAGTTCGTGTTTTTTTTTTTTTTTTTTTTTTTTTTTTTTTTTTTTTTTTTTTTTTTTTAAAGCTGGTTCATTGTCTTTTTTAGGAGCTATAACTGCATATTCTTCAGCGAATATTTGGAACATCACGGTAAATAATTAATAATAATTATTATAGCTATCTCAATTTCTTAAATGGAAACATCTTTTCATCAAGTCCTCTAAAAGACAAATTCATGTAAAATTTCTACTGGTTTTTAAATATCCATAATGTAACGTTTGATTTCTTTCTTTTTTTTTTTTTTTTTTTTAAGACCATTCATCACTAAAATAGAAATATCATGACATATTTTAAACTAATGAAAACACGTCAATTTCTTAAAGAAACCCGTCCCCTGTTAAATTATTTTTTTTCTTTTACACAACTATTTCTCCGATATGTTATTGGGCATATTACATCCGACGAAAAGTAAAAAAATATATTGAAGCATTAGTATTACTTATTCCATTTGTATTCAAAAATTTGCGCGACAAGAATTGAGAATATAAACAAGATATGGCAATGATAGAAATGTTCCGAAGAAAATGACAGGCCATTTATTTTACGTCTCCATGATTAAGTGCCACTCTCCTGCGAAGAAACCGGTTAAAATTGACAGCAGTGAAATCTAATTAAAAGACTAGAGGTCTATCACAAAACGAACAGTTTCTAAAAATGAAAACAAGCCATTGAAGCTTTTTAGCAACCATAAAAAAAAAAAAAAAATCCAGCGGATAAAAAGAAAGCTACAAATTGCGGCAGAAATATTTTGATATACTGCTCTGCGATAAACTACGCTTTTAGCAGTTGCAGCAATTGCACATTTCGTTGTTATAAATAAAAGCTAGTCTGCGATTGAAGAACGGATAAAAAAACGAAAAAAGTATGAAAACTTGAAAGAGTGCCTCCTTCACTTAAATTTATGTACCGCACTCTTTGTGTTGCTTAGCTTCTCGGCTCCTTTATATGTCAGGGAGGTGTGTCAGTGTTCTTAATAGCTGACAGCTGCTTAAAATTAATAGCCGCCATTTACATCGTCTGTCTGCGTTTGCGCATTCCCGACGCGCAGTTGCCAGGTTCGTCCAAAAACGATCTGCCATGTTTTCACTTCATGCTTTTGTTCTAACTTTCATTGTGGCGTTGGCACTAGAGCACAATTTATATTAATGAAACAGCACCAAGGGCGGCACAATGGGTTGTATCTTCACTTATTGTTTTTCTTTCCTAGCGTTTAAAATTATTTCTTTTCGGAAATAATATGTCAGGGACTTCACAGAACCTTGAAAGGTCCATTTGTACGTTATCTCAATGATTTGATTGCTGAGTAAAGATATTTTGTTTATATATTTTGATATATGGATAACGATAGAAGTAAGTAAGAAAAATTGAACCCGGCGGAAATCTAAAATTTTTTTATGATTAAATTTTATTTTGATGAATGTGCTATGTTTTTAAAGCCGCAATGAAAATAAATTTGAGAAATGTTGTTCAAATCTCTAATTTTTACTTTCGTAGCCGGTTTGTATTGAGTTCGAGAATTAAACTTTCTTTTGTTACTGAATTTTCAGTAAGTTACTATAAAATCAAGATGGTCATTACATTTATATTTATTAAGTTAGATAGGATAAAATGGATTTTATTTTAATCAAAAACATGCATCTACGTGAAGTACGATTATTTTCTTCTACAATTTTTATTTGGACGCCGCAAATTTTGGATTTAAGATAATTATAAAGATGTTCTCAGTGTCTTCTAATCATTTACATAAGTGCAGATTGCAATTAAATTGATTAAATAATAATAATAATATGAGGATTGGGGCAAGAATCATGCAAACTATACTTTTTGCCCGAAATGCAGGCTTGAAATACACAAATGGAATGAGACAGTGTAAGAAAATTATTAGAAAATGAGGAATGCGAATTATGTTAAACATGAAGTGTCTCTGTTTGTACAATTAAAAAAGAGCTATGAGCACAGTATTGTTTTAGAAATGTTTGTTGCTAAATAAAAAGAGAAAAGACGTTAGCAGAAAACACTTGTCGTATTATGATCTCTGAAGTTATTCTACAAGATTCTCGACAGTATACTCACTATCCATGATGTGGTAGCCGTCGAATATCATCCGCTCAATGAGATGTGACTATAGACTCAAGGCGTTGAAAATTTTTCTGGTGATCTAAATCATGTACCGTGCAGTTTCTTTATTTTTACATTATGATCAAAATCAAACAGTGATAAATCATGGGTGAATGGTGATTCAATACATATCCGTTGAGTAGTTCCTCCATGACAGCTGAAGCTGAATGGATCTCTGATCCTGTGCTTCGTGCGATAATCACGTATCGCAATGTCAGCGTCGTATTTCGATGTACTACTACGAACAAGTTGTTAGTCATGTATGTTCATATTTCGATTGTGCAATTTATATGTAATAATAATAGAAAAAAAAAACATAATTGCCATGAGTTATGCCCAACAACCTTCAGGGTAAGGCGGCTAAATACGTGTTCTTGACCACTACTGGTCACCACATGGTACCTTCAGAGTAAAGGTGCCCAAATATGAACCCCTTTTTGTTGATGTAAGTTTTTGATTATTTTCGAACGCTCTTTTTTGATCAGAAAATTATCAGTTGTAGATCAATTTCCTCCCTATAAGATTATGTGATCAAAGTTTGTTAAAATTTAATACTGCTTTTGATTTTTTTTTTTTTTTTATGTGGTGTGTCATTTGCAGATTCCAGCGAAAGGGGTTCTTAATATGGTACACATTGGGTCCCTAATTTGACAAATATTGCCATATTCGGTACCCACACCAAATAATGTCAGAATAAATCAAGATTTCCGAGTGTTAAAATTAAACAACAAATCCCTCTCATTAAATAACTTTATTAGACTAGAATATTTAATCACAAAAAAGTATTTTTCTCGAATATAAAATAAAGCTAGTACAAAGGATCACATAAACAATTTTCTAACTTAAGTCAAAGGTAGGTAACCAAAAATATTCAAATGAGTAGTTATGAAGAAATAAAAGTAAGCAGAAGAAAACAAATAATTGAACTAAAAGTAAAAGAACAAAAACAAAAATAGATAAAATAAAGTTCAAAACATGGAGTGCACAGAAATAAATCAGTTTTCCTCTCCCCACATTTCTCGTGAGACTATCTGATAAAATGGGTGCCTCTAGCCCACTTTCTCCTATGAATAATCAGAGAATTTGATGCACAAAGGGGACACTCAACGTCTTCTTCTGTCTCACTAAACGATTCCGGGATCATGTCAGAGTTTCTGTCGATCAGCGGAAGGTTATCCTCATCGAGGCTATCATCAGACGATTCAATACGAATAGCTTTCTGGGATATTCTCCCTGTCACTTTCTACTCGGCCTTTGAAATGCGATTTTTTTGCTGCAGACTTTCCTGAAACTGATGTTTTACAGGTCGATGGGCTTGTTTCATTGCTGGGAACACTCATTGCCAGTTTTTTCTTAGCCTTCTTGTTCTTCCTTTGCTCTTTAGCAGTTTTGTCATCCTTTTTTTGCTTTAATATCCTCTTGTATGGAGGTGATGTAATATATGAGACTTTCCCTGATCTTGATGACGAAGAAATAGGTCGTGAAGGCACGGATGAGATATTTTTAGGTGACACGAAATTTTGAGTATGTTATACTGTGGTAACAGGGTTCAAACATTTAGTGGAAGAAAGATTCTGATCAGGTAAGGCACTCCATGAGAAATTGATGAAGCCTGAAAAAGAGCACAAATTAAGCACCATTAGAATCGTTAATGTTTAACCCTCCGTCTACCAGACGGGTCCATTGGACCCGACAGGTACATACAAAATATTCATTCAAACCAGAAATTTCTTTAAAATAAACTAAGTATATAAACCAGACAAAAATAAGGTAAATAAATAAGTTAAATAGTTTTAAATAAAAATTCTGGTGTAGAACGTTTTATTAAAACTTGAATAAAATTCCCGGTAGATCTAGGGTTAAAGACTCATCAGTATTATTACTTGGCATGAAGTCAATATCCTTGAAATGTGTTTGTTGCAAGGAAATAGTCCAGTCTTCTTAAAAGCATTGATTGAAGTCAACATTTTCGCAACTCTATTGCATGCCCTTTTACACAATTTACCAACCTGATTGTTTGTCACAAAAACCTTCCAGAGTTGTTCATCAGTCATGTCTCAATCTCTTGGCCGTAGTAACATTTGAGGACCCTATGGCGAGGGGTTTCATCTTGTGAGTTGAGTGAGCAGGCAGTGATACAATAGACACATGATTTTTAATGCCCGTGTCTATTGCATCCCTATTTCGAATGTGGCTTTAGTGGTCATCTAATACTAATAGAACGGAGTTAGAAGTAGTTGGCTTTATTAACGGAATGAAATAGTTTAACCACTTTGAAAAAATATTTCTTTGAACTCGCCCAGAAGGGTGACAAGCCCAAACAATTTCAAGCTGATGTTCCATCCATCAAGTTTAGTCACATATTTTTCCTAGGAAAAATCAATAGAGGACGGACATATATGCTGCGAGCATTCATGCAAGTAATGACAGTCATGAGCCTTCTCTTTCTGAAGAAATTATGGTACAAACACTTTTTTCCCCCTTCAGACTGATAACTTTGCTTCGGTGGCTTTGGACAATCGTTATACCCATCTCATCTGCATTGATCAACCTTTGAGGGTCAACATTATCTTCTCCATTTCTTTTTCGAAAATGTCGAAGAATTCAGAGACGATTTCTCCGGGAAAACTTTTGGCCCTTGGCATTGATAAAGTTTTTGGAGACCTGATTGACAGCTCACGATGCCACTTCATAAATAATCGATATCCCTTTTTGCCTGCAGCTTGCTTTTCTCGGGAAAAAGGGTGCTTCAACTCATTTCGCATCGCAAGCTTAAATGAAAGGCGTCTAATGTCGCAGCTCCTCAACCCGTAAAAACATTTCTCAATTTCGATGACTAGCTCATCTTCAAGATCAGGTGGAAGTACAATCTTTCTCCCTAATTTTGTTCCAATCACTTCTTCTGTTGAACGAGGGTCTTTGACATACCTTGCAAGTGTCCTCTTTAGAACATTATATGTTTTAGATGCCTTTAACTAGCCCATTGTCTTTTCTTTGACAGCAGTCACTGCCTCCGCCATGGCCATCATGTCCCAAGCTTTCCCTTTTTTGGTTGTCTGCTGTTGGTCTGACATCTGAAAGAAAATACGTAAACATAAAGTAAATAGGTAATGCACGAATAAAAGGAAGAGGTCCAAGTATGGCACTATACCCATACTTGGTAGTGCCGTATTGGTAACTCCACATGGACTGATAACATACTGGCTACAGACAAAAACAAAAGGAATTTTAGCCCAAACCAACAGCTGGCATACACTAATATAAATTAAATGAAACTACAGATATGTTCAAACATTTCAAAATCACTTACCTTCCTCGAAAAAGATACCCTTGAAAATGTAACTGTAAAACCTTTCAACACGTGAAAGCACAGATGGTGGAGGATTAATAGAATGATGCGAACGCACTGCACCCTGTAACTTTGAGAACTATTATTTGAGGATTTTTTCACTTTAGTGCGACTTCTCCTTTACAAGATATAAGGTTGTGCCATATTAGGGGACTATACCATATTTGGGCACTTTTACCCCGTAATAACCACTGTAAAAAATACATGCAGTAGGTATTCCTTCAATATTTTCAAATAGGGCAGTAACTGTCTGTCGCATGCAACTTGGGCTGATGATTTATCTGTCGGAAAATATCACCCTCAATGCGATTGTTCGTTGTGAATGCACTTGTTGAGAGTGCCACACAAGGCAGCTTGTTTCCTCAAACAGGCTTTGGAGCAAGTGATTTCATTAGTAGAACAACACAAACAAAATAAACAATACACATCACTGGTGTCACTGGATTTCAGGGGAGCATTTGACAACCTCCCTTGGGACCAAGTGATCCTACCATTGCAAAGACTAGGTATTTCTAAACAACTCATTAATCTTGTCGTTTCCTTCCTTTCGGGTAGGCGAGCTCAGGTGGACTGGATGGCACCATTTTTGTTGTACTTCTTTAGTAAGGGTTGCCCGCAGGGATCGTGTCTGGGTCCTTTTCTTTGGTTGGTTCTGTTGGAGACTCTGTTGGGGACTTTTGATGTACAGGACTGTGAACTGGTGGCATACGCGGATGACGTGATATTACTGATCTGGGCACAGTCGAGACAGCAACTTGAACAAAAAGGTCAGAAAGCTTTAAAATTTATTCAAAATTGGGCAGAAACCAACAAAATAGAAATTTCACATGAAAAATCCTCAACATTAACTTTTGGCAAGCCCAAACACCTTAAGGGGGCATTCCGATCCAAACTGCTTATTTTATGATTCATTTTAAAATTCATTTTTGCTCTCAAACGCATCAAACTTGGAAATTCTCTTATTTAGAAACTATATAATGTGCGGTGCTCCTTAATTTTTTGATAAATGCAGAAAATACTGTAAAAAACGCTGTCAAAGTTGGCGTTTTGAACAGAATTTTCCGAAGCGGGCGATCTGGGAATGAAAAAAATGGTCATACTGAGAAAACAATTGTTTAAAAATCGAATTCTAATTAATTGAGCTGAAAATGAAATCACACGGCATGTTAAACATGTCTTCAGAAATCACCCCAGCAAGTTTCATGTTTTTACTTTTAAAAATGAGTCTGAAAATGTCTCAGAAAATTTCGAGCTGTTGAAGGTGGAAAAATATTTTTTCGAATACACCCTTAAGCGGGGCCCCACATTTAAACTTCAAGATAAATCAATAAAATCAGAAACAACACTAAAATACCTGGGGGTAACATTAGATAAACAATTATCATTTCTCCCACATGTGGCACAAAAGAGAGTAGAAATTGGGAAAATAACTCAAAATCTTTATAAATTTTCATCAATCTCAGGTCGACTCCCTCCGGAATTTTTTAAGATTTGGTACTCAGCGATCTTACAAAGGAAACTGGCCTAAGCGTGTGCTGTCTGGTTTCCGCGTATGGCGCAATATCACGGTCGTCGACATTTGCTCTCGGCACAAAGGAAAGCTTTGTTGCTGATAACGAGAGCATATCGCAATACGTCAACAAATGCTCTGCAGGTCCTCACAGGTCTCCCCCCACTGGATTTGCAGTTGGAGGCGGAGGCGGAGTATTCGGGTTCGATTCGTCTCGGGAAGTCAACAGAAAAGGCTTTTGCTCCACATACTATCCAAAATGCTCAAAATACAAAACATCACCACTAACAAGTGAAATACAAATTTGTGAAATATACGACTATGTAGGCAAAATTACAATATACACGGACGGTTCCAAAATGTCCGAAGGCACAGCCTCGGCATTTTGTGTGTACGAAAAAAAGGAGCAAATCTATACTTGGAGAGCGAAACTGTCCCAGGATAACTCCGTCTTCCAGTCAGAACTCTTCGCGATCGCTTCAGCATTAGAGTGGATAGAGTCGCACAAATATTCTCAATACTTAATCATAACGGATAGCCTATCAAGTTTAAAAGCATTAAACAATTTTGACAGTACAAACTATTTAATACTAAAAATTCTTCAACAATTACAAACAGCAGCTGACCAACTGGCAAAATCGGCAGTAACGGATGAAACACTAATACATACATTTTTACCATATCCAGCTTCTTCACTAAAATCACAGACAAAGCAGAATCTGTTAAAAAATTGGCAAAAACGCTGGACGGACTCAGACACAGGCCGATATACGAAGGAATTCTTGCCATTGGTTGACCACAAGTATTTCGTAAACAATAGATACTTACACATATTTAACTTACACATATTACTCACGGCCCCTTTCAGGAACACTTATACAAAATTAACAAAAGAGACCCCCCACTATGCATTTGTGGCTTGCCGCCAACATCGTTACACTGTGTATTATACTGTACATTAACATCGCATTATCATCTCAAAAAAAAACACACGTATGAATTTAGCAAGTTGGTGGCGGGATGTTGTTGAAAATAATCACAGCATTACATTAAATTCTTATTAATTTCTTTTTGTACAACTATGTTTCTTGTGATTGGTTGTTTAATGTAGCTTTCTTTCACGGCCGCCAATTCCCCGACTTGGGCCTTGCAAAATCTATAAATACCTGTAAATTTTCTGTTTTCTTTCAGTATGTTTGTGTAATTGTTCTTGTTAATATCAAATATACTCACTTCGATCCACGTCTTTATGTCTGCCTTTTTATTTATTTTAACAGCAGAGCGTTGGTTCTAGCAAGTGTTGAAATGAGCTGCGAGACATACTGACGCCGTTATCTTTCTGTTTTTCATTTCTGCTGGGATTTTGAGTGAAAAAGATTTTATCTTTCTTTTTTATATATTTTATTGAGCAGAATGGATTCTTCAAAAGATGTTTACGGTATCCTTCTTTTTGAAGGTGATGGAAAAGTTTTTTCGGTATGGAAACGAAGAGTAACGGCAATTTTTGCTGCTAAAGAATTGGAAAAATTCTTGGAAATTGAAGCGGCTCCCGACAATGCCGCCGATGTCGTGAAAGCAAAAAAGGCTTACGCTTTATTATTATCATTATTAAGTGATAATGTTCTTGCATCACTTCAAGATGAAAATACAGCTCATAAAATTTGGAATAAATTAGAACGCGCTTATGATACAAAGCGTGCAGTGAATCAAATTTTAATTCGGAAGAGATTGGCAACGATTAAGAAAGATAGTACAGTTTCTATGAGAAATCACATTGATGAAATAAATAAATTAATTTCGGATCTTAAGCTGTCTGGGGCAGAAGTTAATGAAACGGATACTATTGTTTATATTTTGATGTCATTGCCTCAGGAATTTGAAAATGTTAAGATTGCTTTAGAAAACCAACCGAATTCTGTTTTGACATTAGATTTCGTGACACAAAGATTATTAGATGCTGAAGCACTTCTTTTGGATTCAAAGAAAGAAAAAGTATATACTAAGGCTGCTCATGATAATACTGCATTTGTGTCGACTCGCAAAGAATTCTTTTGCAAAATTTGCAACTCTAAAGGGCATACAGCGAAATATTGTAGAAAGAAAATTACTTGCCATTCTTGTGGAAAATTCGGACACATAAAACGTAACTGTAAAGCTGTTAAAAATTCAAATGAAGAAAAATTTGCCTCTTCAGCTGTTTCTTTCGTTGCTGGAAATGCTTCCAGGAAAAGGAATGAATTTATAGTAGATTCCGGAGCAACTTCCCATATGTGTTCTAATGAGAATTATTTCGCATCCTTAGTACCTTCTTCAGGAACTATTAAATGCGCATCAAAAACAACGAATCTAGAAATCAAAGGTATTGGAAATATTAATGGAAAACTGTCAAATGGAAGGGAAATTACTTTAAAGGATGTCCTTTATGTTCCAGACTTAAACGGGCAACTCATTTCCGTTAGGAAAATTGAAAGTGCAAATTATACAGTTATTTTCAAGAATCAAAAAGTATTTATCGAAAAAGGGAGAAACCGTTTTTACTTCGGTGAACGGGATTTGAATGGACAATACGTAAGTGACTTTGTCCCTGTTTACGAAACCGTTCTTACTTCAAAGAAAAATCATTGTGATATCTGGCATCGCAGACTTGGTCATCCGAGTGACAAAGTATTGAAAGATATGAAGCTTCCGGTACCTGATTCTTTTTGTGATATTTGTGCTCGGGCAAAACAGAGTGCAACACCAGTGGGAAGAGGACCAAGAAAAAGAGAAACCAAGCCAATGACTTTGATTCATAGTGACATTTGTGGACCTATTTTTCCGACAACCTTTTCTGGCGAGTGCTATTTTATGACTCTTATCGATGATTTTTCTCGTTTTACTGAAGTACGTTTACTGAAACATAAAAGTGAAGTCTCAGAAGAATTAAAAATGTTCTTAAAATCCAACCCTACAGTGAAGAAAATTAGATGTGATAACGGGAAGGAATATTTTTCTAATGATTTAGTGAATTTTACTAGAGATCTTGGTATAGTGATAGATCCCGCTCCTCCATACACGCAATCTTTGAATGGAGTAGCTGAACGCTGCAATAGGTTGCTTCTGAATATAGGACGTGCTTTGATTGCTGAATCAAATTTACCAAAGACTTTTTGGGGTCAAGCTATCCTTTCAGCAGCTTACTTGAAAAACCGAATGCCAAGCAGCACTATTGGGAACAAAACTCCGTACTTCCTGAAATATGGAGAAGAAGCCGATTTCAAGCACATACGTGTTTTTGGATGCAGTGCTTACATGTTAATTCCTTCCGTTTATCGAAAGAAGCTTGACGATAGGTCTAAACAAATGATCTTCATTGGTTATTCTTCAATGGGATATAGATTACTAGATCCTGAAACGAAACGCATAACTGTATCAAGAAATGTGAAATTCGACGAAGAGAAAAAGGAAAATGTTCAGTCGAAACAATACATTCTAGAAAATTCAGAACCAGTCGATAATGAAATTGATCCAGATGTTCTAGAAAATACGAGTGATGAATTAGATGATCCTGAAAAGAAAGAAGACAAAACAAGAAAATCTGAAAGATTTAAAAAGCAACCTGTACGGTATCCAGATCCTGAAGTTTACGAAGCATTACTTTGCCAACAAGAAACATTAACGTTTGATGATATCAGATCCCTCCCTAGTGATGAACAACGCTTGTGGAAAGAAGCTATGGACGCGGAGATTGAAAGTATGAAAATCAACGATGTCTGGGATCTTGAAAAATTACCACCTGACAAACGACCTATTTCCTGCAAATGGGTATTTACCATCGAAAAAGATGGTCGACATAAGGCGAGACTCGTAGCTCGTGGATTTATGCAAAAAGAAGGGCTAGACTATAGTGAAACCTTTTCCCCTGTAATAAGTATGCCAGCTTTACGTTTGGTTCTTATTTTGATTTTAAATGAAGACTTATATGCATCTGTGTTAGATGTTAAAACAGCGTTCCTGAATGGTAAGTTAAATGAACTTGTTTTTATGGATCAGCTGCAAGGCTATGATGATAAAAGTGGGCGAAAGTGTAAACTTAAAAGAAGTTTATATGGTTTAAAACAAGCCCCACGACAATGGTTTGAAAGGTTTCATGAATTTATTCCAAAGTTAAATTTTAAATCATGTGATAATGAACCTTGTATTTTTATTCGGTATAATAATGATCATAAAATAATTATTGCTTTGTATGTAGATGATATGTTAATTGCAGGTTCAGATGTAAATGAAACTAATGTAGTTATTTCCCTATTACATAACGAGTTTCACATGTCAAAATCGGAAAGTGTTTCAGAATTTCTAGGTATTCAAATGAAATTCAATTCTGATAGTTTAATAATGGATCAAGAGTCTTACATAATTAAATTGTTAAGTAAGTTTAATATGCTAGATTGTAAACCCAGTGACATTCCTATTTCTCCTAAGTCCACCCCATCTGATTTCAAAAATGGTAAACCTTTTAATGGCCCATATCGTGAACTTGTAGGTTGTTTATTATATTTAGCTTATATTTCTCGACCTGATATTTTGTATACTATTAACTGTTTAAGTCAATTGCAAAAAAATCCTACTGAAATTGCATGGAAAGCACTTAAGGGTGTATTCCGATCCAAACTGCTTATTTTCTGATTCATTTTAAAATTCATTTTTGCTCTCAAACGCATCAAACTGGGAAATTCTCTTATTTAGAAACTATATAATGTGCCGTGCTTCTTAAATTTTGATAAATGCAGAAAATACTGTAAAAAACGCTGTCGAAGTTGGCGTTTTGAACCGAATTTTCCGAAGCGGGCGATCTGGGAAGGAAAAAAATGGTCATACTGATAATTGTTTAAAAATCAAATTCTAATTAATTGAGCTGAAAATGAAATCACACGGCATGTTAAACATGTCTTCAGAAATCACCCCAGCAAGTTTCCTGTTTTTACTTTTAAAAATGAGTCTGAAAATGTCTCAGAAAATTTCGAGCTGTTGAGGGTGGAAAAATATTTTTTCGAATACACCCTTAAGAAAATCTTAAGATATTTAAAAGAAGCATTGTCTTTAAAACTTGTGTATAAAAAGCAAAATTCTGATCCTAAATTATCCATGTATGTTGATGCTGATTGGGGGGCTAACACAAATGACCGCAAATCAGTAACAGGTTATAT
Organism: Maratus speciosus; assembly: GCA_963932465.1. NCBI lineage: Eukaryota > Metazoa > Arthropoda > Arachnida > Araneae > Salticidae > Maratus > Maratus speciosus. Next base: position 526,069,019 of record OZ010788.1, read on the forward strand.
TTTAATGTTTTGTAACATGCCTGTTCTGTAGTGTTGTAATAAACAAAAATCAGTTGCCTTATCGTCAACTGAAGCTGAAGTCATTGCTTTAACTAAAAGTTTGCAAGACTTGTTATGGTTTAAAAATATTGCTAGTGAAATTGTAAATATTAAGGATTTAGTAATTTTTGAGGATAATCAATCATGTATAAAATGTATCAGTAATGAGAGTAATTATGGTAGAATGAAACACATTGATATCAAATTGAAATTTGTTCGCAATATTATAAAAGAAAATAACATCAAAATTGAATATGTTCCTACGAATATGCAAATTGCCGATTTATTTAGAAAGGCATTACCTAAAGTTAAATTTTATGAACTATTATTTCTTTGTTGTTTGTACAAGTAATGTTTAAATTGTGTCATACTATTATTAATGATTGATTTCAAGAAATTTCTTTGTTTTTCTGATGTAATGCTAGATTATGGGCGGGTGTTGAAAATAATCACAGCATTACTTTAAATTCTTATTAATTTCTTTTTGTACAACTATGTTTCTTGTGATTGGTTGTTTAATGTAGCTTTCTTTCACGGCCGCCAATTCCCCGACTTGGGCCTTGCAAAATCTATAAATACCTGTAAATTTTCTGTTTTCTTTCAGTATGTTTGTGTAATTGTTCTTGTTAATATCAAATATACTCACTTCGAACCACGTCTTTATGTCTGCCTTTTTATTTATTTTAACAGATGTAAAAGAGAAACCACAACTGCTCAACAAGATCATACAATGCATGAGGTTTATAGAAACAAACGAGTACATCTTTTCAAATCCAGAGCCATTTTAGTCCGACTCCATCACTAGGGTGTAGCATGGAGGGAGAAACGGGTTATTAGCGGGTGTCAGAAACTTCTATCACTTTTGAATTTTTATCTTGTGCATCTCTCCAAACTCTAGTATGTGCAAATTGTAAATAGTAGGTGTGATGTAACGTGTTTCTAATTGTGATGTTCAATATTGTGTGTTTAATGTACTGTGACGTATATAAATCCATGAAAAATGTAAATAATTATGCAATCACATTAAAATGATCCTCATGTAATCACTACATACAGTCATGTAAATAGTAGGTGTTTGATATTGTGTTGTAATGTGTTTCTAATTGTCATGTTAAATATTGTGTGTTAAATGTACTGTGACGTATATATATCCAAGAAAATTGTAAACAATTATGCAATCACATTAGGTGAAATGATCCTCATGTAATGACTACATACAGTCATATATCTCGATGTGAAATCTTCGGTTCGCCCAGAAAAATTGGGTAACCGATTGTGATTGTAATTGTAAATCTCACAGTAACCGAAATAAATCTCAGCAGCTTGATCAGGGACCCGACGCTTCCTCTCAGACTCTGGTTGAGAGTCGGGCGGAGTGGATGTGGTCTACCCCTCGCGATTGCACTAACACTCTAAAGCGAAAGCTGAGTTCCCGAGATGGTCATCGCTGCCATCGCTGTTGTTTCCTCAAACACTATTTCAGCGCATTTCTCACCTTTTAGACATATTAAACAATTTTGGCCGAAATATTCCATCATTAAGATGTTGCTCGGAGCAAAGGATCCAGAAAGTTATTCATAGGCCATAGACTTCACCGGAATCTCGGGATATTATGAAGAATAACGATACGATATCACCTTACTGTCCAGAGAATTGCCGCAAGAGCGCCCGTGGTGTCACTGTTACTATATAGGTGATTTTAACAAACTCTGTACACCATTTTCGTATGGAGAGAGGCTCCGTGAAGATAAAATTTTACGACGAGAGTCATGAACTATTTCGTTAGGGTATCTTTTGGAAAGGTTCTGGGTCAGTTGTGACCTATTTTATTGCTGTTCAAAAGTTTGGAAGCAAAGCTCACAAAATCACCAAAAGAAATCCTTACCAGTGGAGGTAATAAACTTCTGAGAGACCCTCTTCCGCTATTCTGCGCATTCTTTTGAGGTGCGACAAAATTCCCTATATCAAAGAACTAAAAAAAAGCACCACCTACTGTCGCGTAGATGTGGGGTGAACTACTGGTCTTGAACACAACGAATATATTTCACATTCCTATGACTTCAGAAATAGTCGTAAGAGTCACAGTCTAAACGGTAACCAAATGTGTTCTTTATTTCGCAAAATTGTGACCCCTGATGTAACGTTTATTCTTGATTCCACTGTTAAGTCATCACGACCGATTATTTAGTCATTTGCACGTGTCACATTATGGAATATATTATCGGCCCTGTGACTAATATATGACGTTTTCACATCCTGAAACGACAATAAAAGTTGTATTTTGGCCAAGGGGAATTCGCATTTTGTTTATATTTTGGTTGCAGTGTGACCAGAGACGTTGTATCCTCATTTACCAGGATGTCTATTTTTAAGTAATTGTCATTGTCATATAGAGTACTCCGTCTGCAATGGTTTCGTACCCGAGGGTTTTGGTATCGTGTCATTTTTAGCAATGGATCCCAGTTCAATCTTACCACAGAGAATCACAGAATCCGTTTGTAAAGAAAGAATAGGTAACGTTTCAGTGACGTTAGTGTTGTTGAGCTTATAAGATCATCGCACTTGACGTGACAGTACAGTGAGATATTTCGTTTGCGAATCGAATCATAAACCATTATAATACTCCTGTTATGTTTGTCTTATAGTTCTCAAATACTACACGAAGATAAGTGAATGCTATCTTGATGATGTCCATTACATTTGCACAAAACCAACCGGATGCTCTGTTGGAAGGATCTGCGCAAGTTGAAATGATTGGTTACGTTTTCAGAAAACTTCCCAAAACAATCCAAACCAACTTCTTAGACCATTGCGGGATAAGAATACAGCAAATAACAAATAAAGTAAATTAATATTAAGAGTTCGCGAGTTCTGGAGGCGAGGGGTTAATGGAAAAATCTATAATATACAAATTCCCAAATGAATTAATTAAAAAGTGCACTAAATATGCATGCGATGTGTGATTTGAAGAACATCCGCTTATAAACTAATTTCCAATTAAACAATCATGTTTGCTAATTTAGATATTAATTAAGGAGCTATTGTATACATACGCCTATGAATTAAAGTACATACGATACAGAATAAGTAAGAAAAAAAAGTTACGTAACGGTACAAAATATTTATTTGCAAAAGAGATTTACAAAAGAATCGTTTAATAGAATACCCTCAGAAAAGTTACCTATTGCAGCAATTATGAAGGGCCGTACTATCCGAAAATTTAATTTTGATATTAAATTTAGTCAACGTATTTATTTATGTGCTTCATTAAATATCTAATTAATTATTTGCAATGTTTAATTGCGTTTATTTAATTTACCTCTATTAATTATGAACATGGAATTAAACATTCAGCCATAAAATTAACATTTATTAATTATATTTGAATGCCTGCTTGTACAAGGTGTCTTACCCTAATCCGCAAACTAATTTATATACATACATAAGGGACAAACATAGAAATAAAGAAATACTTTACTTTCATATAAAGGCTTGTCACGCCGAGTTGTCCATTACCGAAGCCTCCAAAATTAATTTCATGATTTTGTTGACAAGACATATAGGGCCAAATTTAATCTAAGAGAACTGATTTCCATTAACAGGAATATTGAATCGGCTACAGGACATTTTAGCCATAATTGTACTCACTCAATTACACAGAGTCAAAATGACTATCCCAGAGATAAGTGTCATACAGTCGCCCCCGTTTAAACGAATATTGGCGGTTCCAGAAATAATATTCGATTAAGCGGGCTTTTGATTAAACGAGGAACCATAACTGAAATATTTAATGCGCAATAAAAAGGCAAAATAACCATCAACGGTATATTTAATTAACAGCATAATAAATCGTTAATAGAATAACATAAACTAAAATAAATACAAATCCTAATATAAAGTAAATACGCATTAATTTAATGTCAGTACATACATTTATATGGTTTACATCACACTTAATGTAGCTTGCTTGAATTTGGTCAAAACTTTGCTACTTCTAATTTACATTACTTATACTGCTTTTAAAAAATCGTATAAAGTGATTTGTTTACGTGGAATTTTAAAGGAGTAAATTATCGAGTTATTTTTCAATGAGCGCAAAATATCACAACTACCATCTCGAGTCTCGAGAGCTTAAGTATAGTAAATAGAAGTTTCTGATTTTTTTAAGCATCTTCAAAGAAAATTATTTGCAAGTTTACATTTTCCGCTAAAGTTCAGTTTTTTACGCCCCAGAAGCATCAGCAAAACATTTAAAATAAATATCTTGAATAATAATTAATTGAAAATTTATTCTAATAATTATTATTTGCTTATCTAAGTAAAATAAATAGAAGTTTCTGATTTTTTCTTTTAAGGGTGTATTCGAAAAAATATTTTTCCACTCTCAACAGCTCGAAATTTTCTGAGACATTTTCAGACTCATCTTTAAAAGTAAAAACATGAAACTTGCTGGGGTGATTTCTGAAGACATGTTTAACATGCCGTGTGATTTCATTTTCAGCTCAATTAATTAGAATTTGATTTTTAAACAATTATTTTCTGAGTATGACCATTTTTTTTTCATTCCCAGATTGCCGGCTTCGGAAAATTCGGTTCAAAACGCCAACTTTGACAGCGTTTTTTACAGTATTTTCTGCATTTATCAAAAAATTAAGAAGCACGACACATTATATAGTTTCTAAATAAGAGAATTTCCCAGTTTGATGCGTTTGAGAGCAAAAATGAATTTTAAAATGAATCAGAAAATAAGCAGTTTGGATCGGAATACACCCTTAAGCATCTTCAAAGAAAATTATTTGCAAGTTTACATTTTTCGCCAAAAATCCAGTTTTTTACGCCCTAGAAGCATCAGCAAAACATTTAAAATAAATATCTTGAATAATAATTAATCGAAAATTTATTCTTATAATTATTATTTGCTTATTTAGGTAAAATAAACAGTTTCTGTTTTTTTTTTTCTTTTTAGCATCTTCAAAGAAAATTTTTTCGCAAGTTTACATTTTTCGCCAAATATGATTGCTATAAACTTATCTAAGTATAGTAATGAATATTGCAGTTTTTTGATTTTTCTTAAGCATCTTCAAAGAAAATGTTTTCAAAATTTACATTTCCATCATATGTCAATATTTTACTTCATATGATCAGCAGCAAGATGCTTGAAAAGAAGAAGAAAAAAAAAAAACGTTTTTTTCCGTCAACAATAATTAAAAAAAAAAAAAAAAAAAAAAAAAAAGAAAGAAAAGAAAAGAAAAGAAAACAATTTACAATCCTTTATCACTTTTATAGTGACGTGAGCAAATATATGTACATACAGTAAATTATTTTTATGATTCGGTCTAAAAAAGAATCGCCAGGCGTTTGCATGCCTAAATGCCACTCACAGTGACACAAAGCCCTGAAAATAAAACTTGGCTTCGCAGAAGAGACGTCACAAATAACAAGTCTGTGTACCGTGAAAAACCGACAACTCGTTTTTGCCGTTGTCATATAATATGAAATCTTGGTATCTGAGGTATAAATCTCTAAGAATTAGTCTAATTCATGTCCCCTGACTGATATACGCGCACGCAAACTATAAATTATGGCTCTTTAATCCTTAGCGAGCAGGCCATAATGGGTTATATTTCTTTCAGGCTTTTGACTTTTCAAATAGGGTTACTGGTCGCCCAAGTTTTAAAGTCTCTGGCGATCGCCAAATGTGATATTTTTTCCCATACTCAATAATGATTTACTAAGATGACGGACAGCAATTCAGTTTCAATATTTAGTACGATTTTTTTTCGAATTACTTTTTTTTAATACTTATAGTAATTCTTTTCTTTTTAAGGGGGCTCTCAAAAAATACCCCCCCCCCCCCTCCTGTTCGACAACGTGAAATTTACTGACATATTCTCTTACTTATTTTTAAACGTAAAAGCATGATACTTGCAAGCCTATTATTGAAGTGATTTGTAATCAAATGGTGTTTTCCATTTTTTTGATAAATCTTTTGATTTATAAGCGACTAGCAAACCCCGCGGCTTTGCTCGCGTAATAGTTGAAATATACCAAGTGATATTTGCATGACTATTTTTTATTAGAAGAACACTTATTCAAATAATTCAAAAATTACAAATTAAGCCACAGTTTGATTAAACTTCATTATAAAAGTGCAATAGACAGAAATGAGATTTTAATTAATAAGAAGAACTAAAACTAATTCCAATTAAATGATAATTTAGAAAGCATATTGAGACATTTATGCTCATTTCATATGCTCATTTCAGTATTCCTTTGAAGTTTTGAATTTTTTAGAAACCATCTTAACACATTTACATCTTAAAATTAACCATCATGTCAAATCAGTGTTGCCAGATTAGGGGCTTTTTTGTCCCCAGATTCTTGATTGTCACCGCTTTTTTGAAATAGAAATATTCGGCCTATTTAAAAATAGATTAAAAATTTTGAAAAATAAGGCGAATTATATTATTTTTAAAAAGTGGTGACAGTCAAATAATCTGAATTAAAAAAGTCCCCAATCTGGCAACTCTGTGTCAAATTCCAAGATTCTTTTCTAACAGTCTGCCACCCCTCTGGTGTTAGTGGCACCAACATAAAATGCCGAAACAGAGTTGAAATAGAATGTCTCGAAAAATGTTGAAACAGAGACTGTCACCGTTAATTTGCCAACATTAACCTTGAAATCGGTTGGTATTTCCTAATATTCTATAGAAAACGAAATTTAGATGTTTTTAAAGGCTTTCTTGTTGTTCTGTCAACCAGGTGGTAGTGACACCGTCATACAAAATTGCCTGTATAGGATCAGGAACTATCACCCTTGATTCGCAACCAATAACTTCTCTAATCGTTTATTATTTCATGAGATTCCATAGAAATCGTGATTTAGGACTCTCTATAGAATGCTTTTCGCTCCTTCCCTTCGCTTCACCCCTTTTTAATTTCGAATTTATTTTCGACTGCTCTTAGAGGACATTTATACTTAATAAGTAACTACTGTGCTATATTTAAAGTTTCTAGCCTCTTCAGTAGCGCAGCAATCGCAAATTAGAAAGTTTTTTGTTCCTGCAACCCTCGACATAAAATATAGCTTATGTTTGAGCAGGTTCTTTCACCATCAATTTGCAACCATTATGTTTGAAGTCGGTTTCGTATTTCATACGATTGCATAAAAATCGTAAATTAGAACGCTTATAGAACGCTTTTAGCTCACTTCATCATTTTAGATTTGGTATTTTCTTTCGACAATTCTTAGAAAGCATTTGAATCTTTGAAGTAATTTCCATTCAAAATTTAAAATGTTAGACACTCTCAGTAACACATAAAATGCAATTAGAACATTTTTTGCTCCTGTAACCCCCAGGTGGTAGTGACAACAACGTAAAATATAGGCTATGTTGGAGCGGGACTGTCACCATCTATTTCAAACCAATACTTCTGAAATCGGTTTATATTTCCTGAGATTGCGTAGAAATCGCTATTTAGAACGTTTATAGAACGCTTTTCGTTCATTTTCACCCCTTTTAAATTTCAAATTTTTAAGGAACTCTTCTCAGAGAGTATTTAAATCTCATAAGTAATTACCATGCAAAAATTAGAGTTGCTAGCCCTTTCAGTATCACAAAAATCGCAATTTAGACTGTTTTTTAAAATGCAATCGCAAGGTGGTAGTGACGCCGACGTGGTTTAGATCCTATATTGGAGCAAGGCATCATCAATTTCCAACCATTACTTTTGAAATCGGTTGGGTACTTTCTGAGATTGCGTAGAAATCGTAATTTAGAACGTTTTTTAGAACGTTTTTCGTGCAATTTCACCCTTTTTAAATTTCGAATTATTTAGGAAATGTTCTTAGAGATCATTTATACCTTATAAGTAACTACCATGCCTAGTTTCAAGTTGCTAGCTCCTGCAGTATTACAAAAAACGCAATTTAGATAGTTTTGTTGCTCCTTCACCCCCTTTGGGGTAGTGGCACCGACATGAAATACAGACTATGTTGGAGCGAGGGCTGTCACCATCGTTTTCACACCATTATTTTTTAATTTGTTCGGTACTTCCCGAGACTGCGTAGAAATCGCAATTTAGGAAGTTTTTTAGAACACTTTTCGCTTATTTTCACCCCTTTTAAATTTCGATTTTTTAGGAAATGTTCTTAGAGATAATTTGTATCTTATAAATAACTGCTCTGCCTAGTTTCATGATTCTAGGTCCTTCAGTAACACAAAAATCGCAATTTAGAACGTTTTTTGCTTCTGCATCCCCTAGGTGGTAGTGACACCGACTGAAATAGAGCCTATGTTGGAGCAAGGGCTGTCATCCTCAATTTCCAACCATTACTTTTGAAACAGGTTGGGTACTTACTGAGATTGCGTAGAAATCGCCATTTAGAACGTTTTTTTAGAACTCTTTTCGCGCATTTTCACCTCTTTTAAATTTCGAATGTTTTAAGAAATGTTCTTAGAGATCATTTATATCTTACAAGTAACTACCATTCCAAATTTCATGTATCTGGAACCTTCAGTAACACAAAAATCGGAATTTCGAACGTTTTTTGCTCCTGCACCCCCTTTAGGGGTAGTGGCACCGACATAAAATGTAACCGATATTGGAGCAAGGGTTGTCACCATCATTTTGACACCATTATTTTTTAAATCGGTTTGGTACTTCTTGAGATTGCGTAAAAATCGCCATTTAGAACGCTTTTTGAGCATTTTCACCCCTTTTAAATTTCGAATTTTTTAAGAAATGTTCTTAGAGATCATTTATATCTAATAAGTAACTACCATGCCAAATCCCATGTATCTAGACCCTTCAGTAACACAAAAATTGCAATTTCGAACGTTCTTTGCTCCTGCACCCCTTTTAGGGGTAGTGGCACCGACATAAAATGTAGCTTATGTTGAAGCAATGATCGTCACCAGCATTTTGACACCCTTATTTTTGAAATCGGTTTGGTACTTCCTGAAATTGCGTAAAAATCGCCATTTAGAACGTATTTTAGAACGCTTTTCGCGCATTTTCACACCTTTCAATTTCGATTTTTTTAAGAAATGTCTTCAGAGATCAGTAGTATCTTATAAGTAACTACCATTCCAAATTTCATGTTTCTAGGCCCTTCAGTAACACAGAAATCGCATTTTTAGAACGTTTTTTGCTCCTGCACCCCCTTTTGGCCAGTGGCACGGACATAAGATATAGCCTATGTTCTAAGATGGACTAACACCATCATTTTGATACCATTACTTTTGGAATCGGTTCGGTAGCCCCAGAGCTTACCTCCTACAAATAAACAATTTTTACCTCTTTATAATATTAGTATAGAATAGATTGATATCCCGTGGCTACAAATCTTTCTCCTTTCCTGTGGTCAATTTTCTCATTTTCAGATAAATGAATTGCATCTTGAGTTATAAGCGATTATTTTCTCAAAAGGCAGTTTCTTTCTTTTTCTTTGCTGTCGCGCCTGGAAATTCGGTTCAAAACGCCAACTTTGATAGCCTTTTCTGAAAAATCTTTTGCCTTTTCCGAAAAAGGAAAAAAATAATAATAATGGTTAAATTTCGAAGTTTTCCGGCACTACAAAAGGAAAGACGCCTTTTTAGTGTCGGAAAACTGTTTCAGAAAATTCAAAGTACTATAACTCGGGGAGTTTTGCTCGTAGAGCAATAACATTATTACTGTTCCAAACTGAAAAAAAAAAAAAAAAAAAAGTTACATCCCATAGCGGAAATGTTTCCGAAAATTTAAAGTAAACTATGAATTATCTTCAGTTACTGGTTAATGGGAAGCGTTACGCTCATTTCCATGTAAAAGTATTAGAAACGAATACAATCAAACCTCGTCAGTACGTTACACTCGGGGCCACTTAAAGAAAGACTTACTAAGCGGGGTGACTGCTTACGCGTATTAAACCTGTACCTTGGAACAAAAAGGGTCAATGTCCATTTTTTAGGTGCGTTCCTAATTATATAAATACGTAGCACCTATAGTCGTCGTTCAGTCCGTCTGTCCGTCTGTCCGTCCGTCCGCATATAACAGAGCAAAAACTACCCAACCGAATGGTCTGAAATTTTAAATATATGATTGTTGCAAAATTTTGTCGAGCCATTTCAAATATTATGAAAATCGGATGTATAGTTTAATTACAGGGACATTCAAAAGTTTTTCTTTACATTACGGTCAATGGGAAAAATTATTGCAAGTGCATTTTAATGATGTTACAGCTTTCCGAATGGTCTGAAATTTTAAACATATAATTATTGCGACATTTTGTCGAGCCATTTCAAAGTTTATGAAAATCGGATGCATAGTTTAATTACAGGGACAGTCAAAACTGTTCCGTTACGTTACGGCCAATGGGAAAAATTATTGCAAGTGCATTTGAGTGATGTTACAGCTTTCCGAATGGGCTGAAATTTTAAATATATAATTTCTGCAAAATTTTGTCGAGCCATTTCACATTTTATGAAAATCGGATGTATAGCTTAATTGCAGGGACAGTCAAAAGTTTTTCGTTACATTAAGGGGAATGGAAAAAAAAATTATTGCAAGGACATTTTAATGATGTTACAGACTATGCACTTATGAATTGCAAACAAATACACATTCAGTACAATATGGGGGTGCAAAAAATAATTATAAAACTAGTTATAGTACGAACGCACCTCATTTGCCACGTTTGACGAGCAATTTCCAACTTGTTTTAAATGGCAGGAAACCCAACTTAAGTTTGAGGAATTTTCAGAATCTTGCTACGATTTCTGTGCTATTATTTTTCAAAGTTGTACCTTTCAATTCAGTAATGTTTTTCTCACTACAATCTAATGTTATATTGATTTAGATTTTTTTTTTTTTTTTACATTTTAATTTGCCCATTTTTACATGAACAGTAAGTAACACTGGCCTCGACAAATTAGTTTGTTTTCAACGATCTAACATTGGGAGGACTTGGCACTTTTAACAATTACTTTATATCGCATCCTGAATTCATTCGTGCATTTAACTCAAATTTCTCAATTTTGGACATTGGCCTTTTTTGTTCCAAGGTACAGAAATATAAAATGAAATTCCAAATATTTGTATAATAAGTATGCATGCAGTCAAACCTCGTTAACACGAACACATGCTTAACGCGAATTACTTTTAGCACGAACTGTTTCCGATTGCCCCGTCCAGTTGCATGTAATGTATTTAAGTTCGGATAACACGAACAAAAAAATAATAATTTTTTTAGGTATGTGCAGATATAGCACGTGGTGCAATGAAGAGTTTTTTTTTTTTTTTTCCAAAGAATTTTTTTTTTTTTTTTTTTTGTCTAATGCAGCCTTCTGACATGGACAAAATAAGTGTTATTCCATTCTTTGGATTGTTTCTGATCAGTTATAGTGATCACATTAGTAAGATTCATGGCACATAATGAAAATAATAATTTTTTTAGGTATGTGCCAGATATAGCATGTGGTGCAATGAAGGTTTTTTTTTTTTTGTTTCCAAAGAACAAATTCTAATTTTTTGTCTAATGCAGCCTTCTGACATGGACAAAATAAGTGTTATTCCATTCTTTGGATTGTTTCCGATCAGTTATAGTGATCACATTAGTAAAATTCATGGCACATAATGAAAATAATAATTTTTTTAGGTATGTGCCAGATATAGCACGTGGTGCAATGAAGGTTTTTTTTTTTTTTTTTTTTTTTTTTGTTTCCAAAGAACAAATTCTAATTTTTTGTCTAATGCAGCCTTCTGACATGGACAAAATAAGTGTTATTCTATTCTCTGGATTGTTTCTGATCAGTTATAGTGATCACATTAGTAAAATTCATGGCACACAATGAAAATAATAATTTTTTTAGGTATGTGCCAGATATAACACGTGGTGCAATGAAGGTTTTTTTTTTTTTTTTTTTTTTTTTTTGTTTCCAAAGAACAAATTCTAATTTTTTGTCTAATGCAGCCTTCTGACATGGACAAAATAAGTGTTATTCCATTCTCTGGATTGTTTCTGATCAGTTATAGTGATCACATTAGTAAAATTCATGGCACATAATGAATAGAATAATTTTTTTAGGTATGTGCCAGATATAGCACGTGGTGCAATGAAGGTTTTTTTTTTTTTTTTTTTTTTTTTTGTTTTCAAAGAACAAATTCGAATTTTTTGTCTAATGCAGCCTTCTGACATGGACAAAATAAGTGTTATTCTATTCTCTGGATTGTTTCTGATCAGTTATAGTGATCACATTAGTAAAATTCATGGCACATAATGAAAATAATAATTTTTTTAGGTATGTGCCAGATATAGCACATCGTGCAATGAAGGGTTTTTTTTTTTTTTTTTTTTTTGTTTCCAAAGAACAAATTCTAATTTTTTGTCTAATGCAGCCTTCTGACATGAACAAAATAAGTGTTATTTCATTCTTTGGATTGTTTCTGATCAGTTATAGTGATCACATTAGTAAAATTCATTGCACATAATGAAAATAATATTTTTTTTAGGTATGTGCCAGATATAGCACTTGGTGCAATGAAGGTTTTTTTTTTGTTGTTGTTTGTTTCCAAAGAATAAATTCTAATGTTTTGTCTAATGCAGCCTTCTGACATGGACAAAATAAGTGTTACTCTATTCTCTGGATTGTGTTTGATCAGTTATAGTGATCACATTAGTAAAATTCATGGCACATAATGAAAATAATATTTTTTTAGGTATGTGCCAGATATAGCACGTGGTGCAATGAAGGGTTAAGTAAAGCAGTGTGTTTTACTGCATGTCAGAACCTTTCGAAAAAATACCCCATTCACCGCTGTGTCTTTAATATGTGCACAGAAAAAATATATGTGGAGTTTCAAATGAAAATGAAATTTCAAAGTAATTGCTTAAGAGGCGCAAAGGCCAACATAGTGAAAAAAATTCCATGCCGGTACTCGAACCCGGGTCATCAGTATATCGCACGGACATTCTACCAACTAAACCACATGGAACGATACCCAGCCTGGAAAATTTCTCACTATTATATGTTGGCAAGGCTACAAACGCAGCACAAGATGGAATATTTATGTGGTTTAGTCGGTAGAACGTCAGTGCGCTATACTGATGGCCCGGGTTCGAGTCCCGGCATGGAATCTTTTTCACTATGTTGGCCTTTGCGCCTCTTAAGCAATTACTTTGAAATTTGATTTTCATTTGAAATATTGTATGCAAGGCGAACGTTTCTCTCAGGAATAATTTCCATGTATTAATATGTGGAGTTTTTCACCTATATTCTGTAAACCGTGAAGCTCGGGTATATCCCCTTGTCATAGATAAAATAAATCTGTATAAAAAATTATACAGGGCATTGCCGAATTCGACCGACAAATTCAGAGGGATGATATTTGGCATTAAAGAGGATGAAAAGTTACTATAGAACATGGGGTCGCAAACCACTTATTTATTCACAAATACAGGGTGTTTTACCAAAACTGAACTCGGGTTGACGGTAATAATTTTAAGAAAAATAAAAATACTGCAATGAAAATGTAACGAACGATGTGTACTTCTTTTGGTATTAAATGTGACAACACCATCAAAAGTTCTGGAAAAACAGGGGGCTTATTACGCAATGGATGTTAGCATATGAACTGATAATCGCAGTCGAAAATGTGAAGCAACAAGAGCATGCTACTAGAGCGTACACTGTAAAAAAAATGCTGCTAGTTTTCCTGTAAGAATCAGAAAAATAGTTGCCCTTATCGTACCGGAGCAACTTCTGACCCAGCTCGGAATAAAATCTGTAAAAATAAGGAAATAGTCAATAAAACGGTATTTTACGGATTTTATTCCGATATTACGGATTTTATTCCGAGCTGGGTTGGAAATTATTCCGGTACGATAAGGGCAACTATTTTTCCGATTCCTACCGGAAAACTGGCATTATTTTTTTTTACAGTGTATAATAAAAACTTCTACCAATTTTTTTTTTTTTTTTTTTTTTTTTTTTTTTTTTTTTTTTTTTATGTTATCCCGTTTACAATAAAAGTGCGCATAACTATTAAAAGTTTCATTTTAATATACTTCGGTTTTCTGAAAGTTATTACCGGCAACACAAGTTGAGTTAGGGTAGAACACCCTGTAATTTTGATTAACCCTTTATGTACTGAAATTTGAATTCATGAAAATTTTATCTTCTAAAGCATTTTTCGTGAATTTTTGAAACATTTGAAGATTTACATAATCATTTAATAAATTTTAGAAGGATTTTAGAAGGATTAATTAAATTTGAATTTATAGGGATTTTGTGCAATATTTATAACCCCACTCAAATCTTTTATTTTAAATATTTTTCTTAGTATTTTCTATTAGTATTAGGAAATGTACAAATATAATGTTCTTACAATAATATAGAATATAGAAATATTTCCGAAATGAAAAATCCCCCCCCCCCCTCCCCCTCACGCCAAGAAAGCTGGAAAGATGCAAAGACAAAAGAAATCATCCTTTTAAAAATAGTTTTGCTTTGTGTAACCAATAATATTTTTGGAAGAAGATAAAGTAATGCATCTATAACTTATTCTAAACTGTATTACTACTAATGGATGTATTAAATGAATTTTATAACAAGTTATTTTAATGGAACTTATAAGTACCGTCATTAGATAAAGGGTTAAACAGGTGGTTTAAAACACTATGTTCCATTGCAATTTTCGCTCCTCTTGATGCCGATTATCACTTCTCTGAATTTCTCGGATTCGGCAACACTATGTATAGTTTAAAATTGGGTATAACACTGCCAAGAAAAGAGAATAATATCCATTCTCTCATTAAAACTTCTACCAAATATAAAGTTGTCTCGGTTAAGAAATCTCGCAACTCAGTTTCGTTGTAGATAAGGTGACAAAATTAAAGCATTTATTTTTTAATACTTTCACATTTTTAACTTTTAAAGCCTCCTTTAAAAATTTTTTCTTCATAATTTTCTCTACTTTTAAACTCAATAAGTGTCTATAATAAAAAGAACTAGTATTAGCTTCTAAATGTTCAGGAACTTTTTTCCAGGTTAGGTATAGACATAGACGTATGCAGGGGTTTAGGGGAAGCACTATCCCCAATTCTTTGAAAATGTGAGATTTAAAAAAAAAAGTACTAAGAAATTTAGACATAAAAAGGCAGTTTACGATTGTTATAAAACTATAATTATTGCTTGATTGCGGTTTTATTGCATGATAGTTTTGTTTTGGATATCTTTTCGTGACCGAAGGACCAACAATTTTTCATTTATTGTCCACCTCCCTTCTTAACGAAAATCTTACGTACGCTTCATGTGTATACAGTGATTTTCCCTATATTTAAGTATATTTTTTTCATCTATTTAAAAAAAAAAAAAAAATCTTATTTTGAGGCAGCGATATTAAGTCAAATACAGGGTTTTCTTAATTTGCGGTTTTTACGAAACAGGATGGCATAAGTTATGAGAGAGCTCTAGAATAATCAAAAGGGGAGACATAAATAAGATAATCTGCTGTCAAGCTTTTGCCAAAATGATGAGGAAGAGGAAAGATGTCTTTAACTCAACGTTTGATGTGTTCCGCACGTCACACTGTTTGCCCAATTTTATCTGAGAAGAAAAAAGAATGTATGACTTGATCATACGTTTTGTCAACTTTGAGAGATTATTCTTGTTTTATATGCCACTTCATGCGCCAGAACTATTAGAATAAGAATTTTTTCCCATGTTGTGTATGGGAAATGGAAAAAAACTTTCGGTGAGATATGGAATCGTATAATAATGTACATCTTAAGATACTAAGTATATTTAAAATTCACTGGTGTAAAAAAGTTAAGAACAAAAACGAAATGCTAATTTTACAAGTCAATCTGACGTCACCTTGATGTCACAAATGGCTACAAGTATCAGAGTCACTACGGTGAGCTAAAATGTGATACCTTTCATTCGTCTCATTATTACGCTCAAGTATTATATGTTATTTCGTGATTTCACTGCGAAGTCACAGATAGTATTGTTGTGTGACGTGACAAGACGGCGCGGATGACATTAAATGAAGTCATTTTGTGGTTCTCATGTGACAGTCATTTTGAGACTCCATTGTAAAGTCATCAACAGTGTTGCATTGTGATTTGTCACAAGATGTAAAAAAAATCATATGGTGACTTTCAGGTGACTTTAGACTATACTGTGAAGTCATTATGAACGTTCCTTTGTGCAAGCTATCAGATGGCTTCATTTTGCTGTTGCTTAGAAATTCGTCACATAACAGCTATCATGTTGACTTTACAATGGAGTATATAAATAATGGTCACACAAGAGTTGGCAATGTGAATTCACTGTAAAGCCACCGGGTGAATTGTCATAAAGCAGCAGTAATGGTAAGTGTCACAGCAGCACCCGAGTGACAAAATGACGGTCACTTGAAAGTAACAATGAGAAATAATAAAAAGTAATAATGAAAGTAATAACGATGTCACGTTTCCGTTTGCTAATGACTGTGACACTTGATACCGTTTGTGACATCAATGAGACGTTATATCGACTGGCTATGCTAGGACTCCCATATAATTCTCCTTATACGAGTCTTAAGGGTATATTCGAAAAAATATTTTTCCACCCTCAACAGCTCGAAATTTTCTGAGACATTTTCAGACACATTTTTAAAAGTAAAAACACGAAACTTGCTGAGGTGATTTTTGAAGAGATGTATAAGAGGACGTGTGATTTCATTTTTCGCTCAATTAATTAGAATTTGATTTTTAAACACTTATTTTCTCAGTATGATAATTTTTTTTCATTCCCATATCTCCCGCTTCAGAAAATTCATTTCAAAACGCCAACTTTGACAGCTTTTTTTTTGCAATATTTTATGCATTTATCAAAAAATCGACAAGCACGGCACATTATGCAGTTTCTAAATAAGAGAATTTGCCAGTTTGATGCGTTTGAGAGCAAAAATGAATTTAAAATAAATCAGAAAATAAGCAGTTTGAAATGGAATACACCCTTAAGGTGGTATTAAAAAATATATTTTTCCTCACTCAACATCTCGAAATTTTCCGACACATTTTCCGACTAATTTTTTAAAGTAAAAATATGAAACTTGCTGACGTGATTTTTGAAGAGATTTACAAGCGACCTGTGTTTTTATTTTTCGTTCAATTAATTATAACTTGATTTATAAACAATTATTTTCTCAGATGACCATATTTTTTTTTCGTTTCTAGCACTATCGCTTCGGGAAAATCGGTTCAAAATGCCCATTTTGGAAGCATTTATATATATATATATATATATATATATTCTGGCTTTATAAAAAAATCGATCAATATGCCACATTATATAGTTTCTAAATAAGAGAACCTGCCAATTGTATGTGTTTGAGAGCAAAATTGAATTTAAAAATAAGTCAGAAAAAAAACAGTTTGGATTTGAGTACTCCCTTAAACCATGCTGCTAAGTAGCACCTATTTGCTACACCTGCTGTTTATCGCATTTCCTTTTGAGTACTCACGATTAATTGTGTTCGAAAATTAACATTTTGTGTTTGTTACTTAACTCTTGGACATAATTATAATTAAATGCAAATCATATAAGTTGCTTTAATTTTCTCTCTTTCCATTTTGAGGTATCACAATTGACATAAAAAATGTAATTATCCAAGAAAAAATTTGTAATTATTTGAATAACTTGTTTTAATTCAAAATACAGAAAGACATCAATTATTTCCCACTATCATTTACATATACTCCTTATTCGAGTTTTAAAATCAGAACTTCAAATTCTGATTCCATTTATAGTGTGATAAAATAACATAAAAATAATACTCGTCATAGTATTATTGTGATACTATGAATACTTGGTTATTGCATAGTGCATAATATGAAATACTATGGAAAATAGTAAAGTAATAATTTAAAAAAAATAGATATACTTGATTTATTTTGCTCTCTTTTTCTTTTGAGATATCAAAATTGACATAAAAAATGAAATTATCCAACAAAAATTTAGTAATTAGTATTTGAATAACTTGATTTAGTTCAAAATTCAGAAAGACATCAATTTCTACCCACTATCTGTTACATATACTCCTTATTCGAGATTCGAAATCAGAACTTATTCATCCCATTTATAGTGTGATAAAATAACATAAAAATAATACTCGTCATAGTATTATTGTGATGCTATGATTACTTGGTATAGTCGTCCCCGCCAATGGTGTAGTCGTAAAAAAACAGAGGGCATAAGTTCTATAAGCAGAGGGTATACGCTGAAGGCAGAGAGTATACTCTAATGTATATATACTATAGCTTTCGTGAGAAACAAAGGGTATATACGGCGTATACCCCCGTATACCCTCCACCTCCACTACATCCCTGGTCCCCGCTTAATTGCATACAGTTGGTTCCACTGAATTGCATGCATTTAAACGAGGACAGAAATTAATGTTATCAGCATATGTTATCATTTGATTATATACCACAGATATGATAAATATTAATTGACATTATTTACCTAATAATTTAAAAAATATTCTATTTATAATTTTAATAAATAATTTATTATTACTCTATATATAACAATATATGGAATAAGGTATAATATATTATCACACACTATTTACGTTACATGGTTTAATTTGTCATTATAATTTATGTGAAAATTAAAATGAAAGTAAAATAACAAATTTTTGTTTTTAAATCATGCTTTTGAAAATAAATAAATTCTGCATAAATTCATTTTATTTTTCAATTATTTGCCAATTTATCACTTTTTTTGTTGTTGCCTTACACAAAAAATCCTTTAGGGAAATTTGTTTTTTCCTACCTCGGACATTTCTCCACTTCCGGCGCTAAATATTGTTCCTTTATTCTTTTGATCGTCCCGATTGTATTTTCCCCCAATTCCAGGATTTTCCAAAAAGTGTCCCCAGCATCTTGAGTCACTGTATGTACGACAAACTTTAATAGAAAAAACACAACTGTCCAAATTCAACACCCCCATGTGTTTCTTAGAATTAAGATAATAAAGTCTTCTTTCACGACTGTTTCAGTTCTTCGATTGCAAATATAACAAACCATTGTTACAACACCAACACCAAAAAAAGTTCTTCCTTTCTTCCCATTGATCACTATAACAGGAATTCATAAAATCCGGATTACTAAATTGGAGATATTTATGCTATTAACCGGGGATTGTTATGCGATAAAACGAGTATATTTAACATTAACCTTATGGGGTCGTTTTTGTTCCACGTCATTCTATGCATATAAGCGGGGTATGCAAATATCCGTTACCCGATTAAGTGGGGCCGACTGTATTACATAGTGCGCAATATGAAATACTATGGAAAATATTCGAGTAATTGTAAACAAAAAATGTATCCTTGATTTTTTTTTATGTAATGTATCTGTGTTTGTGTAACAGAACACAGAGTCATCAAATTACGGCAGAGAGATACGAAAGGTACCATTCGACTGGGAATTGTGCTTTCATTCCGTATATAATGCATTAATTGTAAAAAAAAAATGTCGTATATATATATATATATATATATATATATATATATATATTAAAAATCATGCCATATTTCATGTTTTAAATGGTGACACCATATTTCAAATCCAAAAATCCGAATTGAAAACGTCAACTTTGACAGTTACCTGAAAGATCTTTTGGCTTTTTCCGAAAAATGGGAAAACTGTTCGACTGCGAAGTTTCTGGATACAAGCACTTGCCATTTTCATGCGTTTCTGAACAAATATGAATTCAAAATATGTGGCAGAAAGTGTCCAATTTGGATTTGAGAACAGCTCTAAGACTTATTTATAATTATTATTAGACAATTATTATGGCCGCAAATGGTTTGTAAATTTTCTTATTTATATCAACTTCATCTTTCTTAAAGGGAAAATGATATAAACAAGCCGAGCCTTGAAAGAACGTGACGTTTATGTAATTAATTATAAGAATATTAAAGAAAATTGGTAAAATAATACACCTGACTTAATGATAGTATGAAAAGTTAATGATTCAGAAAACCTGATTCTCCAGAAACGAAAAGAATATCTAATCAAGCCATTGAAACTTATAATTAAATGTACGATTATCGACATAATTATCTGTAAATGATTAGTATATTAACTTTAATTAATTGATTAACGCACTTAAACTGAAATTTACCTGGCATAATTACATTACCTCGGAAAAAATAATCTGTCCAAAATATATTATTTATGTGATTATTTGATTTAAATATGCAATAATTTGTATAAATGCGATTACATGAGCGTTATGTTTGCATTATGTCGCATCATTTTCTAATTATTCATTTATCGCTTAATTATGTTTGATCGAGATTAGCTTCAAGATAAAAATAAAGAAGCAATGAGTTTCATTTAGATATATCTTACATTCCATCCAAATGCAATCAAAAGCCATAAAATTGATTTCACCAGATAATGGCAAAGATGATATATTTAAATGCTTTCCACTGAAATAAAATACAGTTGGTTTAGCCAGTTTGTTCAGGAAAATACATGTAATTATATAAGCTGTATCCCCACAGTTTTTTTTTTTTTTTTTTTTTTTTTTCTTTGTAGTTTTTAGGCTGTTCTCATATTCAAAGCATATACTTTCTGACACATTTCTGAATTGATTTTTGTTCGGAAGTGCGCAAAATTGGTATGTGTTCTTATTCAGAAACTGTGTAAACGAATTGTATTTTCCCTTTTTGTGTAAAGGCACAAGATGCTTAAAAAGTTCTGTCAAAGCTGGCATTTTGCACCGAATTTCCGGATACGACAGCACGGAAAAGGAGATAATCTGTCGTCACGTGACAAAAAATGCTGATATCTCGATAACTCGTTTATTAAAAAATAGAAAACACCCTTCGATTGTTGCAAGGTTTCAACTGTCAAACTTTTGCATTTAAAAATGAGTACATAAATGTCAAAACGTCAGATTATTCCGTGTTGTAGAGCGGAGAAAAATATTTTTTTTTGAGTTAAATTAAATAGTCCTTTCCTTAAATAGTTATGACAAAAATTTCCTAACATCTGAAGAATGTTTTTAAAATTTAATAGCAAGCAAACTTTGTCAACTATATCGAACTTATTGTTGTGCGAGAGTAATAAGTGAAGTGATAATCTGTGTACTACTCTTCCCTGTTTTAGTTCCAAATATCATTCATAGATGGATCTGTGTTATCTGTTCACGCATTGGAATCTTTAGGTCCTCATAACACGATCTTACTGTATAATCCAATCGAGTAAGGCCGTGGTCATAATGATATACTATGGTCACCCTCTTGCAAATTAAGGCTGCGGAATCGGAGTCGGATCTGTTAAAATTCCCGGAGTCGGAGTCGGAGTCGTCCATTTTACAAGTAGGTCTGCGTTGTCGGAGTCGTCCATTTTACAAGTAGGTATGCGTTGTCGGAGTCGGAGTCGGCCCATTTTTGAGCGAAAGAGTCTTATAGTCGTATCTGTTAAAATTCCCGGAGTCGGAGTCGGAGTCGTCCATTTTACAAGTAGGTATGCGTTGTCGGAGTCGGCCCATTTTTGAGCGAAAGAGTCGTAGTCGTATCTGTTAAAATTCCCGGAGTCTGAGTCGGAGCCGTCCATTTTTCCTCCGACTCCGCAGTCCTGTTGCAAATTCTAAGCTCGAATCAGGAACGAAACGGTGTTTTAAACAAAGTGCGATACAGATATTTGAGGACTAAATATGGAAAACGTTGAAAGTCCAAAAGGAGGATTTTTTCAAGAGAGCGAAAAAGATAAACTTCTGCTTCTGGTACTTACAGCGTTTTCCTCTTCACCCCATTTTGGACTCTTAGTTCAACACTTTAAAATGTAGGTACTTCCTTTCGTTTAGTGTTTAAATACCCGATATTATCATTTTTAAGCATTTCTTTTATTTATTTATTTAACATTTTCACTTTGCTTAAAAATATCCCATTGATGTAAACAATAACAACACGATCGTGTTGTGTAATGACCACCACTCGCCACGCATCTTATCACTGGCACATTCAGCGTGTTCCACTTCACTTCGTATCGCACATTCAACCAGCGACATATTTTTACTCTTTTTTGAACTATTTCTACTAGGATTAGCACGTCAAGGGTTCTCCTGTTTGTTAAGCTTGGCATTTAAGACATTTTTCCGTTAAAAAAAAAAGATTTTTGATTTTTTTTTTTGGTACTTTCAGTGTTTTATATTGTTAGTCCTCATTTTCAAACACCAACTAATTTCATTATCGATAATAACTATATATGCAAGATAATACAATTTATCTACAGAAAGTCGGTATAACACAAAGTGGCTGTACCTCAAGTATACTATCAGATTTATACTTATATCATGATACACATACTTATTGTAATAGTAATATTCTTTTATAATGCTCTATTGATGAAATAATTTTAATTGTTACTGGTCAATCTAATGTTTCTCATTTTACAGTAGATTATTCTACTAATTTAGAATTAACGGAAAATCTTTTATCCAACAATGCTATTAACTTTTCAGATAAAAATTTATACCAAAAGAAAGCAAGACAATAACTGATCTTTATGAAAAAGTAAAGATTTTAAATTCAAAGTTAATAGATTTTCTCATTTTAAACCATGTCTCCATACTTCAGTTTATCGTAATGTACTCCGTAATCATATGTACAGAATAAAGAGTTTATGTTTTTCTCATCTCATTAACAACAACATTAAAAAATAACTCATGATGCATTAAATCATGGTTTTCATCAAAAATTCATATGTTCGCAACATTACATATTTTATTATGGTTTTTCATTTTGCACACTTCAATAAAACACCTACATAAAAGTTTTTTTTTTTTTTTAATTAAATAATATTGGTCAAAGCTTAATTTTTATTTCAATTTTTAGCCCAATGAGGATAATATCAAAAAATATCTCATGCTTAGTAAATTCTATAACAATAGTGTAAAAAGATATGTATTAATTAAATGTTTTATTCTTTATTATTTTCCCTCCTTCGTAATTATTCATTTTAAATTTTAAGTTTGAGGAAAATTTAATTATTATTTATTATTTTCAACATTTTAAACTGTTAATTTAGATTTAATCACCAAAATAATTTACTTTATTTTATATAAGTGGTTATGCACTGTTGTGATAAAGATTTAAATTTATTACTCTGCTATAATATAGTACATTTATTTTTACATTTATTTAAATTGAATCATTATTTAATGAATCATCTATATCATATTTTTATTTATTTTTTATTTATTTAATTTTATATATATATTTAAAAAATCATCATTTATATCAACTTAATAAAGTTACTGATTTAAAGGTTAATCTACAAATAGTTATTATTATTTATTTATGTATTTATTTTATTTACTTATTAATCCCCCCCCCCCCCTGTCTTTCCTAAAAATTAAACTCTTTGGCAGTAATCTTTAAATGTATTGTATAATGATAGAGTGAAGAACTTTTTCTGTTCCATTAGTGAAAATACTTTATTTAATCTATTTCAACCTTATTACACTGTATATATTAGCTCTTGGTTGTACTAATAGTATTTTACTTAAGGCTGTTCTTAACTGCTCTGCTCAACAAGCGTAAAACGTTTTGACACATTTAAAATTCATTTTTTAACGGAAAGGTATAAAATTGGAAAGCCTGGCCATGAAAGTGATTTGGAATTGAACTGTTTTTTCCATTTTTTGGTCAATCCATTACCTATTGAGTTAGAAACGTTTTGGATCACGTGACAAACCCGTTTTTCGCCCGCTCTTGAGTGCTTTTCTTCCTTCGCGTGGAAATTCGGTTAAAAACGCCGACTTTGGCACTCTTTTCTGGAAGATCTATTGCGTTTGCAAAAAAAAAAAAAAAATGAAAAAAAAAAACAGCTCGATGACACAGTTTCTGAACAACAACACCAGCTAGTTTCATGCATTTTCGAACAAAAATAAATTAAAGCTTATGTCAGAAAGTTGCACTTTTGGATTTGAGAACACCCTTAAATATTTTTAGCAACATGTGCAAATAAATCATTTCTTATAACCTTTACAACATGCTGTATCATTGATGGATCATCAATGATCATCAACATGTTGGATAATCAATTGGTAATATGCTTGAATTTTTAATCCATTTCATTTTTAGGTGCGTTCGTAATTATATAAATACGTAGCACCTATAGTCGTCGTTCAGTCCGTCTGTCTGTCCGCCCGTCTGTCCGTCTGTCCGTCCGCATATAACAGAGCAAAAACTACTCAACCGAATGGTTTGAAATTTTAAATATATGATTGTTGCAAAATTTTGTCGAGCCATTTCAAATTTTATGAAAATCGGATGTATAGTTTAATTACAGGGACAATCAAAAGTTTTTCTTTACATTACGGCCAATGGGAAAAATTATTATTGCCAGTGCATTTTAATGATGTTACAGGCTTCCGAATGGTCTGAAATTTTAAATATATAATTCTTGCAAAATTTTGTCGAGCCATTTCAAATTTTATGAAAATTGGATGTATAGTTCAATTACATTGACAGTCAAAAGTTTTCCGTTACATTACGGGGAATGGGAAAACAATTATTGCAAGTGCATTTTAATGATGTTACAGACTATGCACTTATGAAATGCAAATAAATATACATTCAGTACAACATGGGATGCAAAAAATAATTATAAAACTAGTTATAGTACGAACGCATCTCATTTGCCACGTTTGACGAGCAATTTCCAATTTGTTTATCTTGTGCTGTTTCTGGATTTATTTTGTTAACTTGTTATGGCTTATGTAAAGATGAAACCTTACATATTATTTGTATAATTCAAGGTAATTTGACTTAAATGCCTTGATTCTGACTTAAATGCACAAATATTTTAAATTTTCCAATATTTACTATATTTTCAATTCCTTGTCTCACTTGTTATGATTATCTGTTTCAAAGAATTTTATGACGGTTAATACATCATTTTTAATTTGCATAAAAATTAATTTATAATTTGCATATTGACAATTATTGATGATAATTTGTATTGGTTTATAGTGGTTTTATACACACACACACATATATATATTATACATAGAATGACACAAAATGTATAACCCTTCCGGGGTTGAACTCATCCGTTTCCTGATAATCCAAACGCGGCCACGTTAGGCTTAAGTATTCCGATGCCGTATTGGCCGACTGCCTTATTTAATCTGTCTATCTATTTGTTGTGTAACATATTCTTCTTCAATTTTTCTCAAACCTTCAAAAAGTATACAATTATAACGCTTTAAGATCTAATTTAAAAATAACCAGATACCAACAACAGGGTTCCGATGTATACAAGCGATTACCGTTGCCATTCATAAGCACAAATTACAAATCCAAAAATAAATGAATGACTCTTTCAGCTATTCATTAAATGCTCTTAAAATATTTTGCAAAAGCATATTAATATTTTGAAATACGTTTTTCACTTTTGTTTACATTTATTTACAGTTTGAATTCAGTGTACACGGTTAAAAATATCGCGAAAAATTACCTCTGTTTTTCAAGGCTATCTATTTTCTGACCAATGAGAACACTTCATGGGGTTCAGTGAATATAGCTATATTCGGTGATTCATTCCCGTGAATTATTTTGTACCGGATTAACGTTTCCTTTCTAAAAAAAAACGTATTTCAAATTATTTAAAAGCTTTATTAGGCGCGCCACACACCAGAGAGACATGCGACAATAATCGTGAGACATGAGGCAAATTCTGCTGTTCAAACCGGTTTTTTCTTTGTTAACAGGGTGAAATTGTCGCATGCCTCACGTTTTTCTGCCGCATGTCTCCCTGGTATGTGGTGCGCCTTATGGTTTTACAAATATTTTAAGAGCAAAATCGGATGTCGACCGTATTTTTTAATGATTCGTTCAAAGAGTCATTCAATTGCTTCTGGATTTGGAATTTGTGTTGTACATGTGGCATCACGACACACGAGTGAATGTTGATTTTGATTTTCAATCTTAAAACGTTGAGTAAAACGTGCTTTCTTTTCCACTATTCACAAAAGTTACATTTTTAGACAGATTATTCAAAATAAATTAATATTTATAAGAGATTACATTCAATTATCTAATATTCAGCTGCGATAACTTGAGTTAAAATTAGATTGGTAGCTTTATCTATCCCTATATGAAAGTAAACAAACAATTGATTCATTCGTCTTGAACTTTTAAAATATTAAAACAAACGTTTATATGCTCTGTTGCGCCATCTGTCGATTGTTAAAAAAAGAAATTTTCTTTTTAAAATGTTTTTTGAATTCTGAAGACATTGAGGGAGGGGGGGGGGGATGAATATTTCTTATAAAATGAAATTAGAATATCAGAAATATGTAATGCCGTGTATTACACACACATATATATATATATATATATCAATGCATTATTATAATAAATAAAATTTTGTATTTTGTAGGGAAAATAAATTTGTAATTTAATAACAGAATTTGGGAAAATAAATTGTTAATGTAATTAATAGTTGCAATTTACTTATGTGATAACAGATGATTTTTAATTATCAAAATTTATTACAGGTTTCTTTTATGCATGTTTAAAAAAAATCGGGATTTTCTCTGTTCAACTTTTTAAAATTTAAGTTATATAATTATTATTTTGGCAATTAATAAAAACAAACTTTCTGTTGGAATTGTCTTTTATTTTACCACATACCATCAGATAAAATAGTTAATTGACAATATGTTTTAAAATAACATTATTAGTACTAATTTGAATGTTTTTGTGAAATATTTCTTCAAATTTTGTGAGTGAAGTTCATTTGCATACTTTATATCAGTATTTTACCAATTCAATTAATAATTTTCTTGCCAATTAAATTTCAATGAAAAATGGGCTGTTTTTACTTTACCCCAAACTGACCCTATTAATCAGACAAGACAAAATTTATTACTTCACAATTCTTTTTATAATGCAATGCTATATAATTTTTTTGAAAATGCAAACACGTCATTCTGACGGGCTATATTCTAGTAAACAATAATATCGTAATCGCAACAAAAATAAATACACAATTATGTGAATAGCGCTATCTGCTGCAGTGGAACACACAAATTGGATATAATCTAGCAATAAATAAATAAATAAATAATAAATACATTAATTAATAAATAAATATTATACTTATTTGACCAGAACACCAAACAAGAAAACACGAAATATCCAATTTAAAAAGTGAAAAATTACAACAATAAAGCACAGAAAATCAAACAAAAAACAGGCTGAGGCCTCGTCGGCAGTGAGTTATATTTAAAAAAGCAGCCAAGCATTAAAAAAAGATGAAGTATTTAAAAATAAATGTGTGTTAGTGGCGATGGGATTCATTAGGCAGTGGCTGGTTTTTTAAATACAACTTACTGCTGACAATGGCGCAATCTGTTTCTTTTTTTTTCTGCGTTTTATTGTTTTAAATTGTACATTTCGTGTTTTCTTGTTTGGTGAAGTGTGTATGTGTATGTGTGTGTGGGTGGGTGCTAGTTTTGGCCAAATATACATATATATAATATAGTATATATATTGCCAGATTATGTAGATATATATATATATATATAACATTTAATTTTTACACATTTCTCTTATATTTTCAAAATATGAATTTAATGATTACAAAGAATAGAATAAATCGAGATATTAAGATTGTACATAAATCAGTATTTCTGCTCAGACAAATTAAAATTTATAAACGCTAATTTTAGCTATATATTATTCGATTTATAACGACTCAACACATATTTATCATTCCATCGCGTTTACTTAAAATTTGCTTTCGGTTCTTTATCTTGAAGTTTCATGAAATTTATCAGTGGTTTTAGAGAACAAATCCTCATTTGCTTGTTTTGTAGGAACTTTGCTGCCGACAGCTTGACATGAAAGATATACGACTTAATCTGAAACACGTGGTTTGCCATTTAAAAGCCCTTTTTCTTTGATGATCCGAAGGATTAAGTCTGAAGAATTATTTCCCTTTAGCATTTTTCCATTGTGAGATGAGGACTGATAACCTAACGGATATAAAGCAGTTTTGAGTCATATTTAACAGTATCAAGTGATCATTAAAGTTGATAGCATTTTTATTTATTTGAACTGTTCTGAAATGTGATAAATTTATTGTGGAAGTAACTTTTGAATTTTGTCAGAATTATGGCTAAGCTCCTAAATGCCAATTTATAGATCAATGTATTTCTCTAAACTTTCAAATATGAGGAAACTCATAGAGAAAACGCCTATACCAGTTTCATGCTAATCTCGTACAAATAATACACCTCTGAAATGAAAAAATAACTTACGAGCTCGTATAACAAAATTGACCGAATCTCTTAGTTAAAGATAGCATATAATAATATTTTACATTAACTATTAAATAATCAATAGAAGAATAAGAAATGGATGGCGTGCTTTTGGGAAGAACAACATTATTCTGAAAGTAACATGCCTCCTTGTTTGCGAAGAAATGTGTGTTGCGTGAACTAACTTATTGAGCAGAAACATGGACGCTAACTAAACAGATGGTACAAAGATTACAAACAACACAGAGAAGTGTGGAAAGATGTATGCTAGGTGTAATTAGAAAAGACACAAAGATAGTAACTTGGATAAGAAGTCAGACGAAAGTTTTTGACATCATTGATAGAATTAAACGGCTAAAAGGGAAATGGGCTGGGCATATTGCAAGAAAACAAGACAATAGATAGAGCGCAAATACCCTACAGTGGTATCCCAGAGATGTAAAACGACCAAGAAGACGACCTCAAGTAAGATGGAGTGACGAAATCAGAAAAGTGGCCGGTGTTAATTGGATGACTAAAGCAATAGACAGGAAACATCGAAAAATCTGGGGGAGGCCTACATCCAGCAATGGATTGAAAATGGTTGTTGATAATGATGATGATGATGATGATGACATATAAAACCATCATAAACCAATACAAATTATCATCAACAAATGTGAATATACAAATAAATGAATTTATTCAAATTAAAAATGATTTATTAACCATTATAAAATTTTTTGACACAGATCCTTATAACAAGTGTGACAAGAAATTGGAAATATAGTAAACATTGGAAAAATGGAAATATTTTTGGAACCAAGGCGGAATCATCAGTCCCAAATTACCTTGATTTCCACAAATAACATGTGCGGTTACATCTTTGCATTAGATTTAACAAGCGAAAAATGCAAAAAAAGGGCTACCGCACACAATCCAGAATAAATCCAGAAAAAAAGCCAGAAATAGCATTAGATTAAAAAATATAATGGATTAAAATGTCTATAAAAAGAAGCATATTATCAATTGAAAATCCATCCATTGCATGAATGATACAGCAGAAAAGGTATAAGAAATGATATGCACATGTTGCCAAAAATATTTATGTAAAATAATATGATTATAACCAAGGAGCAGAAATATAGAGTGTAAGCAGGTTGAAATAGTAAAAATACGGGATTTACTAATGGATCAAAAATAGTGCTATCCTCTATCATTTGTTACATTTATACACATTTTTTTACATTATATACATTTAAGGATGACTTCCGAAATATTTACTAATGGATCAGATGTAGTGTTGCCCTCTATCGTTAAACACTACATGTAAAAATTACTACTCAAGTATGTATTTTTAGAGAAAAACAGGGGGGGGGGGCAGATAAAAACTAATTCATAAATAAAATAAGTAAATTCATAAATATTAATAACTAATGGTGGATTGAGCTTTAAATCAGTAAATGTATTTATTGGGTCGTTCGGAAAGTCGTGTCTTTTTGGGAAAATCATTTCGTACCGGAAAATTCTGCCCGGTAATTATTAGACATTAGATATCAAAATCAATGTCTAATAATTAAGTGATAAAATTTTCCGGTACGAATCGATTTTCCCAAACGCACACGACTTGCCGAAATAGACAATGGTTAATATAATTGAAGAATTAAAAAATATATATACATATCTATATATAGAATTAAATAAGTAAATAAATTAATAAATAATAATAGCTAATAGTTGATTAAGCATAAATCAGTAATTGTGTTAAGATAATATAATTGATGAATTAAAAATATGTATTTCGGATTCTGGTCGGGTTTCGGGTTAACTTCAAGTAGAACTTTCAGGCTCGGATCGGGTTGCATGCCAACGGAAATTATTTTGTCTTGCTCGGATCCGGTTATGGTTCTTTGAAATATTTTTGTCGGATTCAGATTTGGTTCGGTTAAGATTTCGGGAATTTTGTAATGGAATTTTTAGGTTCGGGTCGTGTTGCGTGACCGTGGAAATTATTTTTTCTCGCTCGGATCTGGTTATGGTTTTGAGGGATATTTTTGTCGGATTCAGATTTGATTTGGTTCAGATTTCAGGTCTTTTTCAAATGGAATTTTTAGGTTCGGGTCTGGTTACGTGTCCACGGAAATTAATTTGTCTTGTTCGGATCGGGTTTTGGTTCTTTAGAATAATTTTGTCGGTTATCATATTTGGTTCGGAGCATTTTTCGGGGTTTTTTTTTTTCAAACAAAATTTTTAGGTTCGGATCGGGTTGCGTGTCCATGGAAATCATTTTGTCTTTCTTAGATCGGGTTATGGTTTTTTGGAATATTTTTGTCGAGTTCAGATTTGATTCGTATCAGATTTCGAGTTGTTTCTATTGGAATTTTTAGGTTCGGGTCGTGTTGCGTGTCCACGGAAATTATTTTGTCTTGCTCAGATCGAGTTATGGTTTTTAAGGATATCTTTGTCGGATTCAGATTTGGTTCGGATCAGATTTCAGGGATTTTTTTTTTTTTTTTTTTTCAAATGGAATTTTTTGGTTCGGATGGGATTGCGTGCTAACCGAAAATTATTTTGTCTGTCTCGGATCGGGTTATGGTTCTTTAGAATATTTTTGTCGGTTATCATATTTGGTTCGGGTCATATTTCGTGTTGTTTAAAAAAAAAATTATGTTTGGGTTGGGTTGCGTGTCTATGGAAATTATTTTGTCTTGCTCGGATCGGGTTATGGTTCATTGGAATATTTTTGTTGGGTTCAGATTTTGTTCGTGTCGGATTTCGCGCTTTTTCTAATGGGATTTTTAGGTTAGGGTCGGGTTGCGTGTTCACAGAAATTATTTTGTCTTACTCGGATCGTGTTTTGGTGCTTTAGAGTATTTTTGTGTGTTATTATATTTGGTTCGGGTCAGATTTTGTTTTGTTTTTTTATAGAATTTTCAGGTTCTGCTCAGGTTGTGTGTCGAAGGACATTTTTTTGTCTTGTTCGGATCGGGGTACGGTCTGTTGTAATTTATTTCTCGGGTTCGGGTCGGGTTATGGGTTAATAATCCTAAAAAAATCGCCCTGATTGGGAAATAAGTGGTCATTTTTCAATTAGTCTAACGTTGTCTAGGCTCTTTGCAAAAAGCCTGAAAAATATCAGGCTAATTGGGAAAAGGGCGATGATTCTCCAATTAGCCAGGCTTTTTGCAAAGAACCTGATTTCTCAATTAGTCTACGACATATACATATGTGTATAACAATTTAATAAAATATATATACATGTATAAAGTCTCTCATATGTGTCCTCTATGCGGATGTCCTATATACCCCCCCCCCCCCCCCAAAAAAAAAAAAAAGAAAAAAAAAATCCAATTCTTCTACGATTGAAACTGACCGAGTAATAACTGTTCGAGTAATAACTATTTAAAATCGAAGCATCTTTTTGGCTGGAAATAGGGGCCATTCAAATATTTATTAGCGATATAAATAATCGTCAGATATAAAAAATATAATAGTTGAGAGTTAAATTAACATTATATGCAAATTCGAAATCTAGTTTCATTCTGACATATAAAAGCAAAATATAAAATTTCTGTAATTTTTATAGAAAAAATCTGTTTCAAGGAAAAACAGTTTTTTTCTGTTAAAAAATGTGGAATTTGTAATTTTTACAGAAAAAATCTTTAACAGAAAAAACTGTTTTAATGAAAAAATACAGATATTTTCTGTAAAATAAACGGTTTTCCATTGACGCCAAAAATCGACATTTTTTTTTCTTTCTTTTACAGCGATGGAGTAGTTTAAACTCGTATAACTATACTATTCTCGCCGTGAAACGTTGTTTGTATAGCATATCATTTTGTTTATCAAATGCTATATAAAAGAATTTTATGCAATTTTAAAACTTTCTCCCCATGGAGAACTGGTAAAATAAAGTATAGAGTTTGTTCCTTTTGTTTTGGATTCTATTAGAAAATCACATTTAATACTAAAATAGTTCATGTAAGGCCTTGAAAAAATATTCAAGTAAAATGTTTAAAAGAATTTAAGTTTTCATGATAAAAAAATAAGTACAATTTTTTTCATGTTTTTGACATTTAATCAGAAAATAATGATAAATTTTGAAAAAGTAATGAAAAAATAAAAATTCCTAGTTCTATTTAAGCAAGATGCTTGAAGATTTTTTAGTCCCAGAAACATTTATCACTATTTAGGGCTTTATTCGTCATTTATTTTTAACCCAAGATCATTAATCTTTCTGTTCATCTTTTTGTTTAATGGAAAGCACTTTATTAAAGATATTTGATGTAATTTATAATTTTTTTTAAAAAAAAGCGTGTTATTAAGTCTATTCTCAAAACTGGCTACGTTCTGACACATTTTTAAATCCACTTTTGTTCAAAAACGCATGAAATTAGCTATATATATATAGCAGTTTACATATGATATAGATGTTTTTATATATAAAATTTCAATCTCTTATAATAAACCTATTGAATATTTTAATTAATGGAAATTATTAGAAATTGAAAGATTAACTATGGCTTTAAAATATAATATTTCTGATTTAGTTACTATTAACACAAAGCATTTTTTCCAACAAATTAATAAATTACAAAAATACTATGTTATTACATATGTAGACAAATCTCCTAATAATTACGCAATCATATGTAAATCTTATTATCACCAACTTCTTACTAACTCTATTTCTTCTAATAAATCTTTTCAAAAAAAAACTAATGAAAATGCAATTGTAAATAATCGTAAAATTCAAAGTTATTATAAACTATTAAAAATTCTCTCTACTAACTTTAATTATCCTTATTTAGTGCTTATTCCCAAATTTCATAAGACTCCTATTAAATTTAGGACTGTAACTATTGATTGTTAAAGCCAATAAACTACTATTAAAAATTCTTAATAAATTATATATACTGACTACAAACAATGATAATACACATTGTATAAAAAACAGCTATCAACTGGTCAATATTATAAAAAATCTTAATTGTGTACATAATATAACGACTTATGACTTCAACGATCTTTTTAATAATATAGATTTATTAGATTTACATAATATTATAAATGCATTATTTAAACAGTATCATCAAAAACTGGATTTGCCATCTAATATAGATATAGCTTACTTTAAGGGTGTATTCCGATCCAAACTGCTTATTTTCTGATTCATTTTAAAATTCATTTTTGCTCTCAAACGCATCAAACTGGGAAATTCTCTTATTTAGAAACTATATAATGTGCCGTGCTTCTTAATTTTTTGATAAATGCAGAAAATACTGTAAAAAACGCTGTCAAAGTTGGCGTTTTGAACCGAATTTTCCGAAGCGGGCGATCTGGGAATGAAAAAAATGGTCATACTGAGAAAATAATTGTTTAAAAATCAAATTCTAATGAATTGAGCTGAAAATGAAATCGCACGGTATGTTAAACATGTCTTCAGAAATCACCCCAGCAAGTTTCATGTTATTACTTTTAAAAATGAGTCTGAAAATGTCTCAGAAAATTTCGAGCTGTTGAGGGTGGAAAAATATTTTTTCGAATACACCCTTAAATCTTTAACTAACTTCATTATCTATAATAATTATATCTTGCAAGATAACACATTATATTTACAACACATCGGTATGCCACAAGGTGGCTGTACATCCAGTTTATTATCAGACTTATATTTATATCCCTATGAACGTACTTTTACTAATAATAATCTACATTGATATCGTTATATTGACGACATAATTTTAATTGTCACTGATCAAACTAAAATTTCTCAATTTCCAGTAGATTGTCCCACTAATTTGGAATTAACGGAAAACCTCTTATCTAATAATACAATCAATTTCTTAGATCTTAAAAATACAATAAAAGACAACAAAACAATAACAGATCTATATGATAAACGTAAAGAATTTAAATTCAAAGTTAATACATTTACAAATTTTAAATCTTGTCTTCATAATTCTGTATATCGAAATATAATACTTAACCATTTATATAGAATAAAATGTTTATGTTCTTCTCATCTAATTAATAATAATATTAAAAAACTAATTTATGATGCATTAAATCAAGGTTTTCGAAAGAAATTCATATATTATTTAATATACAATTAATACTTATATGATCTTTAAAAAAAATCAAATTAGCACATGCGTAAACAAAATTTATAAAAAAAACCCTTACAAAATAAGAAAATATTTATAAAAAAATAAAAAATTGTAAAATAATAAAAAATTATTATAAGACGGTTGGGTGGGTAGATGTTAGAGTACGGAGGAGGGTGGTGTTGTCTGGATAATACGCAATGGTTAATTTATTAAAAAAAATGATGTGGCATTTGAATTATAACTACATTGCTAATACACTCTTTATATGGAGGTTGATTCGATATTTTATATATATATAGTGACGTTAAATTTTTATTTCAATTCATATTGAATTTATTTAGCTTAATTAATATTTAATCAAGTTAACAATTAACTTGTTTTTAATTTTCTTCTCGGGATAATAGTCTTCTCGGGACAATATTATATTAATTTCTAATAGTGTACCATCTTTATGGTGAATAATATGCATAATAAGTTTATTTGATATAACTAATGATATTACAGTTTGTATTAAAATTGGGTTATTAGTTTTTTATTATTCCTCTATACTTTTCAATAATGTTTAATTTTGAACTTAGTATTAAATGATTAATTAACGGTTTTATGTGAATGTTAATCCCATATTCATATTCTTTAGTTTTTTATGGTTAATATGAAAATAAACCACACAATTTATTTGTTATCAATAGACAATTGGGAAATGAAGATTCTGACATTATTATATCAACATCCTTTTTTTTTTCCTTTCTTTCTTTCTTCCTGCTCATTTTATTAATTAATTTTTTTTATATTTAAAAGTATTTCTTATAGTTTATATTTTAATTATATAAATTTTTATATATAAATTATTTAGTTTTATAGCATATTGCTATATTATATTATTATTGTTTTGAAATTATTAAAATTTCCGTATAGATTAATTGGGTATGGTAGTAGAATATATTGTAATAATTCTATTAACATTTGTATTTATTTAATATTTATATGAATAATGAAATATAATATGGTATTTTTATATTAGGATTTGTTAGGATATAGCAGTTGGTATATTATGAATGAATTAACTTATAATAGCATAATCATATGACAATTTGTTCATATTAGTTTCAAATTAATATTATAGACGGCAGCACTAAAATTTAAATTGAATTCTTTCTGGTGCTTCGAATAGAGTAATAATATCAATTTTTAACACATGGTGGAGCTTAATGTTGGCTATTTGCGATTGTGTAAACTTATAGTTTTGGAATTTTTTACTTTAGTTAAGAAATTAAAAAAAAAATAATAAAGTGTTAAGTGTATTAATCTACTATTAAAATTCTTTTCAAAGAATATTCATGCATTTCTATCCAAAAACTTTAAAGTATGGCATTTTTAATTCTCCAAGCTATGAAATATGGATGAAATTTGGATTAACAATAACACATCTTTTACACAATTTTATACAAATGATGATTCATTAACAATATCTGTGCAATTTAAAACAAAATTAAGGCTTTAAAAACAGTATAGTATTAAAACCATGAGTAAGAATCTTTCTTGTTTTGGGCGGATTTCCGCTTTTTAAAACTTTTTATATAAATCCCCCACCTCCACACATGCTCCCCCTCTCTGCATCCCAGGAGAGTATGGATACCCAGGATCCATGCAAAAAGTTGCACGCTTGCAATAAAAAAAAAAAAAAAAGAAAAGAAAAGAAAGAAAAGACGAGTGTAAAGGAAAACAAAAAGAAGAAGAAGAAATGTAATTCTGTGAACTAATTAAATGAAATTTCTGGAAAAACCCTTCAGCAGCATGTAACCTAAGTTTCAAGTTGTAAACATAAAGCTGCGAAGGAAAACTGAAAAAAAAAAAAAATCATAAATATACGTAGCCCATGTTATATTTTTCTTAAATTTTTAATCGTTAGGCAAAAATCACACACACTGGGGATTGTGGAATATGCTATGGAATTATCTATGGCATTTATAACTCCGATTATCTGGTTGCAGAGATAAATTTATTTAATTCAGAGAAGCTGTTTTCAAATCCAAAAGAACTACTGACACATTTTCTATATTCAATTTTGTTCGGGAACGCATTAAATTGGTTGCTGTTCTTACTCAGAAAGTATATAAATGGCGTTTTCCTTTTTTGGGGGGAGGAGGTGTTGGAAGCAAAAGCTTTTCAGAAAATACTGTCAAAGTTGGGGTTTTTGAACTGAAT
Organism: Maratus speciosus; assembly: GCA_963932465.1. NCBI lineage: Eukaryota > Metazoa > Arthropoda > Arachnida > Araneae > Salticidae > Maratus > Maratus speciosus. The sequence goes on from OZ010788.1 coordinate 526,105,674, forward strand.
TTCCAGACGCAACAATTCGGGAAAGGAGAAAAACCTGTCGTCCCGTGACAACAATTGCTTATAATCCAATAAGCAATTCGTTTGCCAAGCAATGGAAAACACTATTCGATTCAATTTTTTTTAATAATCAGGCCTGAAAGTACCAAACATTAAGCTCGAAGCCGCAACGGTCGTCCGACGGCAAAAGCAAAAAATATTATTGAAAATACTGTTAAAGATGGAGTTCGGAACTGAATTTCTAGAAACGACAATTCGGGAAAGGAGAAAAACCTGTAGTCAAGGAACAACAATCTCTTGTAATCCAAAAAGTAATTCATTTGTCAAACAATGGAAAACACCATTCGATTCCAATTTTTTTCAATAATCAAGCCTGAAAGTATTGAACATTAACCCTTAAATGCGGGATTTTTCATTTTGTTTGGAAAAAATTGTATATGATTCTCTGAAAGGTTTATTACATAGGAAAAATAATGACAAAAATCAGAGATACATTTTTCATATAATACGTCAATCTTTTCTTCTGTTGCACATCTACAATACAGGTAAAAAATACTGTCGTGTTGTTGTTTTACGCTAAAATATTGCAAATTAGTAAATATTTTAAGAAATATGTCTCCAAATACCTTATTTTATATAATTATTTATTTTATTAAACTTAACCTTTAACCCTTTAATTCCCATGATTATGTTCTGGAAATTACGTAGTTCAGAGAATCTGACTCTACACCCAGAAACTTTCAATGGTTAATTTCGCTGTATTTAAATACGTTGTGTCTGTTATTAATTAAAGCGAATATTGCTATTTTAATTTCCTGGTGTGAATTAAGTATATACGAATAAAAAAAAATCTATTAAATTCAAAACACTGTCGTTTGCATATATATGCAAAGCTGCGCTCTAAACAGTGGTGTAGTCGTAAATAAAACAGAGGGTATACGTTCTAAGCAGAGGGTATACGCTCAAGGCAGAGGGTATACCCTAGTGTATATATGCTGTAGCTTTCTTGAGAAACAGAGGGTATACGGTGCACCTTAAAAAAATCCAGAGGGTATACGGCGTATACCCCCGTATACCCTCCACTACATCCCTGGCTCTAAAGGGTTAAGTTCGAAGCCGCAATGGGCTTCATTGTTTTCAGGGATCCGAACCCATCCTTTACCGCTTTTTGGTGTGTTTAATTTGACAAATTTCTTCTTTAAATTGGTTCGGTGCCATCTTTTCACTTTTTTTATGTTTTTTCCCACTTTCGGCTCGGTCAAGTGCGAAGGAAAGGGCGGAGGGACCTAAGACAGGTAGCTTTTGCGTTTAAAAATGAGCCCATAAATGTGCCAGAAAGTTTCGCGTTGTTTTAGCGGAAAAAGATACTTTTTGAGAAACATCTTAAATTCACAAGACTGCAACGGTTGTGTTGTTTAACTTTTGATAATTGATTTTTATGTATTTTTTAGCGCTGAATCGAAAAATGACCTTCATTTTTAACCATCACGTCAGGATTTTTTGCAAATCGTAAATTTCTTCGGCAAAAAGTCAAAAATAGAGAACATCTGATACTGAAAGATACAGGAAATGGTTCTGTTTCTTAACTTTTGATAAGTGATTTTTATATATATTTTTAGCGCTGAATTCGAAAATGATCTTAACTTTTAACAATCCAGTCAGGATTTTTTTCAAATCGTGAATTTCAGAGTCAAAAAATAGCAAAATTCTGATACAATAAAATAGAAGTGTGATTGTTGTGTTTAACTTTGATAAGTGATTTTTAAATATTTTTTAGCGTTGAATTCGAAAATGATCTTAATTTTTAACCACCCAGTCAGGATTTTTTTCAAATCGTAAATTTCAAAGTAAAAAAATAGCAAAATTCTGATACAATAAAATAGATTTGATGGTTGTGTTTAACTTTGATAAGTGATTTTTATATTTTTTTTAGCGCTGAATTCGAAAATGATCTTAATTTTTAACCATCCAGTCAGGATTTTTTTCAAATCGTAAATTTCAAAGTCAAAAAGTAGCAAAATTCCGATACAATAAAACAGATGTGATGATTGTGTTTAACTTTTATAATGGATTTTTATGTTACTTTTTAGCACTAAATCTGAATATAACCTTAATTTTTAACCATCACATCACAATTTTTCGAAAATCGTAAATTTCAAAGTTAAAAAAATTAAAAAATTGCAAAAAATCCTGACGTGATGGTGAAAAATGAAGGCCATTTTCGTAGTCAACGCTACAAAATACGTAAGAATCAAATATCAAAAGCTAAGCAATATGACACAACCCACATTTTGCAGCCTTGTGATATTAATTGTTAGATCAAAATCATACGTACTAGGGATTATGGAATACGTTATAGAATTATCTATGAAATTTAGGATTCTGATTTTCTGACTGAACGGAGAAATTTAATTCAGAACGCATTATTATGTAAGATTTCTTTTTGCTTAACTTCCTTATATTCAGATTCAAGAAGTATGGTTCGGATTAAGAAAATATTAGTTTTTTGACATGAAAAATCCCGTAAAATAAGACAGTTAATGAGACACATCTCATCCATCGCCGTAAAAAAAATAATATCCTGAAAAATGACAGATGAAAAACAAAACGTAACTGCCATTAAAACAAAGTACAACTCTGTAGCTACTGTGAACATCTGTTAAAAATCAAATCGTAAATCTAAGGTTCACAGAGTATATAAAACTGCTTTGGCTGAAATCGCCGGCGTAACAATAAACTCGAGTGTCTTCCTTTTGACATTCACAACAATTTATGTTTATCTCCTTGAAGAAGAATGATTGGAATCATAATGAATGAATTAAGAATGGAAGATGAATGAGTCAGGGATTGAGATGGGATAATACTGAATCTCTTTTAAAAAATCTGGGATCTGTTATTTCAAACTTGTTTATGTTTGCGAATGAGTGATGATCTTATTATAAAAGTTTTCAGCATTTTTAAGGATGTCTTCAAATATTTCATTTTTACGTGCGTACGTAATTATATAAATACTTAGCACCTATAGTCGTCGTCTGGTCGTCCGTCTATCTGCATATAACAGTGCAAAAATTCCCTAACCGAATGGTTTGACATTTAATATACATAATCGCTGCAGAATTTTGTCGAGCCATTTCAAATTTTATGAAAATCGAATCAAAACTTAAAAAGATATTAATAACAGTTTTCTTCATCCTATTAAATCCTATCATACGTAATTAATTCAATGATATCCCATGATAGGTAATAATTCTAGGTTGGATGGGGATCATTTTATTAATTCCTATCATACGTAACTAATTCAATGATATCTTAAGATAGGTAATCTCGAAGCTGGTAGACGGGAGGTGCTGGGTTCGAACCCAATCGCGCCCGTCGTCCTAACCGTTTCGGAGTTTTCGTGGTTTTCTTCGAAGCCTTGGATTTTCCATGCGTAAATACGGGTTAGGTTCCCTTAGAAAGACCCCCACGAAGGGCACTCCCCCTAGGGCCTATATCCCTCGAGTAGATAATCGGCCGTCAACAATCAACCCAACCCAAGATAGGTAATGTTTCTAGGTTGTCATGGTAATTACATCCTATTTAAGATGGTCTCATATTATTTCCGCATTACTGAATTTAATATATATAATCGTAATAAATTTTGTATTCATGCATTTTTGCATAAGAGTGCAACAGCTATTGCATCAAGATCTGAATATTTATATAAACTAGCTATCGTACAGACGCACCTCATTTGCCACGTTTGATGTACAATTTTCGACTTGTTTATATTACTATATATAAGTATAGTGAGTTGCGGATCACCTAAAATAACAAACAAATATTTATTGAGTGAATAAATTCAATATCTCCCTTATTGCAAAACCTTCCATAAAATTAAAATATATAGTTTGTAAGAAAACAGATCCAACAGAACCAAATCAATTATCAGGAGTACATGAAATACCTTTCACCCAAGATGATGGAATTATGCGATTTTATATAGGAATGACAAATAGAAAACTTAAAACTAGAATCAAAGAACATATAGCAGACATCAAATAAAACAAGAGAACTACAGCTTTCGCTAGATTATATAGCACAGAACCTTCACAGATTGATTTTAAAAATAGCAGAATAATTTATCCCTCAAGATTTTATTTGCCATCCATTATCCGGGAATCAGTGGAGATCTTTTACGCAGTGGGAATATTTGCAATGATTCAGTCTCCATTCAGTTACCTATAAATTTTGGAAAGAGATGCTCTGCAGAATGAGAAACAATAGTATAAATTAATTCACGTTCACAAATATCCATTTTTATTTTTATTTTATTTTATGTTTGCACTGGTTTTTCATTATACATGTGGTCTCGTGATTTTATTTACCAGTTTCTTGTTTTTAAAATTTTCGCGAAAATATTTTATCGACAAAAAAAGTTTTAAGAATGTCGTCGTCTAACCGATGAAACATCGTACTGAATAAAGGTATTTATATGATTTTTAAGTGTATTTTTTATCACTTGTAGCCAAGTATTAGCATTAATTTGGATGATTTCAATTGATTTTTATACATAATTTTATTTTCTGACTTTTTTACCTCCTTCTACTTTACAAGAAGAAAATATTAGATTCGTGAAATTTTTCGATTTTTGACGGATTTACACGTTTTAGGGGTCGGAGATTCCAAAACACATGTTTTTATAAAATGTATGTCTGTGAGTCTATCTGTTTGTCCATCTGTCTGTGTGTGACATAAATTTTGTGAGAGCTCTATCTCAAGAACTAATGCACGGAATTTAATAAAAAATTATATTCAGATAGTCCCTAATATAAATTGATGCTGATTAGTGTTTGGTGTAAATCGCTCAACAGGAGGTGTTGATATGCTGCATTCTTTTGCGATTTCCACAACAACTTTATCTCAAGAACTAATGCACGGATTTCCATCAAACTTCAGATTCGGTTAGTCCTTGACATGAATTGATGATGTTTACATTTTGGTGTAAATCGCTCAATTGGTGGCGCTGCTATGCTGCATTTTTCACGATTTCCGCAATAGCTCTAGCTCAAGCCAGTGGTGTAGTCCTGGAAAATAAAGTGGGGGGGGGGGGACGCTTATAGTCCTGAATTCCTGAACATAAGGTCCGTGTCACATGGGTAAAACCTTGTCTTCCATCTTGAATTGCCGAGAAAAGTAATTAAAAAATTAAGCATAGTTTAAATTAAATTTAAACTTTTAAAAAAAATCACATTTTATCGGGTTATTTCAAAAAATATTTAGGCTAGAAACCCTAGTAAGTAGATTACGTCTAACATGTAAGTGGAATATATGCGAACGTTTTTTAAAGATTAGAATTCTAAAGAGGTGAAATAGATTAGTTTCAACCACGTGACTACGTCCCCCCCCCCCCAATTCTTCACTAACCAACCAAAATCACAGAAATTTTAGCCAATATTATCGCTTATCCAATCAAAGTGGAGATAAACCGGAAAAACCGATGGGCAAACAAAGGTTGTCAAGCTGGTTGCTAGGGTGTTAACGTCATTTGAAACTAATCTATACAAGAAAAAAAAAGTTCTAAAATCACGGTTTTACCATGATTTTAGTTGAACTATTCTAGCAAAGAACTCAAGTAACGAATCTCAATATCACATGTCATTTTCGATATATTTAACACCCACGTTATAATTTATTAAGGTTTTCAATTTTGTTGGAAGATTTAAAAATTCAATGCTTTTATTCTTAAAATTGTTAGTTTATTAGAGAGCTTATCCTTTCTTTAAAAAATAATAATAGGTTTGGGAAATCTGCGTCATCCAGGTTCCTAGCGTCCCCATTGAAAATAAAAAGTAAGGGGACGTTTGAGATAAAATAAAAAAAGGGAGGGGACGCCGTCCGCCCGCGCCCACCCTCGACTACACCACTGGCTCAAGCATTAATGAATGGATTTTCATCAAACTTCAGATTCAGTGAATTTTTGATATGAATTTTTCTAATTTCGTTTTGCTGTCAATCACCCAACAGTGGCGCTGCTATGCTGAATTGTTTCCAATTCTCGCAATAGAAAGACCTTAAGAAAAAATTCACGAATTTTCGTCAAATTTCAGATTTGGGTATACATTGATAAAATATTATTGCTGATTATGTTTTGATGTAAATCGGCCAACAGGTGGCGCTTTTATGCTGCATTTTTCCCGATATCCGCAGCAGTCTCATTTCAAGAACTAATAAACGGAATTTCAGAATCCTCACGATTGGCATAGATTGTCATTTAATTTTGGCACTGTGATAGCGAATTTTGAAGTATTATGAGATAGAAGAAAGTTTTGAGATTGTCAAAGTTTTGAGTCACATCCGACTAGTTAAAAGTAAAATTGGCAAGCCTGATTATTAAAGCAATTTGGAATCGAATGCTGTTTTCCATTTTTTTAATAAATAAATTACTTATAGAGTTATAAGCGACTGTTAGCTTTTCTCCTTCCCGTATCGCGTATGGAAATTCGGTTCAAAACGCCAACTTTGATGGTATTCTGTGAAGGATCTTCTGATGTAAAATACTGTTCGATTGCATAGTTTCTGAACAAGAATACCCGCCATTTTAATGTGTTTCCTAACAAGAATGATTTAAAAAATGTGTCAGAAAGTAGCTCTTTGGATTTCAAAACAGCCGTTTCTTAAATCCCCTGCTCAAAACGCGAAACTTTCTGACACATTTTCTGAACCATTTTTAGACATAAAGGCATGAAATTGACAAGCCTGACTAATGAAGCAATTTGGAATAGAATGTTGTTTTCCATTTTAAGATAAACAAATTACTTTTTGAGTCATAAGCTATTCTTGTCGTGTCTCGACAAGTTTCTCCCCTTCCCCGTGTAGTCGCTTCCAGAAATTTGGTTCAAAACGCCAATTTTGATGGCATTTTCTAAATAATATTTTGCTTTTACTAAAAAAAAGGGAAAACACCATTCAATTACATAAGTTTCTGAATAAGAATACTTGCCATTTGAATGCATTTCCGAACAAAAATGAATTCAGAAAATGTGTCAGAAAGCAGCTCTTTTGGATTTGAGAACGGCTTTTTCTAAATTAAATAACTTTGACACTATTTTCTGAAAGATCTTTGGCGATTACCAAAAAATGGAAAACGTCTTTCGATTACACATTTCTAAATAAGAATGCTTTCCATTTTAATGCGTTTCCTAACACAAATTAATTCAGAAATGTGTCAGAAAGTAGCTCCTTTGGATTTTGAAAACAGCCTTAATAATATTTTGTACTAATATATTTATTATGAATAAAAAGTTCAAAGTGACAAAAATCGAAAAGATTTGCTTTGATGCATCATAAAATCATCACCTCTAACAAGAACTTAAGCAAAGTTTTGCTTTCAAAACCCAATCCGTATTCCCCTCGCTACATTTCTTAATCATTATTCTCGTCGTAAAAGTCGTTACAAGCGGAACAGATCATTATTTCTCCTTTCAATCAAATCCTACTTATAGATGGAAAGAGATACAGAAGATCTTACATCTGTGTCACAAATGGGAAAATAGCAGAAATTTTGGTTTCGCTCTCCAAAAATTTAGAATTTCTTTTTCTACTTATTGCTCCTGTGGAGTAAAGAGAGAAGAGAAAATTTCGAAGCTTTGCATCCGGTTCGTATTCTTTTCTTGCCTCGAAAATAAACTTTTTCTTTCAGTTTTTACCTCCTGTTGGTGGCAGCAGCTGGTGCGACAATTTGCGGGTACAGTATCGGTAAGATACCGTCTCTCCATTTGGACGTAACAACTCGTCGGATAACGGAGTGATAAATAAATAAACAAAAATAAAAAAAAATTCTGACACTTCGTCAGATACATTCAGGGTTGCTGGGCGCCATTCTTGGCGGTGTTGGATGATGGAGGTGACATTTGAAGAGTGTTTCGTGGATTGATTTAGTGAAATAACATTGAAAGCGAGAATCATAGTGGAGAACATGCAAATTAGATTTAATTAAGCTTATCTATTATTTTATACGGAAATATTTTACTTTACTTTATTTATTAGTCTCTAGCCTCTACTGTTTATTATCATATAAATACGGTGATGTATTTTTGGGTGTAAGGATTGCTTTGTTATAAAATTCTAAAAATTCATGTTTATTTTTCAAAAATTAAATTTTACAGATACTGGCGCACTTGAAGTTAGTAATACATATTATCACACAACCTTTTCAATATTTAAACACGCAATTCCCGTTACTGGGTCCCGGGACTCCCATTTATGAATTTAACAATGAATAAAAAAATGACGACAAGATTTACGGGTTAACCCATTCGCGTTGTCACGTACGTGACTTATTGTGTGCTCAGAATCTTAATTCTGGAAAAGAAATCCGGACTTAATTAATCACAAAATTCCTGCTATTATGCTGGGCAAAGATTTCTTTTTCGAAATACTGGTGCTAAAAAATGAAAAATTCTATACATTACGTTTGTTTTGAATAAGATTTTGAATAAGATAATTAATAATATACGCGTTTTAAGTTTAAAGGAAATTAACTAGGAATAAATAATAGATATTATTAAGAAATAGGAAAATAATGAATATGCCGGAAAACTAGAATAATTATGTCAATATCGCGAAGTAAAAATATTATAAAAGATGCTAATTTTATAAATATCTCATACATGTTTAAACAATATTCTGTTATTCAGTAAAATCTAAATCAGTTTACAAAAGACGAAAAATATCGAAAATTTCATCTAAAAATGGTTTCACATTTATTCCTTATATTTTCCCTAAATATTCCATGCAAAGGCTATTAATTACTGAAAACACATTTATTCGCCCTAGTCATAATTCTTCAGAATCATGATAGAGCAAGGGAAAAAAGTTCACTGAGTGAGAAATAAATCATCCAGTAGCATCAACGAGAAATTATTATTTCGAATAAAGATTAACGGAAAAACATTTGTTTTAAATAACGAGTCAAGTAATAAGGAACCTTCATTAACAAAAGTTAATTGCTTAATTTGATAAATTAAACATTTTTAATGTGCCATTTATAAAGCGAACTTTTTTTTCGCCAATTAAGTAAATTTTTGAAAGTAACTTTTAAGAAATGAAATTATGAAATTTTTAATGATTTTTAATTGCGGTGTTAGTGGTGTGCTGCTACATCATTCTTTGTAAGCAAGCTTCTAAGCGATGCAGTTGCACATACAAACAACGCAAAAACAAAACAAAAAACAAACAAAAAAAAAAAAAAATCCTAAGCAGGATGATTTTTTCAGAATTTAGTGTCACCCCCGATGAGGGAAAAAAAATTATTTTTATTATTACGAAATCGACTCCGTCGAATTTCGACGAAAGAAAATGTTTAAGTAGGAACGGTTTCATTAATTTATAATAAACATAAAAAAATAGTTACAATAAAAAATAAATCTTATCTTGGTTAGTCTAACTCTCAAACAAATACTATTTTAACCTAAAGGTCACTGCTCTTCCACATAGAGACACTCTACATTTTTATAAAACTTTGCATTTTATCAGTGCGTGATAAAACACTACGTTTATTTTTAAAAGTTGCTTTTCAAAGTTACGTTTATTTTTAAAAATGGCTATACAAACATATAAACCATAAACTTACTTTTTAAAGCCTATATTTTAATTTTTAAAATTGATTTTCTTCACGCTGATATTAATTTTATGAATATCCCCTGCATGTTTAAACAGTATTCTCAGTATTCGGTATATAATAGTATTCTGTAAAATCTATATCTTTCAAAAAAGGACGAAAACTACCTCGAAAAGTTCATGTAAAAATAATTTCACATTTATTCCTTATATTTTCGCTAAATATTACATGCAAAGGCTATACCGAAAACATATTTATTCGCCCTAGTCATAATTCTTCAGAATCATGATAGAGCAAGAGAAAAAAAGTTCACTGAGTGAGAAATAAATCATCCAAGCATCAACGAGAAATTATTATTTCGAATAAAGATTAACGGAAAAACATTCATTTTAAATAACGAGTTAAGTAATAATGAAGTTCGGAAACCTTCATTAACAAAAGATAATTGCTTAATTTGATAAATTAAACAATTTTAATGTACCATTTATAAAGCGAGTGCGTTTTCGCCAATTAAATAAATTTTTAAAAGTAACTTTTAAGAAATGAAATTATGAATTTTTTAATGATTTTTAATTACGGTGTTAGCGGTGTGCTGTTACATCATTCTTTGTAAGCAAGTTTCTAAGCGAAGCAATTGCACACACAAGTAACGAAAAAAAAAAACAAGCAGTAGTTCTGCCTTTTCAAAATTTAGTTTTGTTCCCGATGAGAAAAAAAATATATTATTATTACGAGGTGGAACCCGTCAAATTTCGACGAAAGAAAATGTTCAAGTAGGAACTGTTTCATTAATTTATAATAAACCTACAAAATTAGTTACAATAAAAAATAAATCTTATCTTGGTTAATTAAAATAATAAAACTTTGTAAAAAATCACCATAAAATTAAAACAAAACACAGGACGCGTTTCGAGCTAAAAACATAACAGCTCGTCATCAGCTACAGCATACACGTGTCCGTAAAAGAACAAGTTCAAAAATGAACTGAAGATAAAGAATGTTGCGAAGAATGCGACAGATGGCGCTACCTGATAGAGGGATATGCAAAAGGGAAATGTGTTGAAAAAAGATAGAAGAGAAAATGAAATGGAAAAAATGGAAATAAAAGGAAAAATAAAAATAAAAGAAGTAAATTAAAAATATAAATAAAAATAATAAATAAAGAACTATAAAAGAACAAGAAAAAAATCCAAATTATTATTATTATTTTTTTTATTTTTATTTTTATTTTTTTTTTTTTTTACAAAATAAAAAGAAAAGAAACAAGAGAAAAGGCAAAAGAATTACAAAATTAATTTCCACGCTGGAGATAGGAAAGGAGATGATGGGAGATCATTGACAAGATTAGCAGAATTTTTAGAAATAAAATATGCTTCATGAAAATCCAAGTGAGAGGGAGAGGCAGGGGAAGAAATAATTTTGGCCATGGAGAAATTGAATATTTCTAAAAATTCTGCTAATCTTGTCAATGATCTCCCATCATCCCCTTTCCTATCTCCAGCGTGGAAATTAATTTTGTAATTCTTTTGCCTTTTCTCTTGTTTCTTTTCTTTTTATTTTGTAAAAAAAAAAAAAAAAAATAATAATAATAATAATAATAATTTGGATTTTTTTCTTGTTCTTTTATAGTTCTTTATTTATTATTTTTATTTATATTTTTAATTTACTTCTTTTATTTTTCTTTTTTCTTTTATTTCCATTTTTTCCATTTCATTTTCTCTTCTATCTTTTTTCAACACATTTCCCTTTTGCATATCCCTCTATCAGGTAGCGGCATCTGTCGCATTCTTCGCAACATTCTTTATCTTCAGTTCATTTTTGAACTTGTTCTTTTACGGACACGTGTATGCCGTAGCTGATGACGAGCTGTTATGTTTTTAGCTCGAAACGCGTCCTGTGTTTTGTTTTAATTTTATGGTGATTTTTTACAAAGTTTTATTATTTTAATTGCTTCATATCGCCAGTTTTTGGTGCTGTTTCGCTTATCTTGGTTAGTCTAACTCTCAAACAAATACTATTATAACCTAAGGTCACTGCTCTTCCATAAAGACACTCTAAATTTTTCTAAAACTTTCCATTTTGTCAGTGTGTGATTTCAATTGCGTTTATTTTTAAAAAGGCTACATATACTTAAGCCACAAACTTAATTTTTAAAGCCTATATTTTAATTTTAAAATTGATTTTTTTTTCTAATGCTGATGTTAATTTTATTAATATCATCTGCATGTTTAAACAGTATTCTCTTATATTCAGTAAAATCTATATCTTTTAAAAAAGGACCAAAACTACCTCGAAAAGTTCATGTAAAATTAATTTCACACTTATTCCTTATATTTTCGCTAAATATTCCATGCAAAGGCTATTAATTGCCGAAAACACATTTACTCGCCCTAGTCATAATTCTTCGGAATCATGATAGAGAAAGCGAAAAAAAGTTCACTGAGTGAGAAATAAATCATCCAGTAGCATCAACGAGAAATTATTATTTCGAATAAAGATTAACGGAAAAACATTTGTTTTAAATAACCAGTCAAGTAATAATGACGTTCGGAAACCTTCATTAACAAAAGTTAATTGCTTAATTTGATAAATTAAGCATTTTTAATGTACCATTTATAAAGCGAACATATTTTCGCCAATCAAGCAAATTTTTGAAAATAACTTTTAAGAAATGAAATTATAAAACTTTTAATGATTTTTAATTACGGTGTTAGTGGTGTGCTGTTACATCATTCTTTGTAAGCAAACTTTTAATCAATGCAGTTGAATATACAAATAATTCACACACACACAATAATAATAATAATAATCTACTTATAATAAAATCCGTGTGGAGAAAAGTGTAGGTAACCATTCCGGTGCAAACCACTCTGGTCTGCGAATCGACCGTAGCTAAACGCCATGTTAAGCTTCATGAAAACCATATGCTAACATATGACAGCTAAATAATTTCTTCTGCTTGAAATCATGTCTATTCAGCATATTTTCACATAAAACATGTATATCATATCCATTTATAATGCATTAAGTTCTAAATTAAAATTAAGCTATTATAAACATAGAAATCAGATCTAAACAACCGATACTATTGCCATTAAGATTGAAATTCCAGCAAATCTACAAACAAATGAATGACTCTTTGAACGCTTCATAAAAAAACAGGTTAATGTCGATGCTGTTCTTAAAATATTTGTAAAAGTATATTAAAACCTTTAAATACTTTAACTTTGTTTAAAACTTTCAAAAACTATGCAATTAAGTTCTAAATTTAAGTGCCAAATCAACAACAACAACAAGTTCTAAATTAAAAATAGCGGATAACTATCGCCATCTGGTGGAGAAGAGGTATAACTTTCGCTTCAGGAAAGTGCCGTGCAAGCACATTGCATTACATGTATTTTTAATTTGTTCAGAATAATTATTCTTTTGCAGAATTTCAGATTTCCTGTGACATTTGTGTTCTGTCTTATATAACAAAGTAAAAATTATCCGAATTTGAATATCTAAAACTTTCAAATGCATTTACAATAAAGAATTATTTCAATGGCACTTTTGCATTAGTTAAAGGGAAATTAAAGGGACAATATTTTTTTTGCACCGAAGGCTGCGAACAGCTCCTCTGTGGGTCGTTTTAAGTTTTAATAAATCAGGAGCTTATGTTCCTTGCTAATTCTTTTGGTGTCATCTGTCAGCAATTAATATAAACAACGGAACTTTCTGTTGTAATCGTACTTTTTTTAATGCATTTTATCAGATTTGAAGACATTGCAAATAAAATGAATATTTCTTATCGGTACAACATATTTTAATTATCTTGCAGATAAAATTATGAATTTTAACATAGTTTGTAGCGAACAAAAAAAGCCACACAAAACAGCAAATTTTTAATGTAGAGGGAACCTAAACAAGCATTTTCCTCATAGAAAGTGTAGCTGGAAATGGCGCGTGTAAGCGCTGGTGACTAAACTATAGTTTACATAATTTCTTTGTTCTAATCATCAAAAATCAAAGGATAATCCTTTTTGATAAACAAAATGCATGAGACATCATTTTTTTTAAAGTCAGAAAAATATTTTTTTAAATATTGTTTTCAAGATTTATCATTCACATTCCGTCCTTTTTGACAGGGCGTTATAGTAATAAAATAACAGTAATAATAATGTAACTAGCAAATCTGCAAATCCAGAGTCTCAACATCAGCTGTATTTAAAAAAAAAAAAAAAAAAAAAAAAAAAAACAACAACAAAAAAACAATAACAACAACAACAACAACAACAAAAACATTTTTATTTTGATCACACTTTACATAATATCTAAAATGCATGCGCTGCGCAATTTAATTTTTTTAAGTCAAATATTATTTATTTATCTATTCATCAATGCTTTTTACGGCAATTAACCTGAGATATTGCAAGCACACGTGAAAATCTGATTGCTTGCCCTAGTACAGTCTCAATGAACGTTTCCGGAGTTAGATTTTGTTTCAGAAGCTGCTTGTAAATCTGCATATCAGGAGCCTCAACGTGCGTTGTGTAAGTCATATATTTTATTTTAATCCCACTTTATGTAATATCTAAAATCCATGCACAATTTAATTTTTTCACATTTCGTACAAGACGCACAAGCATATGATGTTTTGGACTGCTTGTTTTTGTAAAAACATTTTACGATAAGAATGCTTTTGTCAGGCGCGAGGACTCTCTGCACCCCACATTACCTCATTCATATTTTAGTTTTAATTTCAAATGTGCGTGCTATTTAAAAATTTCATTATTTCTAAAGGTGCATTACACAATGCAATTTTATTAGCATAGACTTCTCTTTGATCAGGAGATTTTAATATACCGTAACAGCAATGCTCACTTACTTACCTTACAGAAAATATCTGCTATTGCAGAAATTGAATATAATCTCATGTAGAAAAGAACAATATACAAAAGAGAACATACTGTAATCTATTCTTATAAAACTTAAATATAGTTTATATTTTAAATATCAAATTAGAAGTTATACATTTTTATCATTTTTTGTTAAAAAAAAAAATATTGTTTGGTGATCGTTCTGTAATACTCAAAGCAATTGTCAAAAGAATATTTTCTCCTCCACAACAACGAGAAGCTTTCTAACACTTTTTCTGATTAATTTTTAAACACAAAAGCATGACACTGGGAGTCACGATTATTGAAGTGATTTGTAATCTAGCATTTTTTTTTCGATGAATTTGAAATCAGTAATTTTCGAGGAATGAGAATTTTCATCTTGAGTTATAAGCGATTTGTGTCTCAGGATGGTAATTATTTTTTCTTTTCCCGTTGTATCGCGTCCGTAAATTCCGTTTAAAACGCCAATTTTGGGAATATTTTCTGAAAGATCGCCTGCTTTTTTCAAAAATGAAAAAAACTGTCAGATTACGAAATTTCTAAATAAGAGCCCATGTCAATTTCACAATTTTGGGAAATCGAATTATCAGAAATTTCCAACTTTGATTTGAGAAAAGCTTTAAACAGTTTTGTCTAAAAAAAGAAGAAAAATATCCCAATCACCTTCAATAGAAGAAGTATACCAAAATTACTCTAAAATTAGCTGTTTTTTTTTTTTTTTTTTTTTTTTTTTAATAATATTGCAATTCTAGCTTAATTTTCTGAAAATGGCTTCATGATTATCAGTATGACAAATCCTATAAATTTATGTTGCATCTATGTACTGCGATTTTATTTGTTCACGAGGATACGAAATTCTGCAAAAGTGGTCAGATGATATTCGTTATATATTGCTTATATTTCCCCCAAATATTTTATGCAAAGGCTATTACTGAAAACACATTTATTTATCCTAATTATAATGTTTCAGAAAAAAGGTGAAGAAAGGGGGGAAAATCATCCGCAGTATGTAGTAATCAACGAGAAATTATTATTTCGAATAATGATTAACTGAAAAACATTTATTTAAAATAATGAGTCAAGTAATTATGAAGTTTGCTAACCTTCATTAACACATTCACGCCGGCTTGGTGAGTCACACTCGACTGCCTCGGAGTTGTCAAGTCTCCGCTTTTTGCACACCATTATTATTTTAGAGAAAATGTTGTTCCTTTAACTCGCCCAATTGTTCTGATTAAATAAAACAACATTTTCTGTATTAAAATACTGGTATCCAAAAAGCCAGAGACTTGTCAGCTCTGAGACAGTCGAGTGTGACCCACCACGCCGGCGTGAACGTGTTAACAAAAGCTAATTGCTTAGTTTGATAAATTAAAATAGATAAATAACCATTTATAAAACAAACATACTTTCGCCAACTAAGAAAGTTAAACTTAACTTTCTTATTTCAAGACCTTATCTATTCGTAAAGATTGCTTTATGAATTTTTGGCAGAATGGGCAGGCGAAATTCGTTATTTATCCATCATATTTCCACCCAAAATATTTCATGATAATCCTAATTAATTACTGAAAACGTATTTATGTGTCTTAACCATAATTCTGCAGCATAATGATGAAGAAAGATAGAAAAAAGTGCGCTGAATGAGAAGTAAATCATCCAGAGCATCAGCGAGAAATTATTACTTTGAATAAACATTAACGGAAAAACATTCATTAAAAATAATGAGTCAAGCAGTGAAGTTTGGAAATCTACATTAACAAAAGCTAATTGCTTAATTTGATAAATTAAACAATTTTAATGAACTACTAGCCTTCCTCTTAACCGACCTCCTCTTATCCGGAACGCCACTTTAACCGGCCGACTTTTTTCCCAACATCAGGCAATATTTAGAAAGGAAATTTTCTGTTCTCATTTCTTTATAGTTAATTAACTCAAATTTACATAATGTAGAATAAATTCAACTTGTTATAAAGGTATGTGACAAGATTTTCAACAATTTAATTTGTATTAAATGTTGTTCTTTATTTGTTATTAGTGATAATTTTTATTTCATTTCAGTTAATTATAACTAGTATTCATTTCACAAAATATAGAAAATATTTATTTTTTTAAAACTACACAAATTAAAAAACTAAATGCATCATAAGTATTTAATTAATGAAATATCCAGTTACTTATTTAATTTTTTTTACTTCTCCGTTTTAATCGTTTTTTCTCTTAACCAGCTAACCTTCGGTCCCGTTTAGGACGGTCAAGCGGAAGGCTACTGTATTGATAAAGCAAACCTATTTTTATCAATTAAATAAATTAAACTTACCTTTCGTATTTCTAGTCTTTAAAGAAAATCTTTAGGAACTTTTTCCGGAATGGTCCGGAAAAATTCGTTTTTTATCCATCATATGTCCACCCAAAATATTTCATGAAAGGGCTATTAATTACCGAAAACATATTTATGTGTCTTAACCATAATTCTTCAGAATAATGATGGAGAAAGATACAAAAAGTTCGCTAAATGAGAAGTAAATCATCCAGTAGCATCAACATCAACGAGAAATTATTACTTTGAATAAAGATAAACGGAAAAACATTCATTAAAAATAATGAGACAAAGTAGAGAAGTTTGGAGATCTACATTAACAAAAGCTAATTGCTTAATTTGATACACTAGGACTTCCCTCAGAGGGATTAGTCTGAGCGATATTACTGAGAACATAGATTTAATAATAACATGTGGAAGCAAAGAAAATGAGATGTCATCTTTAATTGTCCATATACTGCGATAAACTGAAATGATGAAAATAAACGAATCGTAGAATTACAAAATCTTATATATAAATTCGTATACACTGTTTAAAAAAATGGGAAATCAAACTATTCAAGACAGCCATGCATGGATATAAAATTGAAAGTACACAATATATTAAAAGTAAAATAGAAAATGAAACACTAAATTACTTATATCGGAATTTTAACTGTACTAAATGATGTCAAGAGCATAATCAGACGGTCCGCACCAATTTGAGTAACTTTAAATGACAAATATATGATGTTTAAAAAGAATGGACTATACTTTATATGGTGTGTGCTCCCCCGGAATAGTTAATATTGTACAATATCTGTTTTCCACGGATGCAATGAGGTTGTCGATAACATTTAAGGAATTCTCTCCTCAAAATCTAATATAGTATCAAAGTACCGAATACATCAACAGTGACATGCAATGCTTCGTTAGAGTGTGTTTTAGATATGCTCGATCGGATTTAAATGATGAGTGTATGCTGGCCATTACATACGCTGTATTGTTTTGTTTTCAAACATATTCTGCACAAGTTGAGCTGTATTTAGCATGTATTAAATAAAAGAAATAGACAATGATTACAACATAAAGTATGACACAAGATCTGAATATATCGTCTGCATAACGTTTGAGCTGTCAAAGTGTCATTTGAAGTAATTTACAAATCCATACATATTTATTCAGGAAATCATGCAAGCTAACATACGCCAATATGAACCCGATTATAAAATTTCACCAGAATAAGTTAATATATAAAAAAGCTACTAATGATAATTGAGAATATGACCTTATGATAAAATGTCTAGAAAAATGAATCGGATAAAAAATTCATATCACATTTAAAACGGCCCTTCTCTCTGTTAGTGGCCTTGGCGAGAGAGAGAAAAGCCTAGAGAAGGAACACTTTAACAATTACTTTCGGGCAACCTACTCACTGTTTCATACAGGTCTTTATTCAATATTTACACAATTTATTTAATGCTAGGAGGGTATCTATCAGTTTTGTTGCATTTAAATCGCATGTTTTGCGGAGGAAATGCAGCATTATGAAATATTTAAAGTTTATGTACCTAATAATTCCAAATTAATGGTAATTGAGATCGCTTTCCGTTAATTTCATCTTTTTAAATTTTAAATTTTTTAGAAACCATTCATAGAGACAATTGTATATTTTAAAACTAACCCGAAGCAAAATTTCAAGATGTTGGGCTCAGCAGTAACACAGAAATAGAAAATTTTTGAAAGTTTTTTGTTTTTGCACTCTTTTATATAGCGACATTTTTAGAAATTGTTCTATTGCGAGAATTTACGTCATGATAAATACAGCCATGTCAATTTTCATGTTTATATTCCTAACAATTCCATGTACTTCGTTACTTAGATCATCTTTTGATCTTTTTCCGCTTTGTTTAGTCTTTCTATTTTTTAGAATTCGTTCTACAACGAGCATTTACATCTTATTAATTACTACCATGCCAAAGTTCTAGTTTCTAACCCCAACAGTATCCCAAAAAATTCAGTATTCCAAATAAATCATGGTTTAGAACCTTTCTAGAAATTTTTACGTTTATCCGTCAAATTGAACCTTTTAGAGAGCGTTCATTACGAGTATTTACATCTTAAAAGTGACTACCGCACCAAATTTAAAGTTTCTAACCCAATCAATATCACAGAAATCGCAATTTTAGAACTTTTTTGCTCCTGCAGCGATGTAGGTTCTTGCACTGACATAAAATAGTATTTTTTTCGGAGCAGAGATGGCCACCAACATTTTTTTTAAGTTGGCTATGTAATTTCAGAGATAACACCTCACAAACGTACAAGCATTAATAATATTATATACTTTATAATATTATAACGCTTTATAATATTAGCATTAGATGTACAGATACAAAAGCCATTTATCTGTTACAAACTAAAGTGCCGGCGTTGCCCAGAATTTGAAGGATATTTGTTCTGAAAAATCAATTTCAAAATTTAACATACAACACACAACAAACATTAAAAAAAGCAGTCGAAATGTTGTATGAATGAATCATATGAAAACGCTATATAAAAATGTATAAATGTATATAACAGACGCAAAAGAATACAGCTATAAATGAACTTATTTCAATTTATAATTGGAGCAATATTGTTAAAATAGGCCAATATTTCTTTAATCGGGTTTTTATCATGCTTCAATACATTTTTCACACTCATATGACGTTATACTATATCCACCACGTCCTTTATATTTCCAATCTGACGTAATATTTTGCTCTTTCACGTGGAAACCTTGAAATAGAAAAGTTATGAAGTTATATTCACTTTCATTTAAATTCGTCAAACCATTTATTTCATTTTCATATTTCACGTGAATATCTTGCAATAGAAAAGTTATGACGTAATATTCACCTTTTTTAAAAATTCGTCAAACTATTTATTTCATTTTCATTTTTCACGTGGAAATCTTGCAGTAGAAAATTAATTGTTGTAGTAATAATTTTATTGTGTTTTTTAACTGTTGGCAACTGCTATAACGAAAAATGTTTAAATTTGATAAGAAATTGCTGTTATATTGGTGGTTTTTTATTAATTAAAAATTAACTATAAATTATTTCGATTCCGGATTACTTTAGTTGCCTCGGCCATATTTTAATACACATGTACGTATCTTTTCACAATTTTGGCTTCCAAATTGTGGATTTTTATAGAATTACAAACAGACAGATAGACAAGTTTTCATTTTTATATATCTCTCTATTCTAAAAAAAAGTAACTAACGCTGTCACCGCCGCCGCCGCCGGTTTTTAATTTTTTGTGTCCAGAGGTCTTTCTTCGTTAATATCAAGAAAACTATTGCATACAAAAATATGAAAATCGGTGGTATTATAGCGAAATGTTTGATCAACACGCTAATGCATACAGTTTTCAAATCGAAGAATTATTTTAAGAGATATTTAATGCTAAAGTTGGACAAAATCGTTCCATTAAAAAAATTTTCATAGGAGCAAAATCTATACATGTGAATTTAATCATTTTTAGATCATTTTATTCAATAGAAAATCCCGTTGTGCAGATTTCATTAATTTTTTTAATTTGACTCATTTTTCGAGGTTTTATTTCTATTTTAAATTCAAATATTCAGCATCTTGACTGATATTTTTTACATATTTTAGAAAATGGTATTAATTTAAACTGTTGCCAACTGTATAAACAGCGCAAACAATAATGTTTGCTTCAAATAAAAAAATTATTTACACTTTACTATTATAAACAGAAAAAAACCTTCAAATTAGAATTAAATAATTAGGTATAAAGAGCAGGCACTTATTGGAAATTACGCCATTAAAACTATATTTACATGTGAATTTTGAAAGAGAAAGGATATTGTAAAATAAATTCATTAACATGCGTTAGAAGTCTGAAATAGAAGAAATTGCGTCACATTACACTTATTATGCAAAATGAACAAAAAATAGTATTGCAAAACAGTTTAAATTTAAAAATTGCGCGAGACAAAATATTAGAGGTTAAATATTAGATTTTTTCAAAATTTTATTATTTGTCGTTTGATGTGAGGTGTTCAGCTATAAGTATGCAAAATTTCATGTCTCCAACACAATTAGGGGCTGAGTTAGAAAAATTGCTTAAAATACACAAGTTAGATCCCAGAGGGTTAAATATGACTTTTTCAAAATTTTATGATTTATCGTGTTATCGCAAGTGTTCAGCTATAAGTAATGCAAACTTTCATGCCTCCAACTTAATTAGTGGCTGAGTTAGAAAAATTGCTTAAAATACACAAGTTAGAGCCCAGAGGGTTAAATATTAGACCTTTTTCAAAATTTTATTATTTGTCGTTTGATGTGAGGATTTCAGCAATAAGTATGCAAAATTTCATGTCTCCAACTTAATTAGGGGCTGAGTTAGAAAAATTGTTTAAAATACATAAGTTAGAGCCCAGAGGGTTAAATATTAGACTTTTTCAAAATTTTATTATTTGTCGTTTGATGTGAGGTGTTCAGCTATAAGTATGCAAAATGTCATGTCTCCAACTTAATTAGGGGCTGAGTTAGAAAAATTGCTTAAAATACAGAAGTTAGAGACCGGACGGTTAAATATGACTTTTCCAAAATTTTATGATTTATCGTGTTATCGCAAGTATTAAGCTATAAGTATGCAAACTTTAATGTCTCCAACTTAATTAGGGGCTGAGTTAGAAAAATTGCTTTAAATACACAAGTTAGAGCCCAGAGGGTTAAATATTAAACCTTTTTCAAAATTTTATTATTTGTCGTTTGATGGGAGATGTTCAGCTAAAGTATGCAAAATTTCATGTCTCCAACTTAATTAAATTAGGGGCTGAGTTAGAAAAATTGCTTAAAATACACAAGTTAGAGCCCAGAGGGTTAAATATTAGACTTTTTCAAAATTTCATTATTTGCCGTTTGATGTGTAGTGTTCAGCTATAAGTATGCAAATTTTCAAGTCTCCGACATATATAGTTTCTGAAAACGGGCTCTGTGACAGACGGACAGACAGACAGACAAAGGAGTGAGACAGGTAGGGTTTCGTTAGATGAACGAAACTCTAAAAACATGCTGCGGATGACTGTAACAACATCCTAAAATTACATTACCATCAGCGATCTACCAATCCCGAATTTAGTTTATATTCGTTTCATATATTCTTATTCTTTTGTGTGGCCCTGTAAAATAACTATCAATATTATATACAGTAAAACCTCGGAATAGCGGACACCCCGAGAATGCAGAATTTGTCCTCTATTTAGAGGTGACCGCTACTGAGAGTAAAACATGTACAGTTATTTAAGAGTTGGTAATCGAAAAAATGCCCACTAAATAGAGGTGACCGCTACTGAGAGTAAAACATGTACAGTTATTTAAGAGTTGGTAATCGAAAAAATGCCCACTAAATAGAAGAGTCCATTAATCGGGTGTGTCCGTTATGGAGGTTTTACTGCATAATAATATCATCCTTTACAAGAAAATTGCATGCTGTATGATAGACAGACAGACATCCAGAGAAAGATAACCTCCCGGAGCAATAAACACTCATGTCTTTTGTTTTAATCATCCACAATTGTATGTCATACAACAGGCCAGATTTTATACAACAGGCTGAAAACGGTCACTGTGGTACGGAGTACGGTATTATTATTTGTTTGCTCACCCAAACTGGTTGCGACGGGTCGTTGCAAGGTTTGTGATCACGTGGTTGAAACTGATCTATTCAATATTAATGCGTGCGTATTTTTTTTTTATATTTGCTCCATGTGTTCAAACCAGTTGTCTACGAAAACATCAACCGGTGAAAGTGACGCACACCAAATTTCTGTGACGTATGCAGATAAATTGTGCTTTTTTATCAGTTTTTTCTATATAATTTTTAAACGGTTTGGAACTTATTTTTCATAGTAGGTGCATTCAGTAGGCGACCCTCATAGGTACCTTCAGGTGCAATCAGAAACGAATCCCGACAAATATTTTTTGAGTTATGCTTGACGAAAGGTTTTTATTAGGCTTTTTTTTTAGTAGGACATGGCGTTAATATCTATCGTAGTAGTAATGTGTCCGGACAGTAATATTTCGCTGAGTATTAGCCTTCGCTTCGCTCAGACAATTAAACAATTTCAATGAACTATTTATAAACAAACCTATTTTCACCAATTAAATAAATTAAACTTTCCTTTCGTATTTCCGTTCTTAAAAAAGATTGCTTTAGGAACTTTTGCAGGAATGGTCCGGCGAAATTCGTTATTTATCCATCATATGTCCACCCGAAATATTTCATGAAAGAACTAAAAATTACCGGAAAATATTTATGTGTCTTAACCATGATTCTTCAGAATAATGATGGTTAAAGATACAAAAAAGTTCACTGAATGAGAAGTAAATCATCCAGTAGCATCAACATCAACGAGAAATTATTACTTTGAATAACGATAAATGGAAAAACATTCATTAAAAATAATGAGACAAATAGATAGGTTTGGAAATCTACGTTAACAAAATTAAAATTGCTCAATTTGATAAATTAAACAATTTAATAAACTATTTATAAAACAAACATATTTTTATCAATTAAATGAATTTTTAAACTTTTAAAAATTCAAACTATGAAATTTTAAATCATTCGTAATTACTATCTGGGTATGTTGTTAGAGTGACCCCCCTCCCCCTAAACATTATATAATGTACATCCCCTGATGTTCGGAAAATTTCAATGAAGCATTTTTCAGAATTTACCTTATGCATTTTTCAGACTTCTTTCTTTTTTCTTTTTTAATTAAATTAAAATACTTTATTTGTCAAAATTATTATTCGAAAAACTATCATGTGAAAGCGTTTATAAAATAAATGTATTTAATAATATTAAGTAAGGAAGAACAGGAAAGAAAAATTTAGAATTTATATTTTAAAATTTTATCTCTTATCTTTAATGAAATTCTGAGAAATTGCCCAACCAAAATTCTTTGTTTATCCTTTATATTTTCCTTAAATATTTTATGCAAGGGCTATTTACCAAATACACATCTATTCGACCTAATCATAATTCTTCAGGGTAATAATGAAGAAAGAGAAAAAATATTCTGAATGAGAAACAAATCATCCAGTAGCATAATCAAGAAATAATTATTTCGAATACAGATTTACGGAAAAGAATTCATTTTAAATAACGAGTAAAGCAATAATGAAGCTTGGAAAACTTCATTAACAAAAGCTAATTGTTTAATTTGAAAAATTAAACAATTTTAATGACTTATTTATAAAGCAAACATATTTTCACCACTTAAGCAATTTTTTAAAAGTAACTTTTACAAAACGAAACGTTGTAACTTTAAAATGATGCTTAAGGGTGTTCTCAAATCCAAAAGAGCAACTTTCTGACATAAGTTTTAATTCATTTTTGCTCAAAAAGGCATGAAACTTGCTGGTGTTGTTGTTCAGAAACTATGTAATTGAGCTGTTTTTTTTTTTTTTTTTTTTTTTTTTTTTTTTTTTTTTTTTTTTTTTTTTTGCAAACGCAATAGATCTTTCAGAAAATAATGTCAAAGTGGCCGTTTTGAAACGAATTTCCGCGCAAAGTACTCAAGAACGGTCGAAAAACGTATTTGCCATGTGATCAAAATTCCTTATAACTCAAGAGGTTATTCATTGATCAAAAAATGGAAAAAACAGTTCAATCCCAAATCTCTTCCATGGCCAGGCTTTCCAATTGTATACCTTTCCGTTAAAAAATGAATTTGTAAATGTGTCAAAATGTTTTGCGCTTGTTGAGCAGAGCAGTTAAGAACAGCCTTAATGCTGTTCTCAAATCCAAAAGGGCAACTTTCTGATATAAGTTTTAATTTATTTTTGTTCGAAAATGCATGAAGCTAGCTGGTGTTGTTGTTCATAAACTATGAAATTGAGTTGTTTTTTCCGTTTTTTTTTTTTTTTTTTTTTTTTTGCAAACGCAATAGGTCTTTCAGAAAAGGGTGTCAAAATGGGCGTTTTGAACCGAATTTCCGCACGAAGGAAGAAAGAGACACAAGAGCGGGCAAAAAACGTGTTTCTCACGTGATCAAAATTTCTTATAACTCAATGGGTATGTGATGGATCAAAAAAGGAAAAAAAACAGTTCAATTCCAAAGCGCTTCCATGGCCAGGCTTTCCAGTTTTATACCTCTCCGTTAAAAAAGGAATTTGTAAATGTGTCAAAACGTTTTGCACTTGTTGAGCAGAGCAGTTAAGAACAGCCTTAAGGCAATGTCACTATATTTGACCAATGTTTATTAATCACTTGTGCTGGAAAGACGTACAGAAATTCTGAGAAACACTCTCAAACTAATGCATATAAATGTGTTGTTTCTCGACAATATCTCTTTGTTAAAATTCCAAATTCGAGTAGAAATAGGCGCCGCAAAATACTTTTGAAAATAAGCTTTAAAATAGTAAAATAAAATAAAATAAATACATAAATAAATAAACATTTAATTTTTTAAAGTCTTGCATAAGTTTGTCAGTGGTAAATATAATTTTAAGGCTGTTCTCAAATACAAACTCTCTTCTTTCTTACTCTCTATTTCATACATTTTTAATTGCAAGTATAAAATTGGAAGGTGCTCTTATTAAGAAATTATGTTATTGAAACGTTTTTTCGTTTTTTGCTAACAGCACAATATTTTCAGAAGATACGGTCAAGTTTCCTTTGTGAACCGAATTTCCGAATGCGATTGGGTTGGAAAAGGAAAAAACTGTACTCTGAGACAATAATCGATTATAACTCAAGGTGTAATCGTTTATAGAAAAATGAGAAAAACCGTTCGATTGCAAATCACTTCAATAATCATGCCTGCAAGTATCATGATTTTATGTTTAAAAATAAGTCAAAAAATATATGAGAAGTTTTCGCGTTTTAGTGTAGGGATTCCACCCCACCCCTTAAATTAGCAAAATAATATAATAATAATATATAATAATAATATATCTGATGCACCTTAAACCTTTTGTGCAAGCTATATTGCTGTATTTAAGTAATTATTTTCCAAACAAATGAAATTAAATAAAATGGAAGAAAAATATTTAAAACTAAATAAATGTACAACCCAGTGCCTGTAAATCTGTTTCTCCTTTATATTGTTACGGATGCAGTGAAGAAATGTAGGTTTTTATAAGTAGTCGACTGTATTAACATAAGTGTTTCGTACGTATGCGATGAAACGCTTATGAAACGCAAATGACTTGATGTTGCACATGCTTTATCTAGTAAATTTGATCAACAATACTTTAAGCTAATTAGCAATAAGTCAGTTCAGTTAATGTCTTCCATCGAGTTATAGAACCTGTAAATCTGTTTCTCTTTCGTATTGGTGAGCAGGCAGAGGAAAAAATGTTCATTTTTATCAAATGTAAGTAATCGTGTATGTAAGAAATGTAATGTAAGTTTTTTTTCTCCTTGGTCGAAAACTGGGTCAATTATATTTTCAGTTAATTAGCGATAAGTCAGTTCAACGAAAGTCTTTTTATGAGTTTACCCCTTGGGGATGAGCGACCGGTATATGTGTCGCGTAAGAATCCATGATTATTCTCACCAGTAAATTTTTATTGTAAATTTTCCCTCATATAATCCGAGCATTTTCTCGATTCAATTAGGAAAAAATTTTCGTCTTGAAAAACCGGTGATAAAAAATTAAAAATTCTGTAAAAGACTCTTGTC
Source organism: Maratus speciosus (assembly GCA_963932465.1). Classification (NCBI taxonomy): domain Eukaryota; kingdom Metazoa; phylum Arthropoda; class Arachnida; order Araneae; family Salticidae; genus Maratus; species Maratus speciosus. The sequence goes on from OZ010788.1 coordinate 526,132,159, forward strand.
CCGAAGGGGTTAAATTGCCTGTAAATCTGTTACTCCTTCATATTGTTAAGGAGGCAGTGAAGAAATGCATGTTTTTATAAGTAGCTGTCGACTATATTAACATAACTATTTAATACGTAAGTGACGAAATACTTATGAAACGCAAATGACTTGACGTTGTAAATGTTTTTCTAGTAAATTTGGCCAACAATACTTTAAGCTAATTAGCAATAAGTTAGTTCGTTCAAACAGTGTCTTTCATCGGGTTACAGTGCCTGTAAAACTGTTTCTCTTTCATATTGGTGAGCAAAGAGAGGAAAAACGTACATTTCAATCAAATGTAAGTAATCGTGTAATATTAAGGTGTTCTCAAATCCAAACTGCTTATTTTCTGACTCATTTTTAAATTCATTTTTGCTCTCAAACGTATCCAATTGGCAGATTCTCTTATTCAGAAACGCTCTTGTGAAATCTCTTATTCACAATGTGTCATATTGGTCGATTTTTTGATAGAGGTAGAATATATTTTTAAAAAATGCTGTCAAAATGGGCATTTTGAACCCAATTTCCCAAAGCGATAGTGCTGGAAACTAAAAAAATGGTCGTACCGAGAAAATAAGTTTATAAATCAAGTTCTAATAAATTGAACGAAAAATAAAAACACAGGTCGCTTATAAATCTCTTCAAAAATCACGTGAGAAAGTTTCATGTTTTGACTTTTAAAAATGAGTCTGAAAATGTCTCAGAAAATTTCGAGTTATTAAACGTGGAAAAATATTCTTTTAATACCACCTTAACATATTTCATATGTAAGAAACGTAATTTTTTTTCTCCCTTGGCCATAAACTGGGTCAATAATATTTTCAGTTAATTAGTAATAACTCTGTTCAACGAATGTCTTTTTATGAGTTAAAGTGCCTGTAAATCTGCAACTCCTTGATATTTTTAAGCAGGCAAAGAAGACTATAACTAACAATAACATTGTTCAGCCACTGGCTTTTACCGAGTTCTGCCCGTAAATATATTTTTCATTGATGTTGCTAAGGAGACAGTGAAAAAATGCATGTTTTTATCAAATATATGTAGTCACATAAATGAATATAAGTAGTTTATAAATAAGAAATTTAACGTAGCAATTTTTTTTGGCAACTACCTTGGTTAACAATAGTTTCAGCTAATTGGCGACAAGCTGTTCAGCCACTGTCTTTTATCAAGTTATATTACCTGTAAATAAATCTCTCACTCCTACATATTGTTAAGCAGACAAAATATGTGTATTTTTATCAAGCGTAAGTAGTAAATTAATGTACGATTTTCATACATAAGTAAAATAATGTAATGTAGCAAATTTTTTGGCAATAAAATTGGTCAGCAATATTTTCAGTTAAATAGTGATGAGTTAGTTCAGCCTTATCCTTTTATAGAGTTTTTCTCCATCATTTTGATAAGCTGGAGATTTTTTTTAGCACAAGAAGCAGAAGATATGTCTATTTTCATGAAATGTAAGCTTAAATTAATGTAAATATTTCATACGTAAGTAATGCAATGTAATGTAATAACTTTTTTTGTCAAGTTGGTGGGCAGTGATTTCAGCTAACTAAGCGATCAGTTTGTTCAGTCAATGCCTTTCAGATAATTATTAAATAATTAGAAGAACAACTGATAGTCAATTGAACATAATTATTTATTTTTTATCGAAAATAGTTTATGCTGATATAAATCGTTATAGACGCAAAACAAAAGTTAATATGTTGGAAGTTTGAATTTTTCGAAATGTCAAATCTTAAACTAAGGGGGGGGGGGGGAACCATTTAAAATATTATGGTTGCTTAAAATACCCAATTTATCAAAAAAACTCTCTTATACGTTTACATTTATACCGATTTTTATCATGCATTACTTGTACCAAAAAATGGGGTATCATGCATATCTGTGCTAATGCTCGTTAAGCAGTCATAATATATAGTTACTTAGAAACATTTTAATTCATTATTTAAAAATACATTTATTATTGTTTTATAGAAAAAACATGTCATTTCACATTTTATTTGTAAAAACAGTACTTTTGTGATAATAAAAATCCAATATATTTTCAAAAACACAAAAAAGTGGATTTTTATTAACATAAAAGTACTGTTTTTACAAATAAATTGTGAAATGACATGCTTTTTTTTTTTTTTTTTTTTTTTTTTTTTATAAAACAATATTAAATGTAAATTTTAAATATTGAATTAAAATGTTTCTAAGTAACTATATTATGACTGGGGCACGTTAAATCACGTATTAAATATTCAATAATTTCGAGTGTAATTTCACTGCTGAAAACAAATTGAAAAATTAATTAAAATTATATATGACTATTTAACGAGTATAGCGCAGGCATGCATGATGCGCCATTTTTGTGGTACAAGTAATGCCTGATAAAAATCGGTATAAATGTAAATGTATAATGTAATACAGGCATTAAATTAAACAACTTTTGTTTATTATTATTTGAAAAAACTCTCTCTTTAGCAAAAAAATTATTTTTACGACAAAGTATTTTAACTAAAAATTATACGACACTTTGATTATGGTCAGGGCTTAATTTCTAAGAAAAAAAGTACCGGAGCCCTAATATTGTGTGGTACCGGTACTACAACCGTACCGTTTCCCCCTAATCCCCCCCCCCCCCGCCTCCTTCGTCACTCCAATCTGCATATTTACATTTCGTACATTATTTGCAAAATTTACAGCATTTTTTTTCCCTTTAGCAAAATAAAAATTTAAAAAATATCTATCAGCATATACATAGCTGCCAACTATTCCACTTTTTAGTTATCACTCCTTCCGAATCTTTGCCTAGTTTTAGTGTTAAATAATTGCAGAATTCGGCGATTAAATATGGTAAGGATTATGATTCGGAAATAGTGTTAACACAAAAGAGGGATAGTTCGTAGCTATGAATTTTTATGAAAAAATGCATAGCTATGTATTTATGAGCCCTATATTTATGAGCTCCGGTGAATTCCGACCAATATTTAAATATGTACTAAAAACAGAGAAGCACCGGAGCTGGTCTCCGGTGTGCTCCGTCACAAATTAAGCCCTGACTATGAAAAAGATTGCTTGTTTTAAACGTTTATTTATCTGGTTGAATTGAATTTTATTTTGAATTAAAAACTGATCCACGAGCAATGAAATATAAATTTAAATGAAAAGTTTTTTCATTCAATATGTGACCCAAACTTTTCTTTTGATTCCAGATTTTTTAAGAATTTCTATTTTAAAATATATACTTTGAATACTACTTTATAGGGCAAAAACGAACCACTTGTATTGGGAAAGTTAAAGGCTGGAAGAAAAGAGATGAAATAAAATTTCAAAGTGATTTTTAATCGAAAGCGTTGAAAATCTATGACAGAAACAGTTTTTATTAAGATAGAAACGGGAAATATAATATTTTTTAAGGGGTCGGGTAACTTTGAAAGTGTCCAAAATTATTTTTTTTTTAATTTAATAGCTTAAATTAAAATTTTATTCTTAAGGGTGTATTCAAATTCAAACTGCCAAATTTTCTGATTAATTTTTTTAATTCATTTTTTTCTGAAACGCATCAATTTGGCAGATTGTCTTTTTTCAGAACCTATATAATGTGCCGTGCTTGCCGATTTTTTGATACAGGCAGAATATATTGCACAAAAATACTGTCAACGTTGGCGTTTTGAACCGAATTTCCTGAAGCGAGAGAGGTGAGAACGAAAATAATGGTCATACTGAGAAAATAATTGTTTATAAATCAAGTTCTAATTAATTGAGCGAAAAATGAAAACACACGGCCGCTTAACATCTTTCCAAAAAGCACGTCAACTAGGTTTCATGATTTTACTGTTAAAAATGAGTCAGAAAATGTATCAGAAAATTTCGAGCTGTTGAGGGTGGAAAAATATTTTTTTGAGTACACCCTTAAGGAATATTTTAAAAGAAACTTCATGCAAAAATTCTCTTTAGGTTGGTTGGTTGGTTGTATTTATGTCGGCCAATTATCAGCACGTGTGATATAGGCCCTAAGGGGGGGGGGGAGGGAGTGCCTTCCGTGGAGGTCTTTCTAACGGAACCTAACCCGTATTAACACTTGGAGAACCAAGGTTCGAAGAAAAACCACGAAAACTCCGAACGATTAGGCCGACGGGCGCGATTGGGATCGAACCCAGCACCTCCCGTCTACCAGCTTCGAGAGCAGAACCTCTCGGCCACTGGTGGGGCAATTCTCTTTAGGAGTGAAGTTTTGTCTAAAATAATTTGAGTTCTCTTTATATTATCAAGGGGTAACTCGATCTTTAAAGTCCATTTTCACAAAACGTTGATTTTGGTCATTGCGCGCATGACTTCTAAGAAATGGCTGGATAGAATTTCATGAAATTTAACTGAAGGTATACTAGATACTGAAGGTACATTATAGGTGCACAAAATGGCCTACTATTATGTTCATCAAATAAGAAATTGAGAAATTATGACTAATTTTTGTGCAAAAATAATTTCAAAATTTGAGATTTTTGATCTTATATCTTTTTTCCTCAAAAACTAATAAGTAGACTCCCTCAAATATGCAGAGCTTGTGATGAGAGGTTGTGCGGATTTTAGAATTTTGCGGATTTCTGGTCATTGCTTTGTGCACATTTTTTAAACAATAATTTGAATGTAATAATGCAATCAAGATTATAATGAATGCTTGCAATACAGTAAAATATTAAAATAATTAAGTAAAATAATAACCTAAAATGATAAAAAGTAAAGTAAGATAATTTAAAAATGATTAAATTATTAAAAGTAAAGTTCAAGTAAATAAAATTAATAACGTATAATTAAATATATATAATAAAGATGAGATACATTTTCCTTGAATTATTTAATGAAATTTTCCTCATAAAGGTACCTTATTAATTCACAGCAAAATCATAAAGTAAGGAAGTTTTTCAGGTTTAGCCAGTCTTAAAAATCCAAAAAAGTTTGATTAATACACATATATATATATATATATATATTTGGATATTTGGTAAACAACAACAACAAAAAAAAATAATAAAATAGGTTTACTAGTCATATCAGCATATCTTTTTTTTTTTTTTTTTTTTTTTTCCAGAAATAAATTTATACTTCCTTCATGAAAAACCATGTGTTTACTCATATTATCGAGAATTACATATTAAAATACTTACATGATGATATAAAATTAAAAAATTCTGTAATTTTGCTTCTACATCTGAACTGAAAATGTCATTGAATGTCATTGTTTACATCTGTGATGATATGCGGATTTTAGGTGTTTGTTGATTTTAGGGTTGCGAATTTTAGGAAGTTTACTGTAATAATTATATTTTCTTCACCGTAGCTCATTCTAAACCCTTATTATATTTCGACTCAAAAAAAAAAAAAAAAAAAAAAAAAAAAAAAAAAAAAAAAAAATATTGGGCTCACTGTGACAGTTTAATTATGAGAAATCATGCACGAAAGACATATATAAGGTGAATTCGTTTATTAGAAAACCTTAAATTTCAAATGAAATAATAATAAAAAAACTTTATGTGTATCTAGAAATTTTTTCAGAACATTAACTATTAGAATATAACTCTTTTAACTCGCGTTTAAAATTTCTTATCTAAAAGTTTATCAGACGCGGAGTTATCGCAATCCATATAAGGGTCTCTTTTTCATGCAATTTCTCAGCTTCAAAAGTACCCGACTAAAAAAAAAAAAAAAAAAAACAAGCAAACATTTTTTCTATCTTAGCCACTCTGTCTCTTTTAGAAAGAGTAATTATTATTTATATCTAAGTTTATAGTCTTGGTATAATTTATTTTAATCCGATTATAACAGCGGATAAATAAATTTGAACTATTTAAAAAAAAATAAAATAAATAATAAAACAGTAATAAACAAGAGTAGCTCTAAAATATTACCTTTTAGCACGATCACTAAATCATATTCTCTATTAAAAATAGAATGTTGAAAGATTTAAATAAATGTTAAGAGATTTTTTTTTTAAATTCAACACTTCTTTTTTAATAAAAGTGAATGAAAAATGCCCAATACGATCGCAATAAATGCAAAGACAAATTGGTTCTGAATACTCCAGAAAAAGTCACGAGAAGAAAAAAAAAAATCCACATGGAATAAATCACTTTAAAGAGTCGGCTTTAAATTATTTCTTTAAAGATTTGAAGGGGAAAAAACGAAGAAAAGAATGAAACTAAATAGGGAGGTTTTTGCTAATGAGCGTCGAGCTAATGAAGTAAGGAAAGATTAATTAATAAAAGCCTCATTAGTTAATTTGATAGCTTGCATTTTGATGAATTATGATTAATTACTACTTTTTTAATTAAATTAGAAGAATAAGGAAATGCTTAACCGTATGCGCATTGACAAAATCAAAATGTTCATTTGATATGTTTCTAAACTGATAAATTAAAATTTTGCTCTTCGATTAACTAACATAACATTTGTGAATTGAAGAATAAATCCTAAATTATATTTATTTTTTAAATCTTTTTTATCGTTTTTTTTTTTTTTTTTTTTTTTTTTTGGGGGGGGGGGGGGGGGTTGAATTTGGCTTGATTGTATATGAACTTTGAAAAAGTTAATATTGCTGTACCTTTAAAATTCCCAGAAATATTCTTAAGGGTGTATTCCAATCCAAACTGCTTATTTTCTGGTTCATTTTTTAAATTCATTTTTGCTCTCAAACGCATCAAACTGGGAAATTCTCTTATTTAGAAACTATATAATGTGCCGTGCTTCTTAATTTTTTGATAAATGCAGAAAATACTGTAAAAAACGCTGTCAAAGTTGGCGTTTTGAATCGAATTTTCCGAAGCGGGCGATCTGGGAATGAAAAAAATGGTCATACTGAGAAAATAATTGTTTAAAAATCAAATTCTAATTAATTGAGCTGAAAACGAAATCACACGGCATGTTAAACATGTCTTCAGAAATCACCCCAGCAAGTTTCATGTTTTTAATTTTAAAAATGAGTCTGAAAATGTCTCAGAAAATTTCGAGCTGTTGAGGGTGGAAAAATATTTTTTTGAATACACCCTTAAATGTTTAAGGCTGTTCTTAACTGCTCTGCTCAACAAGCAGAAAACATTTTGACACATTTACAAATTCATTTTTTAACGGAAAGATATCAAATTAGAAGGTCTGACCATGGAAGCGATTTGGAATCGAACTGTGTTTATGAGTTATAAGCGATTTTGTTCACGTGACACACACGTTTTCACCCTTTCTTGAGCGGTTTTTATCCTTTCGCACTGAAATTCGGTTCAAAGTGCTCACTTTGACACTTTTTCTGAAAGATCTATTGCGGTTGAAAAAAAAAAAAAACCCGGAAAAAACAGCTCGATTACATAGTTACTGAATAACAACACCTGCTAGATTCATGCATTTCCGAGCAAAAATAAATTAAAACTTATGTCATAAAGTTACCCTTTTGTATTTGAGAAAAACCTTAAGTCTCTCGAAACGATAACGCTTTACCGTTTTTTAATTATGTGGTGGCCCTAATTTTAAAGTTGGTATACAAAAAAAAAAAAAAAAAAAAAAAAAAAAAAAAAAATCTTAAGTAAATCAATTTTAAACAAACAAATATCTTAGCTATATAGTGGTTTGTTATAATATAGAGTAGACCGACATCAGCTATCCAATGAATTAAAAAAAAAAGAATAAAAAAAAAAAACATTTAAAAATATTAAAATGCAAACGAGATATTTCTAAGTTTTCTCCCATGGGATTAACACTAACGAGCGAGTGGCTTAGTGTGAGTGAAAGCCTCTTGAGGAAGTTCTTAAAAGAAAGATTTTCCCACTCAACATCGCAAAACTTTCAGACATATTTTGAGAAGCATTTTTATACGAAGAAATATGGCCTTTATATCCATGATTGTTGAATTTATTTGGAATCAAACAGTTTTTTTTTTCTGCTTTTTTTATAAATGAATATCATCGTGAGTTATAAGCGATTGGTATCTTAGGCCGGCACCTACCCTTTCTCGTGCTGTCTCATCCGTAAATTTGGTTCAAAATGCCAAATTTGACAGCATTTTCTGAACTGGTATAAATTTGAAAGCAACGTTAAAAACGTCAGGATAAGCATTTTTGTGGCATTATACCTATACTATTCTCCTATTGGCTGGTACTCACATTTTCCTGTTTCCCCATTGGTTAATGAACTTCTCAGTTGAATTCGCTTATCCTCTATGGTTATATAAATGAGCAAGTTTCCGTTATTCTTTGCACTGAGGATGGTACACTAAACGCTACCGAAACTAGTCTGCTCAATGTTTGCTTATTACGGCGTTTTTAACGTTGCTTTCAAATTTATATTATTCTGCGACAAGTAGCATCTTATTTTCTGAACTGTATTATTGCTTTACCAAAAAAATGGATAAAACTGTTCGATTTCAAAGTTTCTGGGTGAAAACGCTATCTAATTTCATGCATTTGAGAACTTAAATGAATTAAAAAATACTATGTCAGAAAAAAATATCGTTTTGGAACAACTGTTGCTTATAACTTAAGATGTAATTCATTTATTGAAAGATGTAAAAAACTGTTTGATTACAAATTACTTCAATTAATCTTTCAAGTCTCATGTTTTTATGTTTGTAAATTAATCAGAAAATTTCGTTATTGTTGAGAGGGAAAAAATATTTTTTTAGATGTGAAACCACTCTTAATTATGCAGTTCCAGTCTGTATTTCAAATGTATTTGAATTTGAAGCGACAGTATGTTTAATTCATTTGTCTTGATTAAAACCAATAAAAAGAACTTTATAACAATGTTTTGAAAGTTTTTCCAAGCATTTTCTTTCGAAAGCATGAAGAAATTATTTCAATGCAGTACAATAAGTGCAATTAAAAAAACAGAAACTTTTTTATAATGTAAAACTTGTTTTTGTTCATATTAATAAAATTTTCTATTTTATTTTATATTTGGATTAAAACTATTTTAAATTAATTAAAATATTTATGAAAATTTAATTATTTAGGAATCAATAAAAAAATTGATTTATTTGCATATTACTTATCCAGATGAAAAATATCATTCTCATGAATCTCCAGGCCTACTCACCTTTCTGCATTTTGAATAGCAAGCAGAAATTTTGTCATTTCATTAAAATCAATGTAAAACAAAGAACAAAAGCTCATTTTGTATAAGTCATCGTGTTATGCACTATCTGATATTTACCAAATTCAAGGAACAACTCCCGTTAACCAGACTTCGTATTTTCAATTGTATTGTATTATGCGTTTTTTAGCTGAAATAACCTTTAATACAGATTGTAAATAAAATTTATATTTTATACTGGGACAGATAAAAGTATTAGAATGTAACACAATCTATGAGAAGGTATTACTTGAAATGCTTTTCAGTTATGTTATATACACTTTTCAACTGAATGAAATTTTATTTAAATAGGAAATGCTAAAAATGGCTTTCTCCCACATGAACTATTATTATTGTACATGTAGTTTTACACACCTACATGGAAAATAAGTATAATGGATGTTCAGCCAGTATATAGAGTTGAATTTGGCGACAAACTTAGTGACTTTGTTGCCAAGATTGGCGACAGTATTTTAAATGATTCAAATATTTCGAAATTTGCAGAAATCATATATCTCTGCCATTTGCGTGAAGTATAATTTTTCTTTCTCTCATTTTAATCATAAGTATACTATGTAATTTTAAAGATAAAGTTTTTAATAATATTAAAAAAGAACTACGTCACTGCGCAATGATATAGATGTATGATGATATAAGATGATGGGTCATAAACTATCATTCACAAACATAGATACATTTTTTATTTTTAAAAAATATGATTTTCAAAATTTCAACCAAATTAAGAAGTGTTGTAAAACCTTCGACTAACATGTGGAAGTGGTAGCGTGGAACTTCAGTCAAGCGGAGGCCCAAGTAATAATTAAATCAAACAATTTATTGAAAAGACATAAGATAAATTAATTTCTTGGTTATACTTGAATTACAACTATATTATATTTTCTGGGTACGTTACAGCTGACGACACTGTTCATTTAAAAGCATAAGTTCAACAAAGCATGAGATAGGCATCCAATCTTCTAATGGATTCTTTATCAAAAAAAGTTTAGTCCTTTTACCTTAATTCGTAACGAAAACTGCTGACGCTGCTTCTCGTGCACAACAATCCGTTGTCAACTCCTTTTTACCTCGCGGCCTCGACCGGAGAAATATTATCCTGCCTGAATCGGCAGACTACTTCTATCCCTTCGGACCTCTCCGAAATCGCAGTCCCAACTCAGCGAGCAGCCCTCTCCTTGGGATTCAAAAACGCATCTCCCTCTTTTCTCTGTTCGTTCAAATTCACCTTCCTAAAACAAAGGCTATCTGTCGGCCCACTCAGAGCCTAGGTTGAATGATATCACTAACAAACTTCGATATCATTGGTCAAGAGAGACCCTCGCTGCTAGCGTGAGAAAATTTCGCATCTAGTTTCATTTTTAAATTGTCCTGGGAAAATATCGGCAAAGTTGCTACTTAAAAGGAATTCCATAACTCCTATTTTTTTCATGCCGTTCTACTTTTCCGTCAACCTTTAAGATTGGTTTAGATGGATTGATTCTTTTTATCATTTCCGGCAGAACCTTGAGACTTAGAAATATTTTGAGCTGTTATGCTTATACATTGCTTTTCCTATCTAGAGTTCTCATTTGAAAATATATGGGACCTTTTTTGTGAATCCCATTGGATTCTTCACAGTGTGTATTTTAAGGTTGTTCTCATATCCAAAGGAGCTACTTTCCAACACATTTTTTAATTTATTTTTGTTCAGAAAAGCATGAAATCGACAGGTGTTTTTATTCAAAAACTACGTAATGTAAAGAAGTTTTCCGTTTTTTTTTTTTTTTTTCGGTAAAGGCAGAAGTTCTTTCAGAAAATACTGTCAAAGTTGACGTTTTGAACCGAATTTCCGGATGCGATACTGCGAGAGAAAAGAAAAAACGGCCATCACGTGACCAAAATTGCTTATAACTTTATAAAAAATGGAAAACTCGCTTCAATAGAAGTCTATTCTAGGCCAATTCTAGGATCTGCCAATTTTAGGCCTTTACATTTAACATTGAGTCAGGAAATGTGTCAGAAAGTTTCGCGATGCTGAGGAAATTTCAGAACCGCCTTAATCATATACTATATAGTATACAGTTGAACCTCGTTAACGCGAACACGCTTAACGTGAATTACGTTTAACATGAACAGTTTCCACTGTCCCCGTCAAAATGAATACGGATTCTAGTGTTTTTTCTCCTTTTAAGATGAACACGTTTAATGTGAAATTTCGCTTAATATGAACAATTCTCGATGTCCCCACGAGAGATTTTGACGCTTAACGTGAACAAAAATGCCTAGAAAAGAGTGAAAACTTCTTTTTTCCTAGAGAATAGGACTTTTTTTTTACACAATTAAGGTAACTCCGAGAGAGTCGCCGCATACGGGATAGATGCCGCACCCTTTCTATTTCTTGTAATTATCGATAGATGGTCGTCAAACGCACAGTATAGGTGCGCAATGAGAATATTTTAACCAGTGTATAGCGTGAATCCCTTTAGATGTTTAGTTGCAGAAGTACAATCCTTAATTTCACATAAGTGCATGATTTCACTGTCCAAACTTTTAAAGACGTTATGTTTAAATACTTTTCATACACGAATTAATAAATGCATGCATGATTTCGATGTCAAAACTAATTGTAGCGTTTGTATAGAATACTGTGTGTATCATTACGTCATTCCTCTTAGCGATGGCAAGTAACTGTGATGGCTGACATCTGCACCATGTAAAATGGGATACATGCCGCACTGCTATTCCGGTGTACATGCCGCAGTTTCTTTTGTACGGGATGATAAAGTGTTATTAACTTTTCCTTTTCTTTTTGCACAGACTAATCATGTTAGGCCTGTTATCAAGTTTACTAAAACCAAAGGAGAAAAAGCGGAAAATAAAAAGTAAGAAAGGCAAGGAAGATGCAAGTCAAGATGATAATAATGGAAAAATGGATTACGCGTAACGCAGACGTTCTTTGCAAACTACTCCAAAAAAGAGGAAGTGTAATTGGCTTCGTTACATCATGTGTTTAAATGTAGTTACATAAAGACTGTACTTTTTCGGCACTTTTTCTGTGGATTGAAGTCGATCTCTTAACCCATTCTGTGCATATAAGCACCTTCATAAAGAGCTTACAAAATTTGTTTCTGTCACCAGTAAAAAAGAAAAGTAATATTTGCTTTGTTTAATTAGAGCATTTTCATGATTATTTAAGTAAAGGTAACTTCTTTTAAAAAAGTGGTACCAACCGAATAAAATTTGTGTAAAAGCCACCAGTCCCGAAAGGATTAACAAATAAATTATATAAACACAATTAGATTTTTTTTCTTGTCCCTATCTAATACATTGATGTTACGTTGTTGCTGAAATAACAATTAAAATTTAATGTAAAAAAGAAATAAGTCGATAATTTTAAGGGTGTATTCGAAAAAATATTTTTCCACCCTCAACAGCTCGAAATTTTCTGAGACATTTTCAGACTCATTTTTAAAAGTAAAAACATGAAACTTGCTGGGGTGATTTCTGAAGACATGTTTAACATGCCGTGTGATTTCATTTTCAGCTCAATTAATTAGAATTTGGTTTTTAAACAATTATTTTCTCAGAATGATCTTTTTTTTCATTCCCAGATCACCCGCTTCTGAAAATTCGGTTCAAAACGCCAATTTTGACAGCGTTTTTTACAGTATTTTCTGCATTTATTAAAAAATTAAGAAGCACGGCACATCATATAGTTTCTAAATAAGAGAATTTCCCAGTTTGATGCGTTTGAGAGCAAAAATGAATTTTAAAATGAATCAGAAAATAAGCAGTTTGGATCGGAATACACCCTTAATAGTGAAGGGTGTATTCGAAAAAATATTTTTCCACCCTCAACAGCTCGAAATTTTCTGAGACATTTTCAGACTCATTTTTAAAAGTAAAAACATGAAACTTGCTGGGGTGATTTCTGAAGACATGTTTAACATGCCGTGTGATTTCATTTTCAGCTCAATTAATTAGAATTTGGTTTTTAAACAATTATTTTCTCAGAATGATCTTTTTTTTCATTCCCAGATCACCCGCTTCTGAAAATTCGGTTCAAAACGCCAATTTTGACAGCGTTTTTTACAGTATTTTCTGCATTTATTAAAAAATTAAGAAGCACGGCACATCATATAGTTTCTAAATAAGAGAATTTCCCAGTTTGATGCGTTTGAGAGCAAAAATGAATTTTAAAATGAATCAGAAAATAAGCAGTTTGGATCGGAATACACCCTTAATAGTGAAAGTAGGCAACAATTAATAATTTGAATCTACTAATACGTTTCACTGTACTCATTTAGTTTCATTTTGGTATTACATCCAAAATTATAATCCAGATATGAATATTTTTTTTTAATATTTTTCAATTCCTACTATTAGTTCACACTCTCCCTATATTTATTATTTATTTATTTATATATTTTGCTCAAATTTTCAATCGTTAATGAAATACTTATTATTCATCCTATCAAGTTGAAATAAATTTTTTAAAACTTGTACTGGATGACAATTGATGTTAATACAGTTTTTTCAAATATTAATTCATTAATTAATTTTAATTAATTAATTTTAGTTTTACATGGGAGACAAAATGGCGGCCATTGGTTATTGAAGCATTTAATGCATCTTCATATCTATAAGGGGGGTTACCATAGGGCGGACCCTGTTCTGTCGCCAAATACCGCCAAGTTTGTCGCCAACTTGGCGATATATCACCCAATTTGGCGAACAAAATGAGTTGCCAAAAGCGACGCCAACTTGGCGATATCTCTAATATTTCGCCACATTCCCATAGCGGCGGCCATTGTAAACCTACTTGCTTATAGAAAATCAACAAATTGAGATTATTTTAATGCAACAAAAACTAATATTAGCTTAAGGGATTATATTAAATTTTTCTTTGATGACCTAAGTAGGAATTGACTTTAAAAACAAAATTTTTATATTACTTGTTATTTAGAACTTCATTCTCTTCTTATTACAAGCGCGGCATAACTACTGCACAAGTGCGGCGCCTCAGCCTGAATGTACGGGTGACGCGCCGCAGTGTAATGTTTTAGAGAAAAAAAATGTTAAAAAATATTAATAATTTGTTTTGAATTTTTTTGTCCCAGTACACGCGTTATATATGTAACATTAAATAGCATAGCATGATTTTTTTTATTTTATGTCCACCATGGGACATTATACACAAATTCAGAAAAATGTGCGGCATAAATCCCGAAATTACCCTACTTCTAGCAGTTATCTATTAATGGGTAAAAAAAACTATAACTAATAGTTTAATTATTAAAATAGAAATATGTCTGAAACAAAGTTTTCTCCCAATTAGACCCTATGTGACATACACATTTGTCCCTGAATCTTTTACCACTGCATTTAAGCTTATTATAAATTAACTGGTTATCTCTGGTACGAAATAATTATTAAAAATAAGTGATTAAAATTAAAACAGTGTATAAAAGCTTCATAATAAAAGGTATTATTATTAAAAACTGATTTAATAGTTGACCAAAACAGATATTTATTAAATATAAAAAAAACTCATCTTGATGCTTAAATATACCTCGCTTTTTGCTTTGTAAATAATGAAAAAAAGTGGTTCAATATATGTTCTTGCGTAACATTGGAAATGACATTTACTGATAAGTTTTGACTGTTATATTTTACGATAAAACGTTGTTCAGTTAGCTCCTATGTCCCATTAGCCCCCAGTCTCCCCTATATGTATTTTTCTCAATATTTGTTATCTGGATTTTTTGTTATACTGATAGCATGAACTACGGATAACATGAACAAAAATTTAATTCCTTTGAGGATCATGTCAACGAGGTTTGACTGTACTAGTATATCATATAATGTTAAAACATAGTTATCTCACGATATAAATATAAAAAGGCTATGATAGGGATGGTCATAACATATCATCCATTAACATACTGTCTTTTTTACCCGACTGCCAAGAAGGGTTATGTCGTAATGTGTTTGACGCGTATCTGGGTATGTGGATTTCTTTATACCCTCGAAACATCTCAACGGCTGGATGGATTTTAATGAATGAGGTCTCTATCAATTTGTCTTAACCGTCCGATGGTTATATGCCAGGTTTTGCTTTTATAAATTCAAAATGGCGGCTGTAAAACAAAAAATGGCTGTAGAGAAGAAAAAAATACGCACCCTATGTAGTGGCATATTATTGGATAGGTCTTTCAAAATGAAGACGATGTTTCATTGACTATTTTACAGTCAGAAACTCCGTTTAAATATTACACAGCCTGGAAGTTGTGTAGGTAGGATCTCTAGCTTTACTGCAATTCTAACCTTCATAGACATCTATAGGCCTCATCAAAACAATGTTTACAGATAGGAACTAACAATTAAAGTCAACTTAAGGCCCTACTTCAGTCACGCGAAAAGACCCATTCTCTAAGGCTATTCCTATGGAAGAAATTTATAAAGATATCTCGGTCGCATTTTAATATTTTTAGATGATTTTTTTTTTTTTTGCAGTGGCTAGCTGAGGTCGATCTGTATGCAGGACGTTTTTTACTTCTTCAATTTCGTTTACAAGTATTTTTAATGAGGACACTTTCACTTTCAGAACCGGTTCCTAAAATGAAAGTATCCTCTTGAAAAAAAATCCCCAATGAAAATCGAAAAAGTAAAAAACGGCCTTTTTACAGATTGACCTCAGCTAGCCGCTGCAAAAAGAATCATTTAAAAACATTGAAATGCGACCGAGATATCTTTATAAATTTCTTCCATAGGAATAGCATTAGCGAACGGGTCTTTTCGCGTGACTGAAGTAGGCCGTTAAAAGTCATCAATACAAGTAAATAAAAAATAGGTAAGTAATATAAAAAATAGTTTCACATTGGTGAGAAATAATTAATTAGTTCGTGTTTTACGCGGTCGTGTTTTTTGATTTTTTAAATTTAATTTTTACTTGTTATTTTTAACAAATATGATTTCCAAAATTTCAACTACATTAAGTAATAACCGTCCTAAAAAACGAGATGGGTCGCCAAAAATTTTAACCCTGTAGTTTCTTTAAAATATACCTATTCTCACAAGTTTCAAACCGTGTGTCTCTTTGGCACTTAGACTTAACCGCCAGGTCGTCCCTTGATGAAATATGCATGAATCCACCACACCATTCGTAAAGGGCTCCACAATCGTAAGTTATGCAGTGAGCCGAGCTATAAGAAGACAGCATCTGTTTGTGGGAGATTCAGTGTCAGGTGATCATCAGTTCTTCCGTTGACAGATATTTTATGATGCCACTTTTTTCTTGGTGTGCTAATGCCTGCTGAACGACATATGATGAGTGCGGGTGGATATTTTGTGCCCCCTGTTCCCAGGGAAAAGTTTGTACTGATCATTTCTGTGAAGAAGAAAGAGAAAATGAGTATTAGTCTCGAATAATGACTTCTGTTAACATGAGATATCAAAGATGTGTTTTTGTAATACGAAGTTGGATGTTATTTAACGACATATCAAAGTTTTCATTTTTTTTTTTTTTTTTTTTTTTTTTTCTGGCTGATATTTAGCAATTTGATTTTAGAATGTGCTGGTGATTGTACTTATATTGTACATAAAGTGGATACAGTGTAAATTGCATAGACTTTTGCTTCGTAGATTTTATATTAATGAGCTTCTTCACTAACACGAAAACAACCGCTCACTAATGCTAACCCTATGAGAGATTTTTTTAAATTTATCTGATTTGCATTTCAATATTTTATTTATTTCATTTTATTTATTTATTTATTTATTTATTATTATTATTATTATTATTTTGCATTGGATAGCTGAGATCGATCACTATAAAGGCCGCTTTTTTCACTTTTTCAATTTTTTCTAAAGGATTTTTTTTTTTTTTTTTTTTTTTTAAGGAGGATACTTTTACTTCCGGAACCAGTTCCGAAATTCAAAGTATCCTAATCAACAAAAAGAAAAAGAAAAACCGTAAACAAAATCGAAAAAGTAAAAAATGGCCTTTGTAGAGATTGACCTTAGCCATCCAATGCAAAAAAAAAAAAAAAAAAAAAAAAAAAGAAAGAAAGAAAGAAAGAAAAAATATGGAAAATGCTAACAAAATTTTAGAAAAAAATCTCCCATAGGATTAACATTATTAAGTGGGTGTTTTCGCGGGAGTGATGTATAGCCTAAGTGGATTCGGTATAAATTTCATAGACATTTGCTTCGTAGATTTTTTATTAAAGTAATCAACTGCCTACTTTCCGACACCTTTTCGAATTTATCTTTGAACGAAAACGCATAAAATTATCAAGTGCTCTTGTTAAGCAAGTATGTAATCGAACTGCATTTTTCATTTTTCGCTAAAGGCACAAGATTGTTCTGAAAATGCTGTCAAAGTTGGCGTTTTCAACCAAATATCCGGACAAGACACGAAACAATAATCGCTTATAACTTCAGATGCAATACATTTATACGAAAATGAGAAAACCTGCTCGATTATAAATCACTTCAATTATCATGCCTGCTAGTATCATTATGTTTAAATGTTTAAAAAATGAGTCAGAATGTTTCGTGTTCTTGAGCGGGGATTTTTTTTTTATTATTATTTTTTCAGACAATCGCCTTAAGTGGTTTCGATTTAAATTTCATAGGGTCAATTTAGTAGATTTTATCTTAAGGCTCATCTTACAAACTGACTTCTTTCCGACACACTTTTGAATTCATTGGCAAATGCGTGAAATTGGCAGGTGCTCTTATTTAGAAACTATGCAATCGAACATTTTCTTCCAGTTTTTTTGAAAAAGCAGATGTTTCAGAAAAGAAAACTTGTCAAAGACGTTTTGAACAGAATTTTTTGACGCGACAGTACGAGAGAAGAAAAAAAAACTGGATTCATGTGGCACAAGTCGAAATAAAGATGAAAATCCTTTATTGAAAAGTAAAAAAGCTGAACGATTACGAATCACATTAGTAATCATGCCGGCAAGCTGCAACTGTCAAGCCTTTACATTTAAAAAGGAATCGGAAAGTTTCACGTTGTTAAGGCTGTTCTTACCTGGTCTGCTCAACAAGCGCACAAAACGTTTTGACACATTTACAAATTCATTTTTTAACGGAAAGATATAAAATTGGAAAGCCTGATGTGGCCATGGAAGCGATTTGGAATTGAACTGTTTTTTTTTTCATTTTTTGATCCATAAATTACCTATTGAGTTATAAGCGTTTTTCATCACGTGACAAACATGTTTTTCACCCGCTCTTGAGTATGCTTATTCTCCGCTTGCGCGGAAACTCGGTTCAAAACGTACACTTTGACTCTATTTTCTGAAAGATCTATTGCGTTTGCAAAAAAAAAAAAAAAACAGAAAAAACAGCTCGATGACATAGTTTCTGAACAACAACACCAGCTAGTTTTATGCATTTTCGAAGAAAAATAAATTAAAACTTATGTCAGAAAGTTGCCCCTTTGGACTTGAAACACCCTTAAAAAATGCATGAAACTAGCTGGTGTTGTTGTTCCGAAACTATGTAATTGAGCTGTTTTTTCCATTTCTTTACAAACGCAATAGATCTTTGAGAAACTAGTGTCAAAGGGGCGTTTTGAACAGAATTTCCGCACGAAGGAAGAAAGAGACTCAAAAGCGAGTGATAAACGTGTTTGTCACGTGATCAAAATTCCTTATAACTCAATAGGTAATTGATTGATCAGAAAATAGAAAAAACAGTTCAATTCCAAATTGCTTCCATGGCCAAGCTTTCCAATTTTATAACTTTCCGTTAAAAAATGAATTTGTAAATGTGCCAAAACGTTTTGCGCTTGTTGAGCAGAGCAGTTAAGAACAGCCTTAAGTGAAGAAAAATATTTTTTTGAGAATCGCCTTGAGTTTTTCATAAATTAAAAAAATTACATATTTTTTATTACCTTCCTAAGAATATGTTAAATAACATAAATTTAATAATTTAAACTCTTATTTAAAACTATTATCACATCGACAGTTATTATTGTATAAATAATATCTAAAAAAATAATTATGAAATATATATTTCGAAAATCCATTTAATAGTATCTCTTCCCAAATGAATATAAAATTATAAATAAAAATAAAGCAGAAAAGAAAAAAAACTTTCTCTGCTGTCGTAATTTTATATTTTAGTCCGTCGATCTCAATTAACTTTCATTATTTAGTCCCGTAATTTTATGAAAGTGGTTGAAACTCATAAGTTTCCACCAAGTATTTCCGTTTTAGAATCATAATTTTAAAATGGTACAAACGGCAAATTGGCAAGTGGTTTTATTTAAAGTCTATGGAATCGAATAGAGTTTTCTATAGTTCGATAAAAAAAAAAGGATATTTCAGAAATGGCTGCCAAAATTGGCTTTTTGAATGAAATTTCTTAACCCTAAAGACCGAAAAAAATTGTCATGAGCCAGCAATTGCTTATAATTTCAGATAAAGTACACTTATTGAAAAATGTAAAAACGCTATTCGATGCCAAATTGACTTGAATAGCTATCCCTGCCATTTGCGCGCTTTTACGTTTAAAAGTGGGCCTATGAATGTGTCAGAAATGTTCGTGTTGTTGAAAGGGGTATAAAATATTTTCTCGTGAATATTCTTACAAAATGCGTCACATGATGAAGTTCGGATTAAAATATAACAATAATATTTTTGTTAATCCATATGATACATTTAATGCTATTTTAATTTTGCATAAATAAAAAATCTAACACTACCTCCCTTGCAGAAAAACTAATAAAGAAGATATTTCTCCGCTGATGAAACTTCATCTACATGATCATTACGTAAAGAAATAAATTTTTGTGCATCACTTAACATGTTAATTGCATAGTTACACATGTCTGTCGGGTATCATCAAACGTCAACCCAGTGACACTTCCTGAAATATGATTCCTTCTTTATCTTCTTCTTCTCTTTTTTTCTCCGATACTTCTCACACTTTAAGATGTAATTAATGAAATCGCTGAATGTTCTTCTGCTCTTCACCCCTCATATCACCCACAAGCTGACATCTGTTATAAGTAGAAGGAAATGACTTCGATAGTTTGACATCTCCATGATGACAAAGGTGTTACGTTATCAGTGACATTGGTGATAATAATCGAAGTTGCTATTGATTGTTTCTTCCCTCAAGGCAGATGTACTTTTTAATGGTAAAGGCCGCGAAATTAGAAACTAAAGCACAGGCCGAAACTAGCCTTTTTTTGCGCCGGCAAAATCGATTTTGGCGCCATCTTTCCCCACGCACAATAAAAGTTATTGACCGCAGGTACCCTATATGCAAAAAGGAAAAAAAATCCTTAAAAAATAAAAATCCTTTAATAATAATTAAAATACTTGCAAGAAATATATAAACAACGCTCTTAGGATTAACTTTTAAAGCTCCGGCGTCTCTTACACAAATTTTATTCGATCGGCACCACTTTTTAAAAAGCAGTTTCCTTCAAGTATACAATTCCAAAAATGCTCTGATTAAATAAGGTGAATTTTATTTTCCTTTATTACTGGTACCAAAAACAAATTTTGCAAAGACTAAGAACGGCTCCGCAGCGGAGCCAACGGAGTGGGAAGGGTTAATATTAACTTGAGCGTTAAGAGCTATTAGTCACGCGAAGAAACTAGATCGCTAATGTTAAAGCTATGGGAGCGTTTTTTTTTTTTTTTTTTTAATTTCTCACTCTCAGATGCAAAACAATAGTTTTAAATGATTTTTTTTTCTTGCTTAGAATAGCCGAGATTGAATAATAACCGGGTTAGTTACTTTTTCGATTTTGGTTGCAAATTTCTTATTTTAAGTTACTTTCACTTTCACAAATTTGAAAAGAACGCTTCCATGGGTTTAACTTTAGCTTGCGAGCAGGGATGTAGTGGAGGGTATACGGGGGTATACGCCGTATACCCACTGGATTTTTTTTAAAGAACTCCGTATACCCTCTGTTTCTCAAGAAAGCTATAGTATATATACACTAAGGGTATACAATCTGCCTTGAGCGTATACCCTTTGCTTAAAACGTATACCCTTTGTTATTTTTACGACTACACCACTGCTTGCGAATTTCTTTGTATTCACATATATAAATACACTTTTTTGTATGAAACGACAAACAAAATCTTCATTTGGCACTCTCTTCGTCTTTCGTTCGTTCTGGCACCCGGGGCTCATGCCCCCTCTGCTCCCTCCTAGTTTCGGCCCTGCAAAGCAAGATATCGGGCTGTGGTTTTACTACAATAGCATAATTAGAGATCGACCGGAAATTCGGTTTCGTTTTCGTTTTCGGCCCAAAATTTGAGTTCCAAATGGATTTGAAACTGCTGTTGAAAATCCGGCCGAACCGAAACTCGGCCGAAACTATTTGTATTCCAAAAGTCTCGTTTCTTCTTTCGGAATTCAACATTACTCATTGATTTGAGCTGTATCGGCTCAAATGAGACGTTCTTTATTTGTTGCTATGAGCTTCAGTGTTTATAATGATCAGTAACGGCTGACTCAAGAAGTCAGTGTAATTTATAAAAGCAAGTAATGCATATAGGACTAAACTTTGAAGACGTTTTTCGCGTGCTGATTAAAAGCTTGCAGACTTAACTGTAAATAAAAATGTTTTAGTTTGAAACCGCAGAAGTGTTTCGAATACTCTTTGAGAAGGTTCTAGTACAACAGAGGGTTATTTACAAAAATCATCATAAAAGATAAATCGAAGTATGTATACCTAAAACATTTTTCAATTAGATAAAATTCGTATAATTAGAAAATCATTTTGTGTCGTTGATGAACTAATTACATTTTATTTTATGGGAAAATACAAAAAGACTTGAAACTGCAAAAACGTGGTCAGAGGCACAGAGAGCAAACTTGGGCGCACGTATAATTAATGAATAATTATGTATATTTAATAAATACGTATAATTAATTTATAATTATGTATATTTATGCACGTATTAATTATTTTAAAAAGTTTTTTTTTGTCTTTCGTTTTCGGCCGAAAATAGGAAGATTACGGAAATTCAGTTTCGGTTTCGGCCTTAAAAACCTGTTTTATTCGATTCTTAGCTCATAATGTTTATTTACTGACAAAGCATATCAAGAGCGGATGCGTTCAAAGAAAAAAAAAAAGAAAAAGAAAGAAAAAAAATATTTAGAGGAAGGGTTAATAAATTCACCTAAGAATTTTCTGTAGAATCCGTTAAATTGAACACGTCTCTCCTAATTTTTCTGATTGAAGAAACGAACTTAAGAATTCTGTTAGAATTTTGCTAGATGAAACATAATAAAAATTATTGAACAATATTATAAAATTTTCTACTTCCATATACAGTGAGACACATTGTAATGTTTTTTTTCTTCTAGGGAAAATTTAAAAAAGGATTTGTTTTAATACATGACATAATTTTCACTATAAAATGCATTTCTCATGTAATAATCTATTTAATTTAAAAGTGCTTAGGACTATTATTATTTGAGCTTCTTAAATATGACCTAATATTCACAATTAAAAGTTTTTCGCGCATAATAATTGAATTAATTTAGGCGATATTTAATATTCGGGCATTTTACATATGACGTAATTATCGACCTTTAAATGCGTTTCGCGTGTAATAATTTTATTAGTTTAAAGTTTTTGTACCTTTTTAATATTTACGCGTAAATATTTTGACGTAATTTTCCTTATTTTCTGTTTTTGACACGTGATCATTTAATTCTTATTTTAAAATTTTCTTTCTGTTTTTAATAATTTCACTTTTCAATTTCAATTTGAAAATGACTTCAAAAAGAAATCTATGTTGACAGATATTGTGAAATAAAATCTCCAAACAAGGACATTAAAACAATCAAGCTAAATAAATTGTTTTTCATGTGCCAAATGTGATTTATAAAAGCAATCATCAAAAGTGATTATGATCTAAAGGAAGGAAGTGAAAGTGATTGCACAATCGTAAACAGACATTTTATTATAAACATTTCGCGATACTCAAGAACTATAGACTCTTATTTTAAATTACTATAAATATAAATATTGATACAAATAATTTGTTATTCTGATTTATGGCACTAATTTCATGTTTTTTATTGCTGATAATATTTTATACATGTTTTCTAATTTTCACTTGTTATCTTGACTCTCCAAAGGAGAGATGTAACTTCAAAAGCTTTATTAAATATTAATTTTTCTTTCTATTTATAAGTTTTGGCACAAATTTAAGTTTTACAAGTCACACAAAAAACATGTGTCTTTTAAATGACCTGGATGATCACACGTTCATTAAATGTGGATTAAATCAGAGATATGAGAAGATGAAGACATAATTACACTTCCAGACGCAGATTACCAGATGATAAACGGATATACATAAAATACAAGGTAAGCCCAATTTATCTTACCTATGTTTTGTTTTATATTGAGAAATAAATATTTTATTTTTGAGGATAAAACCGAACATCACGCAAGTACTGATAGCAAAGTTTAAATATTGCTATCAAATTGATTATGAGACTGAAAAAAAAATCTCAATAAAAACGTCGTCACTCATTGATAAAAATAAAAATTTGGTAATCCGATAAGGTAATTTATTAGAAAAAAAAAGAAATAAAACGAATCTTAGCAACATTATGGCTTCTACAAAAGACCATTGAAAAATTGAACGCCAACAATTATACAAATTGGCGGTTCAAGGTCGAAATGCTATTGATTCGAGGTGAACTTATTGAAGTTATTGCGGAAGAGGCCCCCACTCCATTGAACGATGCTTGGACCAAGAAAGACAGAAAAGCAAGGGCTTTAATAAATTTGTCCATTGACGACAGTCAAATAGTGCATGTCAAAAATTTAAATACAGCTAGAAAAACATGGGACGCACTTAAGGGTGTATTCCGATCCAAACTGCTTATTTTCTGATTCATTTTAAAATTCATTTTTGCTCTCAAACGCATCAAACTGGGAAATTCTCTTATTTAGAAACTATATAATGTGCCGTGCTTCTTAATTTTTTGATAAATGCAGAAAATACTGTAAAAAACGCTGTCAAAGTTGGCGTTTTGAACCGAATTTTCCGAAGCGGGCGATCTGGGAATGAAAAAGATGGTCATACTGAAAAAATAATTGTTTAAAAATCAAATTCTAATTAATTAGAGCTGAAAATGAAATCACGCGGCGTGTTAAACATGTCTTCAGAAATCACCCCAGCAAGTTTCGTGTTTTTACTTTTAAAACTGAGTCTGAAAATGTCTCAGAAAATTTCGAGCTGTTGAGGGTGGAAAAATATTTTTTCGAATACACCCTTAAACAAATCCATGAGAGATCTAATCTCTCTAGTAAGCTGTACTTGCTACGAAAATTGTACAGTGCAAAATTAACTGAAGGTGGCAATATGACAGCCACATAACAAAAATTTTAGAGATAGTGGATAAACTGTCAGCCATTGGCGAAAGCATAACTGACTCGCACATCTCAGCACTGCTGCTGTGCTCGTTGCCACCGTCCTACGATACCCTAGTTACTGCCCTGGAGGCCAGAGATGAAGCTGAGTTAACCGTACAATTTATAAAAAGCAAGCTTACGAATGAATATACTCGCAGAGTAGATAATAGTGAAAACTCCGAAAACAGCAATAAAGCATATAAAACACAAGGTAAATTTAATGATTCAGAACAGAAAAGAGGCAGCAATAAGTACTGCTCACACTATAAAATAAAAAACCACTCAAATAAAGACTGCTGGTTTCTAAAAACGAAAAACAACAACAGTTACACTAATAACAGACACTATAAAAATAAAAACAATTCAACATAACTAGTTTATGAAGAAAATAATTTACATAAAAATGCGGAACCTGAAGAAAGAAAACACACAGTAAATGAAAACAACAGTGTTGCTTTACTAACCGAAGAGTCCGAAAATAAAGGCACTTTTATAGTGGACAGAGGCAGTTCCAGTCACATAGTAAATTCAAAAGAATATTTTACCAAAATTACAAGTAATAATGAAACAAATGTCACGGTTGCTAATGGTAATAAACTGATTTCATATGGATCTGGAAAGGTAATAATTCATACCGAAAATAAAAACAAACAAGTTATATTGCGTGACGTACTGTACGTTCCTGACATAGAAACTAACCTGCTGTCAGTGAGTAGGGCAACTAAAAACGGTTGCAAAGTCAAATTTAAAAAAGATAAATGTGACATAATTCATGAAGGTAAGATTATACTTCAAGGTAAACTTAAAAACAATCTGTATGAAATACATGTTAATAAAGATGAAAATCACAAGCACTATGCAAATCTCACCTACAACTGCTCAAATGCAAATTGCATAGATTTGTGGCATAGGCGAATGGGGCATAGGAGCTACGACACAATAAAGTCCATGTTATCAAAGGACTTAGTTGAGAGAATTAAAATCAACAACTGCAAACATAATGCGAAATGTGAGGTATGCATTAAGTCAAAAATCAGTGAGACCCCATTTCCTAAATCAGGTGCATATAGAGCTACAAAAAGGCTCGAGTTAGTTCATTCTGATGTATGTGGCCCTATAAATACACCCACAGTTGGGGGGAAAAAATACTTCGTCACTTTTATCGATGATTATACGTGATTTTGTGTAATTTATTTAATTGCAAATAAAAGTGAGGCTTCAGAAAAATTGAAAGAATACATCTCAATGGTGAAAAACAAATTTGGAAAAATGCCTACTGAGATCAGATCGGACAACGGTGGTGAATATACGGGTAACGAAATAGAAAAATATCTAAAAGTAAATGGGATTCATCATCAGCTCACCGTACCATTTAACCCAACCCAAAACGGTGTCGCAGAGCGTAAGAATAGGTCCCTACTAGATATGGTTAGAAGTATGCTAAATGAAGCAAATCTCCCGCACAAATTATGGGAGGAAGCCATATGTACTGCGAATCACTTACAGAACCGGCTACCTTCAAAATCGGTAAGCACCCATCCCAATGGTTTTTTCGTGCCCGAAAATGGTTAGAGACAAAATTTAGTCAAAATCGATTGAGCCATTCTCTAGATATAATTAACTTGACCCTGACCCATTATGACCCAAAATGACCCACTAATCGAATTTTCTCGAACATGTGACCTAGCCCAATAGTTTCTTCGTGTCGAAAAACGGTTGGATAATTCCTCAAAATCGATTGAGCCGTTTCTTAGATATAATTAGCTTGACCCTGACCCATTATGACCCAAAATGATCCACAAATCGAATTTTGTCGAACACGAGACCCATCCCAATGGTCTTTTAGTGCCCAAAAATGGTTAGATACAAAATTTAATCAAAATCGATTGAGCCGTTCCTAGATATAATTAGTTTGACCCTGACCCATTATGACCCAAAATGACCCACTAATCCAATTTTCTCAAACACGAGACCCATCTCAATGATCTTTTTGTGCCCGAAAATGGTTAGATACAAAATTTAGTCAAAATCGATTGAGCCGTTCTCTAGATATAATTAACTTGACCCTGACCCATTATGACCCAAAATGACCCACTAATGCAATTTTCTCGAACACGAGACCCATCCCAATGGTCTTTTCGTGCCCGAAAACAGTAGGATGCAAAATTTCGTCAAAATCGTTAAGGGCGTTATCTAGATAAAATTAGCTTGACCGACGGTGACCCAAATATGACCCACTAATCTAATTTTCTCGAACATGTGACTTAGCCCAATAGTTTTCCCGGAACCCAAAACTGTAGAACATAGAGTTTAGTGAAAATCGTTAGAGCTGTTTTTAGATAAAATTGGCTTGACCCATATTGACCCAAAAATGACCCACTAATCGAAGTTGCTCGAACATGTGACCTAGCCCAATAGTTTCTTCGTGTCGAAAAACGGTTGGATATGAAATTTGGTCAAAATCTATTGAGCCGTTTCTTAGATATAATTAGCTTGACCTTGACACATTATGACCCAAAATGATCACTAATCGAATTTACTTGAACACGAGATCCATTCCAATGGTATATGACCCGACTTCGATTGAGCCGTTCTCTAGATATAATTAACTTGACCCTGACTAATTTTTAATCCAAAGTGACCCACTAATGCTATTTTCTCGAGCACGAGACTCATCCCAATCATCTTTTCGTGCCCGAAAATGGTTAGATACAAAATTTAGTCAAAATCGATTGAGGCGTTCTCTAGCTATAATTAACTTGACCCTGACCCATTATGACCCAAAATGATCCACTAATCGAATTTACTCGAACACGAGACACATCCCAATGGTCTTTTAGTGTCCGAAAATGGTTAGATACAAAATTTAATCAAAATGGATTGAGCTGTTTTCTAGATATAATTAGTTTGACCCTGATCCATTATGACCCAAAATGACCCACTAGTGCAATTTTCTCGAACACAAGACCCATCCCAATGGTCTTTTCGTGCCCGAAAATGGTTAGATACAAAATTTAGTCAAAATCGATTGAGTCGTTCTCTAGATATAATTAACTTGACCCTGGCCCATTATGACCCAAAATTACCCACTAATGCAATTTTCTTGAACACGAGACTCATCCCAATGGTCTTTTCGTGCCCGAGAACAGTAGGGTGCAAATTTTTGTCAAAATCGTTAAGGTCGTTATCTAGATAAACTTAGCTTGACCGACAGTGACCCAAAAATGACCCATTAATCGAAGTTTCTCGAACATGTGACCTAGCCCAATAGTTTTTTTGTGTCGAAAAACGGTTGGATATGAAATTTGATCAAAATCGATTGAGCCGTTTTTTAGATATAATTAGCTTGACCTCGACCCATTACGACCCAAAATGACCCACTAATCGAATTTTCTCGAACACGTGACCTAGCCCAATGGTCTTATCATGCCCGAAAATGGTAAAATACAAAATTTCGTCAAAATCGTTAGAGCCGTTTTTAAGATAAAATCTACATACACACACACACACATACATACACATACAATTTTTGCTCGCATTATAGTATAAGATATACCATCTTTCTTCATTTAGGTAGAATCTAAATCCATTCTTTGATTAATTATAGCAAATTTCAGTCGAAAAATCAGTAACTTTTAAAGATCTTATAACACGATGATGATTCAAACGTTTCTGTAGCTTTCTAAGCAACAATCAGTAAGCGGGCAGCAAGATGCTTGATGAGCAAGTATCAGTGAGCCCTGGTTGAAGGTATGACAGATGATGGGGATGCAGTATGTTTTAAATACTTCAAGCCAGTGTCCCCATCTTTTGATAAATGTTTGTAGTACATCACAGTGTTGGGAACTGTCGGTATATTATTTGCCGTTGTGTTATCGTCATTTTTTTTATCATCCTCTGCACAGTGCTTTTCTACTGTTCACCACCCCGCCCTCTGTCGCGCTTTCCGGTAGTCTCAGCTTTGGCTGTATTTTGTATTTTGTTTTAAATTCCCCAATAAAGGGACCGGGAGGGACATCTATGCTCTACAGACTTGGTTTCCAAGTCTGAGTAGTCCATCTCGGACAGTAAAAGTAAAAGCGTGTGGTTAACGTATCTACAGATGAATGGCTGTTAACGGTAATGGTACTACCAAATCATTATTCCGCATTGGCGGGTAATGCTTGTTGCTCAAAAATGGTAGCGCCATCCGTCCGGTGGCCATGTTGCTTGTGCACTCTCATCATTTGTGAAGCAGAGGTGAGATTTATCACTCAAATCTATAATGTTTCATTTGATCTTGCGTGCAACTCTGCAAACATTCACAACGGAACATTCACGACGAAACATTGGCTCTTTTTTTAAAGAAAGCTTTCGTAAAAGGTTTCTGGAAACAATGCACACATCAGCTCATCTTTGTCAGTACTGTCATTTTTTTCCCCTCTATAAAGATTTTGAAGCAAAGCGCACTAAATGTTGTTAATTTTGTATTTTTTATAAATTTTCTCAATTCTCTTTCATTATCGGTGGCTCAAGACCACGGACACTAGTCTGTAATCTTTTATTTTTTGCCTTTTTGGCGTCCGGGAGGGACATCCATGCTCTATAGACCTGGTTCCCTCAACAGGGAAACGCCCCTCTCCGGTAGTGAAATGAAATTATCTTCAGAAACTGTGGTAAAGATATCTTCTAACGACGTCATTAGTTTGTCGCGCGAAAACTGAATGACCACGTCAATCAAACTATAAAAGGTTCTTCACTCCGGTCCGGCGCGTTGATGTATTTCAATCTTTTTGAAACTCTTTGGCCAGTTGAAACATCTCGACTCTGTTGGTCTGACACGGCATGACATTGTTTGCGGCAGTGTTCTGATTGCATACCATGCAAATTTGCATATTTGCTTCCTGAGTCCTTTGCTACTGAATCCAACCAACACTATCAATAATTTCCTATGCGATACGGTGCACGGATCAACCAGTGGTTCGGTGGACTGACAAGGTACGTCCCGTGATCTGGTCCGTTATTTATAGGACTACCACTACACTTATTACGACGACAATTACTTAATGACACTCTTTGATCAACAGATTTGAAAACACCAGAAAAATACATGTACAGCCTCGTCGGCTATAATCTTATCTGCTAACTCACAGTACAGCCCCAAAACAACATTATTATTATTATTTTTTTCCAGAGCATCTTAATCTTAAAATCGATTACCGTATTTTATGGAAGATACGTCGCGGCGTTTACGAGTTTAAAAGTTAATTTTTTTCTAAGTGCGGCGTTTACGCCATGTGCGGCGTTTACGTTTTTTTAAAATACCAACTGAGTTTCCTTAATTTAAAAAGTCATAAAAATATTTAAAATCGGATTTAAATATTTTAAATAAAACTCCAGACATCTTAAGATATTAAAAACAAGGCATCCTACACTGCTCAGAAAACTTTGATTAAAGTTAGGTCAATGTGACGCTGTCGACAAAAGTAGCTTTCCGATGGATGCGGCGTTTACGATATTTTTAAGCTTATTCAGGTCAATTTGAGGAGTGCGGCGTTTCTTCCATAATATACGGTACTTTCAATAATCTTTGTAAAAACACTTTCACAATCCTCATCAGCACAAATACTTAAGAAAAAAATCAATACGAAGCCAGCAAAATCTGATATTTTCAATCTAAACAAACAAACAAAAAAATTTTTGCGATTTTATATCCTAGAAAATCAGTAAAAAAAATCCAATATTTACGCAATCATTCTTTTTTCCGAGAAAGATACAACACTGCGCTTTCTTGATAAATATACTCGCTCCGCACTACTTCAAAGCAGAAATAATCAGCGAGCGAAAAAATTAATTTATCTCGCAATAAAAATTATTTTAATTACGGCGCAACACATGTCCGTCGGCAGGCTTCAAAAAAGAACGTGGTGACATTTCCTGAAACATGACTCTTTCTGTCTGTGGTCTCACACTTAACTCTGCAATTAACGAAACGGAGAGAGTGTCCGGGTGACCCCCACTCCGCTGACAGCCTGACAGCCGCTGACTTGCTGAAAGAGAGGGTTGACTGCATTCACTTGACATCTTGTGACAGCATGCGGTGTAACTTAATCTGCGTGAATGGCGATTATAATCAAGAGAAGGGGGTATTTTTCTTTGTGTGTCTCTTTTACATGAAGAGGAATTACTCATTTGTAATCTGATAGAGGTCGGAATTAATGAATGGCTAAGATATGTAAGTTGCATAATTGCCCCGAGCGAAAAGTTTGCGATTTATATGTATGGATTTAATTCCTTCGGTTTTAACTTTGGAAAAGCAAATCTAATCGGACGCACCTAATCAGACAACATTACCAGTCATGCAGGAGGTAAAGGATTGATTTCTGATGGAAAGGACTAAATTTCGGGAAGGTCATGTATCCTTGTCAAGCCATCATGTATGCACAATTGCGTCAGTGTGTTTATTGTCGCTATTCATTTTCGCAGAAATGATTACGAGGGGTGTTTTTTTTTTTCAATACTATATGTAATATACAGTGTGTGCGAAAATTCCTGTACACATTTTACAAGCCAATATAAAATCAAGTAATTGTCGTACATGAGTGCGGTTTAGACTAAAATGATTCTCAGGATGAAGTGTTTTCTTCAAGCGAATGCAAATAATTAGTTCCAAATTTCGATCATAGATGACGCCACTTGTCAGTATGTTTGCTTTCAAACACGTGTTTTTCCCGATTTTCAGATCAATTTTGATGCTGTGACACAGAAATGAAAACTCCCAGCGCTGGCAGTCGTCAATTTTGTGTCACAGCGTCAAAATTAATCTGAATATCAGAAAAAACGCATGTTAGAAAGCAAACATACGGACAAGAGGCGCCATCTATGATCGAAATTTGGAACCAATTACTTTCATTCCATTGAAGGGAACTTTTTTATCCTGAGAAGCATTTTAGTCCAAAGCGCATTCCTGTACGACAATTACTTGATTTTATATTGAATTCTAAAATGTGTCCAGGAATTTTCAGATACCCTGTATATATTATGTTGGCATACAATTAATCTTATTCTAGACAAGTAAAGAAAATGTATTAAATTGCAGCAGCTTTGCACTTTACATTAACATTTATTTTCAGTATGCACTACAGGTGTAACATGTTTATGAGTGCGCCGACTATAAGTAATGATGAAAAGTCAATGCGCAGCTCGGATTGCCAGTTTATACGTTTTTTCCGTAAGTTGTACGTTTTTTAGAATATTTTAGGCCTATCGTGCAGTGTAGGTTTAAATTTGCCTCGCACGAGGATTTCTTCCGTTTTTCTATCACTTCTTACTTTGACAGTTTGAAGATTTTTTTCTTTTCCAGCTTAGGCTTCGAAATATCGCCTTCTAGCGAAAAAAAGATATACACATGCCATGGAATGTAAAAAATGGCTTGTTATCGATCAGGATGACAGAAGTCTTGGGAGAACTGTGTAATATTAAATGCGCATTCACAAACTCTTGGGTAGGATTAGTTCTCTGAACTTGACATTATTATAGAGTATAAGTATCTACATTATAATTTTATTTATTTATTTATTATCTCTCTTTATAATTTAATAAAAACCTTTATTTTTATAGGGTGTCCATCACTAAAATAGTCATGATCATTATCATCATTGAATTGCAGGATGATTTGATTTATTTTTGTTTTTACAATTCAATTAAGTTTTCATTCATAATGGGATATGACTGGAAATTTAGTTAAGCAATGTTAATAAAATAATGTAATACAAATACAGTTGGAAAATAATGATAAAATCGATTATTCAATAACCTCTTTTTAAAAAAATTGTTACCGAAAACGTAACTGGTACATTCAGCATTAGTATGGTATGAAAAAGGACGATAGAGCGATAAATCCAAAACTAACTAGTGTCGATCAAAATCTTCCGTTTTTTTTTTTCAGAGATAAATTTGGCATCCCTATGCGCAGCGTATAATCATGACAGTTGTGTTATAATATGATATACACGTGGCACATAAGCTGTGATATTATTATCAAATACCGTGTTCTGATTGTCACATGGCAGCTCCCTAAAATAAAAAAATAGTATCTTTATGAAATTCTTCATTGTAAGTTCCTATAGTTTTGCGAATAAAATTTCTAAAAAGTTTCGTCCTTTTGTAAGATTATACGTCTATAAATTGTCATATTAATTATAATGACTATTAAGGGGCTACTTCACGCACTAGCAAAATATCCGTTCGCTAATACCGTGTTTACTCGCGTAATAGTCGCACTTTTTTTGCCAATTTTTCATTGTGAAAGTCTAGGTGCGACTATTATGCGGGGCTACTATTATGCTACAACACAATATTGTACACTCTAGTGCTAAAACATTACTGGTATAAAAAAAAAAAAAAACACATAATAAAATTAGTAACTTACCAAATGTTTCCAGATTAGGTGCTGTTTATTAAATACCCTTTTTTTAATTTTTATGGTAATATTTTTATAGATGTAAAATTCACAAATAATCTTTGCGAAAATTTTGACAAAAAATTCTCATAATAAATAACTTTCACTGAACGTATATTAGTATCACTATTGTAAATTATATCGCTTGTTATTAAAGTCAAGCTTTGTAATATCCAACTGCACATTAGTTCCAGGGATGGACGCCTTACTTTTCCACTGGGAGTTTCTTTGTTCTCATTGACCATCCATTATCCATATACTCGTCTTATATTGTCTTTAAACGGTTTGTTTACTAATACGACGGTTGCAGAATCGATGCGAGTCCATCACAAGATCTGTTTTGGCTTCTGAAAGTTCATTCTTTACAATCATCAATAAGATGTACTCGGAAGCTATCGAGTACAGCATTGCTGGTTTTTTGAGGAATGCTCCAGACCTTTTCTTCCATACATTGCGAACCCAATCTTTCATAATTTTTTCATCCATCCAATTTATGCGAAGAAAATATTTTGACGATTTTTTCTATTTCAAATCGGGGGTGCGACTATTATGCGAGGGCGACTATTACGCGAGTAAACACGGTATTAATCCTATACAAATTTTTTTTTAAGATATCTCGTTTGTATTTGAATAATGTAAGGATTTTTTTTTTTTTTTTTTTTTTTTTGTTCATTGATTAGCTGAAATTGATCTGTACAAAAATCGCTTTTCGATTTTGTTTACAGGTTTAAGCAACTGTTGTCTCATGTCCTTTATCGCGCTGTCGCGTCCGTAAATTTGGTTTAAAACGCTAACTTTGACAGTATTTCCCAAAAGATCATCTGCAGTTATCGAAAAAGGAATAAACTACTCGATTTCACAGTTTCTGAATAAGAACCCCCCCCCCCCCCCCCCAATCTCATTAACTCTGAACGAAAATGAAATTCGGAATGTGTCAGAAATTAGTTTGCATTTAAGGGTATGTACCAAACTGCTTATTTTCTGATTAATTTTTAAATTCATTTTTGCTCTCAAACGCATCAAACTGGGAAATTCTCTTATTTAAAAACTACATAATGTGCCGTACTTCTCGATTTTTTGATAAGTGCAGAAAATATTGTAAAAATTGTTGTCAAAGTTGTAGTTTTAAACCGAATTTTTCAAAGCGGGAGTGGGAATGAAAAAAATGGTCATACTGAGAAAATAATTGTTTAAAAATCAAATTCTAATTAATTAAGCGAAAAATGAAATTACATGGCCTCTTATACATCTCTTCAAAAATCACCTCAGTAAGTTTCATGTTTTTACTTTTAAAAATGAGTGTGAAAATGTCTCAGAAATTTTCGAGCTGTTGAAGGTGGAAAATATTTTTTTCAAATGCAGGGTCGTTTCTTCAGTTCATGGTAATATTAAAATTTCTACATTTCTCGGTAAAGCAGACAACTGAATGATGATAATGTTAAATGGATTATTCTGAAACGCTTTTTAGCGGCAACAATAAAAGACATTTCCGACACGTTATTAATAGATGGTAAATAATAAATGTCAAAACGTCACTCAAATTCTATAACAAAATCACTCCTATATCAAAGAGGATAAAAGATATATGGCACAGTTTGCGATTTCTCTTCCTTTATCTACTTATAAGCATTATATTCTCCCTTATCAAAAAGAAAAAAAAAAAAAGAAAAAAATGGACTTGCAACGGGTTGTAATGTTTCCCCACAGAGCGGATATCCCCCATTATCAGCATTATATACCATCATTTCATACAAAGAGCTGAAACAGTTTTTTATTGCACCCCCTGCCGTTGTATCAGAGGTTCTAGAGGCGCTTGTCAGTGAAGACTTCCTTCATGTATATTCAGCATGAGTAGGCTTATTCTACGCTACATTTTTTCGCATGGATACATACATATATTTTTCGCGGAATAAGCAATAAATGTTTGCATGGATAAAGAGTCAAGTGAGTCCTCCACATAGGTGAAAAGGGGACTGCTTGCTGACTGATTGCTTTGTTAAGATATAAGACTATATTGAGAGAAACTTACCATAGGCTTTCTTTTTTTAGATTTATACACTTCACATTTTTACCAATATTTGGTACCAAAGGATTGATTTTATTATGAGTCACTTCTCTTAATACGAAAATAACAATTATTTTTATTAAAACTCTATTGTTATAGCACCATGACCTGCATGTGACCAAAAGTGAATACACCGCGATCCAAATGCAATTCTTACTGGCCACAGTTTCGTTACATGACTTGGGGAATGAGCCACTGTGGCCTCATTACGACTTCGACAACGAGTGGCATTGTTTTCTTGTCAACTTGTGATATGTGACTGAAAAATTGGTCACGGAGACGTCACGGTGAGATCATAAAGTGACGGTCACCTTAGAGTAATAAACATCGCATTTTAGTCACCATTGTGACTGTGACACTTGTGATCACCGCCCCCTGAATACTAGGCCTGAGCGCTGGACCAAAAATGGCGGCTGCCGAAGGCGGATTTTTTTCAGTGTGTGTACGGTCCCTTAAATATTCCTACCAATAATTTTTTGAAGTTTTTTCCGCTTCATTTTTCTGAGAATAAACAAGGTAGAGAAATCTTTTATAAAATACTGGTGTCTACATTTAAGGGACCGTACCTACGCTAAAAAAAATCCGCTTTCGGCAGCCGCCATTTTTGTGTCATTTTTGTGTGAGCGCTCAGGCCTAGTATTCAGGGGGCGGTGCTTGTGATCATCTGTGACGCAACAGTGACGTTAGATCGACTGACAAATCTATTTAGGCAGCTTTCTCTCGGCTATTTTCATTTACGTTTTAACCACCACCATTAATTAAAAGCTTATCTACATTATTTTCAACCATTACATGTTCATTATAATTTACTTATAAGTTTTTAATTATAGTTCAAACAAAATTGCAGTTTTATAGGATGCATCCCGACGTACGTATTATAATTTATTGTCAATGTTTATTTTTTCTGTATTTATCTAATTAAATTTTATTAAGCCACTGAGTAAACAAATTTTAAAAAGAATTTTTTAAACATATTATAAAATTTAAACATTTTATCTGTGATCGTATTATTAGTGTAAAAGTCTTATTGTTGAGAGCAATACCTATTCTTGCCTGTTGCATTTGTTGCTCTATAGTAAAAGGGATAGAATTTTATTAAGTACAGGGTGAACCAAAAGTCTTGCCCTGATTATAGTAATTCATTACAAATTAACTATTTGCATAATAATGTAACTTGTTGTATCATCGGATAGGTCAGTTTTATTAGATTTTTGTGCAATAGAACGAAACATTTTCGAATCAGTGGATTGGAAGGGATGGACCAACAGCAACACGCCAGCCTCTTCACTCTCCAGATATTAATCCTCTGAATTTTTTCTTTGGGGGCTATATCAAGGACCACACTTTTTGCCACACTAATTGCTGACGTCAAAGAACTGAAGACTATAAGATACAAGCTGCTGTGTGTACTGTAACAGAAGACATGTTAAGGCTGTTCTCAAATCCAAAGGTGCAACGTTCTGACAGAAGTTTAAATTGATTTTTGTTCGGAAACGCATAAAACTAGCAGGTGTTGTTATTCAGAAACTGTGTCATCGAACTGTTCTTTCCGTTTTATTGCAAACGTAATAGATCTTTTTAAAAATGCTGTGAAACTTGACGTTTTGAACTGAATTTCTGGACGAGAGAAGAAAAAGAGTCAGGGAGGGAGAAAAACGCCTCGCTCACGTGACCCATTTCGCCTATAACTCGATAGGTAATCTATTGATCAAAAAATGGAAAAAACACTTCGATTCCAAATCGCTTCCCTAGTCAACTCTGCCAATTTTGTACCTTCACATTTATAAATGAGTTAGTGAATGTGTAAAAACGTTTTGCGCTATTTGACGAAAGCAGTTGAGAACAGCCTTAAAGAACACTTGGCGGTAACTAGAATACCGCTTAGACATTCTCCGACCTACCAAGGGGCACACGTTGAAATTTACTGATGTACGTGGTCTTATAAAAAATTTATAACAACCCAGTAAAGAAAGAAACAGTGGGCCATCAGCTGGAAAAAAGATGGCAGCCAGCAGTGCTATCAGCGGTAAAGTGCAAGGGTGCCATTACTTAAACCTGTCGAAAAGTGTCCGAGCCGAATGCAGCTGGCCCATCAGTGATAGCCAACAGCAGGCCAGCATTGGTATGCCATCACATTACTTCAATCCGGCATTTTTCCTGCAGTGCTAGCCCCTATCCCACTGCTATTCCTTTGCTGGCCCAGCACTTTCCCTTACAAAAATTTCTTATAGAATTCTATAAAAAAACAAAGCATTATATAATTATCGCTCTTTTTTCTATAAGCTAGTTTCACTAAGAGCTATAGAAACATCTGTAGAAGTGTCTATAATAGAAATGTCTTTAGAAATATTTGAACTGCATGTGGTCACCTTCCCAACTACTGATCGCGCTCGATGCTGCTTGGTTTTTGTGATCGGACATGAACAAGTGCTTTCAGCGTACGCTAGGATTGCTCATAGTATTCAACCTCTCATTACACTATTTCAAGTTTGTTTCTTTCGTGATTTACGTTCACAATCATTAAACTGGTATAGAAATTATTCTATTGTATAGAAATCCTATGTATTTTATACGCTTTTTCTTATTATTGATTCTGAACTGCGTAAATTATGAAAACCGAAATCCTTTGTAACCTAGTAAAAACAGATTTAAGGAGAAAAAAAAAAGTGCGTTGAAATAAATAATTTATTTATTTATTCATTTACTTATTTATTTTGTTGGTGGCAGTGGTGCTATATTTTTTACAGTTTAAAAAAAAATTAGCTTTACAGCTTAAATTGTGTTAAGATATTCATTGCAGATTTTTGTTCAAATACTCAATGTCTTCGATATTCGCAGCGCCACCTAGCGTAAGGGTTCCCAGCAATAATACTGCAAAAGTTCGTGCACTTCCATGTAGTGGTGGGCCAGCGCATGAGATAAAATGGATGCCCACCAGAATTTTATCTGATGATTTCCAACAGCAAAATTTGCTGAAGCTGTCCAGCAGTGGTCATGCAGTGGTAGACCATCAGTCAGCACTTCTCCATGATTGCCAACACCTATCTTGCTGCTGGCCAGCAATTTCCTCTTTGCTGGGAATACTTACAATGTATCCAAACAAACATATGTCTAATTATAATAGTTTGAGAATAATAAATATTTATAATCAGGGCAAGACTTTTCGTTCACCCTACATATTATGTTAAACTTGAAAGGCTATTCTTATGATAATGTAATTATTGGCAAAATTGGTATTATTGCTAATTATTGTTTTACAAAAAAAAAAATGTATTTCGAAAAGAATGACTTATAAAAGTATATTTGGTCTAAACGCAGCCTAAAGATGCGTTTGACTTTTGAAGAGCAATAAGGCTGCGTTTAGAGAGGAAAAGTGCTTCCTCTCCTTCTGAAGCAATAGAATGTGGTTTTTAACAAAAGGACGAGAGTTTCAACAATCAAAAGAAGATAAGAACTTAATCGAACTTGAAGGACTTAATCGAACTTCTCCCTGCTGCAGGATGTCCAGCAGTTTCCTCATAAGGCCGTTAAAGATGAAAAACCTCCATGTGATCTCAAGAAAAGACGCCGACACCGAAATCAGTTCAAAAGGGAAAAAAAATCAAAGAAGAATACTTTAAAAAGCTCTATTTAAACAAATAAATGGTAAGCATGTTTTCTTTAATTATCATTTCCTTTCATTACTTATTTATAGGACTGTTTCCTTTTATAAATTCAGAATTGAGAAGATTTTCAAGTGAATATTAAGCTGCCATTTGTAATTTAATTTCAATCTTCTAAAATAGAAGTGTAAACTTTCAAGTTTGATTCATCATTTTGCAATTTTCAATTATTTTTTCTGAACTTTCACTAATTTTCTGATCTTTCAATGCATGAAGCCTTATTAAACTTGGTTATTGCGAGTACTCTGTTATAACGAGAAAATAATTATGATCCTTCGTAATTGTTATAAGGGCTTCTCCACAGAAAATTATCATCTTGGAGGGTGGGGGGGGGGGGGGGTAACATTTATAATATGTTTAATTTAAGAGTATGATTGGAAAACTTGATATTTTTATATTCTATAATAAAATCCTTATAAAAAGGCATTGTAAATTACTGTTTACAAACTAAGTTAAGTACCATTATTGTCCTTGTAAAGTTATAATGTTACGTCAATTACACAATAAAAGTTACGCCAGTTACACGTGTAAATGCCTTTTTTTTTAATATTATTCAGAAATTAATTAAACAAGTTACTGTTATATTCTGGCATTACTTAGTGTTGTTGAGAACATTAAATCACTTTTTTTAACGGGATAGTTTCGATAATTCTTACACTTCAATGAAGCCAGCAAAAATGTTTGTACATTTTATGTTATGTCAGGTACAGAATTTTCAAATGCAATTTTGGGGACTAAAAGAGAGATTGAAATAATCTGCAAGTATTTGGGTATTAAGTCCTTAGTAAGAAATATTTAAAATTGTAAAAATTTGTTCTAGCTTTATTAGTAAATTTTCTACATAGTTTTGAAAACGAAATTCGATGATCAAATGCTACGTCAGTTACGATGGAACTACTCATAACCAAGTTCGATTGTACATATTTGTCGTTTTCTTTCTGCAAATATCTCTCTAACAACAACTATATTGTCTCTATTCCACCACCCTCCTCAGCTGCAATAAACTTCCGTTCTAGGCTTCTAAATAGCTTGAACATGCCCGACCAAGTCAATTGCTTGTCCTTCGCACGGAGACGTCAAGCGGCGAAGCTCATCATACGAGGGGTTTCGAGACCCACTGCGGTTTGAGACCCCCGCCAAGGCACAAAAGGGGGCCTCCCGCCGCGACTGACAGCCCCACTGACGTCCCGGGGCGTCACCCGTGGTCAAAAATGACAGACGGCCGCGTGAGAAATGGGCCGCGGCTCAAAACACAGCAATCTGTTTTGTGGACGACAGAGTGGGGACAGTTGAGGGAGATCCACAAATTGAAGAACTGGAGATCCAGGTTGACGAAGTTTTATTGCTAAAAAGTAGTATCATGACATAAATAAAAATCTCTTAGAGTTTAGTTGAGAAACTATTATCGAAAATACTTGGGGCTAGAATTCGAATTTATTTCATTTAATGGTGTATTCAAAAAAAATATTTTTCCACCCTCAACAGCTCGAAATTTTCTGAGACATTTTCAGACTCATTTTTAAAAGTAAAAATATGAAACTTACTGAGGTGATTTTTGAAGAGATGTATAAAAGGCCGTATGATTTCATTTTTTGCTCAATTAATTAGAATTTGATTTTTAAACAATTATTTTCTCATTATGACCTTTTTTTTTTCATCCCCAGATCTCCCTCTTCGGAAAATTCGGCTCAAAACGCCAAATTTGACAGCATTTTTTGCAATATTTTCTGCTTTTATCAAAAATCGACAAGCACGGCACATTATGTAAAGTTTCTAAATAAGAGAATTTGCCAGTTTGATGCTTTTGAGAGCAAAAATGAATTAAAAAATAAATCAGAAAATAAGCCATTTGGATTGGAATACACCTGCTGAATAAATCATTTTTTCTTGCTGTTCTGAAATTCAAAGAGGTTATTTTCTGAAACATTTTTTAATCCATTTTTGTTCAAAAAGGCATGAAATTGGCAGGTGTTATTCAAAAACTATGAAATCGAAAGAAGTTTTCCCTTTTTTTAGTAAAGACAGATCTTTCAGAATGCATATACAGCGTACATACATTCTTTCATATATAGCAATTCCCATTAGATATACTATACAACATACTTACATTAAATATAACTTACCGCATTTAATAAATTAATTTATTGCATTTCACGTAACTGCCAAGGATTACTGTAGTAAACGGTATCGATGCCATTGTG
Source organism: Maratus speciosus (assembly GCA_963932465.1). NCBI lineage: Eukaryota > Metazoa > Arthropoda > Arachnida > Araneae > Salticidae > Maratus > Maratus speciosus. The sequence goes on from OZ010788.1 coordinate 526,173,068, forward strand.
GGAGAAGTAACTGCCAGGGCTGGAAAGTAGGTAAGAGCCAATTCTTTATGTATCACTATGGTATTTTATTCATTTATATAGTTTAATTTTCTTAGTTACTATAACAGTCATTTTTTTTAAAGCACTTCTCAAAATAAAAAAGATCTACATTTCTACAAGTTTCAAAAATGACCTTGTAACAAAGTTTGGCAAAAATAATGACAGCTTAACGAAAGTTAGATGCTTATCGCATATAGCACTTTGCAACAATCTTCGCCTTTCAGTTTGTGTTTACTGTGAAACATAGCTTTCTGCATACGAATATTCATAAATGTGTCAACGTCTAAAAAGAAAAATAAATAAAAAATAAAATTTCAAGATATGAAAGAATTAAATCGCATATATCTCATTAAAACTAGCCAACTAGTTCGGCGAACAAAATGATAAGATCTTGGTGCGGTATGAATCAGATATTTCGGGCAATAAAAAGCGGCTTTGTTAAAAGAAAAAATGTCCATGACTTATAACGAACGCGAATAAAAGAAATGTTGAAATAGAAAGACGACTATAAAATAAATCATCGTGGCCGTCTTTCTGTAGATAAAACAGTACGCTGTATTTAAAAATGACTTGTTGTCTAGTGGGGGAAAAAAATCAGTTTTAAGTGCCCTCTCTTCAAAAAAGCAGACATATTTCTTTCAGTGACGGCTGCAGAAGTTAAATATCCAATTATAACTCTCATTAATTATGATGGTAGGAGCTTGGTTAAATAAATATGATAAGTTTCTTTAGATTGCATGCATCAAAAGGCAACTTGATGTGCTATTTTATTCATAGAAAGAAGTGTATTTGCAATTCACAGTCAATGTTATGAATGTAAAAGACTACTTAATAAGCTCACACAACTGTCCATTGTAACAAACGCAGTAAATGTGAGCAAAATAGAGTTTACAATTTTTTCTTTTAATTTTTCTTCTTTTTTAAGCGACATAGTTGCTTATTGTATTCAGTTGAAAAAAAGAAAAAATGTGTGGCGTTATTTATGATAAAAAGGAAAATGCCCAATGTTGTATTTTGAATTAGAATCATATAAGATTCATCCTTAGTCACTATCAGCCCCTCTTCAGGACGAGCGTCACGTATACGTGACACATAAGGTGATCAGATTCCCTGATTATTCCCACCAGTTATTTTGTGCTGTAAATTTCGAATTCTTTAATCAGGGAATTTTCACGATTGAATTAGGCAAAAATTTCTGTTTTGAAAAACCGGTGATAAGAGATTAAAAATTCTATAAAAGACGCTCGTCGCGAAGGGGTTAAGTTAATTTGTTCAAAAACGGTTTTCATATCTGCCGTATGTATTATGTGTTGTTGTATGAAAGTATGTAATTATGGATGTGTATAAATATTTTGCAAGATCTTAATAAGTAGTATATAAGATGTAAATTTATCATGTGGATAAATCATTAACCCTCTCGCTGCGTAAGTAATTCTTCGCGATGAGCGTGTTTTACAGAATTTTTCATCGTTTATCACCGGTTCTTTAAAGCAGACATTTTTGACTATCGTAATCGGGGAAAATGTCTTGATTAAATCAGACAAAATTTTCGCTAAAAAATAACTGGTGGTAATAGCCAAATAGAATTAATTTGACGGAAGAATGCATGCCCGAGTATATAGCTCTGGCTGCGCAGCGAGAGAGTTAAGGGGTCTCAAGACTCTTAAAATTGGAAAAAAATAACAAAAAAAAAAAAAGAATTTTAAATATTTAATATTTTAAAATGTATATGATTTAAAAACACAAATTTTATTGGAATTAAAAAGATATAAGAATATTCTTTCATTTCATGTATTTAAAAAAAATTCAAGATGCAAAATTAGTATTTATAAGGAGCTTCCAAACTGTCAGACATTTATCGAGCAGAAAATTGGTATAACAGCTCACGCGCAGGATTATAAAATAAATTCTGCAACCAGAATGAAATTTTTTGTGCCTAATACTACTTTAGATTGTAATAAATACCCTAAACCTAAATAAGCGTGCATTTAAAGCATTTTTATATATTTAATACAATCTTGTACTTAGCTAATACAAAATTTTGATATTTTCAACAGTAACCACCCCCCCAAAAATATTTTTGAACAATACAAATTAATTTTTAGGTTCAGTTTATACAGACTAACATGAAACATATGTTTTGAAAACTTCATGAAAAAATATTCAGAAGTTTTTGAGATATCGTGCGCGTTATGCCCATAAACGTAATTTGGTAAAAAATGACTTCAAAGATTCGGAAATGCCACTTCAGCTATTGATTATAATTCTAATAACCATAAATTCTGTTCTAATGATAATTCCAAGGAAACAATCATATCAAAATGTTCAGAAAAGATAGAAGCTTAACATCTTTAAAAAATTTAAATTTCGAAAATTTTGAAGCTTTAAGGCTGTTCTTAACTGCTCCGCTCAACAAGCGCAAAACGTTTTGACACATTTACAAGTTCATTTTTTAACGGAAAGGTAAAAAGCCTGGTTGGAAAGCCTGGCCATGGAAGCGTTTTGGAACTGAACTGTTTTTTTCATTTTTTGATCAATCAATTACCTATTGAGTTATCAGGAATTTTGATCACGTGATAAACACGTCTTTCGTTCGTTCTTTAGTCTCTTTCTTCCTTCGCGCGAAAATTCGGTGCAAAACGACCACTTTGACATTATTTTGTGAAAAATCTATTGCGTTTGCAAAAAACGGAAGAAACAGCTCAATTACGTAGTTTCTGAACAACACCACCAGTTAGTTTCATGCATTTTGGAACAAAAATGAATTAAAACTTATGTCAGAAAGTTGCTCTTTTGGATTTAAGAACATCCTTGAGAGTCCTGAGACCCCTTAAGAATGACGCATACAGCTTGAATGTAATTGAAAATTAAAAATATTTCTCAAGATAAGGTACCCTGGTCAACTTTATGACACTTTCATGGAGCTTTTTTTATAGGTGGAATCATGAAACTTGCAGGTATTACTAAGAAAGTGTTTTGGAAGAGAATATTATTTTTCATTCTGATCTTAGAAGATGATCATTTATCGACTGGTCTTCTCTCAAAAATTGATTTTAAGTGGCTACTTTGACATCATTACGTACTCTGGTCAATTTTCTGACAGATTCGTGGAGATTTTATTCGTAAAAGCATGAAACTTGCAGGTATTAGTAATAAAGTGTTTTGGAATCTAACAGAATTCTAAATTTACGATATATGTATTATATTTTTTGAGTTAGAATCGAATGATCTTCGATGGCGACCTTTCCTCCACTGTCTTGTCCCAAAACTCGGTTTTTAAATTGCCAACTTTGACATCATTTTCAAAAAGAAAAACGGAATTTCTTAGTATTTCGAAATAAATACAGTGAAACTCCCATTTAACGAAGTCTCATCCTGTCTGAATAACGATTACCCGTGGGACCGGTGAAAAGTGACCGCTCTTCAGAGTTTTCATTTCAAAACAAAAGATCGAAATTACATAAATTTAAATTTAAATGCACACAGTCATTTTAATTAATCATCATTGCTTTAATATAATAAAAAAATCAGTGATTTGCAGTTGCTTTGTTTTGTTTGCGGCAAATGTCTTTCTCAAAAAAAAAAAAATCTTGATTTGCTATACAACTCATCATCATTATGATTTAATGAGAAATTTTGGATTTCACGAAGGTTCTTCAAATCTTCGGTATATGTGTTAATACTGGAAATTTTTGGTGATTCTATTATCTATTTCCTCTTCCTCTCTCCTATCTTCCACCATTTGCTCAGTGACTGCCAAATTTTTTACCAGAGATACAAACAAGTTGTCCTTTATGCTAGTTATGCCTGCCGTTCTAAGAATATTATATACAATTCCCCCATTATTATGAATGTCTTCCTTTCTGTTTGTTCACATATCAAATAAATTTTGTTTGATCTGCTTCACATTTCGGTTTGCAAATAAATATGAAATTGTACCAGGAGCTGAAAAAAATTTTCTCGTGACTTTTGAGCGGCCGTTGTTCAGAATTCCTTATTTAAAGGAATACTAATTATACTAATGTTAATGCTATAGTACGTGTTTGGTTCCATCAACATGTGGTCGGTGTTCGGAGGTTTTTGTTGTTTAGAGTTGGCCGTTCAAGGAGGTTTCACTGTATGACTTTGTATAGGTCTCTTATAAAAAATACACTGTTCATAAAAATTTTCGCACTTTTGTAAGTATCCGAACAATATATCTGGTAAAATTTTCGTGAAACTGGAATCCTCTTATTATGTTGTTATGGTACTAATGTTAATGCTATGGAACGTGTTTGGTTCCATCAACATGTGGCCAGTGTTCGGAGGTTTTCGTTGTTTAGAGTTGGCCGTTCAAGGAGGTTTCACTGTATGACTTTGTATAGGTCTTATAAAAAATACACTGTTCATAAAAATTTTCACACTTTTGTAAGTATCCGAACAATATATCTGGTAACATTTTCGTGAAACTGGAATCCTCTTATTATGTCGTTGCTATGGTACTAATGTTAATGCTATGGAACGTGTTTGGTTCCATCAACATGTGGCCAGTGTTCGGAGGTTTTCGTTGTTTAGATGTGGCCGTTCAAAGAGGTTTCACTGTATGACTTTATATAGGTCTCTTATAAAAAATACACTGTTCATAAAAATTTTCGCACTTTTGTAAGTATCCGAACAATATATCTGTAACATTTTCGTGAAATTTGAATCCTCTTATTATTGTATGAAGTCCCACAAGTGGCTGAGAGGTTCTGCTCTCGAAGCTGGTAGACAGGAGGTGCTGGGTTCGAACCCAGTCGCGCCCGTCGGCCTAGCCGTTTCGGAGTATTCGTGGTTTTCTTCGAAACCTTGGATTTCCATGCGTAAATACGGGTTAGGTTCCCTTAGAAAGACACCCATGAAGGGCACTCCCACTAGGGCCTATATCCCAAGTGTAGATAATCGGCCGTCAAAAAACAACCAACCAACCAACCTTATTATTGTATCGAAAACTTTTAGCATTCCTCCTTTTGAATGCAAATGATTAAATAAATAAGCAATTTCATTTTCATACCACCCGCTGAAATAAATCCATACATCCATCGCAACAGCAATCTCTCCGTTTGGAAGCTGTATACGCACGAAAGTAGAATAAACTTCGTTATATAGAATACTTTTTCGTAATATGGAGATTAATTTACATGTTAATGGCGTTCAAAGTCAAAGTTTAGCAGAAATTTTCGTTAAAAAGGGACTTCGTTAAAAGGAACTTCCACTGTACTTGCAAATTTCATACAATGGGAAGCAAAAATGACATTTTGAATGCGTTAGTAATGTAGACAGTTTACATTCAAGTTATTAAGGCTGTTCTCAAAACCAGAAGGCAGCTTTATGCCGTAAGCTTTAATTTATTTTTGCTCGGAAATGCATGAAACTAGCAGCTGCTGTTGTTCACAAACTGTGTACTCGAACTGTTTTTTCCGCTTTTTTGCAAACGCAAGATATCTTTCGGAAATGTCACAGTGGGCCGTTTTGAACCGAATTTCCGCGCGAAAGAAGAATAATCGCTCAAGAAAGGGTGAAAAAGTCTTTGTCACGTGATCAAAATCTCTTATAACTCAATGGGTAATTTATTTATCAAAAAAAATGGAAAACAGTTTGATTTCAAATCGCTTCCATAAGTCAGGTCTTTCAATTTTATGTCTTTCCGTTAAAAAATGAATTTGTAATTGCGTCAAAACGTTTTACACTTGTTGAGTAGAGCAATTGGGAACAGTCTTAAACAACCAAATATAGCTTTTTCTCATTTTTTGTTAATGGCAGCATTTCAGAAAGCGCAGTCAAAATTACGCCGTTTCGAACAAAATTTGTGGCCGCGATAACGCTGGAAAGGGAAAACAAAACTGCCGTCCTGAAAAAAAAATTGCTTATAACTCCCAAGCTCTAATTCACTTAACAGAAAATAAAGAAAAACAACCCCAACTACTCGATTACAAATTACTTCAATAATAATGCCTTACATGTGTCATGTTTTTACATTTAAAAATGAGTCAAAATATATGGCGCAATATGTCGGAAAAATATTTTTGAAAACCTTCTTAAGGCTGTTCTGAACTGCTCTGCTCAACAAGCGCAAAACGTTTTGACACATTTACAAATTCATTTTTTAACGGAAAGATATAAAATTGGAAAGCCTGACCATGGAAGCGATTTGAAATCGAACTGTGTTTTCCATTTTTTGATCAATAAATTACCTATTGAGTTATAAGTGATTTTGATCACGTGACAAACACGTTTTTCATCTATTCTTGAGTGGTTTTTTTTCTCCTTTCGCGGGGAAATTCGGTTCAAAACGTACACTTTTTGACACTATTTTCTGAAAGACCTATTGCGTTTGCAAAAAAAACGGAAAAAACAGCTCGATTACATAGTTTCTGAACAACAACAACTGCTAGTTTCATACATTTCCAAACAAAAATAAATTAAAACTTATGTCATAAAGTTTCCCTTTTGGATTTGAGAACACCCTTAAGTGAAACTTAATAATAATTAATAAACAAAAAAAAGGGGGGGGGGGAGGAAGCGTTAAAGAGGGTAAACATAAGTAATTAATTTATAATTTAATCTATTTACAATTAATAGAGAGTTAACAGTATTACAAATTCAACCACATACTTGTGAGAGATCAACACGCAACACTTCTAGATCTCAGAGTGTAACACATTCATAATTAATTTATAAACAAGTATAATTGACTGCCACAAATTCCTACATAAAAAGCACACTCTCACATATGAGAATTAAACACAAGAAATTAGCAAAGTTAAAGTCTATGCGTACTCAAATATCCCCCCCCCCCTCTAAATTCTGACCTTTTATTTTATTAAAATAAAAAATCGGAATTTAGACGGGGAGACGGTTTTTACTCCATAATTTACAACAGAAAAACCAGCCGAGAGAGGGTAAAAGCCGGTTGTCGCATGATCAAAATTGCTTATAACTCGATAAATAATTTATTTATCAAAAAATGGAAAACTCATTTCGATTCCAAATCGCTACAATTCTCAGATCTGTCAATTTTGTGCATTTTAATTTAAAAAGGAATTTATAAATGAGCCAGAAAATTTCGCGTTTTTTGAGCAGTGCACTCGAGAACCTCTTTGAAAATTAGAAAATCTGAAGATTTCCGAGGAGGAAACTTTGATGCTCTGAGAAGGATTCCCCCACCCGGAATTCATCAGTGATTTAAAACTTTATTATTGATGCAGAATGCACTCGAAGATTATCTTTACCTTTCGGAAAAAGAGATTATCTTGCCTCGCATGCATTTTGACAAACTGTTACATACATGCAGCAAAAATACCAACATTTATCTCTTTTCAAAAGAATGAGAAAGGAAACGGACGGAGCATCCACATCCTCTGTTATCTCATAAGCTACGTTCAGACAGCTGATTGCTGGAGTCAACGGTTCTCTAAACGGCGCTCTAATAGGCCACAAATCTGCCACACGGATGCTTGAAAACTGGGAATTTACGCTTCCACCTACCGTACTTCAGTATGAAAGACTGTCTCCATGAGAATGAAGTCCCTACTATATCTTAGGAACGTCGGAAAAGAAGGAGACATGTGGCCGATAAATAAGAATCTTGCCGAATAAAAATGTCTTCAGAGAAAAACTACTCCACGAGTTATAGGACGCGAGAGAAGGCAAGCGATACATTTTTCGTCCGGTTTGTGTTAGATAAATCAGTTGTGAATAAAGAATCTGCTTAAATGGATTGTTTTTCCTCGGGTAACAAAATTTTAAATGGTGTAGGGTTGCTGTTATACCAAAGTTTGTGGCAGTTTCAGTGAAATAAATAAATTAATGTAGAAAAATGTTATTGTAAAATTAAGAGAGTTTTTAAATTTACAATTTTTGGGGAAACATTCACTAAAATAACAGTTGTTAGGGAAAGGTAAGGTAATAAAAGGTCACAAAGAAAGTAAAAAAAAAAAACAGCCTAAATATATATTTAATAATATAAGAAAATTGCTAAAATATAGTTTTTTTTTTTTTATCTTTAACTTATTATTATCTATCCAATAAAAAAGTTATTACTTTATATATATATATTTCTTTTGTTTTGAAAAATAACTTCACTTTTAACTACTTATAATAATTCAAGACTTTTATTACAATAAAAATTTCTAAATTACAAAGAAAAATTGGATAACATTTTAGATATATTTGATATGTCAGTTTTTGGCTAATAATATGCTGATTCGTGTTTTTTTTTCTTTTTTAATTTACTCACTATCGAGTATTAATGTAATATTACTAATTATTAGTGAAATGTTTCTTTTCAAATTTAACTTTAGAGCAAGTGTTTAGTTTATTTGCATTATTTCAAATCTTAAACATTGAAGCGTACCATCATTTTGTTCTGACATCGGAATAGCAGTTATGTTAGAGTATCATTTTTCAAACGGAAAAGAATTGAGATCCACATATGTGGACCTACTGAGTGAAGAAGATAAACTCTGAAAAATTCGTTTTTGGTACATATTTTCAACTATGCCGTTTATTACTCCATTTGTGCTCGTGCCTATGGTTATAAGCAATAGGAATATCTCATTTTTTTTTCTCTTATAACTCTCAATGTAACGTGTTGCATTTCTTAGTCCACACGCTAATGAATTTTCCTAGGCTCACGATCACCACTCGCACAGACTTCGAAAAAATGTTCTTTTATTTTGATATACTGCCACCACCGATATATATATATATGTATATATACGTGATATCGGGCACGTTGTGAAAAGAATTATTTAAAAAAAAAATGCTAAACTTATTCAATTAAAATTAATGAGCAATTTATTTAAAAATTATTTACATATAAATAAAGCATTATTCACATTTAAGAGCTCGGATACAGACGATCCGGCCCGATACTAAGTTACATATAGCAAGTACTTTCTGCGCACTGGGTTATCTTATTAAAATAATCTATTTCCTACTCACACTTTGGTATCTCATGAATTTTTATCGGAGGATCACCCTTGACCTCCCCGTTGAGTCGGTTATCTCCGCAAGAGACTCAAACTCGTTCCCAAAAACTCCACTCAGGAAACACCAACCAACTACTACGTTGAAGTCTACGCCAGAAGTACTCTTTCTCTCTCAGCGACTCCTCTCCAAAAATCAGCCTACGGGGTTTCTTCTCTCCAACAGACACCCATCTCTTATCTAAAACTTCTCCCTTTCCATGGCATTCACTATCTACCAGATAGGGAGTTTCTTTGTTTCTCTTATCTGGGCCCTACGTTCTTGAATAGCAAGAGAAACAGCAATTCATTGATACAACGGGAATTATTCATATGATGGGATCTAACTGTAATATCTCGTATCAACTTACAGATAAGGAAAATATTATCTTAAACCAGCGTACGCAGAAAGTGATACATGTGAAATACATAGACAAGTAAAAGATAATATTAGATAACAGTAATCTTATTTTGTTACTTGCTCACTAGCGTCAGAAACATGACATAACGTTTAAGATTCATTCCCTTATTCCGACCTATGCTTAATGTGTGTACATTCATGCGTTACATCTATCGTATCATATATCTAGAGATGTATACAAATTTTCAGGACAAATAGAGCAACTTTATTGTGGAATTGAAGACCCGATTTTATAGCCTTTTGCAATTCAAAAATGAAAATTTATTTATTTTTTAATCTAACAAGCTGAGTTTTTTAAAGTGCTTCTATAACCTCATGCATTTTAACATAGACTTTACATAAATGTTGAAAGACCAGTGCTTGGGGGGTAACGAAAAAAGAAAAAAAAACAGATGATTTTGGTAAATTTGTAGAAAAAAAAATTACCATATTTTATGGGAGAAACGCCGCGGCGTTTACGAGTTTAAAAGTTAATTTTTTTAAAAGTGCGGCGTTTACGATTTTTTTAAATACCAACTGAGTTTCCTTAATTTAAAAACTCATAAAAATATTTAAAATAGGATTTAAATATTTTAAATAAAACTGCAGACATATTAAGATATTAAAAACGAGGCATCCTACACTGCTCAGACAACTTAGATTAAAATTAGGTCAATGTGACGCTGTTGACAAAAATAGCGTTCCGATGGATGCGGCGTTTACGACGGGTGCGGCGTTTCTTCCATAAAATACGGTAATATCAATTTTTTTTTGTCAAAGTTTCATCAAAATTGTGGGATAATGCATATTTCGCAAGATCTTTTTTTTCCATAAAAGAAAAAAAAGAAAGAAAAAGAAAAAGAAGTAAAATAATCATCTGTATATTTTTTGATACATTCACGGAGTCCCTTTTTATTGGTAAAGGCCGATATTGTTTTTCAGGGTCTATGAAATCAAATATCGTTTTTTTTATTATTATTATTTTGCGATAAAAAGGAACGAATCATTCAGAAAATTGCGTCACGTTTTGCATTTTGAGCTGATTTTTGAGTGCAGCATGACGATGATGGAGCATTGGTGATCTTGCAGGAGTCAGCTATAACGCAAGATAATAAAATTCATACGAAAACGCGTAAAACGCTATTTGATTCTTAGGTACACCAATGTAAATAGCTGGTGTTCTGAGGCAAATATGGAAGAAATGAGTTCGTGTTTATGTCAGAAAGATTTGCGACGTTAAGCAGTTTTTTTTTTTTTTTTTTTTTTTTTTTTTTTAGATTATTATAAGCAATGTATAAAACTCTAAATGAAAGCATTTAAATTTTATTCAGCAATGCTTAAAAATTCCGATAGGTTATTTCCGAATAAATTATTTATTTGATTCTTATAATTTCTATCTGTAATAAATAAAAAAATAATTTAAGGACAACAGAAATATGTTTTAATAAATATTAAACCTGAAAACTTAAAAAAGTGCAAAAACTTATTCAACTAAGTTTGCGGACCTTTTTCATGTTTATGTTTCTTTCTTTCTATTTTTCTCTCTCTTTCCTTTTTTTTTTCTCTTCCTCTTCTTTATTCTTCTTCTCTCGCTTTCTTTTTTTTTTTTTCTATTTATTTCTTCTTTACTATGGAGTAGTGGTAATTTTTGCGAAGACCTGAATTAACTGCATATTTTTAATTCTGCATGTATGCTGTTTTCTTTGCACTGTTTCTAACTATTGCGTAATCGCTATACAACAAATGGTTTGATATTTATGTTATCGTTGTTGAAGTTTTCTGTTCTTCTTCCAACTGTGAAAACAATGGGGGTTGGGCAGGAATTTCATTTTATTTTGTTATGCATGTTTATTAACAGATCAATCCAAGCTAAATTTATTCCTCTAAGTACTTAAAAGCGTTTTATTCATCCCGTCCATATTTTTGCTTAACAAGAAAACACGAAGATAACTCATTTTTGCTTTTTTTTGCATATAAAATAGAAAGATTTATCTTTTGAACTGGCATGTCTTTAGAACATATTTCTCTTTAAAATTAATCAGGTTCTTTGAAGCTCATAAGCACAACAACTTTTAAAGATCATTCTTTTTTTATGGCATACACACTCTCCTTCATCTTGAAAAATTGGCAATTATGAGCATAAATTCAACTTCTCTAAGCGCCATCATGACAGATTTGTAGCTCTTCACGACGCATTTAGATCTCTCATCGCTTGCATCAGCTGTTATTTTACAGTGTGCGCTCGCCAAGATGTTAAATAAGAGAGGGAATATATTTTTTTCTCTTGTCACCTTTTAAATAGCGTTTCTTATTTAGAAGAATTTTGCTGACTGTGCGACAAGGCGTATATAAGGTGACACATCCAAAAAATAACATATTTTATATATTTTTCATTTATCTATTTTTTGAGGTTACCTTCAAACTTCTATGTTTTCGAATAATATTTTCTTTTTTACTTTTTAATGTAAAAAAATCTTGTATCATACTTGTATGTTTTAACACTTAAAAGCTTGAGACCAACTTATTTTTTTCTAAGAAATTTCGTACTTTTCCCAATTCCCTTTTCTGTTTTACCTTTTTTGACCTAAAAAAAAGGGTGTTATGTTATATATATATGCGTTTGTGTGTGTGTGAGAGAGAGAAGTTGACAGACTGGATAGATAGTAATGTAGATATAGACTAATGTTAGACTTCAATACAATTTATATACAAGTTAATATTTACAAGTTTAGGCGGAAAAGAGGCTTCTGCCGAAATCTACCAGTCATTACAACGTCGGAGATATGAGAGCTTGGGTGGACCGTCTTGTCCAGGCCAACGCGAAATAGAACTCTGATGTGAATTTTAACATTCTGTTCCCAGGTTAGATTTGCTCAAAACTATGATTCAGCATCTTCCTTTTGCGTTGAGTATCGACGTCAGAGCTATATATAATCATTGAAATAAAAAAATAACTAATAAAATCGAATAATAAAAATGGCAGTTCTCAAATCCCTTGCTCAACAACGCGAAACTTCTGTTCTGACACATTTTCTGACTTATTTTTAACTGACTCATGTTTCTGAACAAAATGTGTCAGACAGTAACAGAGCAGTTAAGAACAGCCTTAAGGGTGTATTCGAAAAAATATTTTTCCACCCTCAACAGCTCGAAATTTTCTGAGACATTTTCAGACTCATTTTTAAAAGTAAAAACAGGAAACTTGCTGGGGTGATTTCTGAAGACATGTTTAACATGCCGTGTGATTTCATTTTCAGCTCAATTAATTAGAATTTGATTTTTAAACAATTATTTTCTCAGTATGACCATTTTTTTCCTTCCCAGATCGCCCGCTTCGGAAAATTCGGTTCAAAACGCCAACTTCGGCAGCGTTTTTTACAGTATTTTCTGCATTTATCAAAAAATTAAGGAGCACCGCACATTATATAGTTTCTAAATAAGAGAATTTCCCAGTTTGATGCGTTTGAGAGCAAAAATGAATTTTAAAATGAATCAGAAAATAAGCAGTTTGGATCGGAATACACCCTTAAGGCTGTTCTCAACTGCTTTGCTCAACAAGCGCAAAACGTTTTGACACATTTAAAAATTCCTTTTTTAACGGAACGATATAAAATTAGAAAGCCTGACCATGGAAGCGATTTGGAATCGAACTGTGTTTTCCATTTTTTGATCAGCAAATTACCTATTGAGTTATAAACGATTTCGATCACGTGACACTGCATTTTTCTTTCCTTATCGACTGGATTTTCTTCTTTCGTTCGGAGGGTGTCAGTTCAAAATGCCAATTTTTACAGTATTTTCTCTAAGATCTATTGCGTTTACAAGAAAACGGTTAAAACAGTTCGATGACATAGTTTCTGAATAACAGCACCTTCTAGTTTCATTTGTTTCCGAACGGAATGATGTCAAAAAGTTGTCCCTTTGGATTTGAGAACAGCCTTAAACAGTAAAGTGGAAAGAATGAAGCTTTTGCAACACTCGAAGAAATTAATCATGTACACACTCAGAAATGAATACTCAGATTTCACGAAAATTTCTTTGTTTTTGACGAAACAGTTTCCTGGGAAATGATCCGAGCGACTATTTCGTTAAATTGGTGAAATTACTTTATTCACTTGCTTGACGACATAAATTTCGTCAAAAGTTGGCTGGTGGTGCCATCTATCGAACAGTTTGGAAGTTCCTGTATTTGGAAGCTCCAGGGGGAAGAAAAAAATCACTTCTGGTTTTCCTCGGGTTGATTCGAACACGCGGCCTTTGGCGTGGGAGACCGTTGCTCTTGCAACCTCGCTACTGGAGACTTGTACAGGTCTGCTTTTAGATTGATGTAATGAATTCTGCTGCGTGTTTATGTTTTTATAAGATAGATTGTAATTTTATCGGTGCTGCTATAATTTCTGAAAGTTTTAAGTAAGGCTAATTTATTATTATGGTTTTCTCATGGTTAATGAATAATTATAATATGGCTTGATTAAATAATTTAGTAGTGAAAATTTCTTTGCTCAATGAATGAGTAGAATATGGTCTGGTTAAAATGTTGCTCACAAATAACGAATCGTTAAGTGCATATTGCGTGAGATTTTATCCCTTTGAGTAGAGGGATAAGATTTTAACATTTTACTGTTTATAAAGGACAGAAGGATCAATTATGTTTATTTTTTTATTTGATTGAAAACAGAATATACTTTTTAAATAAATTTTAAAAAAAGATATCCTGGAAGTTTGAAATTTTATTGACCAAATTTTCTTTTTGAATGGTTTTGAAGAACACAGGAAATTTATTCTTTTCGAATTAAAACATAACGAACAACATATAAATAAATAAATAAATAAAGAATAATAAGCATTCCTAACAATTTTAACAACTAAAAAAATAACTAATGAAGAAAGAGCTACCTACATTTCAGTATTTTCTGAAAAGCACTAAAAAGTGCTGTTTTAAAATAAATTATTACAGGACTAACATAAGCAAGCAAATATCTGCTTGCTAAAATCGCAGGATTTGAGGAGGTACAGCAACTGTTTCCTTAAAATGCACTGAGTCTGACCGTGATTGAGGCAAAACTTTAGTCAAATATTTGAGAGTTTACCTTTCGTTAAAAGTCACGTGATGGTGATAGGAAATGGTCATCAAAAACGACGAAATACAGCTGAAGGATTTCTGAATCGTCAAAAGTGAGAGTTTTATTTCTGAGAGTGTACAGATTTGAACTATGTCACTATATTCCCCGCAGAAAAACCCTCAGCGGCACAGATTCGCTATATAAGAAAACATAATGTGTTTCTATAGCAGAGCAAAAATATAGCTAAAGTTCACTAATCTGGACGGCAAGACAAAGCGAACCGGTCGGTCACCATCGACCCCAATAGCAAGAGATATCGGCTAAATTTCGGCCTAATACCAGAATTGTCGGTAAATGATGAGTAGTCGAATGGATAGCTTCACATAATATAGTCTGAACAAAATCTAGCGATTTATCTAGATAATGTCGTGAGAAAACGTCGGCAGGAAATTCTATTAGTATTACAAGTCAATTAATCGGAAAAACATTCTTATGCATGTAATCGGCCGCAGTCGGAAAGTAATGAAAAATGAATCTATTTACTGAGGTGTTATTGTTTGTTTCCGCTGTATAGATACCCCCTGCAGTGATGATAGGGGGTATGTGTCACGTGAGTTAACTGTCCAATGCCCTGCAATATCTTATCTCCCTCCCGCTCAAAATACGTTTTCATGTTTCAAGGATATCATTTCTAAATGGACAGTAGAAGGAATATAAGGGAAAAAAATACTTTCCAAGAAATGTTCTTTGGTGAGAATACATTATTATTTGCAAATCAGTAAACTTAAATCTCTTAAAAACTTACAGATAGCAGGGCAATTAGTGTAAGAGTAAACTAACAATTTAAAAGCGTTTGTTTGTTCTTTATTTATTCTTTCAATAATAACGTATAGACATTCATATTTAAAATTGATCTTAACAAAATGATTAGAGATATTTGCTGTTTTGTTGATTTTGAGAACTAAATAAAAAAGGATATTTGCTCTTTTGTTGATTTTGAGAACTAAATAAAAAAAGATATTTGCTGTTTTGTTGATTTTGAGAACTAAATAAAAAATTATAAGATCTTAAATTTAGTTTATATCAGGATAATATCTGAAATTTAGACCATTACAGCAACAAACTATTTGCACTAAATGTATTTTCTTAGTTATGAATTAGAAATTTTTGATTTAAAAATTAATTAATTTAGAAATACTTCAGGTAATGTTATTGTATAAATTATATTGAAGTTGATCATCTTTTTTTTCCCCCAAAAGAGTAATAAATTTAATTTTATAACTTTTAAAAGTTTAAAAAAATGGCAGATTTTTTTTTTAATTAAAATTATTATTAGCTAAATAAATTGAAAATTATAAGATCTAAAATTTAGATTATTACAACAACAAACTATTTCTTTTGAATGTATTTTCTTTATTATGTATTAGAAATTTCCGATTTAAAAATTAATTTATTTAGAAATAGTTCAGATAATGTTATTGTATAAATTATAAAGAAGTTGATTATCTTTCCCTCCCCCCCCCCCCCCCCGATTGTGATAAATTTAATTCTATACTTTTAAAAAGTTAAAAAAAGATCACTGAACAATTTTTTTAATTAAAATAATTGTTAGATGAATAAATTGAAAATTATAAGATCTGAAATATAGATTATATCAGGATAATATCTGAAATTTAGACTATTACAACAACAAACTATTTGCTCTAAATAATCGTTTCTTAGTTGTGAATTAGAAATTTCTGATTAAAAAAATTAATTTATTTAAAAATAATTCAGATAATGTATTGTATAAATTATAAATAAGTTTATTATCTTTTTTTTTTTTTTTCCAAACAGTGATAAATTTAATTTTATACCTTTTTAAAAGTTAAAAAAATGACTGAACAATTTTTTTTAATTAAAATAATTACCGGATAAATAAATTGAAAATTATAATATCTGAAATTTAGATTATATCAGGATAATACCTGAAATTTAGACTATTACAACAAAAAATATTTGCTCTAAACGTATTTTCTTAGTTACGAATTAGAAATTTTCTGATTTAAAATTTTATTTATTTGGAAAAAAAAAATCAGATAATGTTATTGTATAAATTATAAAGAAGTTGATTTCTTTTTTTTCTCCAGATAGTGATTAATTTTATTTTAAAACTTAAAAAAAAAAAATGACTGAAATTTTCTTTAAATTAAAATAATTATTTAGATATTGAAACGAAGAAAAAAAGAAATTTTTTTCCATACATAACCAAAATTTAATGAGACGCTTTAAATGATAGAATTTTCACAGCTAGGACGCAATGTTAAATGAGAATATTTTACATTGTAAGATGCAAAAATTATCAAATCAAAATGTATCAAAGTTCGTTTTAATTCAAACAATAAATATTGTTAGACGGAAATATTTTCCGCTATAAAATACAAAAATGTTTTCATATCGAGGGCGTAATTAATTAAAAGGTAAGACATTTTATTTAATTTAAATTCTAAATATTGCTGATCTTGAGATGAAAATTACAGTTAATTATTCTTTGTATGATGCAATAATATTTGTATAGCAACAGTGTGAGTCACTTATAAGCAAGAATATAATTTTTAAATTAAATGTAATTTTATTTGTATCTTACAATAGAAAATTAATTGTAATTTTAATTGTAATTTTCATTCTAAAATTATTTAACAGCAATATTTTGACTTTAAACAAAACAAGATTTATTACATTTCAATTAGTTACAACCTCAATATCGAAATATTTTATCATCTTATAGGGGAAAATATTCCCAATTAACAATATTTATTTTTTGAATTAAAACGAATTTTTTTTACGTTTTAAATACTATTTTTGCGCCGTACAAATTCTTCCATTCGATATGATTAGCTAATCGGCAAAAGATCATATGATAGTGCAATGTACTCGGTAAAAGATTACCAAGTGACCAAATTATCGAAAACTAATAGGCAAAAGCTTCAAAACCGACACAATTGTAGTCGGGAGGCGATGCTCGACAGGTGATCTGCCTTGCTGACAAGGAGTCATATCTGCCGACCCCGGAAAATGAGATCGCCAGGACGAAATATAGTCGAGTTAGGACTTTCGGCGGAAGTTCGGCCAACGATTAATTGCTGTTTGGGGATCTACTACGTTTGACAGTATACGACAGTTCGCTAATGCAAGGGACCACCTGGATAGCTTTTGATCTACCGCGTGGGAAATAGTTCATATATTTTCCCACGAGAAGACATCCGCTCGCGGACTCCGTGTGCAAAAAATAGGCGGACCCCTGGACAACCACTCAGTGAACAGCTGTCAAAGATTCTTGACAGGAGAAGCCAGCGAGTGGCTGAGAAACTCACTATTGTTTTAGAACTAGATAATTTAAATATATGGTAGACGAGGAGGCTTTTTTAGTTAGTTCGTAATTTGCTAGACTCAAGAGAGGAGCTTTTCAGGGACTACCTGAAGCGGGAGAGTAAGTCTTTCCGGGCGAGCTCAAAGTTCACGGGCGATCGACCTGAAGCGATTGGGAGCCGAGACGGCTAAAAAAGCCGGTAACAATTAACTGACTGCAGTATTGGCACAGGGTTCCATAGCAGTGTAGAGATCTTTATCTCTGGAAAGAACAATCAAACTATTGATTAATAATATATCTACCTGAACAGTGATCAGCTAACCTTCACATTGTAGTGAGGTAACCTTTGGTGTTTTTCTAAAAAGGAACTCTAAATAACATGCTGCCACCTTCTCATCAAACTGTATAAACTTTGCATAGAATCACTTCGACATATAATTTGTTGTGTAATACTCAAACTGACTATTATTTAGCCTAGAGATAATTTTGTTTTATTTAGCAAAATAAAAATCTTATTTTATTTTCAACCTGAGTAATATTGGTTTGATACGCCTTCGAAGTAAAATCACCGCTCATGCACCGCTACCCCCTTCTTAGGATTCCGCACAATCGATATAATTAATCTCCAGAAACATAAAGAAGAATTTTATCTGGAACTTAAAAACCGTTTCGAAGTACTTCAATAAACTTTAGAAGCAGAGCAAGACGTTACAGTAATGAACAAGAAACTAACTAATACTCTACAAGATATTGCAAAAAAGATAGCCGGCGATGCACAAGTAAAGCAGACAAAGACTGTAACAGAAGAAACAAGAAATTTGATGAAGAAACGCAGAGAATTTAAAATGAAGAAAAACGATCATAAATCAAGAGTTGAATATGTTGAATTATGTAAAAAGGTTAGAAAATGTGTTACAGAAGATATCAGAAAATTTAACAGTGATCTTGTCAAGAAAGTTCTAGAAGATGACAAAAGTTCAAAATCAGCTATGTGCAAAATATGTGTTGGAAGAAAAGGTATTTTTGCACTAAATGGGTAGATGGAGCAATCACCAAAATCAATAAAGAAATAGTACACTTTGTCGAAAAATTCCATAACGATCTAAATAAATGTGAAGATCAAAGGGAAATCAACCTACGTGATCCACGAGAAAACTTAACAGAAACCGAAGTGATAATCCCAGTGATGGCAGACGAAGTTTTACAAGCCATTAGATTTATGAACAAGTGGGTAAATGTGAGCACAGATCGCACAAAGGGATTCGTTTAATATTCCTTTAAAGGTGTATTCGAAAAAATATTTTTCCACCCTCAACAGCTCGAAATTTTCTGAGACATTTTCAGACTCATTTTTAAAAGTAAAAACATGAAACTTGCTGGGGTGATTTCTGAAGACATGTTTAACATGCCGTGTGATTTCATTTTCAGCTCAATTAATTAGAATTTGATTTTTAAACAATTATTTTCTCAGTATGACCATCTTTTTCATTCCCAGATCGCCAGCTTCAGAAAATTCGGTTCAAAACGCCAACTTTGACAGCGCTTTTTACAGTATTTTCTGCATTTATCAAAAAATTAAGAAGCACGGCACATTATATAGTTTCTAAATAAGAGAATTTCCCAGTTTGATGCGTTTGAGAACAAAAATGAATTTTAAAATGAATCAGAAAATAAGCAGTTTGGATCGGAATACACCCTTAAAAACATTTTATCCTTTTGCGAAATCTGTTAGTTCCACATTTTGCAACCAGGGGACGCATTCTATTTTTCACAAACATCTATCCGAAAGAAATTCCGTTTTACAATCTATCCGTAGATATATTAGTCGAGGGGATCGGGCCCATAGCACCCGAGATAGATAGGCGCCCCCTGGAGGTAAAAAGTGGAACTGAAATATGTAAGGCACTGTGTTCAATATGAAAGAGTGGTCAAAGGGGTGTCGGTAAAAGTTAGAAAAGTACCCACCGGGTCCAATGGGGGGAGGTTAGAAAAATTGCTTAAAATACACAAGTTAGAGCCCGGAGGGGTAAATAATGTAAGACTTTTTGAAAATTTTATGATTTTTCGTGTGATCGCAAGTGTTTTGCTATAAGAATGCAAAATTTCAAGTCTTCAACTTAAATAGGGGCTCAGTTAGAAAAAAAAGCTTAAAATGCACAAGTTATAGCCCAGATGGTTAAATATAAGACTTTTTCAAAATTTTATGACTTGTCGTTTGATGTGATGTGTTCAGACTCAGTTAGAACAAAAAGCTTAAAATACACAAGTTAGAGCCCAGAGGGTTAAATATAAGACTTTTTCAAAATTTTATGATTTGTCGTTTGATGTGTCGTGGTCAGCTATAAGTATGCAAAATTTTAAATCTTCAACTTAAGGGTGTATTCGAAAAAATATTTTTTCACCCTCAACAGCTCGAAATTTTCTGAGACATTTTCAGACTCATTTTTAAAAGTAAAAACATGAAACTTGCTGCGATGATTTCTGAAAACATGTTTAACATGCCGTGTGATTTCATTTTCAGCTCAATTAATTAGAATTTGATTTTTAAACAATTATTTTCTCAGTATGACCATTTTTTTCATTCCCAGATCGCCCGATTCGGAAAATTCGGTTCAAAACGCCAACTTTGACAGCGTTTTTTACAGTATTTTCTGCATTTATCAAAAAATTAAGAAGTACGGCACATTATATAGTTTCTAAATAAGAGAATTTCCCAGTTTGATGCGTTTGAGAGCAAAAATGAATTTTAAAATGAATCAGAAAATAAGCAGTTTGGATCGGAATACACCCTTACCCTATTATTACTTTTCCCCGCTGAGCACTGCAAGATTTACAAGAAGATTATCCCATTACATTACTGAATGCTAGAAAGATTTCATTTGATATGTTAGGGGTTAAATGTAAGACAGAGGGTTAAATATAAGACTTTTTTATAATTTTATGGTTTGTCTTTCTTTGTGAGGTTTTCAGCTATAAGTATGCAAAATTTTAAGTCTTCAACTTAATTAGGGGCTCAGTTAGAATAAAAAGCTTAAAATACACACTTTAGAGCCCATAGGGTTAAATAATAGACTTTTTCAAAATTTTATTATTTCCCGTTTGATATGTGGTGTTCAGCTATAAGTATGCAAAATTTCAAGTCTCCAACATGTATAGTTTCTGAGAACGGGCTTTGTGGCGGACAGACAGACAGAGGAGCGAGACGAATATGGTTTTATCAGACGAACGAAACCCTAAAAATGGTAAATGCCCTGGCGAAGATGGATTTACAATCGACTTTATCAAAGAAGCAGGAGAAGAATTTGCAAAAATGCTATCCTTATTGTTTTCCAAATGTCTCAAGAAATCAGATGTACTAGAAGATTGGAATAATGCTGTGATGGTGCTACTTTACCAGAAAGGAGAGAAGGAAGACTTT
The DNA here is from genome assembly GCA_963932465.1 of Maratus speciosus. NCBI lineage: Eukaryota > Metazoa > Arthropoda > Arachnida > Araneae > Salticidae > Maratus > Maratus speciosus. The sequence goes on from OZ010788.1 coordinate 526,194,324, forward strand.
AACTATCGTCGATCAGCTTACTATCAATGATTTATAAAAATTTCACCAAAGTTTTAACGGCAAGACTTGAATCAACTCTGGACTCAGCTCAACGCTCAACCTAGAGAACAAGCAGAATTCTGAAGTGGATTCAGCACAATGGATCATATCCAAACGGTTAGGAAACTCATAGAAAAACATAAGGAATATAATTTACCTCTTTGCTTTGCCTTTATTGATTATGAAAAAGCATTTAATTCGGTCTACACATCAGCAGTAGTAGAATCTCTGGAGGACATTGGTATAGACATACCTTACAGCAATATCATAAAGAAGATTTACAAGAAAGCAACAGCAACAATCTGCATGGACAAAGAAAAAGCAAAAATCAAGATTGGAAGAGGGGTAAGACAAGGAGACACCATTTCGCCTAAGCTTTTTACTGCTGTCTTAGAAAATATTTTCAAGAAGCTTGATTGGGAAAACAAAGGGATTAGAATAAATGGGGAATATTTAAGTCATCTCCGATTCGCTGATGACATTTTAGTTTTCAGTAACAGTCCTGAAGAATTGAAAAATATGCTAAAAGATTTGGCAGAAGCTAGCATTAATATGGGATTAAAAATAAACTTGGAAAAGACTAAGGTGATGTTCAATTCATTTGCCTCAAAAAAGAAAATCGTCTACACTAGCGTAGCAACACTGAAATTAAACAAGTGCAAAGTTATGTGTACCTTGGACAGGAAATATGATGAATGAAATCAATAGCAGAATAAGAAATGGATGGAGTGCTTTTTGGAAGAAGAATATTATTCTGAAGAGTAACATGCCTGTTTATTTGAAAAGAAAGATGTTTAACCAATGTGTTTTGCCTGTGATAACTTTTAGAGCAGAAACATGGACGCTAACAAAATGGATGGAATGTATTACAAAAAACACACAGAAGTATAGAAAGATGTATGCTAGGTATAACTATAAGAGACAGAAAAAGAATAATCTGGATAAGAAGTCAGACGAAAGTTTTTGACATTATTGAAAGAATTAAAAAGCTAGAATGGAAATGGACTGGGCACATTGCAGGAAGACAAGACAATAGATGGAGCACAAATACCCTACAGTGGTATCCCAGAGATGTAAAACGGCCAAGAAGACGACCTCAAGTACGATGGTGTGATGAAATCAGAAAAGTAGCCGGTGTTAATTGGATAACTAAAGCACTAGACAGGAAACATTGGAAAAATCTGGGGGAGACCTACATCCAGCAGTGGTTTGAAATGGTTGATGATGATGATATGCTAATTAAAGGATCCCAGAGTAAATTCTTTACAAAATAGGACAGAAGAAATACAGTTATTAAATTCGCAGGAAGGGATGACTAATTGTATAAGCAGGCATCACAAGATTTTAATAAAAAAGAATGTGAATAATTTTATATCGCTGCCATCTGCTGACGATTCTTCATGTTATAAACTAGTTTAAATTAATTTTAAGTAAAAATACATTTAGTGCTGCCATCTGTCTTAGATTATTGAAATTAAGTAGTACGTAGAATTATAATGCAAGTTTGCAAATCATAAATCCAGATTTATTCTTAATTTTTAAAAAACCAAACAGCACAACATCCATAATTCTAAATCAGCCAATTAGAATATATCGATAACAAAGAATTAGCATCTATAATGTAATGTTTTCATAACTATTTTTAAATTACAATTCAGAAGAAATTAAGTAAATAAATAATAATCTAAGAAAAATAAATAAATAATGTAAAAAATATTACACTACCCGTCCCTTTATAAAACTTAATTTTTAATTTTCTAATTTTTTAATTATTTTTTCCTTCTCTCCTTTTTTTTCGGGGGGGGGGGGGGACAGATACAACTAAATATAATATTTTTACATGTTTATATATACATATATCATATACAGTATTAGAGTCCACTATTTATAAATTATAATATATAGAGGTAAATTAATACAATAATTTAAAAGGGTTTTATACCTTATTAAAAATTGCTTATTTATCACATCTAACATAAACATAGAAACTAATTATTACAATGTACCTTTCTATTTTTTTTTTGTTTTTATAATATTTTTATTAAATCACCATTTGCGTATAAATTATCCAGACAACGCCCCCCCCTCCTCCATAATTTAACATCTAACTACCCAGCCATAGGTATTTTAAATACTAATATTGTAATGATTTTCTATTTATATTAATTAATTGTTTTTATATCAAGGTATTTCAAAAGGAATTAACTGCAACCATTAGGTATTAATATCTGTATTATCTTAACTGCAAAAGTAACCTTAAAGTTATAGCAGTAATGGTTAACATGTGCTGGTGTGTATTTGGATTAAATAAAAATGGGGTTAATTTAGGTAGGCTGTGTAATATTACTATATTTCATTGATATAAATTAATTATTTAAAGGTTGTATTGATTTTTCCATTTCATGGCATTTAATATTATTCTGTTTTCATCTTGTATCTATTCTATTGGTCAAGTAGTCGTTTGGGTACAGGGGGAAAAAAATTCAGCTTATAACTTTTTTTCTGCACAGAAAACGACTATTTTTGCTTATATATTTGAATTCTGTACCCTTGATAACGTAATTCAATATATAAGCTTTTCAATTATTTTTATCGGTATCCATTTTTTTCTTTTTTTCTTCCATATTAATACTCGTAAGATAGTACTTTTGGTATCCATGTTATGTGTGTTGGGGGGTACTGTATTTGTTAATGTCATTTCATTCAGAATATCACAGTTTTTGCTGGTGGTCGGTAATGTTTATTTAATGGTTATATATATATATATATATATATATATATATATATATGTAGCGATATGGGGCTCCCGTTGTGGGTCGTCTGTCGCGGTTACGATCGATGCCGGACCGATGGAGGCAGGGTCGCGGACGAAGGCGAGTCCGTGCCTACGTCGGGTCGCTCCCTCTGAGTTTCTAGCATATTTTTGTAGCCGCAGGCCGTGAGTGTTGATCCGGGAGCTAATAAAAGTCTGAGATAAAGTGTGGAGCCGTCTAAAGGAAGACAAAGTTTTTTCGGGGACCTGATTTATTGGTCTTCATTACATCCTTTTGAGAAATCAGGCCTCTTTGGCTTGAGAGCTGCTACTTTAAGCCTTTCTGGACATCGGGACTTAAGGCTGTTCTCAAATCCAAAAGGGCAACTTTCTGACATAAGTTTTAATTTATTTTTGTTCGAAAATGCATGAAACTAGCTTGTGTTGCTGTTCAGAAACTATCTCATCGAGCTGTTTTTTCCATTTTTTTTTTTTTTTTTTGCGACCGCAAAAGATCTTTCAGAAAAGAGTATCAAAGTAGGCGTTTTGAATCGAATTTCCGCGTGAAGGAAGAAAAAGCACTCAAGAGCGGGCGAAAAACGGGTTTGCCAAGTGATGAAAAACGCTTCTAACTCAATAGATAATTTATTTATCAAAAAATGGAAAAAACAGTTCAATTCAAAATCGCTTCCATGGCCAGGCTTTCCAATTTTATATCTTCTCGTTAAAAAATGAATTTGTAAATGTGTCAAAACATTTTGAGCTTGTTGAGCAGAGCAGCTAAGAACAGCCTTAAGTGTATCGCAAAGCGGTTCCTGGAGAGCAGAGTGGAGTGAATTTAAGGCATTATTTAGATGGTAAAAAGCACTCTCTTGCGACCCGTGCAGCGGTATAAGTATAAGGTATTTTGCATTATTCCTGCTAGGGGTCGTTGAAGTAAAAGTAGGCGTACTTAAAAGTTAATTGGTCGCTAACTGAATGATTGATTGCCCGGGACAAAGGCGTTGGCTCAAATCGGCCGACTGGATGCAGCACGAACTTAATATTGCACTTACCTCATCAAAAGTATTCTTATGAAATGTGACAAAACGATCTTTGAACGTTACAAGATGTGATGCTGAAAAACTTACTTAACAGGGGCAACGTCAGTTTCAACCAATTGAGACACAATTACTAAAGCATTTAAAAAGTTTTAATTTTAATTTCTAAATTTAAATTTCTATTTTTTAAAACGGGGATTTCAAATTTTAAAAGAGAAAAAAAGGGGATTTTGAAAAGGGGCCTAGCTTTTACCGTTTCATATATATTGTATTTTTAATTTTTTTGATTATTTTTTAATTTATATAAATTTTTTTTAAATACGCAAAATGTTAATAGTAACATGCAATTTACCTCCCTACTATCCATTGTTTAGTTTAGATCATTAATAAACTAATTGTAGATCAAAGAATATATGAATTTCTTAGGAAAACCATGATTTAATGCATCAGATATTAATTGTTTAATGTTTTTATTAATAAGATGTGAGGAACATAAACTCTTGATTCTATACAAATGATTAAGTAGTATATTACGGTAAACTGAAATATGTAGACTGGATTTAAAATGAGTAAATGTATAAATTTTGAATTGAAAATCTTTACGTTTGTCATAAAGATCAGTTATTGTTTTGTTTTCTGCGATTTAAATTTTTAGATCTAAACAGCTAATTGCATATATATATATATATATATATATATATATATATATTTCGCTGTTAACTGTAACTGCTTTTTATAACACGTGAAAGGGTTTTTGCTTTGTCGGTTAGGACCATGGATCTATGAAGATTAAAGGAGACGACATAAATGACGTCTCTTGAAGCTGTTCCTACCCCCCTGCTATCGCCACATTTGACCTCGGTGATCTGCGGTGTAAACTAGTTTCTTCTCGCTGCGTAAATCAACTACGGTAAAAGTCAAATATGGCGGACGCCGGAGAGGGGGAAAGAACTCGTCTTTCCAATTCAACGCTCTGCACAGTGCTAGATTGATATGTCGTCTCCTTTTAATCTTTATAACTCCATGGTTAGGACGGATGATTTTGAGGCTATTCTGAAATTTAAGATATTTCTTCATCTGTTTCTATCAATAGAGTAAGTTTTTCACTCAATGTTTCATCTTTTAATTTTTGTTTTGTATGGTTTGATTACATCCATTTTTTTTAAATTGTTTAAGGTTAATCAGGCATTGGTACAAATTTGCATTCAAACAATTGTTTCTTATTTCTACTTCAGAAATTAACCGTATTTTAACATATGATGTTGAAATATTTCCCTTGAAAACGAGTTTCGAATCATAAGATCAATTTTCGTTCATGATCGTTCTCCTTTTTGCATTATTTTTGTGATTTTTCTTATTGAATTTATGTATTTTCCTATATGATATACTGCATTTCGGACATTGGATTTAATGGTGCTGTCAATGATTCCATTTTTTCTGATCTTTTTTCATATGTTAAAATGTTTTGGTTACAAACGGTTTGACAAAATATGCCGAATATTTCTGATTTCCTAAATATTTTTTTTCTTTCTTTTTTTGCATTCGGCTTTCTGTTACTATATTTATCTTTTATATATATAAACTCGGCTTATCGTTAATGTATTTATCTTTTGCCAAATTTAAATGTTATAATGGTTGAATCTTATTAAATACTTCATTTATGACTATTTGGATCAAGTCTTAAAAAATTCATTAGTGGTTATTTAATTTAATAATTGTCCCAAATTTAATATGTATAATGTTTGTATCATGTCTTGATACTCAATTTATAAATTATATTTGAAATTGATGATGATTTGTAATATTCTATAATGGTCAAGCAATGATGAAAAAGCAGCTTCAAAATGAAAATCTGTGAAAATCAGTTATTTTTCTGTCGTGGAAGAACAGCTTATGTCTTGGTTTGCTGAAGCTGGAGGAAGAAACATAGCTGTAAGTGGACCTCTTCTTCAAGAAAAAGCCCAGAAAATTGCATATGAGCTTGGTGAAACGAACTTCAAGGCTTTAAGAGGTTGGCTAGACAACTTAAAGAAGAGGAATAACATTGTTTATAAAATTATGAGCGGAAAAAAGAAAAGTGTGGACCCCAAAACTGTCGAAAATTGGAAAACTGAAACTTTACCAGAACTCATCAAAGAATATTCCCCGTCTGACATATTTAATGCGGACGAAACTGGTCTGTTCCATAATTTGCAGCCAGATAACAACCTTTGTTATCAAAAAGAAAAGTGCCATGGAGGGAAGAAAAGTAAGCTTCGCATAACTGTTCTTTTAGCTGCGAATTATGATGGATCTGAAAAGTTGCCTCCCTATATGTAATAGGAAAATCAGCCAATCCAAGATGCTTCAGAAATGTAAAATCGCTTCTAACAAAATATAGTGCTAATAAGAAATCATGGATGAAAGTAACTTTGTTTGTTAAGTGTTTAAAAGATTTATACAGAAAGAAGAGAAGTGAAAAAAGAAAAATCCTTATTTTTATGGATCAATTTTTCACATCCTTCGGGTTAGGAATTTTCAAATGTGAAAGTGAAATTCTTCTCAGCAAATTGCACATGAACTGCAGCCCATGGATTTGTGTGTTATAAGTTCCTTTAAGGTGCAGTACAGAAAATTCCTTGTTCGGAAAATTCTTGATAACATGGAAGGAAACTCCCAGAAAAAAGGAGTAAATTTTCTAAACATCCTCGCAGCGACGAGCTTCGTAAGACAAGCATGGAATTCGGTGGCAGATACTACTTTTGTAAATTGTTTTAAGGCAGCAGGATTGAATTGCCAAGGTTTCCTGCCAGATGTTCCAAACGAAGCAAGTGCCTATGAAGACAGCGATGAAAAAACAATCATTGATAAAGATGGGCTGGAATGTTAAGATGACCAAATGCCTGGATGGGAAGATGTTCCTAGTAATGAAAATTTTACAGAATATACTGGTGTGCAAAAATTAAGAACGAAGCAGATAAATTAAAATCCAAACAAGGCAACGGAACGTATTGTTTAAATAATTTTGATCACTTGTCCTATATTTTCACATTTTGGATATATTATAGTAATTGGTATGATTTCAGTTAATGTAGAAATTTTCTGCACGACGATACATTAAAAAAACCATCTCGTCCTTAATTTTTGCACACCAGTGTATGTGTATTGCGATGTAGCGCTAAGTAACTGCGATAGTGAACAGAAAAAGAATGAAGATTCTGAAAGCAGTGAAGATGACAAAGAAACGGAAATTGAATTAAAAAAGGTGACATCCCAGAAGCAAGTTTGAAGCTTGAACACTTTAAAAAATTATATTTTGTCTCGCGAGTTTGATGATATTGTTCTTATGAAGTTAGAAAATATCGACATAGAACTTTGGAAAGTCAAAACAAAGAACCCAAAACAAAGCACTATCAAGGATTTCTTTCCAAAGGGCCAATAAGTAAGTATATGTAGTACGTATTAAATTTTAAAAGCAAGTAACATTAAATAATTTAGATAATTTTGAAGTTGATCGCTTAACGTATAACTTATAATTTTTTAAGCTCGTAGTAAACAATAATCATTCTTTTTTTTTTCATATCTCTACATCTAAGGGTATTTTGCATTGATATTTTTATACCATACTCTTTACAAAAATTGATATTCGATTTAACGAATTGCTTCGATTTAACGAACGGATTTGTGGGTCCCAATTAATTCGTTAAATCGAGGTTCGACTGTATAACTGAAATCTGTAGTCTGGCGCGTCGGCTGACCTTGACGACTGCGCAACTAATCCGCGCATAACATAGACACGCAAACGAATTCTGGTGAACTAAAACCAAACTTGCGTTCACCAGTTATCGTGTAGTGAAAGATTTAATCATTTAACATAAAAGGTTTCGATGTTATGATTTTTTTTAATCTAGGCATTACTTTTTCGATGACCCTGTATTTTTTGTTCTCATTATGACTAGAGTTAATCAATTCAACATTAATTTGCAAAAAAAAAAAAAAAAAGAAAACAAAAAGAAAAAAGAAAAACCCCTAAAATTAAAAACACGAATACACAAATGCTAATTACTTATTCAAATCAAATAAATAAAATTAATATTAATTTTGTAATAAATGATAAAAAATGTAAATTTCCTATTGATAATATTCAAATATCTAGAACTTTCAAATATCCAATTTCTTTAGACAGGAAAATATTCAACTATAATTTTTTTTTTTTTGAAAAATACGCCTGTAACAAGTACATTTCCATGTAACTGCAATGACCCCTCGCTACAAAAGTACACTAATAAAGAACGTGGTCATATAATCACTGGAAATCTTAATATTGTTAATGATATTAAATAAAAAAAATTAATGGGTTATGGCACTAAATACGGATTTCCATCAAAACTTACAATAAATTTTAAATTTCCATTTCTTACAATAAACCTATTGTAAATTTTAATCAATGGAAAATATTAGTTTTATATAAGTTGACTGATGCTCTTAAGAAAATGTCTCACATCTAGTTAAAGTCAATACTAAACATATTTTCCAACAAATTACTAATTAAAAAAAAAAAAAAACTATGTAATTACATATAGAGGCAAATCCCCAAATAATTATGCAATCATTTTCAAATCGTATTATCACCATCTTCTCACATCATGTATTTTTACAAATTCTTTCCAAAAAACTAATGATGATATAATTGTAAACGATCGTAAAATTAATAATTATTATAAACTACTAAATATTACACCTACAAACTTTAATTATCCTTATTTAGTACTTATACCTAAGTTTCATAAGACACCAATTAAATTTAGAACAGCAATAGATAATATACATTGTATAAAAAAATAGTTATCAATTGGTTAGTATATTAAAAGACCTTAAATGCGTAAAAAATATAAGGACATATGACTTCAAAGATCTTTTTAATAATATAAATCTTTTAGAACCTACACAATATAATTAATACATTATTTAAAATATATAAAAATCAAATAATTCTTCCTATACATATGGATACAGAATATTTTCGCACTTTAAATAATTTCATTATATATAATAACTATACATTTTACAAGATAATATTATTTATATACAGAAAGTCGGAATACCACAAGGATGTACGTCCAGTCTATTGTCAGATTTATAATTATATAAACATACATATTCTAATGATAGTATTCTTATGCATCGTTACATTGATGACATCATTTTAATAGATACTGAACTGACCAATCAAATAATTCTCAATTTCCTGTAGATTATCCAACTAATTTAGAATAAACGGCAAACCTTTTATCCAGCAATACTATTAACTTTTTAGATCTAAAAATTAAACTCACAGAAAAAAAAAACAGTAGCTGATCTTTATGACAAACGTAAAGATTTTCATTTCAAAGTTAATAACTTGACACATTTTAAATCTTGTCTTCATATTTCAGTTTACCATAATATACTCCTTAATCATTTGTACAGAATAAAAAGTTTATGTTCTTCTCATCTTTTAACAACAATATTAAACAATTAATATTTAATGCATTAAATCATGGTTTTCCTCAGAAATTCATATATTCTTTAACCTACAATTAGTATATTAATGACTTAAACAATCGGACGTAAATTGTCAGTTACAATTAACATTTTGCGTATTTAAAAAAAAATACATCAAAAATGAAAAATTATAAAATAAAAGTTAAAAATTAAAAATACAAAATAAAACAAAAAAAATCTTTTTTTAATAGTTTTGCTGGGTGGGTAGAAATTAGATTATGGAGGAGGGTGGTGTTATCTGGAAAATTTATGCACAAATGTTGATTTATTATTATTATTATATATACAGCATGACCTCCAGAAATCCAGCATCAAAACCATTTTTTCCATCCCTTTTCTTTACACTTCAAACTTACGGGAGAAAGAAAAATAACAATTGCTTACAAATTAAAATCTTCGACTTCGAATGAAAAAGTGAGGAAAATAAATAATTGACTAAGAAGAAAGCGTGTTTTCTTCAGACCTGACTAGTTCCTTGAACAACAGTAAAGCCAAGAAAACTTGGAGCTGGGAATATATGGCCGATATAGAACAGCCAATAACCTCTCCTTTCTGATCGGGGAACGGAACGTCATTCACTCTCAGAAATAAAACTCTCACTTTTGACGATTCAGAAATCCTTGAGCTGTATTTCGTCGTTTTTGACGGTCATTTCCTATCAACATCACGTGACTTTTAACGAAAGGTAAACTCTCAAATATTTGACGAAAGTTTTGCCTCAATCACGGTCAGATTCAATGCATTTTAAGAAAACAGTTTCTGTACCTCCTCAAATCGTGCGATGTTAGCAAGCAGATATTTGCTTGTTTATCTTTATTATCTTTATTATATTTATTAGTCCTGTAATAATTTGTTTTAAAACAGCACTTTTTAGGGCCTTTCAGAAAATACTGAAATGTGGGTAGTTATTGTTTCGTCATTAGTTAATTTTAGCTGTTAAAATTTTTACGAATGCTTATTATTTATTTATTTATTTATTTATTTATTTATTTACTTATTTATATGTTGTTCGTTATGTTTTAATTCGAAAAGAATAAATTTCCTGTGTTCTTCAAAACCATTCAAAAAGAAAATTTGGTCAATAAAATTTCAAACTTCCAGGATATATATTTTTTTAATTTATTTAAGAAGTATATTCTGTTTTCAATCAAATTAAAAAATAAACATAATTGATCCCTCTCCCCTTTATAAACAGTAAAGTGTTAAAATCTTATCCCTCTACTCAAAGTGATAAAATCTCATGCAATATGCACTTCACAATTCGTTATTTGTGAGCAACAAATTAACCAGACTATATTCTAACCATTCATTGAGCAAAGAAAATTTCACTAGTAAATTATTTAATCAAGCCATATTATAATTATTCATTGACCATGAGAAAACCATAATAATAAATTAACCTTACTTAAAACTTTCAGAAATTATAGCAACACCGATAAAATTACAATTTACCTTATAAAAACATAAACACGCTGCCGAATTCATTACGTCAATCTAAAAGCAAATCTATACAAGTCTCCAATAGCCAGGTTGGAAGAGCAACGGTCTCCCGCGCCAAAGGCTGCGGGCTCGAATCACCCCGAGGGAAACGAGAAGTGAATTTTTTCTTCCCCGGTCAATAAGGAGCTTCCAAACTGCTCGATAGATGGCGCCTCCAGCCAACTTTTGACGAAATTTATATCGTCAACAAGTGAAGAAAGTAATTTCATCAATTTGACGAAATATTCGCTCGGAGCATTTCCCAGGAAACTGTTTCGTCAAAAACAAAGAAAATTTCGTGAAATCTGAGTATTCATTTCTGAGTGTGTTCAGAGTCTTGGTATTTATAGTGAAAATCTCGTTTATAGCGTTTTCGAAAGTTTTCTTATAAGCCAAGTTTTCACAGTAGAGTTTTCAGTCTCTGTGAGACTTCCAGACGAGTAACTTTTTGAGTTTCTTAAACTATTGTAGCGCATATTATCTCAATGTTTTAGAATAGAAAGAAACCTTAAAGATCACCACTAACAATAATTTCTCATATGAATGTTATCTATAAATCTACAAAGCGATTTTTTGAATTTTCGGATGTATAAGGCTCAGCTGTTTTAATGTTGATTAAAAAAAATTGTGAATATCGGTGCTATAAACCACAAAAAAATTCAATCTATCAAGAAGCTCAATATTTTGCACATCTTTCCCCTATAATTGAGCAGATTGGTATAGATGACAAATATAAATATTTTAAAACGCTATAGAAATACTATTAAAAAGACATTTGTGTAAATAACAAAGGAATAACGCCATTTTAAAATTAGTCATAAAATGTTTGTTGTAAAAAATTCGTTTTTGTGCAATTTTAAAATTTGTGTCAAAATGCCTGTACTGAAACTTCTATTTATATCATTTTGAGAAACTCTTCGTTATTTATAAGACATGACATTAAAGATCTGCTCCTTGCGTTCCAATCTCCTTTGTGATCGGGCGAACCAATCGTCATTCAGAGTTGTGGTATTTTTACTGAAAATCTAGTTTATTGCGTTTTTGAAAGTTATCTTATGTCATATTTTCACAGTATATACCCAGCAAAGAGGAAATTGCTGGCCAGCAGCAAGATAGGTGTTGGCAATGATGGAGAAGTGCTGGCTAATGGTCTACCACTGCATGACCACTGCTGGATAGCTTCAGCCAACTTTGCTGTTGGAAATCATCAGATAAAATTCTGGTGGGCTTCCGTTTTATCTCATGCGCTGGCCCACCACTACATGGAAGTGCACGAACTTTTGCAGTATTATTGCTGGGAACCCTTGCGCTAGGTGGCGTTGCGAATATCGAAGACATTGAGTATTCGAACACAAATCTGAAATGAATATCTTAACACAATTTAACCCCTTAATTCTCGCTCCCGTCAATATCACGTGTCGTTCGTTATTTCTCGTGGCCGTCATATTTCCGGGCTGGAGATTTAATTGCTGGAAAAAACTTCGAAACCAGAAAAATTTAAAAGTCATTTCCGTGTGAAGCCTTTGAATATTACCGTTTGGGTTTGTTTTTTGCCGCTGATTGTGATGTTGGACTTTGTATTGCATTTTTCAATATATATCACACTCAAAAAATTATTAATAATCAAAATTTAATGTATATATATTATTTCAAATATTATTTGTAAAAAATTGTGGGGTGATGATAAATAAGGATCTAAGATGTGAAAAATAAAGGTCTTATTCGCATTAATTTGTATGGTGTAAAACAAACATTAAGACATAGAATTCTCGCATGGTGGCTTTTCTACAAATACGAATTTCTTCAATAATCAAATCTTTTTTTTTTTCGCCTTAAAAAAAAAAAAAAAAAAAACTAATTGCATATTTTATTTAGAAGCCTTATAATTATTCAATTTCTGTAATGAAAATATAGGTACTTTTTTTATGTTATTTCCAAATATTAAGCGACCGTTAAGGGGTTAATCTGTGAAGTTAATTTTCTTTGAAACTGTAAATAATATAGCACCACTGCCACCAACAAAATAAATAAGTAAATGAAAAAATAAATAAATTCTTCATTTCAACACCCCCCCCCCCCCCCTTAAATCTGGTTTTACTAAATTACAAAGGATTTCGCTTTTCATAATTTACACAGTTGGGAATCAATAATAATAATAAAAGAGTATAAAATATATAGGATTTCTATACAATACAATAATTTCTATAACATTTTAATGATTAGGAACGTAAATCACAAAAGAAACAAACTTGAAATAGTGTAATGAGAGCTTAAAAACTGCAAGCGGTCGTAGGATACGCTGGAAGTACTTGTTCATGTCCGATCACGAAAACCAAACAGCACCGATCGCGGTTAGTACTTGGGAGGGTGGCCACATGGAAACCGCTGCAAGTTCAAATATTTCTATTATAGACACTTCTACAGATATTTCTATTGCTTTTGGTGAAACTAGCTTATAGAAAAAAAGGCCATAATTCTGTAATACTTTGTTTTTTTATAGAATGCTATAAGAAATTATTGTAAGGAAAAGTGCTGGGCCGGCAAAGGAATAGCAGTGAAATAGGTACTAGCACTGCAAGAAAAGTGCTGGAATGAAGTAATGTGATAGCATACCAATGCTGGCCTGCTGTTGGTCATCACTGATGGGCCAGCTGCATTCTGCACGGACACTTTTGTACTCGTTTAAGTAATGGCACCATTGCAGTTTACCGCTGATGGCCGTGCTGGCTGCCATCTTTTTTCCAGCTGATGGCCCACTGTTTCTTTCTTTGCTGGGTAAAAGCAATAAGTACAATGTTGATTTAAAAGATCTTTGAAATGAGAAAAGGGTGAATTTTTAGTAATGTGAGACTTTTCGACGAGTAACTTTTTGAGTTTCTTAAACTATTGCAGCGCATAATATTTCAAATTACTTTTAATAGAAAGAAACTTTTAAAGATCACCAGTAACGTTAATTTATCATCTAAATGCCATCTGTAAATCTACAAAACGATTTGTTCAATTTTCGGATGAATAAAGGTCGTCTTTTTTAATGCTTATTTAAAAAGTTAAGAATCTCGGTGCTTTATATCAAGATACTCAATATTTTGCACACCTTTCCCCTACAATTGCGCACATTGGTATAGGTGACAAACATAAATGTGCTAAAACGCTGCAGAAACCCCTTAAAAAAGAATGTTGATAACAAAGAAATAATGGAATTTTAAAATTAGTCATAAAATGTTTGTTGCGAAAAATTCGTTTTTGTGCAATTTTAAAATTAGTGTCAAAATGTACTGAAAGTTTCATTTATAGCATTTTAAGATAGTCTTTATTATGTATAAGACATGTTTTTACAATTAAAAAAAAGCCTTTACAATGGTAGTTTGAAAGGTCTTTTGAATGACAAAAGTAAGAGTTTTTAATCACTATGGGACTTCCAGAAGGGTAACTTTTTGCGTTCCTGAAATCAGTGCTGTGTATATATTTCAATGTTTTTGAATAGAGAGAAACCTTTAAAGATCAGCAATAACAATAATTTCTCAGCTAAGTGCTACCTATAAATCTACAGAAACGATTTGTTCATTGTTCGGATGAATAAAGCTCAGTTTTTTATGCTGATTTAAAACAGTCAGAAATTCTTGAAGTTGAATTTAGCAATTGTTTGTGCCTGAGGTTCGTGAGCGAAATTCGATTCTTCATGTATTTAAACTATTGTTCTACAATTCACGAGCACGTTTTATGGCTTTTTCTACTAAATGGGCTGTCTTTTTTAGGGATATAAGTGATAAAACTGTTGTTGTCGTTACTTAGAAGTATTAAGTTTAAAAAACGAGATATTCGTTTTCATTTTTCGTTCGATTTTGTAATATAATTCCATTTGTTTTACCAGAGTTATCGCCGTATTTCATTCTGAAATATTCAAAAGGCGTGCGTAGTTTTTCTGCAAAACCACCGCTTTACTTCGTAAAAGGCAGATTTTGCAAGTAAAATATGTTCATGACATCATGTTCTTTCAGTAAAATTTCACTAGCTTTTCTTGATAGAAAATTGTTTTAGTTGTAAATATTGCTTGAAAGCTTGTGTATATTATGCAAGGTGATCAATAAGTTTCTGCTGCTGTAGATGAATATCTGTAATATTTCGTATTTATTGAAAGTACTTAGTAATATTATGCGAAAGTTCATTTACATATGATGATGATGAAATGAATCTTATTTTTACTCTTTGAATTTTATCTCATGGTGCTATTTCAAATATTATTTAAAGTGGGAATGGGTAATTCAATAGCTCATTAGTTATCTTTGTCGAAGAATCCTTAAACTATGATTATCCGCTAACAGTACAGAAAATTGACAGATACATTGTGAAAGTTCAATGATTCATAGCCTCACTTGGATGTAGTGAAGGGTATACGTCGTATACCTTCTGGATATTTTTAAGAAGCTCCGCATGTCCTCTGTTTCTCAAATAAAGCTATAGAACGTATAATCTAGCGATGGGCATTCATGACTCTAGCGTATACTTTGTGCTTAAAGCATATACCCTCTGTTTTTTTACGACTGCAAGACTGCGAATGAGGTGCACTTCACACTACACGGGGATGTCAACACCCAGAACACTCGTATAGGGGCAACGTCTAATCCTCATAAATACACGACGAAGTCACTGCATCCAGCCAAGTTGACAGCCTGCTGTAGCTTCACCTCATATTTCATTGTCTGACCATTCTGCTTTGAAGAACCGTGTCTTATATTGGGCTGGAAAACGTGCACAGTAACCGCTGAGTGTTTTCTCACTCTTTTGTGTGATAAAGTTGTGCTCGCATTAAATCAAAGACGTGTGTTATCTACAATAAGCTTTATGCAGGATGGTGCATCGCTATACTATGTCAATCCACTAAAACGATTCATATTGCGCATCTTCGGTGAAGACAGACTGATCAGTCGAGGTTGCAAGATCGCATGGCCCCACGATTACTCAACCTCCCTCCGGTCGACTTCTGATTGTGGGACTGTTTGAAATCACTTGTGTACCGTCCATTCCCTTCAACATTGGCCGAACTCAAAGATTACATTTGTCGTGTGGTTTCTGCAATTCGACATGTTGCATTCAGCTGTAAAGGGCGTTATGAGTCGCCTTAGTTGTGTCGTAGAATGTTCTGGAGATCATATTGAACATTTGTTATTGCAAGAATAAATTAATGGAGCGTGCTGTTATTCTGTTCATTGTGTTTCGGGTCGTGAATGCCCTCCACAGGTGACTTTTTTAACTAAATTTTGTTTTTGCTAAAAAAAAAAAAAATCCGACAACCTTGTCAGCCCTTTCTTGCAAACCGCACTTCTTTACCACAATTTCTCCCTTTTTTATAATTTTTTAAAGTTTTAACGAACTTTTGGCTCATCAGGTATTTATTATTATTATTTTAATCCAACAGAGTTTTCTGGAAAAAATGTCTAGGGTGCTATATCGGCCATACGGCAATACTCAGAGTGTGACATACAGTATGAATAGAGCCCTATTTTGCACCTTTTAGAAACTGGTTAAATTTTAAAGAAATTATAATATTTATTAGTATTTAAGGAAGGAGGCGTGCGTTGTTATAAACTTGCGATTTATTAATCGTAACAAAGATTTTGTTTCTGCACTTTTAGAAATCTAAGTATTTGTGTTGATGAATTTCTCAGTAATTGGAACGGATATACATATCAAGTGGCCAAACTCATTTTCTTTCTACTTATTTTAATAGATCTTGATTAAATGTACAATATATACAAGAAAGGCTGGGATTTTTCAGACGCGGTCGAGGCATTGTACGACCGTTACCATGAGTAGGCTGAAGTGGTCCGTCCAGATAAAGCATTTTGGACATTACTTAAGTGAAAATGCTTTCAGAGCAAGCTACATTTCAACAAGGGAATTGTGCAGCGTTGCTAATTTTATGGCATGCCGCAAATCGCTGACACAATCCTTTACCTTGTTGGATAACTTCTGCACTGTCAGCAGCATTAAGTACTGATCTTTGCTTGTTGTCACGCGCTTGCTGTTTCTGGATGCATTACTGCTCTCGGTCGATGACCTAATCCGTGTCTGACTCTCGGCCATTCGACGCGGTCAGTCCTCTGGCCGTTAGAAATAACGCTACAACAGCAACGCATAACAACATTAACATTATATAAAACTTACGATATCAAGTGGCCAAACTCATATTCTTTATACTTATTTTAATAGATCTTGTTTAAATGCACAATATATAGAAGAAAGGTTGGAATTTTACAGATGCGGTCGAAGCATTGTACGACCGTAACCATGAGTAGGCTGAAGTCGCCTGTCCAGACATAGCACTTTGGACAGTATTTAAGTGAAAATGCTTTCAGAGCAAGCTACATTTCAACAAGGGAATTGTGCAGCGTTGCTAATTTTATGGCATGCCGCAAATCGCTGACACAATCCTTTACCTTGTTGGATAACTTCTGCACTGTCAGCAGCATTAAGTACTGATCTTTGCTTGTTGTCACGCGCTTGCTGTTTCTGGATGCATTACTGCTCTCGGTCGATGACCTAATCCGTGTCTGACTCTCGGCCATTCGACGCGGTCAGTCCTCTGGCCGTTAGAAATAACGCTACAACAGCAACGCATAACAACATTAACATTATATAAAACTTACGATATCAAGTGGCCAAACTCATATTCTTTATACTTATTTTAATAGATCTTGTTTAAATGCACAATATATAGAAGAAAGGTTGGAATTTTACAGATGCGGTCGAAGCATTGTACGACCGTAACCATGAGTAGGCTGAAGTCGCCTGTCCAGACATAGCACTTTGGACAGTATTTAAGTGAAAATACTTGCTGAGCAAGCTACATTTCAACAAGGGAATTGTGCAATGTGGCTAATTTTATGACATGCCGCAAAATGCTGACACAATCCTTTTCCTTGTTAGATAACTTCTGCACTGTCAGCGCCATTAAGTGCTGATATTTGCTTGTTGTCACACACTTGCTGTTTCTGGATGCATCACTGCTCTCGGTCGATGACCTAACCCGTCTTTGACACACACACACAGACATATATATATATATGTTATTAGATAGGTGAGGTCACCAATCGATGGTAGTGATGCATAGCAAAATCTAGAAAACAGTAAAGCATAGAAACAAGCCTAGTCAGCTCTAAATGACGCTGACACGACGAAAGTTCCTTGTAATGAAAATGGAGCGGGTTCAGCAGTTATTGTCATGCCAGAAAATTAGCTACTCTGTACAATTTCCTTGTTGTAATGTAACATACTCAGCAGTTATTTTGCTTTAAATACTAGTAGAAATGCTTTGTGTTAACAAACTTTACCACTTGTGTAGAGTAATCTGGTCGTGAAATGGCATAACCGCCTGTTTAAAACTGAAACATCTTGTACATAGCCCTATTTGATCAAGTTTATTAAATGTTTAAAACGTATACAAGACTGGTCTTTTGACATATATATACATAGCTGCAGACGTGCGTGGTTTTTCTTTTTTTCTAGTACTAAAATTTAATAACACATTTTGCTTAATTTGATCACCAAAATCTAACGATTTTTAACGATTAGATAAAGCAAAAATGTCTATTTAATTTTAGTAGTAACGAAAAACTGTACAAGTTCGCAGCTATATCTATATACATGTAAACCTCGTAACATTTTATTTACTAAAAAGTCGTTTCGTTTGGTTCTGTAAGGATTCTAAGGTAAAAAAACAAAGCAAAAAACATATACAATTTTTTTTAATTAGAAATATAGCTATTGAACAGTGCTAAACCCATCAATTGATAAAACTCAGACTTTATTTTATTTAATATCCTATTGTGATAGATATCATTAATAAGATTAAAAATTAAACAAATCAAAAAGAATATATAGGTTATATTTATTATATCAAGAAGAAACCATCCAAAATAAATTTCAATGAAAGTAAGATAATTTCCCCCTCCAGTCTATACTTTCCATCCATTATAAGAGAAACCGTAGAGATTGTAACACGCAAAAATTCAATGTGTAACGATGCAGCATCATTTAACTTACCAAAACAACGGCTCGAGTTACTCAGTGGTTATGGAAATAAAAATTAAAATCTAAGTAAAAAAAAAAAAAAAAAAAAAAAAAACGGGAAAATTTGAATGATGGCGTTTCATAGACCATGCAATTTTAGAATATTTTTATATTTATTTGTTTTGAAAATGACTCCGGTATAGTCGAAACATGTAAACAGTTGAACAAACCTTTTTTTACTGTTTGTTAAAATTTTAATTTACGCTTTTTAACAATTAAAATTAGTAAATTAAACAGATCATTAAATTTTCAATTCTTTCATCATGTAGCAACATGTTCACTTGTAATCCTAAACGAATTTCCTTTAGGATCGGCAAGCAACATTCCTTTTTTTTTTTTTTTTTTTTTTTCAAAATTTCAGCAGTGACTGACAAATGCTCAAGTTCTTAGACAGAAAATATATCTTCGGTGTTTTCTTTTCTTAAAAGAGATTATTGCTTTCTACAGAACACACATCATAACTTATCCTGCTGTTTCGCCAAACAGCTTCACAATCTTCGCCTTTATTTTCTCTGGGCGGTCTTTCATCTCGCAGCTTGCAACCATTTGGACATAAATTTTACCTCCCCAAGCCATAGCTCTGACAGATTTGTAGCTCATTAGGGTGCATTTTAGATCACTTGTCGCAGACATCAGCTGTCGGGTATAGATTATGCGGCGAAGCCAGCTATTTTCAAAATATGTTCGTTAACACGTCTACACTTACCCAATACCTATAAAAGTACAATCTTTTGTTTTGTGTTACTACTAAAACTTATCCTCAAGTGAACTTTTTCCAGGTAAACTGTTTTGAAATCCTAAAAATGATAGCCGAGATAGTTGCGTTTGGATGTTGATAAACTTCCTGATTCGCGGATCGGGAGATGTTTATTCATTTCTTTTATCCTTAAAATATTCTTCTTGTTCCTTTTTTTCTTGGTGATATTTTTACTTTTAATTTCATTTACCCTGTGTCTGGGGAAAAACTTGGAAATTTCAAAGCATGTTCGTAAACACTTCTAAAATAATCCGATACCTATAAAATAGACCGGAAGGCAGCTGCATAAACCATCACCTCATCGAGTTGATGGCTGAAATTCCAGGATTAGTTAAAACTTGATTTGATTATCAAAATGCAACTGGTCTGTCAAGTGATATCTCGGTGGAAAACACCTGCAAAACCGATTTTAGTAGTTGACTGGTAAATGTACCATTGTGTTTTCCTTCATCGAAACGTATGTAAACATGGAGGACTGGGAACAAGAAAACACAATGGTAAACCTACCAGTCGACCACTAAAATCGGATTTGCAGGTATTTTCCATCAAGATATGACTTGGTAGACCAGTTGCATTTTAATATGCAAATCGAGTTTTAACTAATCTTGGAATTTCAGCAGCCAACTCGATGGGGGTGATAATCTGTGCAAGTCACCTCCCGGTCAAAAGCAACGTTATCTTTTGTTTTGAGTTCTTACTAAAACTTTTTCCGAAGTGAACTTTTTCATGTAAGCAACTTTAGAATCACGGAATAGATCATACAAGAATATTGTGTTTGGATATTCGCAGCTTCATGTTTAAGGGATCGAACGATACTTCGTTTATTTTGCCATTTACCATTTTATATTCTTTTTTATTCCTTTCTTGTGATCAAACGCTTCGTTTCAACCTCTCTGTTTTCTGTTATTCCCCCTCAAAAAGATGTTTTTCTGAGATATAGTACGTGATGTAGCTGCAAAATCCATAGCATATTTGCCAAACGTGGAAAATCATATAATAAGGATATCGTATTTTATGACTAATGTAGGATATGATCATATTCAATGAAGGAAACCAACAAAAAGGCTTTTCAAAAGTAAAAATGATTTTTTATTCATTATTTAGTTTGACAATTAGATCAATCTTGACACCAGCTTGGGATAAATAGTATGAAATTTTTCTGGTTATTTTATTTCATCAAGAACGGCAGCTGATATAATCAAGTTGTCACCTGTTATAGTCCTGAAGACAGCGTCATATTTTGCGAAACAAATTTAACGTTGATGATTTTGGTATTTATGATAGATTAGATGGTACAGTTAATGAAACTGTCAGTCAGCTAGCGCAACAGTATGTGTTGTTTCTATTGCAACATCGTTACACCAAGCTGCAAACTGAAATGAATGGCAACCCTTTATACCAATTATATCTCAGAGATCGGATAACAGTTTCTGTGTCTGTACCATATCATATCATACATACCAAAATCGTTAACGCTAAAATTTGGTGTAAAATGTGACGCTGCCTCAGAAACTGTTAGTTCAATATGTTAGTTGGCATGTTTCTTCTAAATATTCTAAACAGTATGCAGCATAGTGACGTCTTCCTTTTTATTTCGAAAATATTTCAATAGAAACGAATATAAAGGGATCTCTGGTGAACAAGCCGAACTTAAGGCTGTTCTCAACTGCTCTGCTCAACACGCGCAAAACGTTTTGACACATTTACAAACTCATTTTTAACAGAGATATATAAAATTGGAAGGCCTGACTATGGAGCGATTTGGAGTCGAAGTGTGTTTTCCCTTTTTTTGATAAATAAATTAAATATTGAGTTATAAACAATTTGGATCACGTGACAAAGACGTTTTTCACCCTTTCTTGAGTGGTTATTCTTCTTTCGCGCGAAAATTCGGTTCAAAACGCCCACTTTCACACTATTTTCTGAAATATCTATTGCGTTTGCAAAAAAAAAAAAAAAAAACGAAAAAAACAATTTGATTGCATAGTTTTTTAATAAGAAATAAGAATACCTGACAGTTTTATGCATTTACGAGTAAAAATAACTTATGTCATAAAGTTGCCCTTTTGGGTTTGCCTTAAATAGTCCAAAATTTAAATTTTCTTTTAAAATTAATTTTATTAAATGTTTCATAATATATTTTTTTTATTTTGAACCCTACTTTCCTTGAGAAAAAAAATGACTGTGATTAAAATGGGCAGACAAACCGCTTTTATTTTATTCACAAATCATGAAGATATAATTATGATATACCTACAATATATAATCTCATAACCACGGTTATCAAAGTAATTTAAATATTTTCGAAATGGAGCTTGAAATAAAAATAGTACCAAGCTTTGTAGAAAATTTACATTATTTCGGTATTTATGATAAGAAGATCATGCAGAGGAAAATTTCCTGCTTTTATATCCAGTATGATTCATTATTCATTAAAGATACCTTCATTAAATACGTTGTAATCCATTTACAGAAAATTAAAGAAAAATCACCAAGTTTCTTTTGAACTTCCCTCTAATTCTCATTTAAAACGAAAAAATTGTGAGTTATTCAAGCATTATTTTACAAATTTGTTTTTAAATAATAGTTTCTCAATAGTAAATTGAGATGAAGTATTCTGTCTTTGAAATAATGCGTGAGATCAGTAATCAGACAGTAAATAATAATTAATTAATGTATTATTAATTATAACTGAATTTTGAAACTATATTAACTTTTCCGTTTGTCCTCCCCCCTCCCCCCCCAAATACATACATAGAATAAGCGGTTATGATTTTTTTTCTAACAAGTTTAATCTTTTGTATAGTTCACAACATAAATTTCGCATAAAACAATAACGAGAAATTAATAGAAAATATCGAGCTAGAACAAAATTTATTATTGCAGAATGAATCTCGAACTGAAAACATATGAGAATCGAATAAATGCAATCAAGACTTAATTATTTTATGTAAACGAAATATTTTATCTTTATTATAAGAAAGAGTAGGAACCTAAGCTTATAAATGTATAAATGAAAAAGCCCAAAAAGTATAAAAGGTGCTTTAATATATACCCTATATTCTCAATTTATGCTGTCGCATAAAAAAAAAAAACATTTTATTTTTAACGTGAGAAAGAACAGGAACCTAAGCTTAAAAATTGTATGAATGAAAAAGTACAGAAACAAGAAACCTGTAAAAGATGCTCCATTTTTACCCGTTGTATTCTCCATTTATTTTGTCGCATAAACCAAACTTTTTAACATTAGAAAGAATTGAAAACCAAGCTTAAATGCGTATAGTTAAAAAAGCGTCGAAATATATAAAGGCACAAATGATGCTCCATTTGTATCCACTGTACATACTCATTTGGTCCAAAATGATAGATAGGAGTTTGACTGTAAATAAGGTTTTTTCTCCCATATACTGTTTCTGCCGTGAAACATGATTAGCAGGCTGTACAGGGTTAGAATAAATGTATGACCGGATTTTAAAAATTTATATTTTCAAAACTATTACACATATTATAATAAGTGGTATATAAAAATAAAGAAGAATATTCCAAGTTTTCTTTTTTTTTAACCATTTGGAAAAATGATAATTGTCCTCGATCAGGGTAGGAAATCAAAAACATATCTGAAGCGCTTTATTAGTTGAATTCGCATTTTATTCGTTTTCTGATTGGTCTATACAGTAATCTGTATTTTCCCTTTACTTTCAACAGAGATGGATACTTCTGTTGCCACTATGACAAAAAAGTAATAAAAACTACAAAAAAAAGTAATAACTCTGAAACAAATTGAGATACAGCTTTCAAACAAATTGCATTTAAAAGTACATTTTTTTCTCTATACGACGGTGTAAAACGTAATATTGTGGGATGTTTAGAAGTTTAAGAATGACATTTCATTTAAAATTGGTCCAGGAATATTAATGTTTAATCCATGGCGTACGTAATGTATGACCAGCTCCGTAGAAGTTTTAAAATTTACAGTACCGAAAAATGTAATCCATGGCGTACGTAATGTATGATCAACTCCGTGCGATTTTTTATGTCTTAAATTTTAGTCTTTGAAAAAATCATTTTCCAAATGGTCGTTGTAATTTGTTAAATTGCATATTTTTAGTTTTTTTTTTTTTAGTTTTTTTTTTTTTTTTTTTCAGTTACAGATTATTGATGTGCGAACCTTTTGTAACACGACAAACATCTAATCTGTAATCAAGTTCGATTCACACATTTGGCAGATTTGCACAGTCAATGATTCTTAATGCAGCACTGATGCATTAAAACACTAAATAATGCAGCACTGCTGCATCGTAAATTATACACGGTAAGCCCGGTTTGGATCTTCTAGGTTTCTTTTTTAATAATTTTATTGAAATATTCAAGCTTGCGCGTGATATCGGTAGATGGAAATTCCTTAAAAAAAAAAAAAAAAAAAAAACTATTGTTTAAATTGCGTTTCGTAAAATAAACGACATGACAATTCCGTGAAGGAATTTGATTCAAAATAAAAGAGTTATTATCATTGAATTCTGACTATTTTCTCTCTCAGAAATGCCGGCTGAGCCAAAAGCTCATTAAAACTTTTAAAACTCATAAAAAAGGAAGAAATTATGATAAAGGAGTGCGATTTGCAAGAAGGGGCTTACAAGGTAGTCTGATTTTTTTAGCAGCAAAAAAAAAAATTAGTTAAAAAATCACATGAAGAGGGCGCTGACGACCTGAAACACAATGAACAGGTACTACGACACAACCTGGTTGTGTCGTAGAATGTTCTGGATGTCATGTTGAAGATTTGTTATTGGAAGAACAAATGAATGGGGCGTATTGTTGTCCTGTTTATTGTGTTTCGGGTAGTCAGCGCCCTCTACACGTGGTTTTTTAGCTAATTTTTATTTATTTATTTATATATATTTTTTTATTTATTATTTATTTATTTATTTATTTATTTATTTATTTATTTATTTATTTTTATTTTATTTTATTTATTTATTTATTTATTTTTTTGCTGCTAAAAAAAATCCGACTACCTTGTGAGCCCTTTCTTGCAAACCGCACTCCTTTATCATAATTTCTTCCCTTTTTACGAGTTTTTAAAGTTTTAACGACCTTTTGGTTCATCCGGTACATACTTTCAAACGACTAGGCTATAAATTGGTCCCTTTCAGTGGTGGACAAATTTATAATAATTTACATATAACTTCAATATTTTTACAGTAATTTGAAATTATGGAATATTTCTACTATAATTTCAAAAATTTTACTTCGAATCACTATCAGAATCTTTTTGCATCCTCTGTTAAAATAAAATTTTCTGTATTAATTTCTAAAATGTAAAAAAATTTGAGATCTAACAAAAATATTCAGAGGGAAGAAGTATCAATTTATTAATTTCAACTGTTAACCATAAACGCAAAAACTATCTTATGTAAATTAATTTGTATTCTCACTGAACTAGAAATAACCACGAACTTTATATATACGGTGCTCTTGATTTAAAAAGAAAGCGTCATGTATTTAATAGAAAGTAAGTTAGTTTTTAATTCATATATATGTAAAGCTTTTTTCTTTCTTCCTTTTAGATACTTACTTTAACGTTCATATCCTTACCTGAAGGCTGTTCTCAACTGCTCTGCTCAACAACCTAAAAACATTTTGACATATTTACAAGTTTGTTTTTTAACGGAAAGATATAAAATTAGGAAAGGATGACCATGGATGAGATTTGAAATCGAACGGTGTTTTCCATTTTTTGATAAATAAATTATCTAGTGAGTTAAAGGCAATTTTGATCACGTGACAAGCACGTTTCCCGTCCTTTCTTCAGTGGTTATCGTACTTTTGCGCGGAAATTCGGTTCAAAACGACCACTTTGACTCTATTTTCTGAAAGATCTATTATGCGTTTGAGAAAAAAAAAAAAAAAAAAAGCTGGATTAGATAGTTTCTGAACAACAACGCCTGCTAGTTTCATGCATTTCCGAACAAAAATAAATTAAAACTTATGTCATAAAGTTGCCCTCTTGAATTTGAGAACAGCCTTAAATAAGCATTGGCATTATGAAACAAAATATTAAGGGTGTATTCGAAAAAATATTTTTCCACCCTCAACAGCTCGAAATTTTCTGAGACATTTTCAGACTCATTTTTAAAGGTAAAAACATGAAACTTGCTGGGGTGATTTCTGAAGACATGTTTAACATGCCGTGTGATTTCATTTTCAGCTCAATTAATTAGAATTTGATTTTTAAACAATTATTTTCTGAGTATGACCATTTTTTTCATTCCCAGATCGCCCGCTTCGGAAAATTCGGTTCAAAACGCCAATTTTGACAGCGTTTTTTACAGTATTTTCTGCATTTATCAAAAAATTAAGAAGCACGGCACATCATATAGTTTCTAAATAAGAGAATTTCACAGTTTGATGCGTTTGAGAGCAAAAGTGAATTTTAAAATGAATCAGAAAATAAGCAGTTTGGATCGGAATACACCCTTAAGTACTTGTATCCTCCATAGATTTCTCCTGTGTTACATTCTTATTAAAGAATTTAAATCCTACACATAAGAAAAATAAATTAATCATCAAATATGGAAAGGATTGCACGATCATAAGAAAAGAAATGGTAAGATAAACTGTGTATATTAATATAAAAAATTTTGATTAAAATTTTCTATTCAAATTTTCACGCTCAAAAGGTATCTTTTCCCCTAAGTAAAATGACTCTGTTATGCAAAATTTAGATTTTCTGCATTTGTTAAGGCTTTTTTTTCTCAAATCCAAATGGGCTACTTTCTGACACATCTTTTAATTCATTTTTGGTCAGAAACGCATGAAATTGGCAGGTGTTGTTATTCAGAAACTATGTAATCGGAAGACGTTTTCATTTTTATTTGGAAATGCAAAAGATCTTTGAGAAAATAATGTCAAAATGGACATTTTGAACCGAATTTCCTCATGCAACACCGCTCATTCAAAGGTATCACTTTATATAAATTTCAAAACTTTATTTGAATACGTAATTGATGGTTTTTTTTTTTTTTTTTTTTTTTTTTTTTTTTATATAAAAAGGCTGTTATTAGTGGCCAAGTTAAAAGAACAAATTAAATGTTAAAAATCTGTTTGAGCTTTCAATAGCAATAATAAAAACGATAATAATAATAGTAATAATAATAATAATAATAATAATAATAATAACAATAATAACAATAAAACATAACAATAAAAAATGAGTAAATAAAAATAATAATAATAATAATAACAACAACAACAACTTGTTTTTTGACAGTGACCAGAATCGCTTAAAACTCGATATGTAATTTATTAAAAAAAAAAAAAGAAAAAAAAAAGAGGATTCATTTCGATTCCAAATCGCTTCAATAGTCAGGCTTGCCAATTTTATGCCTTTACGTGTAAAATTGAGTCCGAAAATGTGTCAGAAGGTTTCCTGTTGTTGAGCAGGGGATTTTAGAATTTTTTTAATATATTTATTACATACATTTTTTATATATTTACGAAAAATTTTCTTCTTATAATATCATTATAAAAAATTATATATTTTCAGTGTCAATAAGTAAACTATTTTAAACCAATATGAAGCTAATGTCGTCATTTTTAATACCTTATATATTTTAAATACTTAAAATTAAAAAAATAATTTTAATTGCCTATTCTTGGTGAATAATTGCTTTATGGTATACTATAAATGTTTTATGAATGTCGAGAGGCCACTTTTAAAGCCTTATGCCCTAGTCCTTTGGCATCATTGATCACGCTTCCTCTCGAAGTTAACAGCAATTTCTGAGTTCAAAGCACGCAAGTCAACTGTTCCTCTGTTTTTTGGATCAAAAGAACCACAATCTTTCATCATGAAACATGGTAACATAACAAGCGCAAATTCCACGCCCCAAAGCATCAACTTTGGCAGATTTGTGGCCCATTAGGCGTTCAGAGCTGCCTTGTCACTAGCATCAGCTGTCGGACGTAGCTTTTAGATGAGAAGAACCGACGTCGAAAGTGAAAGGGACCCTCATTCTTTCAATGTGAATAACAACTTTGTTAGGGATTTTATTTCACTTCATTTGTATATTTATTTTCATCTGAAGTGATACTTGCAACGTAAACTTTATATTTTATAAAAATTGAAAAATAATTTTCTTTGAAACGTATATAAATCATACTATTATACAGAAAATACCAAAATAACTACAGTTTTTTTTTAATGCGCAGAATTTTTTTTAAAATTCGCTAACAAGTAAACGAATGACAACTATTGAAGTATTCTTTCAGAAGAGTAATGTGAAGAATCAAAGTTTTTTTGTACTATGCTATTGTAGGACCGAAATGGGGCCCAGATCCCTTACGTAAGACGTAAATCTTATAGGGGAAGTGCTTAAAAGGGTAATTGTTAACACGAGATGCACGTTGTGAGGTCAGCGCAATAATGGTAACACCCTTGTTTCGGATTCCTATTAACGTCAGTTCAATTATCGGCTCTCAATACGAAAATGCTTGCGGAAGTCACCTCGTACAGTTTACACAAACAACTAGGGAGTACACTCCACGAGGTGACCGTTCCGCAAACATTTTCCTTATCCATACCTTTTATTTTGGAGAACCGATAATTGGATAGACGGTAATCAGATTCCGAATCTAGAGTATTATCATTATTTTGCTGTCCTCACAACGAACAGCTTGGTAATAATTAACCCTTTAAGTATTTCCACTATAAGATTTACGTCTAGGTGTTTTAGACCTCCACTTCAGCGCAATATAATCCTTTTACTTGACTGGTGCCGTGACCAGGATTTTATTACTCAATTTAGCCAATTAATCATAAGATCGGAATGGTTAAATTGCATATATGCATTTTAATTAAAATAAATGAATCATTATAAGCTGCACAGACATAAAAAACTGTGAATATGCTGATTTCTATGCATTATTAACAAATGTTTTAGTGCCCATTTGTACATACTTAATCTTAAAAATTTTCTGTTTAGTATAATAATAATGATGCTTTCTTTAGTATAAAACTGAATTAACTAGCATATACGTTACTTTAAGCACAACAGCCATTTTGTTTCAGTTCAAACTATCACCAATGGATGGTGTTGCTCTGAATATAATGATAAAATAACCTCGCAATTTCAAAATCCAAACCATTTCGTTTTCGAGTTTCTAAAGCTACATTGAATGGAGTTTTAAGGGTGTATTCCAATCCAAACTGCTTATTTTCTGATTCATTTTTAAATTCATTTTTGTTCTCAAACGCATCGAACTAAGAAATTCTCTTATTTAGAAACTAAATAATGTGCCATGCTTCTTGGTTTTTTGATAAAGGCAGAAAATATTGTAAAAAATGCTGTCAAAGTTGGCGTTTTGAACCGAATTTTCCGAAGCGGGAGATCTGGAAATGAAAAAAAAAAATGGTCATACTAAGAAAATAATTGTTTAAAAATCAAATTCTAACTAATTTAACGAAAAATTAAATCACACGGCCTCTTAAACATCTCTTCAAAATTCACCTCAGCAAGTTCATATTTTTACTTTTAAAAATGAGTCCGAAAATGTCTCAGAAAATTTCGAGATGTTGAGGGTGGAAAAACATTTTTTCGATTACACCCTTAAAACTGAGTATACCCTGATCCAATCAAGGGTTATAGTTTGAGAAAAAGCAGCGCCATCTATCGGTGATATTTGGAAGCGTAATAAAGAAATTTCCGACTTCACAAATTACTCTCTTGCAAGAATAACTTCAATGGCTGTCACCGTTTACTTGTTATTGAATTTATAAAATGTCCATCCCATTTTCAGAGACCCTGTATCTGCTTTCAAATTTGGTCTCACTGATCGTGCTTTCCTCTCGTATTTACCAAAAATTTCCAGTTTCAAAGCATTTTCAAAGCAGTTTCAAAGCAGTTTCAAAGCAAGTCCCTTAATTTTTTAGCTCAAAAGGACTATAATCGTTCATCATGAAATGCGGTAACAGAACATGCGCAGATTCCACATCCCAAAACATCAACGTTGACAGATTTGTGACCCATTAGGTGTGCAGAGCTTCTTTGTCACTAGCATCAGCTGTCGGACGTAGCTCATAGATGAGAGAATCCGACGTCAAAAGTAAAAGAGACCATCGTTCTTTCAATGTGAATAACATCTTTGTTACGCATTTTATTTCAATTTATTTATATTTATATTTTTATCTTGCAACGTAAGTCTCGTATTTTATAAAGTTTAGCAAATAATTTTCTTAAAAAAGAAAAAAATGACCAGGCCATGAAAAGAAATGCGTTTGAATTACAATGTTATATACAAGTTGGCAGAAAAGTAACTGGGTGACTTTGAGAGTTAAAGGTGTGCTCAAAAAATATTTTTCCACCCTCAGTAGCTCGAAATTTTCTGATACATTTTCAGACTCATTTTTAAGAGTAAAAACATGAAACTTACTGACGTTGATTTTTGAAGAGATGTATAAGAGGCCGTGTGTTTTCATTTTTCGCTCAATTAATTAGAATTTGATTTATAAACCATTATTTTCTCAGTATGACCATTTTTTTTTTTTTTGTTATTCCCAGCTCTCTCACTTCCGAAAATTGGATTCAAAACGCCAACTTTGACAGCATTTTTTGCAATACATTCTACCTTTATCAAAATATCGACAAGCACGGCACATTATATAGTTTCTGAATAAGAGATTCTGCAAATTTGATGCGTTTCAGAACAAAAATGAATTTAAAAATGAATCAGAAAATACGCAGTTTGGATTTGAATACACCCTTAATGTTTGACTGTATTATTTTCTGCTTTTCCTTTCAGATTTAGAATCTTGACAGTTTGCAACTATACCATGCCGAGATAGAAAATCACGTGGTCAATAGTAGTACAATTGTGAAGGAAGAACGTGGTCTATCTGTCCGACTATAAGTCATCTGCAGAAGCTTGTTGTCGAAAAATTGCATCTACACATAACACCGTTACCACTACAGGTGACTATTTCACATTGTTCTCAAATCCAAAGGAGCTACTTTCGGACACATTTTTAATTCAATTTTGTTAGGAAACGTAAAAAATTGGTCGGCGTTTTTATTCAAAAACTATGTAATCGAAAGATGTTTTCCTTTTTTGTGGTAAAGGCAGAAGATTTTTCAGAAAATACTGTCAAAGTGTGTGTTTTGAACCAAATTTCTGGACGAGATCTCACAAGAGAAGAGAAAAAAAAAAAGAGCTGTCGTCACGGTACAAAATTGCTTATTACTGGGTAAATGATTTATTTATCCAAAAGTGGAAAATGTATTTCGATTTCAAATCACTTCAGAAGCCACACGCTAATTTTATGCCTTTACGTTTAAAAATGAGTAAAAAAAGGTGTCAGAAAGTTTTGCGGTGTTGAGCAGGGTATTGAAAACCGCCTTAAAACATAAAAACATGATACTTGCAGGGATGATTAGTAAAGTGATTTGAAATCAAACAGTTTTCTTATTTTCCGAAAAATGAATTACTACTTGCATTTTAAGCGATTATATTCACAGGACGGCAGGTTATTTTTTCCCGTTCCCGCGCTGTTGCGTTCAGAAACTCTGTTCAAAATGCCAACGTTGACAGCATTTTCTATAAGTTCAACACAATAAGTTACCGTATTTTATGGAAGAAACGCCGCACCCCTCAAATTGGTCTGAATAAGCTTAAAAATATCGTAATCGCCGCACCCGTTGTGAACGCCGCATCCATCGGAACGCTACTTTTGTCGACAGCGTCACATTGACCTAACTTTAATCAAAGTTTTTTGAGCGGTGTAGGATGCCTCGTTTTTAATATCTTAAGATGTCTGAAGTTTTATTTAAAATACAGTCCTCCCCACTTAATCGGGTCACGGATAATCGAATACCCCACTTATTCGAATAGAATCCTCCGGAACCGAATTTATT
Organism: Maratus speciosus; assembly: GCA_963932465.1. NCBI lineage: Eukaryota > Metazoa > Arthropoda > Arachnida > Araneae > Salticidae > Maratus > Maratus speciosus. Next base: position 526,225,893 of record OZ010788.1, read on the forward strand.
CCTATTGGTTCTATGTTATTTTCCCCGCTTAAACCAAATACCTTTTACGAACGCACCCACTTAATCGAATAATAACTGTGTGACCGATGCTTGAAAATAGAATGAATTTCCTTCAGCATAATGGACAGGTCAAATGATTTCCCCACCTTGATCTCCCCACCATCACTTCTTGCTGTTAACCGGGCTTTAATGGCAATGCGCCGTCACTTTGAGACTCAAGATAGTAGTTATGATGTTTTGCACTCATTCAAAAAAGAACTCGATATTTACTCTTTTAAAATTCCACTTAAACAAAACACCTTAGACGATTTTTTTAAGGTAGTATAAGTAACGTAAATTAGAAGTACCAAAGTTTTGACCAAATTCAAACGAGCTGCATTAAGTGGGATGTAAACCATATAAATGTATGTACAGTCCTTCCCACTTAATCGGGTCACGGATAATCGAATACCCCGCTTATTCGAATAGAATTCTCCGGAATCGAATTTATTCCTAATGGTTCTATGTTATTTTCCCCGCTTAAACCAAATACCTTTTACGAACGTCCCCGCTTAATTGAATAACAACTGTGTGACCGATGCTTGAAAATGGGCACGGAAAGCACGTTTCAACTGAAATTTTTTTCCACCTTTTGTCCGTCCTTTACGCTGAAAACAAATTTTCAGTTCTTCCTTCAGTAATTTCGGCCGGCTGTGCATAATGGACAGGTCAAATGATTTCCCCACCTTGATCTCCCCACCATCACTTCTTGCTGTTAACCGGGCTTTAATGGCAATGCGCCGTCACTTTGAGACTCAAGATAGTAGTTATGATGTTTTGCACTCATTCAAAAAAGAACTCGATATTTACTCTTTTAAAATTCCACTTAAACAAAACACCTTAAACGATTTTTTTAAGGCAGTATAAGTAACGTAAATTAGAAGTACCAAAGTTTTGACCAAATTCAAACGAGCTGCATTAAGTGTGATGTAAACCATATGTGTGTGTAAATCATGTGTGTACTGACATTAAATTAATCCGTATTTACTTTATATTAGCATTTCTATTTATTTTATGTTATTCTGTTAACGATTTATTATGCTGTTAATTAAATGTACCGTAGATGGTTATTTTGCCTTTTATTACGCATTAAATATTACAGTTATGATTCCCCGTTTAATCAAATATCCCGCTTAATCGAATATTATTTCTGGAACCGCCGATATTCTTTTAAACGGGGACGACTGTATTTAAATCTGATTTTTAATTTTTTTATGAATAATTAAGGAAACTCAGTTGATATTTAAAAAAAATCGTAAACGCCGCACATGGCGTAAACGCCACACTTGGAAAAAAAAATTAACTTTCAAACTCGTAAACGACGCGGCGTTTCTTCCATAAAATACGGTAATAACAATCACGTGCCTTTATGAAAAACTAAAAAAAAAAATCGCAGATAACATAATTTATTGAAAAGAGCATGTATTGAAACGAACAAAAACGAATTAAAAAATATGCAGGAAGGAGCCAGTTTGGATTTGAGAACAGCCTGAAGTATAAAAATTTGTCACCAGTCTAAAAAAATTATTTTGCTCCATTAAAACACACAGCTCAGAAAGATTTCTTCTTTCCGTTTTTCTTTTCTTTTCACGAACAAATTTTAAATATTTCATAGAACTCGAAATCCGATTTTTTAAAATGTGCAAGAAATATCACTCCAACACATTTTATCAAGTTATTGTTCATAACAGCCAGCTTTTATGCCTTCAGATTAAGCCGTTTCTGTAAAAGCCCCTCTCAAATATATCTTACTTCGCATCCGTATTTCAAAAATGCAGCTGGCTAATTCACCGCAATATTCCCCGAACGATAAATCCAGAAAAATATTCCCGTCGCCAAAAACGCTCATAAATTGCCAAATGCGGCATGACCTGTCGACAACGTTTTCCAGAATGATATGCAGTTATGACTCTCCATAAAAGTGCTCTGTGCACAGTCATTGGGCCTAAAAGTTAGATATGGGGGGGGGAGGGGGCTGAAGACACTATGCTTTTATGGTGAAGCAGTTTAGCAGCCACCTCCCACCCCCCCCTCTCTCCACTTTCCTAGTTCCTTTTTGAACCTTTTATTTATAGTGGATTAGGCGGTGCCTTTGATCTTGCAAGCATCATGTTGCTCTTGTCGCCCTTTCTTTAAGCCTATCAATATTTTTGTGATTTAGGATTACAGGCTCTTGGCGAAAAAATTTGGGGGATGCTTCCTTCCTTTTTTTCAAGACATTATTCTCTTTTTTTAGCTTTATTTTCGGAATACATGTGCGAAGGGATGAACGGGGCTATAAATTTCGCAGCAAATGGTCCGCTGTTTTTAAAGATATATTCTCCTATATTATCGGAATTTCGATTTCAGTTTCTTATTTTCATGCTATATATTTAGAGGCGGGGAGAAAATAGAGATAAAAACAGATATTATGTAATATGAATGGCTTTGAAATATAACTCAATAAAATGATCGTAAAATTATATTTTGACTGCATGGATTCTTTCTCATATTAGTTTCTTAGAACTAGCTGATTAGAAAGATTGAATGTAATTGCTTTATTTGAATATAGTATGTATTTCTCAATACAAGCTGTTAGATGAATGAAAAAAAAAATAATTTATTACTCTTTATCTAAATGTATGTATACGTAAAGGTTAATAACTGTGGTATCATTTGGCTGACTGGCCGCTCTATTTTTTCAAATGACAAGAAGAAATGAAGTGAGGAAGGATGGATGACCCTGACAAGCAAATTGAAATTACATAGAGTATAATGACCATTCTAAAGAAATTCTTTTCGCTCATTTTGAAAGCAGAAAGCAAATGACTGATATTGCTTTTGGCATTTTTTTTTTAAAATGCCATCTACACATGTCTAATTGAGATAGTTTGATAATCTTTCTTTAAGGGTGTATTCGAAAAAATATTTTTCCACCCTCAACAGCTCGAAATTTTCTGAGACATTTTCAGACTCATTTTTAAAAGTAAAAACATGAAACTTGCTGGGGTGATTTCTGAAGACATGTTTAACATACCGTGTGATTTCATTTTCAGCTCAATTCATTAGAATTTGATTTTTAAACAATTATTTTCTCAGTATGACCATTTTTTTCATTCCCAGATCGCCCGCTTTGGAAAATTCGGTTCAAAACGCCAATTTTGACAGCGTTTTTTACAGTATTTTCTGCATTTATCAAAAAATTAAGAAGCACGGCACATCATATAGTTTCTAAATAAGAGAATTTCCCAGTTTGATGCGTTTGAGAGCAAAAGTGAATTTTAAAATGAATCAGAAAATAAGCAGTTTGGATCGGAATACACCCTTAAGGGGTCTCAGGACTCTTAAAATTGGAAAAATTTTTTAAAAAAGGCCATTTTCAGCATTCAACATCTTCAAATAAGTATGATTTAAAAACGCAATTTTTATTGCTTTGAAAGGTATAAGTATGTTCTTTCATTTCATGTATTTAAAAAATTGCAAAATGCAGAATTAATATTTATAGGGTGCTCCAAAATGCCAGGCATTTGCTGAGCAGAAAATTGGTATAACAGCTTACGCACAGGATTAAAAAATAAATTTTGCGACTAGAATGAAATTTTGTGTTCTTAATTTTACTTCAGACTTTCATAATTACCTTGAACCTAAATAAATTTTAATTTAAAGCATTTTTATATTTTTAATACAAAGCTTTATTTAGCTAACACAAAATTTTGAAAATTTCAACAATAAAATCATTTAAAAAAAAAATTAAACAATAAAAATGAAATTTTAGGTTCAGCTTATACAAACTAACATGAAACACGTGTTTTGAAAATTTCATGAAAAAATATTCAGAAGTTTTTGAGATATCCTATGCGTTATGCCTAAAAATGTCATTTGGAGAAAAATGACTTCTAATTTTCGGAAACGCCGCTTCAGCTATTGCGCTGGTATAATTTGAAAAGTCATAACGTCTGTTCTAATGGAAACTTCAAGGAAACAATTATATCAAAATATTAAGAGAATATAGGAGTTTAGGATATAAAACAAATTAAAAAATTGAAAATTTTGAAACTTTAAGGCCTGAGACACTTAAAACAAAAATGAGAGTGAAAATTTCAATTATCATACCATACGCGTGCTATTTCGAAAATCGCGAGAAGAGGATGTGGAGTCATGGAATGTAGTAAAATAATATTTAAAGGGGTTCGGACACTTCCCTTTTTTAATTTAAAATTTTTACTTCTTTCATTACAGGTGCCATGAGAAATCTTGAAAGGCTCTTTTGAAGAAGAGGGCGAAGATAATCCTTCTTATGGTGGTGGAATGCGTTAAATTTATCGATGTACGACTTATAATAGCATATTAAATTTTATACGCATTTTTCTGAAAATCTTTTTTTTTTTGGGGGGGGGGGGGGGTTAAATGATCCTTTACCTCAGAAACTATGCACGATACACCTTTGAAAATATTTAATGTACATTTACTCTTACATGCACGTAGTTTAGCACAAGCCTTTTGTAATTTGAAGTTTTGTTATTTTATAATGAATTTTTAAATATTTTTTTTTAAATATTTAGTAGTTTGCAGTAAAATTCGGAAAATTATAATTACAGCCAATTTCAAGAAATTGCTGTGTTAATGTATACAAAAATATATAGCGAATAAACTTTGAAAATTTCAGCTGATTTCTTGGAATAGTTCTTGAGATAAAGTATCATAAATTTAACATTGACAAGATACAAGTGTCCGAACCCTCTTAATAATAAAAGTAACATGTACATCTTACTTCAATCAATATTCAAATTGAAATATATAGAGACGCAGACCTCCAATTCATATTCACATTATTAGTGAATTATAGGCATGAAAGCAGAAGTAGAATTCCATGTCGTCGCAGCGCAGTCTAACTAAGCGATTATACTTTTTTTTTACATACTCCCCAGCTAAATTCGTAACATTGTGAAAATTTTTGGAAAATTATTCTATCATAAAAAAAAATTCAGTTTCATATCAGTGGATGAAATTCAGAAACACAGCATAAAATTCAAACTATACAATCGTTTCATTAATCAAGCTTAAAATATCCATTGATTCTAAATGAAATCAATTTCCAAAATTCAAATAATGTAAAAAAAAAAAAAAATTAAGAAATACTAACCAAAATATTTGTAAAATAAACACAAGAAAATATGACATTTTTTTCAAAGGTATACTTAAAACCCGTTCTTACACGAAAGAAAGAGTAAAAAATTAAAAAGAGACAGCATTTTAGAGTTCTAAAAAAAAGTTTATAAATTTCCAAACGACCCAAATGCTATTTAAAAGGATCATTCCAAGTCAAATAGTTTAAGTTTGGATATGGTCTATGCACGACTATCTTCAATTTTCATGTAATCGCAACATACATATAAGTAGAGATTGATCAAAAAATCGGTTTCGGTTCCGTTTTCGGCACAAAATCAGAGTGTTGCCGAAAATTTGTTTTCGGTGAAAATGCTGTTGAAAATTCGGCTGAACCGAAACTCTGTATTCCAAAAATTACTTCCTTGGGGAATTTTCGACTAGAGCTGTATTGGCACAAATGAGACACTGTTTATTGCTATAAACTTCACTGTTTATCAGTCATGGCTGTTTCAAAATGTGAGTGCAAATTATAAAGCAAATTATGCATATATGACTAAATTTTGAAGATGCTTTTCACGTGATCAATAAAAGCTGCAGGCTTAAGGCTGTTCTCAAATCCAAAAGGGCAAATTTATGACATAAGTTTTAATTTATTTTTGTTCGGTTGTTGTTCAGAAACTATGTAATCGAACTGATTTTTTTTTTTTTAACCATTTGGAAAAATGGTTATTGTTCTCTGTCAGGGTAGGAAATCAAAAACATATCTGAGGCGTTTTATTGGTAGAATCCGCATTTTATTCGTTTTAAGATGGGTCTATACAGTAATCTGTATTTTCCTTTACTTTCAACAGAGATGGATACTTCTGTTGCCCCTATGACAAAAAAGTAATAATTCAGAAACAAATTGAGATACAGCTTTCAAACAAATTGCATTTAAAAGTACATTTTTTTTTTCTCTACGACTGTGTAAAAAGTAATATTGTGGGATGTTTAGAAGTTTAAGAATGAAATTTCATCTAAATTGGTCGTCAGATTTTTACGATGGAAAAGTCTTTTCCCGAACAGCCAATGAAATGCTTGGATGATACGTAAGTTTTAGGTGGATAATACGTAACTTTCAGGAAATCTGAGGAGTCGCAGGCGATTTTTGTCGCTTGCAATTTTTACGCGTAATAACACTATTAATGTTTAATTCATGGCATACGTAATGTATGATCAACTCCGTGTGATTTTTTATGTCTTAAATTTTAGTCTTTGAAAAAAATCACTTTCCAAATGGTCGTTGTAATTTGTTAAATTCCCCCTTTTTTTTTTTTTTTTTTTTTTTTTTTTTTTTTTTGCAAACGCAATAGATTTTTCAGAAAATAGTGTGGACGTTTTGAATCAAATTTCCGCGCGAAAGAAGAAAAACCACTCAAGGAAGTTTGAAAAACATTTTTGTCACGTGATAAAAATCGCTTAATACTCAATAGGTAATTTATTTAACAAAAAAAAAAAAAAAAAAAAAAAAAAAAAAAATCGAAAACGCAGTTCATTTCCAAATCGCTTCCATAGTCAGGTTCTTCCAATTTTATAATCTTTTCGTTAAAAAGCGAATTTGTAAATGTGTTAAAACGCTTTGCGCTTATTTAGCAGAGCAGTTGAGAACAACCTTAACAGTAATGGAAAATGTTTTGTTCGAAACCGCGAATACTCTTTGAGAAATTTCTAGTATAACAAATGATCATTTACAAAAGTCATTATAAAAGCTATATCGAGGTATGTTACGTAAAACATTTTTTAATGGATGTAATTCGTATAACTAGAAAGTCATTCTGTGTTGTTGCGTAATTAATTACATTTTATCTTATATGAAATGGGAAAGTTTTCGGTAGAGGCACATGAGGGACAACTTGGACAGCACGTATAATTATAAAAATTAATTACTTAAAAAATTTTTTGGTGCATTTTCGTTTTCGACCGAAAATAGAAAGATTACCGAAACTCGGTTTCGGTCTTAAAAACCTGTTTCGGTGGATACTGACATATAAGTATGAAATGGACATTGTCGCGCATAGGGAAAAACCATGGATTCACTAAGCATGTCATTTTATTGCTTATGATACAAAGAAGAACCTCACAATTACAAATATGTGATCAAGTACAACATTTGTGCTGAAAAACATAATTACAGTAAAAGATCAGAAGAAAAGAATACATTCGTAACCACTTAGCCTCTAGCCATACAGCCTGTTGTGATAAATTTGGCCCTTACTTTAATAAGCTGCACCTACCGTATAAATTATCTTAAAAGTTTGTCACTCAACCTATTAAATACCTAATGACCTGATGACATGGCATAAAGCTACTGAAGTCGTTCCTGCTTACTTAAATATTATTCTTTTATTCTTCTTTTAAATCCCCTACAAAAATTTATATTAATCAGTTAAACTTCATTTTCAAAAACCTATATCTCAAAAATAACACTTCTGTAATTACAGTTAGTACCACTGAAAACAGCATACGTTAATTGAAAGGGAAAAAATTGTTCCGTTTTGGGCTCCGTCCTTGTAAGGTAGAAGAATTTTTTTTCTTAGATTCTTTACTTTATACGGATGCAACGTAAAGTCCCGGTTCAAACTAATGCTAGAAACAAAGTGGCCCACAAATATTGTACAAATGTACAAAGTTGCACTCAAAGATTATATGCTTCCACAAAATTGTACTCAAAGCTTGTATACGCACAAAACTGTATACTAACATTGTACATTTGCACAAAGTTATACACAAAACTTTTATGTTTACAGGAAGTTGGGTACAAAGTTATAGTAAATCTTTGAAAAGTTGTGTTTCCCTCAAAAAAAAAAAGGTTTGGTGAACTTGATTTTCTGAAAACAGTTTTTATAATAAATGTAATTAAGGAGAGAACATTTTTTCAGGGAAAAGGAATCCCCCTCCTCACTAAATATTCGCGGATCTAATTAAGCATAAATCTATGTTCATATCTCATATGATACATGATATTACTCATCCTGATGGTGATATACAATTTTAACTTTCAAACAAACAATTTTAACAATTTTTAATATACTGCCTTACCCATTTCCGAAATCTAGCATGCATTCTCGTGAAAGGACATTAGTCACTTGGATAACCAACCGCAAACAGTGGCAGCAAAACAAATCAGAAAATAAACTCCACACTGTAAAAAAATTCCGTTAAAATACAGAAATTGTACTGGCAATCGAGACGACAGTACTATTTCCGTATTTTAACGGACATTCTCCCCCGTAAATTCCAGAAAACAGAAAATTTTCTGGAATTTATGGGGAAAAAATTCCGTTAAAATACGGAAATAGTACTGGCCTCTCGATTGCCAGTACAATTTCCGTATTTTAGCGGAATTATTTTTTAAGTGTAAAGTGACTCTTGACCTCTTCATTTCAGACTTTTTCAGGACACCAACAATTTTTCGCGGGCAAATGGTAATAAGCAACATCGTTGTATACAAAGCTAGTATATTCAAAAAGTTGTAAACTAACATTGTACTATTGTACACTTACACAAAGTTTCACGAAAACCTTATGCACATTTACGAAGTTGTTTACAAAGTCCTAAATCTTTGTAAAACTGTGTTTCCCTCGAAAGAAAGAAGAAAAGCTTCGGCGAATTTTATTTTCTGGAAACAGAATAATACATTCTTGTATAATAAATGTCAGAGGAAAAAAATACTAAATAAATTATGTTATTGGAAAAATATTTTTCCACTGAATAAATAAACATAATAAATCTAATTGGATACGCGAATAACACAATTTTAGCGTTGTTTCACACATTTCTGAAAATTAGCACGCATTTTCCTGAAAGAACATTAGTCACTTGGACAATCGGCAAAATAAATCAGAAAATAAACTCCAGTATGACGTCTTCACTTCTTCGTTTGAGATTTTTACGAGAACCAAATCAATTTTTTGCCGAGCAATCATAAAAAAGATTTTTTTTCCAACTATTAATAAACAGCCTGTAAAACAAGGAAAATATATATTGTTTCTGTTGCATATTCAAAAAGTTGAAAACTAACATTGTACACTTGCACAAAGTTTCTTGCAAAGCTTTCAAAAAGTTGTATACAAAGTCCTATAAACCTTTGTAAAATTTTGTTTCCCTGAAAATAAAGAAAAATAAAGCTTCGTCGAATTTGACTTTCTGGAAACTGAATAAAACATTCTTGTATAATAAATGCTAGAGGAAAAAACAACAACAACGAAAAAAATTTTTTTTAAATTTATTTCTCCCTTAGACATACATAAATAATAGAAAAATATAACTCTGTGTTGATAGGATAGGCATCCTGGTAGTGATACACTATTTTAACACTGTCCCACACATTTCTGAAAATTAGCACTCATTTTCGTGAAAGAACATTAGTCACTTGGACAGCCGTAGACAACAGCGGCAAAATAAATCAGAAAACAAACTCCAGTATGACGTCTCCACTTCTTGATCTGAGACTTTTATGAGACACCATCAATTTTTCGTCGGGCAAGCAGAAAAAAGATTTTCCTCAAACTATTAAAAAACAGCCTACAAACACAATGAAAAATATTACATTGTTTCTTTTTAATTTATAAATACACTGTTTTAAACTCTATGTACTGAAATCTTGTAGAATGTCCTAAATATCCAAAGCAGCATTCAAACCCGAAATAAGCCTAAAACCGCAGCCAGTTAAAATTGTGTTGCACAATCGTACACAATTTACATAAGTAGTACACAAAAATGTACAATTGCACAAAATTGCACACAAGTTTTGTACAGTTATACGCAAAGTTGTACTCAAATGTTATACACTGACAAAAAAAAGTCACGTGCAAATATAATATACTCAAAGACTGTACACTTGCACAAAGTTGTACAAAAGGCTTATATACTTTCACAAGGTTGAAGGAAACATTGTATTTTGTATAAAGTTGTAAGACTTTATGAAATTGTATTTTCTCCAAAATAAAAAAAAGATTTAGCGAGCTTTATTTTCTGTGAACAGTTTGTATAATAACTGTTAAAAAAATAAACGAATGAATAATTTAGTTAGTGAAAAGTTATTTTTCTCCTGAACGTAAATAAACATATATCTGCATTAATATGATAGGCATCTTGGTATTAATAAACAATTTTAAAACTGTCTTATGATTTTCCGAAAACTAGATTCATCAGGACATTAGTCAAATGGGTATTGGGTAACTGCAGAAAGAGGCGGGTAAATCAAAAGATAAATTCCAGCGTGATATCTGAACCGCTTTTTTTTTGTGACTTTTATCATCAAAGGCACCATGAAAGATGTATACAACGTTTGTACACTCACAAAGTTGTACATAAAGTTGGGCAGAAACGCTGCACACACCCACAAAGTTGCATACATTGCTTGTACATTTGCAGAAAAAGTTAAAACTTCGGAAATTTATTTTTTCCTGTAAAAGAAAAAAATGTTGTGCCGAACTACATTTTCTGATAACAATATAATAAATTTTAGTAGGGAGAAAATACTAAACAATTTATCTTAGGGAAAGGTTATTTTTTTTAATAAATGCTTGAGGCTTTAACAAAATATAAAGCCATGTACAAAATTATACTCAAAGACACTTGCACAAAAATGAACGCAAAGTTTATACGCTTTCGCAAAATTGTAGAAATCACTGTACATTGCACAAAGTTGTAAGACTTTATGAAATTATGTTTTCTTGAAAAGAAATTTTTTTTAGCGAGCTCGAATTTCTGCAGAGTTTATATTATAAAGTTAGTAAGAAACTAAATAACAAAATAATTTATTTTGTAAAAAGATATTTTCCCCTTTGGACGTAAATAAACATATATCTATGTTAATATGATACCCATCTAGGTATCTATACACAATTTTAACACTGTGCCGCTGATTTCCGAAAACTAGCATCCATTTCTTTAAGAACATTAGTCACGGGGACAGCCGCAGACAGCGGCGGAAAAATAAATCAGAAGATAAATTTAACAGTGCCATTCAGCCTCGTTATTTTAGACTTTTATCATCAGGGGCACGGCACCATCAAATTTGTACACAAAGTTTGTACACTCACAAAGTTGTACACGAAGTTTGTACGCCTCAGAAAGTTGTGCACAAAGTTTGTGCACATGCACAAAGTTGTATTCAATGCTTGTACATTTGCCAAAAGTTGCAAAACTTTCTAAAATTGCTGTAAAGATTTGAGCTATATCAGATTCGCATTTTGAAAGAACTAATGTTTTTCTAAAACAGAGTATAAATATGGTAAAGTCCACTATGACGAACGGCAAGATGAAGTAAACTACTCAGTCACCATCGGCTTGGACATTTGACAATCGGTGACAGTTTGCTAATGCAAAGGAATAGTCGGAACTCTTGTGATCTTTAGCGTGGGAAAATAACTCACAGACCTTCTCACGAGAACAGATGATTAGAGGTCCGTGTGCAAAAAAGAGGAGGTTCTTAAGGTCCCATTCAGGGGATAGCGGAAAAGGTCCGTGGGAGGTTCTTGAAAAGAACGGACAGTTAGTGGCTGAGAAACTCACTATTGTTTTTAGAGGGAGATAATTGAGATATATATACGAGAGGAGGATGGAGAGGAGATTTGATTTGGCTAGAGTTGGAAGAGCGATTTTGAGAGGAGAAAGTTCTCTGCGGAGAAAAGTTGAAGGCCGGAAAGGGCCGAGGTTTACAATTCCTAAGACCGGGGACTTATACTTGGGATCAGTGGCGACAGGGCACCGGGTGCCGTCTTGGTGTAGAGATCTTAATCTCTAAAATAAGACAAGTGTCTGCCGATAGAATAGTGCATTGCCTTGTGGACTTAATCGACGAGCTGCCACCTTCTCATGAACACTGTTTTGATTAATGCATAAACTTTTTGTTCAACAAAATTACATTGTTGTGTATTTTACTTTTGTGTGTCTACTTTTATTTACTCAAGAATATATTTTATTTTGTTATAAAAATAAAAATGATGTTATCATATTGTAAGAGAATATTAGTCTTTATGCCCTCGACCCTCACTACCGCCTTCTTAGGACACGGCACATTGCGTTTCCTTAAAAATAATGATAATAATAATAATGTTCTCTCGAACTTAATTTTCGGCAACAATTTGTTTAATAAATGTTATGACACAAGTTTTAATTCATTTTTGTTCGGAAAACGCATGAAATTGGCAGGTGTTGTTATTCAGAAACTATGTAATAGAAAGACGTTTTCCATTTTTTGTTAAACCTAAAAGTATTAAAATAGCAATTAAAGCCTTTGTGCAGGAATATTAAAAAGCAGAAAACCAACCTTTAAAAATGCACACATAATACGTGAAAAGCAGCAAACAGCTGTTTCGAATCTACTAGCGAGATTCTTCTTCAATGCAAGATAGAGCAAGACACAGCGTGCTAGAAAAAGAATTTTCAGACAATACCGTTAAAGTTGGCGTTTCGAACTGAATTTCCGGACGGAAGGTGATTAACCAGGGAGAGGAAGGAGAAAAACCACTTATAACTTGATATGTAATTTATTTCTCAAAAACAGAAAACTCATTTCGATTCCAAATCGCTTCAATAGTTAGCCCTGCCAATTCTGTTCCTTTATGTTTAAAAGTGAGTTAGTAAATGCGTCAAAAAGTTTGGCGCTTGTTGAGTAGTGCACTTGAGAACAGCCTCCCTGAAAACGTACTCCCATATTTCATTATAACAATATTCACTTCAACGATTTTTCGGTATAGCGAATTTAATCAGTGCTTCACAGTTGTAATGAGATTTTACTGTATACAATATAGGATTGTTTCGTGTGCAAAGATACTAGAACAGAGATACAAAACAACTTTATTATAGAGAAATCAAACCAATTCTTCAACAATTCGTGCCAATAAAATCACACTGTGATCATGAAAAATAGTTATATATTTAATCTTTGACCACCTACAAGGAACAAGTAGAATTGTTGGTATATAAAAGTCCATTCTCAGACCACCCACCAAGTGTAGCCTTTTTTCTGTTTGACAATGACTATTATTAAAGGGCATTACGTGGTTTTGGGGATTCCTGTCGTTTCAAATAGCCGAGCACGTTACAACGATACGTAATAACAACAGTCTGCGTAATAACTGTCACTGAAAAATCTCTACTTTGTGCGAGGGGCGTAACTTTCGGGATCATTGGTTACAACAACGGCTTTGGTGGATTTCATCGTTTTGGGCAGGAGGGCGGAAAATGCTGGTTTCTTGTATCTAATGCACCTAATGTATTTATGACTGGAATAACTCAAGCGTAGATATATATATACATTTTAAGTTTTCGAACAAGTGATCGTAATTATATCTACTATAATATAAGTATTGGGTATGGCGCTATGGCAGTTAAACTTCAATATAAAAACATCTAAAGGAGAAATTTGAGAATGAATCACGTCATATGAAGCTTCAGATTAAGACATACTGGCTACTGATAAGGGTCTCTAGATTGGCTCATTTTTATTTATTTATTTATTTATTTATTTTTTGAATAAAATGAGATAGAATTTCGTTTGCTGGATGTGACAATTTCCTTTGCTTCTTTTTGGGGCTTTGCATAATGAATTATGAGAGAAAAACAGAATGGCAGTAAACTGGAAAAGAAATAAATTGGCTTCAATCTTTTCCATTATACTTGTTGTTATCAAAGATGATGTTACAAAATTTAAAATGCTTTTCCACCTGAAAAATTGTATAAGGATATGATGTGACAGTATGCTTAGTACAAATTTCAATTTGGTCATTTGTACGAAAATAATGACCGTATCCAACATAACATTATTCGCTCTTAAGTTGAAAGAGTTGTCCGTTCGTATAAAGCTCGCCAAATTCAAGGAATGGGAAGGAGAAATCTCACCACCCGAAAGACATGCATGTACATATATTGGAACACTACTCATTTAAAACACTACAGATTATCGTACTAACAACTTGAATAAAACTATTCGTTCGTCTTCTGCAGCTTTAGGACAAAGGTAAGTGAAAATGTTTTGTAAAATGATTGTTTTTCATTCTTTTTGGGGCGGTCCATAAATGATGTCACACATTTTTTCAATATTTTTTACCCCCCTTTGTCACAAAGTGTCACACTTCGCCGTACCCCCTCCCCCTCCCCCCATTGTGACATGTCACGCTATATTACATAAACATATACTTGCAGTTTAGAAACAAAGCACTACGTTATAGATCATATTTCAAACTTTATTTTTAAAATTTAACTATGTGTTTTAACGACATTTGTGAGCATAACAATAAAATTGATTCATGTACTTATTTTGTATGAAATAAGATTAAGGTTTATAACAAAAAAATAATTAATATACAATATTAATAAAATATTAATACGAAAGAGCAGTTGAAAACAGTCGTATTTTGGAATTTGAAATGAAATTTAATATATTTGGCTTTAAATCTACTTTATAAACACAAAATACTGTAATTTCAAAATAACTTCAAAATTTAATATGCTGATTTTTAATACTTTTATTTTAACCAAAATGTGTGATGTCACATTTATTCTTACCCCCTCCCACCACCTTGTCACAAACTGTCACAATTTCACGACCCCCCCCCCCTCCAAGCGTGACATCATTTGTGGAAGACCCCTTTCCTCCCATCTGACATGGAACTTACCAAGGGCGGATCCAACCCTCCATTTAGAGGGGGAGGGGGGTATGGCTCCTATTATTTTCCTTTTTGGGGGTGGGAGATGTCACATCTCTTAATAAGCAATTTTTATACTGAAGTTTGTCTCCACATATAAAATGGCTACATTTCTGATACTTTTGGAAAGTTATTTTTATTCGTAAATTAAAAAAAGTTGCATTAATATTCGTAAAAATATAAAATATACACATTTTATTCAGATACCAAGAAATTGAAGAATTTTCCATTTTCTTATAAAGGGAAAGAATCATTCAAGAAACTGAGCATGTTATGCAAATTTCTAGGACTTGACAGTTAGAAAATTGCCGTCACAAGGGAACAATCGGCTGTCGCGGACTGAAATTCAGTTTAAAATCTTACAGTTTACGGAGATTTCCCGAAAGGTGCTTTATCTTTATCGAAAAATGGAAAACGCTAATCAATCACATTTGTTCTGAATAAGTGCCCTTGCACATGTCTTGCCTCTGAGATTAAAAATGGCTTCATGGATGTGTCAGAAATTACCTACTTTGGATTTAAGGTTGTTCTAAATTGCTCTGCTCAACAAGCGCAAAACGTTTTGACATATATTTACAAATTCATTTTTTAACGGAAAGGTATAAAATTGGAAAGCCTGGCCATAGAAGCGATTTGGAATTGAACTATTTTTTTCCATTTTTTGATCAATCAATTATCTATTGAGTTATAAGGAATTTTGATCACGTGACAAACACGTTTTTTGCCCGTTCTTGTGTCTCTTTCTTCCATCGAGCGGAAATTCGGTTCAAAACGTCTACTTTGACACTGTTTTCTGAATAATCTATTGCGTTTGCAAAAAAAAATGGAAAAAACAGCTCAATTATTACATAGTTTTTGAACAACACCAGCTAGTTTGATGCATTTTCGAACAAAAATAAATTAAAACTTATGTCAGAAAGTTGCCCTTTTGGATTTAAGGGTGTATTCCGATCCAAACTGCTTATTTTCTGATTCATTTTAAAATTCATTTTTACTCTCAAACGCATCAAACTGGGAAATTCTCTTATTTAGAAACTATATGATGTGCCGTGCTTCTTAATTTTTTGATAAATGCAGAAAGTACTGTAAAAAACGCTGTCAAAATTGGCGTTTTGAACCGAATTTTCCGAAGCGGGCGATCTGGGAATGAAAAAAATGGTCATACTGAGAAAATAATTGATTAAAAATCAAATTCTAATTAATTGAGCTGAAAATGAAATCACACGGCATGTTAAAAATATCTTCAGAAATCACCTCAGCAAGTTTCATGTTTTTACTTTTAATAATGAGTCTGAAAATGTCTCAGAAAAATTTCGAGCTGTTGAGGGTGGAAAAATATTTTTTCGAATACACCCTTAAGAACATACTTAAGTACAACTTTAAAAGAGTAAGAAAGATTCTGATTATCGAGCAAGGAATAAATCTGAAAGAATTTAATATATATTTCGTTTTTTAAATTTCCTTTAGATATTTTCTTCGTTCGGGGGGGGGGGGGGAGGGGGGGATGACTCCCGTGGCCTCCTCCTTGGATCCGCCATTGGAACCTACGGAACAGAGTACGGATTCGATGCACATTTTACCGAGTTTCCAATACCCATCCTAGAAAAATCATCCCTGAGGACTTTCTGTCACAAAAACAGACCTATACTTAAAAACACTTCTCCGTTCTTTCCCTTTTCCTTATAAACCTAAATCATCAATGCTTTTAAAATAATAAAATATCATTAAAACTTTGAGAGGAAATACTAAATTGTCTATATTCGCATTCCTTTTTCATCGAATTATGCTATGAACATTTCAATTCCAGATGCATAGGAAAGTCTGAAGGGACGAAATAGGTTGATATTAACTGCATAGTTTCAGTTGGCCAATTTATGAAGAACTAAAAAATGCGACATTCTTGTGTAGATATTCATCAGCTAGAACAGTAGTGATAAAAAATACTAACGATTATTGAGTTACTCAAAGGATGCGGCAACTGGAGAAACTGATATTACGCAGATTACTATATTAAATAACCAGTTGCTATGTGTCGCTTCCTAACTGAACATTTAATAACTTTCTGAAACCATCGTTTGTCACTTCGAATAAAATCATCAGCGCTTCATCTGTCATTTAAAAAGAAAAAAAAAACTCTTCAATTACAACGGATGTGAATACTTAAATTACCCGCTCCCATATATGGACCCTAAATCGTCACTCGACATTAACCCCTTGTTGTCACTCAAAGACGGTGAGATCAAAGGGTGGCCCGCTAATGACGGTAAATACCAAATCTGACACCCCAGGGTGAGCGATGACTTGTAGACTGCGAAGGCATCAGACACTCTTTTGCTTTAGAAACTTTATACTCATTTTTTAAACAGTTTTTTTTTTTTATTTTTAACCGTTGATAACATCTAACCATCCGACTGATTTCGCAGGCCATATTCCTATTGGTGAATGGGGTGCGAACGAGCAAATACCATGAGAAGTGAGTTATGAGTCGGCTTAATTAATATGGACTGGAAACAAAAACAGAGATGATAAATGTACTTATTATTTTGCAGTTTCGAGTTTTTTTTTTAATGTCGCCTAATTGGATGCATGAGGCTTTTGTTTACAGATGATATGGAATTTTGGAGTGCAGAGCAGTAGTAGAAAGTCAGTTTATTTATCTTTTAATATCATCAAGTTCTCTAAAAAAAAAAAAAAAAAAAAAAAAAAAAAAATGAAATGTCATAAAGAAATTAATAGATCTAAACTCTGTTTGTTTTTTTTAAATTAGTTCACTGCTGCTTCCAAAACAGAAGGAAAAAAATTTAATGTATTACATGTGAATTTACAATTTTACTTGTTCGACATGTTGTTTCAGTTTTTGAGAAATGATTTATGTAGCAGAAACGGAAACATGAAACATAAAATGATACAAAGCCCCAAATGTAGAAAGGTTTACATAAACGGCCTTCTAATGAGTAAATTTGTTAAGACATTTTCTTCACTGATTTTTCTAAAAAAAAAACTATAGAAACGTTTACCTATAACCATAATAAGTCAGTATCATATCACATGAAAAACAAAATAAAGAAAATTACAATAAATAAAACATTTTTTCTAATATAAAACATTTTCTAAAGACAAAAAAACAGTAAAAAAAATTACAAAATATATTTTAGAGACGAAATGTAGTGCGACATATTTATTTGGAAATTTTTCTAGAAATTATACCTTTACGAACCATAGGAGGCGAGATATGAAGAATATTCAAGATTATCTGTGATGACGTCATAAGATTTTTCCTGACAACAGCAATATAATTAGGGTTATTCGACAGTCAGCGAACTAGTGAAAACTCGTTGTTGCAAGATAATTGGTTTTGAGTTTAGTAACTGGTCTCTGAGTCGCTGTGAATTACGCTATTTTAATTGAGCCATCCCAACAAAGTACATATGCAAAAGTTTCATCTTTCTGGAATATCTTTCTACTTTTTAAAATATTATACTAAAAATGCTCTTTTTTCAGTTTGCTATTCATTTGGGTTGTTCATTATAGTTATTTTCGTAATTTAAACAAACAGGAATTTACCTTTTAGAACTCTACAATGCTAAGACTCTTAATTGAGCCATCCCAACAAAGTACATATGCTCAAGTTTCAATTTTCTGGAATATCTTTCTAATTTTTAAAATGTTATATTAAGGGTGTATTCGAAAAAATATTTTTCCACCCTCAACAGCTCGAAATTTTCTGAGACATTTTCAGACTCATTTTTAAAAGTAAAAACATGAAACTTGCTGGGGTGATTTCTGAAGACATGTTTAACATGCCGTGTGATTTCATTTTCAGCTCATTTAATTAGAATTTGATTTTTAAACAATTATTTTCTCAGTATGACCATTTTTTTCATTCCCAGATCGCCCGCTTCGGAAAATTCGGTTCAAAACGCCAACTTTG
This sequence comes from Maratus speciosus, assembly GCA_963932465.1. Classification (NCBI taxonomy): domain Eukaryota; kingdom Metazoa; phylum Arthropoda; class Arachnida; order Araneae; family Salticidae; genus Maratus; species Maratus speciosus. The sequence goes on from OZ010788.1 coordinate 526,244,646, forward strand.
ACAGCGTTTTTTACAGTATTTTCTGCATTTATCAAAAAATTAAGAAGCACGGCACATTATATAGTTTCTAAATAAGAGAATTTCCCAGTTTGATGCGTTTGAGAGCAAAAATGAATTTTAAAATGAATCAGAAAATAAGCAGTTTGGATCGGAATACACCCTTAAAATAAAATACCTTTCTTTCAGTTTGCTATTTATTTAGTTTATTCATTATGGTTATTTTCGTAATTTAAACAAACTGGAATTAAACTTTTAGACTGGTACAATGCCAAGGTATAATTGAGCCATTCCAACAAAGTACATATGCTCAAGTTTCAATTTTCTGGAATGTCAACAATTATGCGCTTCTTCGCGCGGTTCCCAACGATGCTGTTATTAGCTTTAAGGGTGTATTCGAAAAAATATTTTTCCACCCTCAACAGCTCGAAATTTTCTGAGACATTTTCAGACTCATTTTTAAAAGTAAAAACATGAAACTTGCTGGGGTGATTTCTGAAGACATGTTTAACATGCCGTGTGATTTCATTTTCAGCTCATTTAATTAGAATTTGATTTTTAAACAATTATTTTCTCAGTATGACCATTTTTTTCATTCCCAGATCGCCCGCTTCGGAAAATTCGGTTCAAAACGCCAACTTTGACAGCGTTTTTTACAGTATTTTCTGCATTTATCAAAAAATTAAGAAGCACGGCACATTATATAGTTTCTAAATAAGAGAATTTCCCAGTTTGATGCGTTTGAGAGCAAAAATGAATTTTAAAATGAATCAGAAAATAAGCAGTTTGGATCGGAATACACCCTTAAAATAAAATACCTTTCTTTCAGTTTGCTATTTATTTAGTTTATTCATTATGGTTATTTTCGTAATTTAAACAAACTGGAATTAAACTTTTAGACTGGTACAATGCCAAGGTATAATTGAGCCATTCCAACAAAGTACATATGCTCAAGTTTCAATTTTCTGGAATGTCAACAATTATGCGCTTCTTCGCGCGGTTCCCAACGATGCTGTTATTAGCTTTAAGGGTGTATTCGAAAAAATATTTTTCCACCCTCAACAGCTCGAAATTTTCTGAGACATTTTCAGATTCATTTTTAAAAGTAAAAACATGAAACTTGCTGGGGTGATTTCTGAAGACATGTTTAACATGCCGTGTGATTTCATTTTCAGCTCAATTAATTAGAATTTGATTTTTAAACAATTATTTTCTCAGTATGACCATTTTTTTCATTCCCAGATCGCCCGCTTCGGAAAATTCGGTTCAAAGCGCCAATTTTGACAGCGTTTTTTTACAGTATTTTCTGCATTTATCAAAAAATTAAGAAGCACGGCACATCATATAGTTTCTAAATATGAGAATTTCCCGGTTTGATGCGTTTGAGAGCAAAAATGAATTTTAAAATGAATCAGAAAATAAGCAGTTTGGATCGGAATACACCCTTGACCGCGAAGTGTTTTATTTGTTAACAATCCTTTATCAAAGTTAGACATTCATCCCTTTCTTTTCTTTTCTTTTATAATAATAATTGTTTGAAAATTTACAATGGATAATTTGATGTGAAAATAAAGCATGGAATTAATAGTATAACACTAACAATTTTAACTTCTATCAATGCTTTCTATATTCAAATCTTTCTATACTAAAATGTTACATTAAAAAAGCCCCTTTTTCAGTTTGTTATTTATTTAATTCGTTATAGTTATTTTCATAATTTAAACAAACTGGAATTTACATTTTAGACTCCTACAATGTTAAGTCTTAATTGAGCCATCAGAACGAATTAGATATGCTCATAGGTTATCAGTTTTCTGGAATGACGATTAACTGTACGCTTCTTCGTGCTGTTTGTTCCCTTTGAACTACTTCAAATTTTAACAACGTTCCTGTTAGCTTCGACACATCCTGCTTGAGTGCGAAGCGTGATTGTTAACAATCCTTCATCAAAGATAGGCCTTCATCCTCTTATTTTATTTTTATAATAATAATAGTTTGAAAATTTACAATGTATAATTTGTGAAAATAAACCATGAAACTAGTAGCATATAACACAAAATTTTTTAACTTTCATCAGCTTAACTTTCTATGCTTTTTTAAATTTTGTATTAAAAAGGCCCTTTTTCGCAGTTTGCTATTTATTTACACGGAAAAATCTGTTTTGTTGAAACAACTAAATTTTTGGTTAATATAGCTCCAACCCAGTGGCGTGGCGTCCGGTCATCGCACGATGCGGCGATGACCAAGCAATATTTTAAAACTCTTAATAAGCTTTTAAAACTCTACGATCCAGTTTTAGCAGAACATTTGGAGTTCATGTATAAGTGAAGATAAGATTTAAAGTTTCTTTTTTGAACATTCAACCATTGAATTTTACAGTTAATAATTTTTCACCACAAACTTAAATAATTGCGATGACCACCGAAAATTTTCACGCCACGCCACTGCTCCAACCAAATATTTTGGTTGGAATGACCAAATTTTAGTTTGACTAACCAAATAATTTGTTGAATTAACAAAATCATTTGGTTAATCGAACCAAAATTTGATCATTCCAGCCAAAATATTTGGTTGGAGCTACATTAACCAAAATTTAGTTGTTTCAACAAAACCGTTTTTTCCGTGTAGTTCGTTCATTATAGTCATTTTCGTAATTTAAACAAACTTTTAGACTCCTACAATGCCAAGACTTAATTGAACCATCCCAACAAAGTACATATGCTCAAGCTTGAATTTTCTGGAATATCAACAATTCTATGCTTCTTCGCGCGGTTCTCTTTGAACCACTTCAATTTTTAACGATGCTGTTATTAGTTTTAACACATCCTGATAGAGGCGAAGTGTTTTATTTGTTAAGGCTTTCTCAAATCCAAAAAGGCAACTTTATGACGTAAGTTTAAATTTATTTTTGGTCGGAGATGCATGAAACTAGCAGTTGTTATTCAGAAACTATGTAATCGAGCTGTTTTTTTTTTTGTTTTTTTTTCGTTTTTTTTTTGTAAATGCAATAGATCTTTCAGAAAATTTTGTCAAAGTTGACGTTTTGAACCGAAGTAAGCAGAAAAACCAGTCAGCGAAGGGAGCAAAAACGTCTTTGTCACGTGATCAAAATTGCTTATAACTCAATAGGTAATATATTTATCAAAAAATGAAAAACACTGTTTGAATCCAAATCGCTTCCACAGTTAGGCCTTCCAATTTTATATCTTTCTCTTAAAAACGAAATTTGTAAATGTGTCAAAATATTCTGCGCTTGTTGAGCAGAGCTTTTAAGAACAGCGTTAACAATCCTTCATTCAAACTAGGCCTTCATCCTTTTATTTTCTTTCAGTTTAGAAAAAAAATAGTTTGGAAATTTACAATGGATAATTTGTGAAAATAAACCATAAAATTATTAGTAGCATAACACAAAAATTTTTAATTTCCTTCAATTTAACTTTCTATGCTTTTTTTTTAAACGTTATATTAAAAATGCCTTTTTTTTCAGTTTGCTATTTATTTCGTTTGTTCATTATAGTTATTTTCGTAATTTCAACAAATTGGAATTTAACTTTTAGACTCCTACAATGCCAAGACTTAATTGAGCCATCCCAACAAAGTACATATGCTCAAGCTTCAATTTTCTGGAATGTCAACAATTCTACGCCTCTTCGCGCGGTTTTCTTTGAACTACTTCAATTTTTAACGATGTTGTTATTAGCTTCAACACATCCTGATTGACAAGTGAAGTGTGGCACTTGTTAAAAGAAACTTCATCATAGCTGAATCTTTCTCCCTCTTTTCTTTCAGTTTAGGTTATTCAACAGCTGGAAAGTTCGAAATTGAAGTTGTGTTCAGAGATTGACAAGACCTCCCTGTCCCGAAATGTTAATTCCTTTTTATTCCCCTACTTTGTCGTTTTCCCAAACAAAAGTTTTGGTTGATATAGTGCAGATGTCTATTTTAGAACTAAACTATAAAAGTGGAGTGAGACATGATACATAGGATTTTTTTTTTACACACAGAGTTATCAAATTCAGCGATCATACTAATAAGTAAGGACCAAACGTAATACGTTTTTAAGACCGAAACCGAATTTTAGTAATCTTCCTTTCTCGGCCACAAAGGAAAATGTACATTAAAAAAAAAATAAACTGTCAAGTGCGAGTGTTACTCGCGCTCAGAGGATTCAGAACAATAAATATACGAATAATTAACTGTATTATTAAAGAAATCGTTACTAAAAGAAAAATAAGACTTTGTAAAAAAACTATACAACGTAGGGTTTGTGATAGCTGTATGCTGTATATATACTAGAAATGTATGAATGATAATACCGTAAAAGTTCAAAGAGATATGAAGACTAAATAATATCAAATATTGCTATTCTGGATAACTCTTATTTAAATCTTATCCTAATCTGTTTATGATGAATTTAATTTGGCACTGACAATAAAGTATTGCATATTTAAATTTCATTTGGTATTTCATAAAACTAAATTCAGCGTCTTAAGGGTGTATTCCGATCCAAACTGCTTATTTTCTGATTCATTTTAAAATTCATTTTTGCTCTCAAACGCATCAAACTGGGAAATTCTCTTATTTAGAAACTATATGATGTGCCGTACTTCTTAATTTTTTGATAAATGCAGAAAATACTGTAAAAAACGCTGTCAAAATTGGCGTTTTGAACCGAATTTTCCGAAGCGGGCGATCTGGGAATGAAAAAAATGTTCATACTGAGAAAATAATTGTTTAAAAATCAAATTCTAATTAATTAAACTGAAAATGAAATCACACGGCATGTTAAACATGTCTTCAGAAATCACCCCGGCAAGTTTCATGATTTTACATTTAAAAATGAGTCTGAAAATGTCTCAGAAAATTTCGAGCTGTTGAGGGTGGAAAAATATTTTTTCGAATACACCCTTAATAACCTTTTCCTTTATATTGTAAATAAAACAAAACCCTTGTTCAAAGTTTAAACTTGGCATTTTGCTAAGAGCGCTTCGAAAAAAGTTCGCAAAGTAGTAACACCGCCTTGATCCGTGCCGCGTTTTTCCAGATAGGTTTTCAATTAACTTTTAAAGACACAGTAGGCGTATTGAGAGATCTACTCAATGCAAACCAATCACGAATCCCATAGTATTTATGTGATTAATTGTAATTAAATTAGTCTGTTTTTAGCAATTAGACGTTTATTGCTTTTATACTACTACTGGAGATTGTATTACACAATTGTATCATTAAAAGTTGTTATCTAGTCTTTAAAAGCCAGTGGTGCATAGAGTACGCCGCCCTGTCATTATGTATGTCCAAACGGTCCGTGTCTTTAAGGGGAGTAGACGGAAAAAGGGTGTTCGATTGGGGTGGCGAAGGTGGCGGAGGTGGGAGAATCATACTATAGTAGGATGAGGTTTAAGGGAAATTTTTTGATTGGAAAGGATATTTTTTATTTAATCGTCTTACAGTAGGAGGGGGTAGGAGGGGTTAATTTTTTTGAGGGGGCTAAATTTTAGGGGGCTTAATTTTTTTTCGAATCGACTTAGAGTAGGATAGGAAATATCATACTATAACACGAGGGGTTAGCTATTTTTGAGAGAAAGTATGAAGGGCTAAACTTTTAGTGGGGGGCTAAATATTTGAGGGGGGCTTATTTTTAGAGGGGGCTTATTATTTTTTTTTTCTTAAAGTAGAGAATCGGTTTTGGAACACTTTAAATTGTGGAAACAGTTAGTGGTTTGGCTACTGCTCCCTCTCCTCCCTGCCCTCCCCCTTGCCCCCCCCTACACCCCCCCTGAAAAATAAGGATTTTTTTTTTTAATAGTGTCGGCCCCTCTCGATGAGAAAGTTTTCATGTGTTGTAACATATTTAATTTTTCGTTTGTTTTGAACTTTGTCAAAAATAGTAGGTTAGTTTTGATGAGATTAAACTGGAATTGTATTATTAGATGAAGGTTCTTTTATAAATTTAACTTGTATTATTATTGAAAGGTTTTTATGAACAACTCTGTTTTTGGAAAAACTTTAGTGAATATTTGAAAAAAGGAGAAATGTTATGCTTTGCATTATTGAAAAAACAGTAAAAAAATTAGTAGTCTCATCTAGTTTTAAGTCATTTGATGAAGATCTGATTGCAGTGGAAATGATTAAACACAGTTTAATTTTGCAGCGTCCTGTATATGTTGGGTTTGTTATATTAGTAATGTTTTCCTTACGGGTTTCGAACCCTGAAACTCCCCATTATTCGAATTTCTGTAATGAGAATCTAGATGGAAACTTGAAAAATTTCATTTAGAACTGAAAATTGTTAATTATTATTATCCTCTTGTTGCAAGTTCATACATCTCTTTACCTATTCGCCTGGTTTCGAACCTGCAATCTTCCCATTATTAGGTTATTTCTATAACCATTGGGCTGGGCGGGCCCCATTGTTTTTTCACTTTAATTTGCTTTCTTTCAGTTTTGTATCGACTTCTTTTTAAAAATCAGTGGGTTAATGATTTTACTTTTAGTAGAAATTTTAACAAAGTGTTGCCATTGAATTTAGAAAAAATGAGAAATAAACATTATATATTTTTATTATCGTGCACTTCGAGAAATTATTTAATTTTCAGATGAATAGGTTTTGCTAACATTTATTCATTTTAGTATTTATTTCAACATTGGGGAAACTATTAACAGTGTGTTGCCCTGTATTACGTACTAAACGAAATTAAAGACTGTTGCCATTGAATTTAGAGAAATAAACATTCAATTTTTATATATTATATACTTCGAGAAATTAATTCATTATCTTAGATTTAATAATGCCTTCTTCAACTTCGGGAAAGTATAGTAATTTGAACGAAAAGATAATTTATAAACAGGATTTTAGGAAAGTAATGAAATTTTAAGGTAATGATATTTTTTACAATCTGGATTTTCTCGTGCAGTTAATGAACTCTTTCATTATCACTCACCCAGAATGTTTCTTTTTTACTTATACTGTAACAAAATTTATGGATTCTAGTTTAAAAATATTCGCCTTTGGATGGATTCGAACCTTCATCCTTTGGTTAACAGCCAAACGCGTTATCCAATTGCGCCACAAAGGCATTAAAATGATATACAATTAAACCAAAACAAGTTTATTCCTAAGCTTTTAAAAACTAACCAGTTCTTCAATTTTCAAAGATTTGTGGTCATATCTATTTGTGGTCATATCTATTTGTGGTCATATCTATTTGTGTGCTTGTTGTTTCGATCATACATAAACAGGATGTACTGTTTCTAATCTGGATATAATGATAAAGCGTATTTCCGTACTATGTGAAAAACAAGATAATAGTTCTTTTATTCCATTGTATTAGGAAAACAAATTTTCTTAATGGGTCACTATTTTAATTAACTAACAATAAAGAAATGAACCAGGTTTTTTTTTTTTTTTTTTTTTTTTTCTTTTTTTTTTTTTTTTTTTAATAACAGTCGCATTTCAGTAGGATTCACAAAAAAGTTAATCATTTAATGATAAAAACAGGTTAATTCAAAAAGAAATGAATTTATAAAATGATTCATTTTGTACACTTGCTTATTAAATGAACACAATAGTTTATGTATTAAATAGTTATCGTGTGATCTTCTTTTTCTGATGCGCCACCTACATTGATTTAAGTGTAGTTGGTTTTCATTTCACGTCATTATTCTGTTTTCTACTGTTTTGAATACATGTGCAGTATTTTTCGTCCTCGCACAGTTAAAACAGTTTTTAAATAAATATGCATGTTATTAATGATACACAATCGCCTATTGTCATCAATTCGGATAAGATGAGTGAACAGGAGATAAAAGATGTGCCCGTTTCGATTAGTAAAAGTATTCCTGCTTCATCACAAATGTTTAAATTGCCTTATATTTGTGGAAAATGTAAAGCAGAATTTTACGAAAAACATGAGTTTTTAAAACATATGAACATTCATTTAGAAAAAAAACTTTTTATGTGCGACGTATGTGGAATGTTGTTTTTTCGAAAGAGTTCTTTAATGGAACATATGATAATTCATCGCATGACATATACCATGTACCAATGTGAAACATGTGGTAAATCTTTTTCAAGAAAGAGTGTGTTAATCAGACACGCAAAGTTTCATTTAGAAAAAAAGCCTTTGAGTTGTGACAAGTGTAAGAAAACATTCGTTCAACAATGTGATTTACGAAAGCATTTGTTAATTCACATTAAAGACGGAAAATTTCATAAATGTGAACAATGCGAAGAAACGTTTTCGAGAAAGATAGACTTAAGGAATCATCTTAAAATTCACATCATTCCGAAGAAAAGTGAGCTTTCCAAGCAATTCAAATGTGATGATTGTGACCAAGTTTTTTCTGATAAATCCGACTTAGTTGAACACAGAAAAATTCATCTTTCGCCCACCCAACTTAAATTGGAACAGCGTAATGGATTGATTAAGCAATTAGAAGAATTAACACTTCAATTAAGAACTTTGCAAAATGAAATATCTTCTTCAAATATCGAATTTTCAATGATTTGAAATAGACATATGTTTTCATTATACATATGCAATCATTTTTGTAACTAACGAAAAATAAAATTTTTCTGAATTGGAAAAACGTGTATGTTTTCATTTTAACAAGATGTCTTAGTATTTTATTGCTCCCACTACAAATGATCTTGATTTTTTTTTTTTCCCCTAAGTGAATGAAACTCTAATAATATTTTGGAAATACATTTTTTTATTTTTAAGTTTTCTTCATTTAACTCACTCTATTAATTTGAAACAATTGCAAAATTAAAGTATATTTTAATAAAGTTAAAATAATAAAGTTCTAATAATAAAGTTCTAATGATAAAGTTTTAGTAATATTAATGAGTAGCATTACTAATAATTGTAAATGAATTTAATCATCTACTAATTAATTTAATCAACTATCAACATTTTTGAGGGGATATATTAAAGGAAGTATGTATCCACTCATTATTTTATTCAATTTCATATGAGCATGACTACATCGTAATAAAAACTATTTTAAACAATCAACTTCTATTACTTTTGTTTAGAGGGATTAGAAAATGAAGTTATTTAAATTATTGTTATATTTATTACATATTTTTTAAAGTTTAATTAACAAATAATTAATTTAATTAATTTGAGTATAATTATCATTTTGGTATAATTATCATTTGATTATATTTATCCACTCATTATTTTAATTATCCACACACTATTTATTTTAATCAATTTCATGAGAAAAAATATAATGAACTTGCGTTTCATTTTCCATGTGTTGCCATTCACATGTTTAAAAAATAACTATCATAACGAAATATTCATGCTAGCATTAATCATGCTTTTCGGTTTAATCATCAATTTGAAAAATTTACTTGATACCGATTTTTAACTGAAACCGTCACTGATTTGAATTCATATAAATATAATTATTCACAATTTTAATCAATTTCATTTGAGTCTAATTAATTTAATTTGAGTATAATTATCCACTCATTATTTTAATCCATTTCATATAAGTATAATTATAACTTCCACTATATATTTTAATTAATTTCATATGAATAACATTATTATTTGTACTGAACTTGTGATTCACTCATCGTGTGTTGCCATTCTCAAGTTTGAAAAATATCTAACATGATGAAATATTCATACTAGCAATAGTCATGCTTTTCGACTCAGTCGGCGATTTGAAAATTTAGTCGCTCACGGTTTTTTAATTAATACGATTGTTTCTAACTGAAACCGTCACTGATTTGAACTTATGTTAATAATCGTTTCGAAATCATCTCAATCAGTTTACTGTTGACTTTTGATCAGACTATACCACATACTGTTTGCTATTTAAAATGGCTTGTGAATTAAATATGCTGAAAAGATCTCCCCTAGAAATGAATTGCGTAGCAAAGTATCAACGTTTAGAATCATCTTTGGATACTGATATGAAAGAATTAAATCTCCCAAGATTAGAATTTTGTAATTCAAAAGAGAACTGTTCAACATTACCCTCAAACAAGGATTTACATGCTGCAGAACCCAAGTTCGATATGGAAGCGACGACCCCAATATTCACTCATAATGATGACGACGCAACTTCTACTATGAGTTTTTTGGACACTATTTTTAATGACGTAGATTTTTAAAACTTGGAATCCTTCATTTCCCCAAGTACCTCAATTTCATCATCACAAGAACCAACAAATGCTGTTTTGAATACAATACAAGATCCCCTTATGAAAGAAAAGACATTCCCAAAAGCAAACCACGCAATTTTAGCGTGATTGAAATCAAGTTGAGTGATTGTGTTTATTTAATTTTAAAACATCGCACCAAACGATTTTATGTGTATATCGGGGAGTTTAAACGCAATGGGATTAGAAATGAAGAAATGATGACGAAAAATAGACTTTTGATGGACATTAATACGTGGTATGAATTTCTATCGAAACTTTTTACTTTTAATTTGAAATATAAATCCTCATCATTTATTAGTGGTAATACTCTGTTGGTAATGAATAACAATAATAGCACTATGCGAATTAAAAACTTGATGAATTTTTCACATTTTGACTTAAACGATTGCCAATTATTAAATTTGAAAGATAAAGTTCGTCATTTTAACAAGAAGCTTTTGCAACACATGTATACAAATTATCTACCACGTTTAATTAAGCAAAAATGTACACTAGGTGACGTAACCATCGAAAATGAATCTGCTTTATTTTCAAAGCTCATCAAGTGTATTGAGAGTAATGTAGTGACTATTTTAAACCAAATTTATGAGTGCGTAGGATGTATTTTTGAACACGAAAGCATGAGTCTTCATACATGTTTCACATTTAATAATCGCGAAAAGTTTAATCAACTAGGGGACACGGTTTTAATGTTAGTGAATTTCGATAATGTTGTTTCTATGTTTTTAAACGGAACTGGATGTGTTAGTAAAAACTTTTTATGTAACATCAATGTAGAAACTACACAATATGTATTGTTTAAATAATAAATTTTGTTGTTTTTGTTTGTTAAATGTATATGTTTATTCATTTAGTCTATCTTTTAATTATGACAATCTATATTGGAAAAAAAGAAATTAACAATTGCCTAATCAAAATGTATATATACAAGTTTTTATTTTTTGAATTTAAAATGAATTCCAAGTTATTAATATTTTTAATAATGAAAATAAAAGTTTTCTACTTTTGCAATTTAATAAAATTATATTTACAAGTTTAAAAAAAAAAATATTTTTTGAAATAAATTTCAAATTTAGTGGAAATATATTTTTCAAGTTTTACAATTTTAGAATAAAGTTTTCACTTCAAGTTAGAAATATATTTTGAAATAATTTTTTTCAATTCAAGTTAAATTTTAAATTTTACAATTTCAGAAATAAAAAAGTTTTCAATTAATCAATTTTTTTAAATTAAATTATTCGTTGTAAAAATTTTTTATCCATGCTTTTATGTTTGCATACTACATATAGATAAGTAGTATGTTTTATGTAAGAACAATTATTTAATAGTTCAAAATTATTTACAAGTTAGAAAAATATACTATGTAAGAACAAATATTTTATTAGTTCAATTATATATTTACAATTTAGAAAAAAAAATTACTAGTTTACAATTTAAAATAAGTTTTCTAAAAATTACAAAAATATTTTATCAGTTTTAAAAAATTACATAATTTTTTTTTTAATTTTTTTACGTTTTACAATTTAAGAAATAAAGTTATAAAAGTTTTTAAAAATTTTCATTAGTTAAAATTTTTTGTTTGTTCAGTTCATTGTATAAATTTTTTATGTTTTCTAAAAATTACAAAAATATTTTATCAGTTTTAAAAAATTATAAAAAAAAAAGTTTAAAGTTTTACAATTTAAGAAATAAAATTATAAAAGTTTTTAAAAATTTTCATTAGTTAAAATTTTTCGTTCATTGTATAAATTTTTTAAACATGCTTACATACTACACATAAATATATAGCATGTTCACAATGTAATATATTGTATACTATGTAACATAGTATATACTATGCTTCATATAAGAACAAAGATTTTTCTAGCTCAAAATTATTTACAAGTGTAGAAAAATGTTTTATTAGTTTTTGAATTAAAAAAAAGTTTTGTAAAAAATATTTTATAAGTTTTACAAAAGAAGAAAAATTTCAATTAAGTTTTCTAAAAAGTATTTTATAAGTTTTACAAAAAAAAAAATAAGTTTTCTAAAAAATGTTTTATAAGTTTTACAAAAGAAAAAAATTCAATTAAGTTTTCTAAAAAATATTTTATAAGTTTTACAAAAGAAAAAAATTTAAATTAAGTTTTCTAAAAAATATTTTATAAGTTTTTCAAAAAAATAACTCAATTCAGTTTTCTAAAAAATAATTTAAAAGTTTTGCAAAAAAAAAAAAAAAAAAAAAAAATTAAGTTTTCTAATATATATATATACACATATATATATATTAGTTTTACAATTCAAAAAAGAATATATATATATACATATATATATGTTATTAGTTTTCAGTTGTATACAAGTTGGAAAATATGAGTTATTGATGTTAACATAGTATGTATTTATATATCTCATAATATAGATCACATAGTATATATCACATAATGTGTATGTATAACAAAGTAGATAGTTATATACCACATAATGTGTGTATATATGACTAATTGTATACTATGGTCGACTTAAGAATAATCATTTTTTTAGTCTAAAATAAATTATAAGTTATAAAATTATTTTTTTTATGAAACTTTTCTTTATCCTTATCTACCTTATTTCTTCAAACTCTAATTTTTACATCTACATTTTTAATACAAATTCATTTATATTCAAATATTAGAGTAATATCTCACAAATAGCATTGATTTAAAACGAAGTACTTAGTATATAAAATGATATACATACTTAGCATATATATATATATATGTATATATATATATATAGCTAGTATATATAATTATATATATACCTCTAGTATACATAATTACAAATTATGTTAGATAACATAATATATAATCAACCTTAGATTATGTATACTAGAGGTATATATATAATTATATATATATATATATATATATATATATATATATATATGCTAAGTATGTAAATAATTTTATATACTAAGTATAGATAATTACAAATTATGTTAGATAACATAATATATAATCAACCTTAGATTATATAGATGATGAAATATTCTTTTTCGCTTTCATAGGAAAATTATTTCTAGAAAATAATAGACAGTTAAGTAAAACTTCTTAATAAGAATTTCGATTACATCATCTAATTAAAAATAAAAGATCTTTCAACTAAACATACTAAAAGATGATGATTTTATTCGGTAATGAAAGTTTGTAGATATAAAAATATAGATTTTAAAATTATATTAGATCTTTCCAATATCAAACGTGTAAAGAAAATATGTAGCTCTTTTTTAATATGAAGGAATATAGACATTAAAACTTAACAAACCAACACCATTGAAGACTGAGTTGGAAATGGGAAACTTGCTATCGGTTTATCAGATGTTAAAGGAAGTCACGTGATGATATAAACATCCGGTCAGTTATCTGCAGTGAGCATTTCATCTGTAGGAGCGAGACATGCCAAGCTTCGTTTTAAATCAATGCTATTTGTAAGTAGATATTACTCTAATATTTGAATATAAATGAATTTGTATTAAAAATGTAGATGTAAAAATTAGAGTTTGAAGAAATAAGGTAGATAAGGATAAAGAAAAGTTTCATTAAAAAAATAATTTTATAACTTATAATTTATTTTAGACTAAAAAAATGATTGTTCTTAAGTCGACCATAGTATACAATTAGTCATATATACACACATTATGTGATATATAACTATCTACTTTGTTATACATACACATTATGTGATATATACTATGTGATCTACATTATGAGATATATAAATACATACTATGTTAACATCAATAACTCATATTTTCCAACTTGTATACAACTGAAAACTAATAACACACATATCTATATATATATATATTCTTTTTGGAATTGTAAAACTAATATATATATATATGTATATATATATATTAGAAAACTTAATTGATTTTTTATTTTTATTTTTTTTTTTTTTTTTTTTCAAAACTTTTAAATTATTTTTTAGAAAACTGAACTGATTTATTTTTTTGTAAAACTTATAAAATATTTTTTAGAAAACTTAATTGAAATTTTTTTTCTTTTGTAAAACTTATAAAATATTTTTTAGAAAACTTAATTGAAATTTTTTCTTTTGTAAAACTTATAAAACATTTTTTAGAAAACTTATTTTTTTTTTGTAAAACTTATAAAATATTTTTTAGAAAACTTAATTGAAATTTTTTTTCTTTTGTAAAACTTTTTTTAAATTCAAAAACTAATAAAACATTTTTCTACACTTGTAAATAATTTTAAGCTAGAAAAATCTTTGTTCTTATATGAAACATAGTATATACTATGTTACATAGTATACAATATATTACATTGTCAACATGCTACATATTTATGTGTAGTATGTAAGCATGTTTAAAAAATTTATACAATGAACGAAAAATTTTAATTAATGAAAATTTTTAAAAACTTTTATAATTTTATTTCTTAAATTGTAAAACTTTAAACTTTTCTTTTTTATAATTTTTTAAAACTGATAAAATATTTTTGTAATTTTTAGAAAACATAAAAAATTTATACAATGAATTGAACAAACAAAAAATTTTAACTAATGAAAATTTTTAAAAACTTTTATAACTTTATTTCTTAAATTGTAAAACGTAAAAAAATAAAAAAAAAACTTATATAATTTTTTAAAACTGATAAAATATTTTTGTAATTTTTAGAAAACTTATTTTAAATTGTAAACTAGTAATTTTTTTTTTCTAACTTGTAAATATATAATTGAACTAATAAAATATTTATTCTTACATAGTATATTTTACTAACTTGTAAATAATTTTGAACTATTAAATAATTGTTCTTACATAAAACACACTACTTATCTATATGTAGTATGCAAACATAAAAGCATGGATAAAAAAAATTTACAACGAATAGTTTAATTTTTAAAAAAATTTTGATTAATTGAAAACTTTTTTATTTCTGAAATTGTAAAATTTAAAATTTAACTTGAATTGAAAAAAATTATTTCAAAATATATTTTTAACTTGAAGTGAAAACTTTATTCTAAAATTGTAAAACTTGAAAAATATATTTCCACTAAATTTGAAATTTATTTCAAAAAATATTTTTTTTTTAACTTGTAAATATAATTTTATTAAATTGCAAAAGTAGAAAACTTTTATTTTCATTATTAAAAATATTAATAACTTGGAATTCATTTTAAATTCAAAAAATAAAAGCTTGTATATATACATTTTGATTAGGCAATTGTTAATTTCTTTTTTTCCAATATAGATTGTCATAATTAAAAGATAGACTAAATGACATATACATTTAACAAACAAAAACAACAAAATTTATTATTTAAACAATACATATTGTATAGTTTCTACATTGATGTTACACAAAAAGTTTTTACTAACACATCCAGTTCCGTTTAAAAACATAGAAACAACATAATCGAAATTCACTAACATTAAAACCGTGTCCCCTAGTTGATTAAACTTTTCGCGATTATTAAATGTGAAACATGTATGAAGACTCATGCTTTCGTGTTCAAAAATACAACCTACGCACTCATAAATTTGGTTTAAAATAGTCACTACATTACTCTTAATACACTTGATGAGCTTTGAAAATAAAGCAGATTCATTTTCGATGGTTACGTCACCTAGTGTACATTTTTGCTTAATTAAACGTGGTAGATAATTTGTATACATGTGTTGCAAAAGCTTCTTGTTAAAATGACGAACTTTATCCTTCAAATTTAATAATTGGCAATCGTTTAAGTCAAAATGTGAAAAATTCATCAAGTTTTTAATTCGCATAGTGCTATTACTGTGATTCATTACCAACAGAGTATTATCAGCAATAAATGATGAGGATTTATATTTCAAATTAAAAGCAAAAAGCTTCGATTGAAATTCATACCACGTATTAATGTCCATCAAAAGTCTATTTTTCGTCATCATTTCTTCATTTCTAATCACATTGCGTTTAAACTCCCCGATATACACATAAAATCGTTTGGTGCGATGTTTTAAAATTAAATAAACACAATCACTCAACTTGATTTCAATCACGCTAAAATTGCGTGGTTTGCTTTTGGGAATGTCTTTTCTTTCATAAGGGGATCTTGTATTGTATTCAAAACAGCATTTGTTGGTTCTTGTGATGATGAAATTGAGGTACTTTGGGGGAATGAAGGATTCCAAGTTTTTAAAATCTACGTCATTAAAAGTAGTGTCCAAAAAACTCATAGTAGAAGTTGCGTCGTCATCATTATGAGTGAATATTGGGGTCGTCAAATCCATATCGAACTTGGGTTCTGCAGCATGTAAATCCTTGTTTGAGGGTAATGTTGAACAGTTCTCGTTTGAATTACAAAATTCTAAACTTGGGAGATTTAATTCCTTCATATCAGTATCCAAAGATGATTCTAAACGTTGATACTTTGCTACGCAATTCATTTCTAGGGGAGATCTTTTCAGCATATTTAATTCACAAGCCATTTTAAATAGAAAACAGTCTGATAAAAAGTCAACAGTAAACTGATTGAGATGATTTCGAAACGATTATTAACATAAGTTCAAATCAGTGACGGTTTCAGTTAGAAACAATCGTATTAATTAAAAAACCGTGAGCGACTAAATTTTCAAATCGCCGACTGAGTCGAAAAGCATGACTATTGCTAGTATGAATATTTCATCATGTTAGATATTTTTCAAACTTGAGAATGGCAACACACGATGAGTGAATCACAAGTTCAGTACAAATAATAATGTTATTCATATGAAATTAATTAAAATATATAGTGGAAGTTATAATTATACTTATATGAAATGGATTAAAATAATGAGTGGATAATTATACTCAAATTAAATTAATTAGACTCAAATGAAATTGATTAAAATTGTGAATAATTATATTTATATGAATTCAAATCAGTGACGGTTTCAGTTAAAAATCGGTATCAAGTAAATTTTTCAAATTGATGATTAAACCGAAAAGCATGATTAATGCTAGCATGAATATTTCGTTATGATAGTTATTTTTTAAACTTGTGAATGGCAACACATGGAAAATGAAACGCAAGTTCATTATATTTTTTCTCATGAAATTGATTAAAATAAATAGTGTGTGGATAATTAAAATAATGAGTGGATAAATATAACCAAATGATAATTATACCAAAATGATAATTATACTCAAATTAATTAAATTAATTATTTGTTAATTAAACTTTAAAAAATATGTAATAAATATAACAAAAATTTAAATAACTTCATTTTCTAATCCCTCTAAACAAAAGTAATAGAAGTTGATTGTTTAAAATAGTTTTTATTACGATGTAGTCATACTCATATGAAATTGAATAAAATAATGAGTGGATACATACTTCCTTTAATATATCCCCTCAAAAATGTTGATAGTTGATTAAATTAATTAGTAGATGATTAAATTCATTTACAATTATTAGTAATGCTACTCATTAATATTACTAAAACTTTATCATTAGAACTTTATTATTAGAACTTTATTATTTTAACTTTATTAAAATATACTTTAATTTTGCAATGGTTTCAAATTAATAGAGTGAGTTAAATGAAGAAAACTTAAAAATAAAAAAATGTATTTCCAAAATATTATTAGAGTTTCATTCACTTAGGAAAAAAAAAGAAAAAAAAATCAAGATCATTTGTAGTGGGAGCAATAAAATACTAGGACATCTTGGGTGTATTCCGATCCAAACTGCTTATTTTCTGATTCATTTTAAAATTCATTTTTGCTCTCAAACGCATCAAACTGGGAAATTGTCTTATTTAGAAACTATATGATGTGCCGTGCTTCTTAATTTTTTGATAAATGCAGAAAATACTGTAAAAAACGCTGTCAAAGTTGGCGTTTTGAACCGAATTTTCCGAAGCGGGCGATCTGGGAATGAAAAAAAATGGTCATACTGAGAAAATAATTGTCTAAAAATCAAATTCTAATTAATTGAGCTGAAAATGAAATCACACGGCATGTGAAACAAGTCTTCAGAAAACACCCCAGCAAGTTTCATGTTTTTACTTTTAAAAATGAGTCTGAAAATGTCTCAAAAAATTTCGAGCTGTTGAGGGTGGAAAAATATTTTTTCGAATACACCCTTAAAATGAAAACATACACGTTTTTCCAATTCAGAAAAATTTTATTTTTCGTTAGTTACAAAAATGATTGCATATGTATAATGAAAACATATGTCTATTTCAAATCATTGAAAATTCGATATTTGAAGAAGATATTTCATTTTGCAAAATTCTTAATTGAAGTGTTAATTCTTCTAATTGCTTAATCAATCCATTACGCTGTTCCAATTTAAGTTGGGTGGGTGAAAGATGAATTTTTCTGTGTTCAACTAAGTCGGATTTATCAGAAAAAACTTGGTCACAATCATCACATTTGAATTGCTTGGAAAGCTCACTTTTCTTCGGAATGATGTGAATTTTAAGATTATTCCTTAAGGGGGAGGGCAGGGAGGAGAGGGAGCAGTAGCCAAACCACTAACCGTTTCCACAATTTAAAGTGTTCCAAAACCGTTTCTCTACTTTAAGAAAAAAAATAATAAGCCCCCTCTAAAAATAAGCCCCCCTCAAATATTTAGCCCCCCATTAAAAGTTTAGCCCTTCATACTTTCTCTCAAAAATAGCTAACCCCTCGTGTTATAGTATGATATTTCCAATCCTACTCTAAGTCGATTCGAAAAAAAATTAAGCTCCCTCAAAAAAAATTAACCCCTCCTACCCCCTCCTACTGTAAGACGATTAAATAAAAAATATCCTTTCCAATCAAAAAAATTTCCCTTAAACCTCATCCTACTATAGTATGATTCTCCCACCTCCGCCACCTCTACCGCCCCAATCGAACACCCTTTTTCCCTCTACTAAGGGGTAATATCTCGGCTAATTACCGACGATTTTTTTCAAAAATTATAATCAACAATGCTTTTATACTTCTGCTAAGATAGGTACCTCCAGCGTTCCTGAACTGAAAACAAACAGAGTGTATACGCTCAACGCAGGCAGATGATATATCCTAGTGTATATATACTATAGATTTCTTTAGAAACAGAGGTTATACGGTGTTCCTTAAAAAAATCCAGAGGGTATACGGCGTATATCCCCGTATACCCTCCACTACATCCCTGCTCAACACCTTTGTTGAATGCCTGCAAATCGAAATTTGTGTGTAACTGAAAAATGTTCTTTTCTCAAAAACTATGCGACCTAAGGGTAACCGCTATAATTTTCCTGCAAGGTTTAAATTAGCGTCTACTACCCCTATTTTTTTCATATTTTTAGTCTCAGTAGATTCGGAAATCGAGGGGGGGGGGGGACATATTTTCGCATTACATTTTAGATAATATCTCTGAAAATATAATACCTAAAATTAAAAGAAATGTATTTTTGAGTTCAGCGTTACGACAGCTTTCACACGATACCCCATACGATATACAAAGATTTTTTTTTTTTTCAAATAACGTTGTTATCCCCTGTACATTTAAAAATAAAAATATATGTAAATGTTTACTAATCTGTAAATATGTGGGTCAATAGTCTTTATTACTTCCCTTAATTTGAACTTTCCACGTTCCATATAGTTTACGAGTAAAATGGCTGTGACAGACGGACAGACAGACACATAAGTGATCTTATAATTGTCTCGTTTTTACTTTTTAAGTACGGAACCCTAAAAAAGTAATTAATACATACATAAATATGCATAATTATTAATTAGTTATATGTGTTTATTAATTATACGTAATTATTAATTAATTATACATATAGCCCAAATTTGCTGTCTTTATGCTTCTGTCCAAAACTATATAAAATATATGTAAATGTTTACTAATCTGTAAATATATGGGTCAATAGTCTTTATTACTTCCCTTAATTTGAACTTTCCACGTTCCATATAGTTTACGAGTAAAATGGCTGTGACAGACGGACAGACAGACACATAAGTGGTCTTATAATGGTCCCGTTTTTACTTTTTAAGTACGGAACCCTAAAAAAGTAATTAATACATACATAAATATGCATAACTATTAATTAGTTATATGTGTTTATTAATTATACTTAATTATTAATTAATTATACATATAGCCCAAATTTGTTCTCTTTATGCTTCTGTCCAAAACTATTTATTTACATATAAAATAAAATGTAATTAATTCATCAACGACATAGAATGATTTTCTAATTATACGAATTTCATCTAATAAAAAAATGTTTTAGGTATACATACCTTGATTTAAGCTTAAAATAATACATAAAATTGTATTTCATTTGTTTTACACTGATTTTTTTCACATGATCATCTCTTGTATAGAACTTTCTCAAAGAGTATACGAAACACTTCTGCAGCTTCAAAGTAAAAATTTTCTATTACTGTTAAGTCTACAGCTTTTAATGAGCACGTGAAAAGTGTCTTCAAAGTTTAGTCTTATATGCATTGTTTACTTTATAATTTGCACTCACGTCTTGAGTCAGTCGTGACTGATAATTATAAAGAGTGAAGTCTCATCTGAGCCGATACAGCTCAAATCAATGAGTAATGTTCCAATGAGTAAAGCTCGATGAATAAATTTCCGAAGGAAGAAACAAGGTTTTTAGGAAACAGATAGTTTCTGTCGAGTTTCGGTACGGCGGAATTTTCAGCAACATTTTCTCCGGAAACGAATTTTCGACGAAACTCAGATTTTGGGGTGAAAATGAAAATAAAACCGAATTTTCGGTCGATCTTTACGTAATAAGATTTTGGGGACGATAAAAACTATCTAGCATATTCGGTAACAAACATTTAGCTTTTGCTATGGGGAAAATACGATGTTTTCGAGAAATTTGAGACAATGATATGCAATCGATATAGTCCAAAAGCCGACAGCACAAAAACCTATGTTATCTAGCACAAGAAAAAACCTTTATTTTATGGGAGAGTAGAAGTAGGGGACTCTAATTATCCATGTCTACTGGAATGAAGTGGCGCAGCATAAGCCAAAAATTAATACCGCCAGTGGTTGACTCGTAGGTTTATCATTGTGTTAGTCCAAAAACTATCCTCCATGTTTTCATTCCTTTATTTGTAGAACAAACACAATGATAAACCTACGAGTGAACCACTGGTAGTATTAATTTTTGGCTTATGCACCACTTCACTTGGCAGACATGGATCATTAGATTCCCCTACTACTACCCTTCCATAAAATAAAGGTTTTTTCCTTGTGCTTGATAATATAGGTTTTTGTGCTGTCGGCTCTTGGACTAATAAGAGCATTGATAGAAAGACATTTACCATTTTCTTGGTAAAGGCAGAAGATCTTTCAGAAAATACTGTCAAAGTGGGCAATTTGAATCGAATTTCCGGACGCGATACCGCGATAACGGAGAAAAACCGGTCATCACGTCGCCAAAATTGCTTACAATTTAGAACTCGATAAGTGATTTTTTTTTAATCAAAAAATTGAAAACTAATTTCGATTCCAAGTCGCTTCAGTAGTCTGACAATTTCATGCCTTTACGCTTAAGGATGTATTCGAAAAAATATTTTTTCACCCTCAACAGCTAGAAAATTTCTGAGACATTTTCAGACTCATTTTTAAAAGTAAAAACATGAAACTTGCCGGGGTGATTTCTGAAGACATGTTTAACATGCCGTGTGATTTCATTTTCAGCTCAATTAATTAGAATTTGATTTTTAAACAATTATTTTCTCAGTATGACCATTTTTTTCATTCCCAGATCGCCCGCTTCGGAAAATTCGGTTCAAAACGCCAACTTTGACAGCGTTTTTTACAGTATTTTCTGCATTTATCAAAAAATTAAGAAGCACGGCACATTATATAGTTTCTAAATAAGAGAATTTCCCAGTTTGATGTGTTTGAGAGCAAAAATGAATTTTAAAATGAATCAGAAAATAAGCAGTTTGGATCGGAATACACCCTTAAAAATGAGCCAGAAAATGTGTCGGAAAATGTCGCGTTGTTAAGCAGAGCATTTGAGAAAAAAGCACTGCTGTAAAATTTTATAGAACGTTACGATAATGAAAACTTCTCAGTTTAAATGTATAACTCTATGAATCTGCCAGTAGAAATTTTAGTTGAATAAGGATTATAAGATAACTCCTAACAGCGAAATAGTCATCACTATTACTTTCATTTGTCAAAAAGTATTGTTGTATGTATTGTATAATAACGCACTATATGCATTATAAGTTTTAGTAAGTAAATATGGCATTTATATATTGGGCATTTAAGATGTACGTATGTATAAATAAATAGATATAAGAATGCTTAAAAAAATGCAATGTAATAAACACGGAGTATTAAGCATTAATTTATTAATCTTTCAAAAACATTGTAAGAAAAAGCGTATTAATCTTAGCAATCCTCAAATATAAATAAATTGAAATAATCAGGCAGGGGTTTATTCATTTATTTTTTAATCATCTCGAGTATCTGTTTACTATCAAATAAGATTCTTTCTGGCTACATTTTGTATACACCCATGGTAGAAGAGCTCTGTCATTTTACAACTGCAGCAAAGCGACAAGAGCATGGATAAAGCTGATTGAGACGTTGTCAATGCTGAAAGATAGCAGACTACTCTTCTGTTACAGCGGCTTCTTTGAGGTCTATCAAATTTCCGCGGAACTTCACTCTAATTTACTCCGTGATATGATTGACAGAATTGAGAGTCTTGATGAAATAATTCTTTCTTTTATAACTTCCTTGTTGTTTCTGTGAAGAGGTTTGTCAAGCATTTGATGTTAAGTACTGATTTCCAGAATCTTGAAACATAACATTTCTCGTTAACTTATGCCATTTTCGGACCGCCTTCAAGGGTTGGCTGTTCTCAAATCCAAAAGGGCAACTTTATGACATAAGTTCTAATTTATTTTTGTTCGGAAATGCATGAAACTAGCAGGTGTTGTTGTTCAGAAACTATGTAATCGAGCTGTTTTTTCCGTTTTTTTTGGAAACGCAATAGATTTTTCAGAAAACATTGTCAAAGTTGACGTTTTGAACCGAAGTCCCCGAAGAAAGCAGAAAAACCGGTCAGCAAAGGGAGAAAACAGCTTTCTCACATGATGAAAATCGCTTATAACTCAATAGGCAATTGATTGATCCAAAAATGGAAAACACAGTTCGATTCCAAATCGCTTCTATAGTCAGGCCCTCCAATTTTATATCTTTCTGTTAAAAAATGAATTTGTAAATGTGTCAAAACGTTTTGCGCTTGTTGAGCAGGCAGTTGAGAACAGCCTTAAGGCTGTTCTCCAATCCAAAAGGGCAACTTTATGACAGAAGTTTTAATTTATTTTTGTTCGGAAATGCATGAAACTAGCAGGTGTTGTTGTTCAAAAACTGTGTAATCGAACTGTGTTTTCCGTTTTTTTTTTTTTTTTTTTTTTTTTTTTGCAAACGCAATAGCTCTTTTGGAAAATAGTGTCAAAGTTGGCGTTTTGAACCAAATTTCTGCGCGAAAGAAGAATAGCCATTCAAGGAAGGGTGAAAGAAGTCTTTCTCACGTTTTCAAAATCACTTATAACTCAATAGGTAATTTATTTATCAAAAAAAGAAAAACACAGTTCGATTCCAAATCGCTTCATAGTCAGGCCTTCCAATTTCATACCTCTCCGTTAAAACATGATTTGTAAATGTGTCAAAACGTTTTGCGCTTGTTGAGCAGAGCAGTTGAGAACAGCTTTAAATGAAAACGTACTCCCCATATTTCATTATAACAATATTCAGTTTAACGAATTTTTCGGTATAGAGAATTTAATCAGTGCCCCCCAGTGATTCGTTGTATTGATATTTTCCTCTATATAATATAGGATTGGCATAGTTACATTCGGCACGAAATCGCCGAGGGGGCAAATTTCGAATAAGAATTTTTGGATGGAACTACATTTTTGAAGCAAGTTTTGAACCGTTATAAACAAATATCGAAGCGCTTGCACAGTTGTGGAAGAAAAAAAGCAAACACTCCCCTACTTAACTCTGCAACAAATTTCGTAGACAAGAAACTCTGTGGAAGAAAATTACTGGCACCAAACGATTGGAAATAAAGTCTACTTTTAAATGCTCTATATAAAATTTGCTTAGCGGCCATCTACATATCAAAACGAAACCAAACTTTGTTTTTTTCGATAGCAATACCCAAATTTGACAGCATAGATAAATTCTACTCTCTTCAACTAGCCTAAATACAAATTTGACGAAATTCGTCCGATTAGTTTCAGAGAAATTAACTATTTTGAAATGAGCATATTTTAGGGGTTGTATCCAAATTGAAGTTCGGTACTCGATTGTTGAAATGCTGCAGAATGACTAAATCTCTTCTATTAATGTATTATTTCTTGCCAATACGACCATTTTGCTCGCTTAATATGTTTCGACTATTCCCAGTCCAAATGTTTCAATAAAGTGAGTAAAGTATATGTTTTTCAAATTATGCTTTTCTGCACATAATAGACGGCCCCTTAAACCATCATTTTATCGTTTTTTAATCATGATTCGAAAACTACTTCGAAGAAAATTTTGAAATTGAAAATTCGCATAAAGTTGAACATAATAAACAGAAATCTATCAAGAAAATTGTAGGTTGCAATTCATCTTTTTTTTCGAATATTAATTTCATAATTCCTATTACAACATTTTTTAAATTACAAATTCAGTGTATTTATGTTTGGGGGGTTTTAGTATAATAACCATACAAAAAAAAATTATCATATAAGGATTATAATTTCAGGAGATATTAATAAAAATATGAAAATCTATTTTAAAATTAGAAGCTCTAAATTTTGAAACTTTATAATTAAAAAAATTATGATCAAAATGACTTGAAATTTCGTTTCTAGGTATAGTCTGAACCGAAGATTTAAAATATATTGTGAAAATTGGATGTTGCCATTGAAAAAGACAAAATGTGTCCTGGTTTTGATTTGTAGATGGCCCCCTAAGCAAATTTTATATACATCATTTAAAAGTTGACTTTATTTCCAATCGTTTGGTACCAGTAACTTACTTCTATTATAATTAATTGCAGAGTTAGAAGGGTGTGTTTACTTTTTCTTTTAACAACTGTACATAAATGATAAAAAAGTCCTGATTTGACTCTGTTACACGGACTAAATTTGCTTTGAATTTATTTAGGCTGTTCTTAACTGCTCTGCTCAACAAGCACAAAACGTTTTGACACATTTACAAATTCATTTTTTAACAGAAAGGTATAAAATTGGAAAGCCTGGCCATGGAAGCGATTTGGAATTGAACTGTTTTTCCATTTTTTGATCAATCAATTACCCATTGAGTTATAAGGAATTTGATCACGTGACAAACAAGTTTTTCGCCCGCTCTTGAATATTTTTCTTCCTTCGCGCGGAAATTCGGTTCAAAACGCCCACTTTGACACAATTTTCTGAAAGATCTATTGCGTTTGCAAAAAAATGGAAGAAACAGCTCAATGACATAGTTTCTGAACAGCAACACCAGCTAGTTTCATGCATTTTCGAACAAAAATAAATTAAGACTTATGTCAGAAAGTTGCCCTTTTGGATTTGAGAACACACTTAAGGACACACTTTGAGAACACACTAGTTTCAAATCTAAAGGGTCAACTTTCTGGCATAAGTTTTAATTCATTTTTGTTCGGAAACGCATGAAACTAGAAGGGTGTTGTTATTCAGAAACTATGTCATCGAACTGTTTTTTCCGTTTTCTTGTAAACGCCGTAGATCTTTCAGAAAATACTGTCAAAGTTGGCATTTTGAACTGAACTTCCGAACGAAAGAAGAAAATCTAGTCAGTAAGGGAAGAAAAATGCCGCGTCACGTGACCAAAATCGCTTATAACTCAATAGGTAATTGATGGATCAAAAAATGGAAAACACAGTTCGATTCCAAATTGCTTCCATGGTCAGGCTTTCCAATTTTATTTCTTTCCGTTAAAAAATGAATTTGAAAATGTGTCAAAACTTTTTGCGCTTGTTGAACAGAGCAGTTGAGAACAACTTAAAACAACATTTTAGTTTACTGCAAGTGTATTCTGCAGAAAACTATTTTCAGTCATTCATGTATACTTTTTTAAGGTGTGTGCTTAAAATTTATTTGTTATACTTAATATATCCACAAAGATTAGATTAAGTGGTTGCTAGATTAAGTCTAATCTAAAGCGTGCATACCTAAAGATGAACATTGTTCAGTTAGTACATGAATTAACGAAGAGGAACGTTCTTAAAATAATCGTTCCGGCCATATTGGACTTGTTTCGTCAAAATCAATCAACAATGAACGAAAATTCTAAGCACAGTTTGATTCTGACCAACTACTCCGACACCTAACGGTACTCATGGGAAATACAGTCGAACCTCGATTTAACGTACTTTGATTTAACGAATTCTCCGATTTAACGAATATTTTTTCTATCCCGACAAAAAGGGTGCTTAAATGCTCTGATTTAACGAATTTTTAGCTTTGATTTAACGAACAACACTCGCTGAAAAATTTGGCATTCGCACATAAAACTAAAACTTCGAATTTTTCGCACATAAAATTTTGAATCTTTCACACCCTAATCCAAATGTTACAAATTGTTTTCTCATTTCGGGTATATTCAAAAGACAGTCTTTCCCCCTTTTCAACTAGAAATGTATGTATTCTGCATTAAGTTTTAAAAGCAAGTAAACATTAAAGAATTTAGATAATTTTAAAGTTGATCTCCTAACGTATAACTTATAATTTTTAAGCTCGTAGTAAACAATAATCATTCTTTTTTTCATATCTGTATATCTAAGGGTATTTTGCATTGATATTTTTATACCATACTCTTTACAAAAATTGATATTCGATTTAACGAATTGCTTCGATTTAACGAACGGATATGTGGGTCCCAACCAATTCGTTAAATCGAGGTTCGGCTGTATGTATTTTTTAATTTAATGAAGTGACAGAGATACTGAAATGGCATAAATACTTCCCGATAAATTTTTCAATTAATTTGTGCATTGAACAATTTACCTTTTATTAAGCTCAGAATATTTAGAAGAACCATTTAGGGAGATACCGGAAGTAAGCCACCTCCCCCTCCTCGTCCTCCAGGAATTTGATATTTCAGAGTGTAGCATTCCTCCTATGCCAAAATTTAAAAATAACGTGTCAGAATTGATTAAAATAGAAACTTTAGTAATAAAAAAAATAGCGCAAAATGTGAAAGAACTCTAAAAATCGCAATAAAAAGTTAGGAAAAATTTAAAGATCCGAGTCAACGGTATTGAAAAGAGTACAAAATTTACTGTATTACGCCAAAAGATAGAAACTGGATTCTTTTTACTAAAATGAGGGGAAATCGCGGTAAATCGCAAATAAATAAATAAATAAATAAACAAAACAAAAAAAGCAAAAATTTCAAAATAACATGGGGCAAAAATTACTATATAGGCCTAAACGATTAAGACTGGATTTATTTTATGAATGTCAAAAAATCTCTGCAAAATATGAAAAGATTCTAAAAGAAAAAAAAAAAAAAAGAAAGAAAGAAAAGAAAAAGAAAGAAAGAAAAGAAAAAGAAATCGCGATAAATTCAAAAATTGCTAAATGAATTAGAAGCTTTATTGAAAAGAGGACAGAATTTATTTTATTGGGCTAAAAGATTAAAACTAGATTCCTTTTACTAATGTGGAGAAACTGCCGTGAATTGCAAAGGAAAGACCGAAACAAATCGCATAAAAGGTCGCCGAGGGCAAAATGTATTACCGTCCACTAAAACTTTGTAACTGGAAGTTGTTCACGAATGTAAAGCATTTTTTTTTCTTTTTTTTTTTTTTTCGAAACGCGACAGAACGCTAAAACTTGCATTGAAGTTCGCGGAAGACAAAATGTAGGCTAAATGTTTGAAATCAGATTTCTTTTATGAATGTCAAAAAATCGCCGCGAAATGCTAATAAATTGTACAAATCACATTGAAAATCACAAAAATTTGAAAAATTCCCGGGGGTCAAAATTTAATATATTAGGTTAGAAGTTTGAAATCCAATTATTTGTCGAACGTGAAAAGCGGAAAATGAAAAATGCTAAATATCGCATTAAAAATCTCTAAAATATCAAAAATCGCAGATGGCAAAATTTACTGTAAAAAACTAAAAGTTTAAAACCGAATTCCTTTCACGAATATCAAAAACTGCCGATTAACGTAAAAAAATGCAAAAAATCACATTGAAAATAGCTAAATTATTAAAAGTCGCAGAGGGGAAAAATGACTGTATTAATCTAAAAGTGTAAAAATGAATTCCTTTCATGAATGTTAAAAGCTAATGCGAAAAAGGCTAAAAATCGCTAAAAATTCAAAAAACGCGGAAGGCAATTTTTACCAATGTAAGGCTAAAAGTTTAAATAAATTATTTTTAGAAATATCAAAATATCGCAGCGTAAAGCGAAAAAACGCTAAAATTCGTAAAAAAAGAAAGAAAAAAGAAAAAAAAGGGCAAAATTTACTATATTAGGATAAAAGTTTCAAAGATACTTTTTACGAAGGTACAAAAAAAAAAAAAAAAAAGCCTCCGAATGCGAAAATGCTGAGGCTCGCAAAAAATCCCATTGAAGAAAAAATGTTGTTACCGGAATTCTTTCATAAATGTCAAAAAATCGCCGCGAAAAATGACATTTAAAACCGATAAAATTTTTAAATATAGCAGGGAACTAAATTTACTACAGTGGGCTTAAACATTGTAACCGGAATTCGTTATGTCAAAAAATCGACGCGGA
Organism: Maratus speciosus; assembly: GCA_963932465.1. Classification (NCBI taxonomy): domain Eukaryota; kingdom Metazoa; phylum Arthropoda; class Arachnida; order Araneae; family Salticidae; genus Maratus; species Maratus speciosus. The sequence goes on from OZ010788.1 coordinate 526,273,566, forward strand.
ACGCGAAAAATCGCATCAAAGATCGCATTAAAAATCGCTAAAAATTAAAAAAATCGTAGAAAACTAAATTTACTATAGTCATCTAAAATACTCTAACCGGAATTCTTTCATGAATATCAAAAAATCACCGCGAAATGCGAAAAATTTCTATTAACTGCATCGAAAATCGCATTAAGAATTGCTAAACTTCAAAAATCGCAGAGGACAAAATTCACTATGTTAGGATAAAAGTTGGAAACTGAATCCATTTTTGTAATGTCAAGAAAAACTACGCGAAATGCGATAAATTCCTAAAAATCGCATTAAAAAGATTCCTAATTTTTTTTTTTAAATGCTGTACGAATTCTTAATTAATTTTATTGAAAGGAGGACAATATCTACTATATCGAGAAAATATTGAAAACAGATTCATTTTAATAATCTAAAAAAATCGCCGCGAAACGTAAAAAAATGCTGAAAATCGCATGAAAAGTTAAAGAAATCAAATAAAAAATCCGACATCGGACTTCAGGATGAATACTCATGTCAAATTTTGTAGCTGTACGTACAGTGGTCTCTTCAGAACACAACTGATAGACTTCTTCTCTTATTGTTATATACAGTAGCGCTCAAAAGTATTTTGACAACCTTATATTCTCTCTTATTTTATTTAACATAAAAATGTAAAAGAAAATATATTCCCTATAATTGAGAACACTATGACTGCACTTATTCAAATGTATAAAGTTTCAACTTGTTTGTTTACATTCGGCGCCACCGAAGAAATATGACTCCGCCTTAGCTCAAAAGTATTTTGACAATTAGTTTGCATTTAATTGTTGAAGGTGTCAGTGGCGCTATAGCTTCGATTAGTGTTTATATTGACTTATTGTGATTAATTTTAAGGATCAGGAATGCCGAAAAGTAAAAAATATTTAAGTGATTCTAGAAAAGCCGCTGTAACTGCACTTAAGAAAGGTATACTGCAAGCAGAATTAGTTCGTTCTTTTAACGTGTCTCGGCAACTTGTTATTACATGGAATAAAGTTTTTAATAAACAGAAATACATCGAAAATAAGCCTCAAAGTGGCCATCCGAAAAAAAAACAACTTGCAATGTTGACTGTATTATAAAAATGATATCTACAAGTGATTGTCGTAAGTCCGCTATAATAATAAAAAATGAATTGAAACAAAATTACCGCATAGACATACACGTTTCATCAGTCAAACGACGCCTAAACCTCTATGGTTTACATGGCAGAAGACCAGCAAAAACACGTTTCTAATCTACTAAGAATAGGAAGGCTAGAGTTGTATTTGTAAAACGACATAACCCTTTCAGGGGCAAAGCAATGCTATTGCTGAAGTGTTGAAATTAATGACTGACACCAGAATTTTGGTTAAAAAAAATTCGGTTTATTATGTGTGTGAAATGTAGCTTTTTCTTATTTAAAAATAAATTTGTATTCAAATTCCGGTGTCAATCATTAATTTCAACACTTTTGCAATGGAATTGCTTTGCTCCTGAAAGGGTTATGCCGTTTTACAAATGCAACTCTAGCCTTCCTATTCTTAGTAGATAACAAACGTGTTTTTGCTGGTCTTCTACCATGTAAACCATAGAGGTTTAGGCGTCGTTTGACTGATGAAACGTGTATGTCTATGCGGTAATTTTCTTTCAATTCATTTTTTATTATTACAGCGGACTTACGACAATCACTTGTAGATATCATTTTTATAATATAGTCAATATTTCAAGTTGTTTTTTTCGGATGGCCACTTTGAGGCTTATTTTCGGTGTATTTCTGTTTATTAAAAACTTTATTCCATGTAATAACAAGTTGCCGAGTCACGTTAAAAGAACGAGCTAGTTCTGCTTGCAGTCGACCTTTCTTAAAGGCATTTACAGCGGCTTTTCTAGAAACACTTCAATATTTTGCTACTTTTCGGCATTCCTGATCCTTAAAAATAATCACAATAAGACTATAAAAACACAAATCGAAGCTATAGCGCCACTGACACCTTCAACAATTAAATGCAAACTAATTGTCAAAATACTTTTGAGCTAAGGCGGAGTCATATTTCTTCGGTGGCGCCGAATGTAAACAAACAAGTTGAAACTTGATACATTTAAATAACTGCAGTCACAGTGTTCTTAATTATAGGGCGTATATTTTGTTGTCAAAATACTTTTGAGCGCTACTGTATTATAGAAGATTTATTTTTCTGCATCATAAAAATTGCTGCAAATTTGTCATAAAAAATAGAATCAATTTAAGACTTGTATTAAGAGCTGCCAATCCATTTTTTAACACAAGTTGAAAAGTATTTATATGAATTCGGTTTGTCTGTCTGTGCTCTGACCTGTGACTGGCGTAAATATATTTGGATTGCCGTGCAACTGATATATACTAATAAGGCTTACTATGGCATGTTCGGTATTGAAAATGAAGCATTTAGCAGTCATAGTTTATTTACACAGGAGCATTCAAAAGAATTCTATTACACTATGATCTATGGGGAAAAGCGTTTACAATGTATTTTAATTATGTTGCACTGCTTCAAAGATTACTGAAGTGCACTATGACAGACTTACAATAGAATATACTCTGCATAGAATTTATCCTTCATTTACCGGGACACACAAAAGAATTTGGCTGCAGTACTGCCTAATGCACAAGAATTGCTTGCAGTGTGTTTTTGTACGAGTTTTTAAATTTAATTAATTTCTCTGCATATTACTTGGTGTATTACAGGGTTGCGAAAACGTTCTCAGGTAGGTAAGACCAGCGCTTTTTGGCCATAGGGGCATGTTGGCCCAGTCGCGATATTTTTAAAACTTTGCGTTAGATGACATTGTCAGTCCAGCCAAGTATGCGTTGCTTCGCTTTCCTTCTCCAACATCACCACCATTGAAGTCGGAGCGTTTGTTAAGGCTGTTGTTAACTGCTCTGCTCAACAAGCGCAAAACGTTTTGACATATTTACAAATTCCTTTTTTAACGGAAAGGTATAAAATTGGAAGGCCTGGCCGTGGAAGCAATTTGGAATTGAACTGTTTTTTTTTCATATTTTGATCAATCAATTACCTATTGAGTTATAAGGAATTTTGATCACGTGATAAACACGTTTTTCGCCCGTTCTTGAGTCTCTTTCTTCCTTCGGGCGTAAATTCGGTTCAAAACGCCCACTTTGACATTATTTTGTGAAAGATCTATTGCGTTTGCAAAAAACGGAAAAAACAGTTCAATTACATAAGTTTCTGAACAACAACACCAGCTAGTTTCATGCATTTTCGAATAAAAATGAATTAAAACATATGTCAGAAAGCTGATGTTTTGGATTTAAGGGTGTATTCCGATCCAAACTGCTTATTTTCTGATTCATTTTAAAATACATTTTTGCTCTCAAACGCATCAAACTTGGAAATTCTCTTATTTAGAAACTATATAAAATTGGGGTGCTCCTTAATTTTTTGATAAATGCAGAAAATACTGTAAAAAACGCTGTCGAAGTTGGCGTTTTGAACCGAATTTTCCGAAGCGGGTGATCTGGGAAGGAAAAAAATGGTCATACTGAGAAAATAATTGTTTAAAAATCAAATTCTAATTAACTGCGCTGAAAATGAAATCACACGGCATTTTAAACATGTCTTCAGAAATCACCCCAGCAAGTTTCATGTTTTTACTTTTAAAAATGAGTCTGAAAATGTCTCAGAAAATTTCGAGCTGTTGAGGGTGGAAAAATATTTTTTCGAATACACCCTTAAGAACAAACACCCTTAAAGAATTATTGAGAATTTTCAAATTTTTGCAAAGGTGAGTAAATTTCCTCTCTTATAAATAATCGTTTTTCATTTGTTTGCAGATTACATTTTAGATTTTGATATATAATAATTCAGAAAAATAATTGTTCGTAGTTATTGTAGGGCATGTTTTTTTTTTATTGAAATACTTTCAGAATAATTCCTTACAGTCATGAAAAACAAAAATGGCGATACGGGGTTAGTTGGCCCATTTAGCACGGGCATGTTAGCCCGGTGGGCCAACATGCCCCGTAGGAATTTGACTCTGGAGTATTGGAATTTTGATAATTGTAATGAATTATTTTAATAAACATTTATTATTATTTTAATCAATTTATTATTAATTAGTAGTAAGGAATTATTTTATTAATTGAATTCCTGGTTATTCCAGTCAATCTTTTTAAAAAATGAACTTATAATGTTGTTTATCTCCTCCCTAAATTAAATCAGCTGCTCCTGTTGTACAAAAACTTTCATAATTATAGAAAAATCCCTGGTGGCTTGGCCTACAGGCGCAGGTAGATTTCGAAGTTAAGTACTAATTTCACGAAAAATTTAACGGATTAAGAGATATGTGATTTTTATTCTTATACAATCTCCCCCCCCCCCCTACCACACACACACTTTCTTTGTTTTTAATTTATTTTTGCTGTAAGAGTTGCTCCTATCAAAAGCTTGTCAGTACAAAAGTTGTAGGTAATATTAAGAGGATTTATGATAAATTTAAGTGAATTTGATATCTTGTGAATTGACGAAGTTATGATTTTTTGTCCTGTGAAAACACTTTTTTTGAACCCCTTGAAGCTATGTTTAATTATATCAAAAATCTGTCATGCATCATTTTTTTACCCTTTTCCTAGAAGTTTTGAAAACTTTAAACTGATTGGATATGTTATCGTGTCCATAGAAAAGTAATATATATATATATATATATATATGTATATATAGATAAATAGATAGATAAAGTTTTAAATTGGGGGTGGTTTTTGGGCTCTAGGTGTCATAATCGGTGTAAATCTGCAAAAATTTTTCAAAAATTCCAACATATGGGAAATTGCAAAAGGTAGTATTTCTTACGAAATCTATCTAAAAGTTCGGCCTACTAGTGTTACATACTACCGCTAAAACTAACAAATCTAACAATCAAAATCTACCCGACTCTCATATTTCTCAATTATTAATAAAATCCCCTTGTTCCTACGTCCAGAGAAGAGTTTGCCGCAAATAATGCTTTAACAACATCACATTTTATGAAGTGAAAACCTATTACCTGGGTAGTTATTCGTTGAAACTAAATAATTCTTTCTGTCTTCATAAAAAGGGCAGTTTCAGGAAACAGTGTTTTAATTGTCAAAACATTAAGAGATATGTTGTCTCTTCCACAGACAGAATAGAACTACACTTCCTGAACCGTTAATAAAGATCAGCAGTTCACAGAAACATATAAAAAAATGAAATCATCCAACATAATTATATCAAGCAAATTGCTATATTCTAACTTATGAGATTATCTACATCTCATTATACCATTAAAAAATCTTGAATGAAATCAATAATAGTAGTGGGAAAAAGGGTGTTCGATTGGGGCGGTGGCGGAGGAGTGAGGAGTGAGGAGGAGGGAGAACCATACTATAGTAGGACGAGGTTTAAGAGAAATTTTTTTGATTGGAGAGGATATTTTTTATTTAATCGTCTTACAGTAGGAGGGGGTAGGAGGGGTTAAATTTTTTGAGGGGGCTAAATTTTTTGAGGGGGCTAAATTTTTTTAGGGGGCTTATTTTTTTCGAGTCGACTTCGAGTAGGATTGGAAATATCATACTATAACACGAGGGGTTAGCTATTTTTGAGAGAAAGTATGAAGGGCTAAACTTTTAGTGAGGCTAAATATTTGAGGGGGGCTTATTTTTAGGGGGGGGGGCTTATTATTTTTTTCTTGAAGTAGAGAATCGGTTTTGGAAGCACTTTAAATTGTGGAAACGGTTAGTGGTTCGGCTACTGCTCCCTCTCCTCCCTGCTCACCCCCTTGCCCCCCCTACCCCCCCTGAAAAATAAGGATTTTTTTAATAGTGTCGGCCTCTCTCGATGAGAAAGTTTTCATGTGTTGTAACATATTTAATTTTTCGTTTGTTTTGAACTTTGTCAAAAATAGTAGGTAAATTTTGATGAGATTAAACTGGAATTGTATTATTAGATGAAGGTTCTTTTATAAATTTAACTTGTATTATTATTGAAAGGTTTTTATGAACAACTCTGTTTTTGGAAAAACTTTAGTGAATCTTTGAAAAAAGGAGAAATGTTATGCTTTGCATTATTGAAAAAACAGTAAAAAAATTAGTAGTCTTATCTAGTTTTAAGTCATTTGATGAAGATCTGATTGCAGTGGAAAGGATTAAACACAGTTTAATTTTGCATCGTCCTGTATACGTTGGGTTTGTTATATTAGTAATGTTTTCCTTACGGGTTTCGAACCCTGAAACTCCCCATTATTCGAATTTCTGTCATGAGAATCTAGATGGAAACTTCAAAAATTTCATTTAGAACTGAAAATTGTTAATTATTATTATCCTCTTGTTGCAAGTTCATACATTTCTTTACTTATTCGCCTGGTTTCGAACCTACAATCTTCCCATTATTAGGTTATTTCTATAACCATTGGGCTGGGTGGGCCCCATTGTTTTTTCACTTGAATTTGCTTTCTTTCAGTTTTGTATAGACTTCTTTTTAAAAATCAGTGGGTTAATGATTTTACGTTTAGTAGAAATTTTAACAAAGTGTTGCCATTGAATTTAGAAAAAATGAGAAATAAACATTATATATTTTTATTATCGTGCACTTCGAGAAATTATTTAATTTTCAGATGAATAGGTTTTGCTAACATTTATTCATTTTAGTATTTATTTCAACATTGGGGAAACTATTAACAGTGTGTTGCCCCTGTATTACGTACTAAACGAAATTAAAGACTGTTGCCATTGAATTTAGAGAAATAAACATTCAATTTTTATATATTATATACTTCGAGAAATTAATTCATTTTCTTACATTTAATAATGCCTTCTTCAGCTTCGGGAAAGTATAGTAATTTGAACGAAAAGATAATTTATAAACAGGATTTTAGGAAAGTAATGAAATTTTAAGGTAATGATATTTTTTTTCAATCTGGATTTTCTCGTGCAATTAATGAACTCTTTCATTATCATTCACCCAGAATGTTTCTTTTTTACTTATACTGTAACAAAATTTATGGATTTTTGTTTAAAAATATTCGCCTTTGAATGGATTCGAACCATCATCTTTTGGTTAACAGACAAACGCGTTATCCAATTGCGCCACAAAGGCATTAAAATGATATACAATTAAACCAAAACAAGTTTATTCCTAAGCTTTTAAAAACTAACCAGTTCTTCAATTTTCAAAGATTTGTGGTCATATCTATCTGTGTGCTTGTTGTTTCGATCATACATAAACAGGATGTACTGTTTCTAATCTGGATATAATGATAAAGCGTATTTCCGTACTATGTGAAAAACAAGATAATAGTTCTTTTATTCCATTGTATTAGGAAAACAAATTTTCTTAATGGGTCACTATTTTAATTAACTAACAATAAAGAAATGAACCAGATTTTTTTTTTTTTTTTTAATAACACTCGCATTTCAGTAGGATTCACAAAAAAGTTAATCATTTAATGATAAAAACAGGTTAATTCAAAAAGAAATGAATTTATAAAATGATTCATTTTGTACACTTGCTTATTAAATGAACACAACAGTTTATGTATTAAATAGTTATCGCGTGATCTTCTTTTTTCTGATGCGCCACCTACATTGATTTAAGTGTAGTTGGTTTTCATTTCACGTCATTATTCTGTTTTCTACTGTTTTGAATACATGTGCTGTATTTTTCGTCCTCGCACAGTTAAAACAGTTTTTAAATGAATATGCATGTTATTAATGATACACAATCGCCTATTGTCTTCAATTCGGATAAGATGAGTGAACAGGAGATAAAAGATGTGCCCGTTTCGATTAGTAAAAGTATTCCTGCTTCATCATAAATGTTTAAATTGCCTTATATTTGTGGAAAATGTAAAGCAGAATTTTACGAGAAACATGAGTTTTTAAAACATATGAACATTCATTTAGAAAAAAAACTTTTTATGTGCGACATATGTGGAATGTTGCTTTTTCGAAAGAGTTCTTTAATGGAACATATGATAATTCATTGCATAACATCTACCATGTACCACTGTGAAACATGTGGTAAATCTTTTTCAAGAAAGAGTGTGTTAATCAGACACGCAAAGTTTCATTTAGAAAAAAAGCCTTTGAGTTGTGACAAGTGTAAGAAAACATTTCGTTCAACAATGTGATTTACGAAACCATTTAATTCACATTAAAGACGGAAAATTTCATAAATGTGAACAATGCGAAGAAACGTTTTCGAGAAAGATGGACTTAAGGAATCATCTTAAAATTCATATCATTCCGAAGAAAAGTGAGCTTTCCAAGCAATTCAAATGTAATGATTGTGCCCAAGTTCTTTCTGATAAATTCGACTTAGCTGAACACAAAAAAATTCATCTTTCACCCACCCAACTTAAATTAGAACAGCGTAATGGATTGATTAAGCAATTAGAAGAATTAACACTTCAATTAAGAACTTTGCAAAACGAAATATCTTCTTCAAATATCGAATTTTCAATGATTTGAAATAGACATATGTTTTCATTATACATATGTAATCATTTTTGTAACTAACGAAAAATAAAATTTTTCTGAATTGGAAAAAAAGTGTGTCTTTTCATTTTAACAAGATGTCTTAGTATTTTATTGCTCCCACTACAAATGATCTTGATTTTTTTTTTCTAAGTGAATGAAACTCTAATAATATTTTGGAAATACATTTTTTTTATTTTTAAGTTTTCTTCATTTAACTCACTCTATTAATTTGAAACCATTGCAAAATTAAAGTATATTTTAATAAAGTTAAAATAATAAAGTTTTAGTAATTATTAGTAATGTAGCATTACTAATAATTGTAAATGAATTTAATCATCTACTAATTAATTTAATCAACTATCAACATTTTTGAGGGGATATATTAAAGGAAGTATGTATCCACTCATTATTTTATTCAATTTCATATGAGTATGACTACATCGTAATAAAAACTATTTTAAACAATCAACTTCTATTACTTTTGTTTAGCGGGATTAGAAAATGAAGTTATTTAAATTATTGTTATCATTGTTATCTTTATTACATATTTTTTAAAGTTTAATTAACAAATAATTAATTTAATTAGTTTGAGTATAATTATAATTTTGGTATAATTATCATTTGATTATATTTATCCACTCATTATTTTAATCCATTTCATATAAGTTTAATTATGCACACACTATTTATTTTAATCAACTTCATGAGAAAAAATATAATGAACTTGCGTTTCATTTTCCATGTGTTGCCATTCACAAGTTTAAAAAATAACTATCATAATGAAATATCCATGCTAGCATTAATCATGCTTTTCGGTTTAATCATCAATTTGAAAAATTTACTTGATACCGATTTTTAACTGAAACCGTCACTGATTTGAATTCATATAAATATAATTATTCACAATTGTAATCAATTTCATTTGAGTCTAATTAATTTAATTTGAGTATAATTATCCACTCATTATTTTAATCCATTTCATATAAGTATAATTATAACTTCCACTATTCATTTTAATTAATTTCATATGAATAACATTATTATTTGTACTGAACTTGTGATTCACTCATCGTGTGTTGCCATTCTCAAATTTGAAAAATATCTTACATGATGAAATATTGATACTAGCAATAGTCATGCTTTTCGACTCAGTCGGCGATTTGAAAATTTAGTCGCTCACGGTTTTTTAATTAATACGATTGTTTCTAACTGAAACCGTCACTGATTTGAACTTATGTTAATAATCGTTTCGAAATCATCTCAATCAGTTTACTGTTGACTTTTGATCAGACTATACCACATACTGTTTGCTATTTAAAATGGCTTGTGAATTAAATATGCTGAAAAGATCTCCCCTAGAAATGAATTGCGCAGCAAAGTATCAACGTTTAGAATCATCTTCGGATACTGATATGAAGGAATTAAATCTCCAAGTTTAGAATTTTGTAATTCAAACGAGAACTGCTCAACATTACCCTCAAACAAGGATTTACATGCAGCAGAACCCAAGTTCGATATGGATTCGACGACCCCAATATTCACTCATAATGATGACGACGCAACTTCTACTATGAGTTTTTTGGACACTATTTTTAATGACGTAGATTTTAAAAACTTGGAATCCTTCATTTCCCCAAGTACCTCAATTTCATCATCACAAGAACCAACAAATGGTGTTTTGAATACAATACAAGATCCCCTTATGAAAGACATTCCCAAAAGCAAACCACGCAATTTTAGCGTGATTGAAATCAAGTTGAGTGATTGTGTTTATTTAATTTTAAAACATCGCATCAAACGATTTGATGTGTATATCGGGGAGTTTAAACGCAATGTGATTAGAAATGAAGAAATGATGACGAAAAATAGACTTTTGATGGACATTAATACGTGGTATGAATTTCAATCGAAACTTTTTGCTTTTAATTTGAAATATAAATCCTCATCATTTATTGCTAATAATACTCTGTTGGTAATGAATCACAATAATAGCACTATGCGAATTAAAAACTTGATGAATTTTTCACATTTTGACTTAAACGATTGCCAATTATTAAATTTGAAGGATAAAGTTCATCATTTTAACAAGAAGCTTTTGCAACACATGTATACAAATTATCTACCACGTTTAATTAAGCAAAAATGTACACTAGGTGACGTAACCATCGAAAATGAATCTGCTTTATTTTCAGAGCTCATCAAGTGTATTGAGAGTAATGTAGTGGCTATTTTAAGCCAAATTTATGAGTGCGTAGGATGTATTTTTGAACACGAAAGCATGGGTCTTCATACATGTTTCACATTTAATAATCGCGAAAAGTTTAATCAACTAGGGGACACGGTATTAATGTTAGTGAATTTCGATTATGTTGTTTCTATGTTTTTAAACGGAACTGGATGTGTTAGTAAAAACTTTTTATGTAACATAAATGTAGAAACTATACAATATGTATTGTTTAAATAATAAATTTTGTAGTTTTTGTTTGTTAAATGTATATGTTTATTCATTTAGTCTATCTTTTAATTATGACAAACTATATTGGAAAAAAAAAAGAAATTAACAATTACCTAATCAAAATGTACATATAAAAGTTTTTATTTTTTGAATTTAAAATGAATTCCAAGTTATTAATGAAAATAAAAGTTTTCTACTTTTGCAATTTAATAAAATTATAATTACAAGTTAAAAATAATATTTTTTTAAATAAATTTCCAATCTAGTGGAAATATATTTTTCAAGTTTTACAATTTTAGAATAAAGTTTTCACTTCAAGTTAAAAATATATTTTGAAATAAATTTTTTCAATTCAAGTTAAATTTTAAATTTTACAATTTCAGAAATAAAAAAGTTTTCAATTAATTAAATTTTTTTTAAATTAAACTATTCGTTGTAAAATTTTTTTTATCCATGCTTTTATGTTTGCATACTACATATAGATAAGAACAATTATTTAATAGTTCAAAATTATTTACAAGTTAGAAAAATATACTATGTAAGAACAAATATTTTATTAGTTCAATTATATATTTACAAGTTAGAAAAAAAAAAATGCTAGTTTTCAATTTAAAATAAGTTTTCTAAAAATTACAAAAATATTTTATCAGTTTTAAAAAATCATATAATTTTTTTTATTTTTTTTATTTTTTTACGTTTTACAATTTAAGAAAAATAGTTATAAAAGTTTTTAAAAATTTTCATTAGTTAAAATTTTTTGTTTTTTCAATTCATTGTATAAATTTTTTATGTTTTCTAAAAATTACAAAAAAATTTTATTAGTTTTAAAAAATTAAAAAAAAAAGTTTAAAGTTTTACAATTTAAGAAATAAAATTATAAAATTTTTTAAAAATTTTTATTAGTTAAAATTTTTCGTTCATTGTATAAATTTTTTAAACATGCTTACATACTACACATAAATATGTAGCATGTTCACAATGTAATATATTGTATACTATGTAACATAGTATATACTATATTTCATATAAGAACAAAGATTTTTCTAGCTCAAAATTATTTACAAGTGTAGAAAAATGTTTTATTAGTTTTTGAATTTAAAAAAAGTTTTCTAAAAAATATTTTATAAGTTTTACAAAAGAAAAAAAATTTCAATTAAGTTTTCTAAAAAAATATTTTATAAGTTTTACAAAAAAATAAATCAATTCAGTTTTCTAAAAAATAATTTAAAAGTTTTGCAAGAAAAAAAAAAATCAATTAAGTTTTCTAATATATATATATACATATATATATATATATATATATATATATATATATATATATATATATATATATATATATATATTAGTTTTACAATTCAAAAAAGAATATATATATATATATATATGCATATATATATATGTGTGTTATTAGTTTTCAGTTGTATACAAGTTGGAAAATATGAGTTATTGATGTTAACATATGTATTTATATATCTCATAATATAGATCACATAGTATATATCACATAATGTGTATATCATTTTAAGGTAAATATCATTACCTTAAAATTACAGGGGCAACACACTGTTAATAGTTTCCCCAATGTTGAAATAAATACTAAAATGAATAAATGTTAGCAAAACCTATTCATCTGAAAATTAAATAATTTCTCGAAGTGCACGATAATAAAAATATATAATGTTTATTTCTCATTTTTTCTAAATTCAATGGCAACACTTTGTTAAAATTTCTACTAAACGTAAAATCATTAACCCACTGATTTTTAAAAAGAAGTCGATACAAAACTGAAAGAAAGCAAATTCAAGTGAAAAAACAATGGGGCCCGCCCAGTCCAATGGTTATAGAAATAACCTAATAATGGGAAAATTGTAGGTTCGAAACCAGGCGAATAAGTAAAGAAATGTATGAACTTGCAACAAGAGGATAATAATAATTAACAATTTTCAGTTCTAAATGAAATTTTTGAAGTTTCCATCTAGATTCTCATTACAGAAATTCGAATAATGGGGAGTTTCAGGGTTCGAAACCCGTAAGGAAAACATTACTAATATAACAAACCCAACGTATATAGGACGATGCAAAATTAAACTGTGTTTAATCCTTTCCACTGCAATCAGATCTTCATCAAATGACTTAAAACTAGATAAGACTACTAATTTTTTTACTGTTTTTTTCAATAATGCAAAGCATAACATTTCTCCTTTTTTCAAAGATTCACTAAAGTTTTTCCAAAAACAGAGTTGTTCATAAAAACCTTTCAATAATAATACAAGTTAAATTTATAAAAGAACCTTCATCTAATAATACAATTCCAGTTTAATCTCATCAAAACGAACCTACTATTTTTGACAAAGTTCAAAACAAACGAAAAATTAAATATGTTACAACACATGAAAACTTTCTCATCGAGAGAGGCCGACACTATTAAAAAAAATCCTTATATTTCAGGGGGGGTAGGGGGGCAAGGGGGGGAGCAGGGAGGAGAGGGAGCAGTAGCCGAACCCCTAACCGTTTCCACAATTTAAAGTGCTTCCAAAACCGATTCTCTACTTCAAGAAAAAAATAATAAGCCCCCCCCCCTAAAAATAAGCCCCCCTCAAATATTTAGCCTCACTAAAAGTTTAGCCCTTCATACTTTCTCTCAAAAATAGCTAACCCCTCGTGTTATAGTATGATATTTCCAATCCTACTCTAAGTCGACTCGAAAAAAATAAGCTCCCTCAAAAAATTTAGCCCCCTCAAAAAAATTTAACCCCTCTTACCTCCTGCTACTGTAAGACGATTAAATAAAAAATATCCTTTCCAATCAAAAAAATTTCTCTTAAACCTCGTCCTACTATAGTATGATTCTCCCTCCTCCTCACTCCTCACTCCTCCGCCACCGCCCCAATCGAACACCCTTTTTCCCACTACTAATAATATATATATTTTATGATAAACAAACTGTTTTTTTTCTTCTTTTTTTTCCTTTTTTTTTTTATACTTGATTAAGAATTAAAGTTTTACATAAACGAAAATTATAATTATTTCAAAGAAGCTGCCATTTTCCAAAGCATCATGAAGCAATATTACATTTTACTGACAGAAATTTGAAGGGAATGATGCGTTAGAAAAACATAATAAGCGAAAGAAAAGAATTATTGCACTTAACAGATGTACAGAGGCCTTCATACAATTTATTTATCATCTGATGTTTATAATGACTCACCTAATTAAGGAGGAATAATTTTTTAAATTGCTGTTCTCTAAGATTTACGGTGTTTTAATACCTAGCATGCCTTTATTAAAATTTATTACTGTTCCGTAATGTATTAAAGACATTTTTTATGAGAAAATAAAAGCAATTTTTAAAGCAATTTTCGGTGGAAGTTTATAATTTGAATAACTCACAGTTTTAATATTTAAAATTTTTATTTCAATTTAGGAGGCTAATTGTGTTTTCGTTCGTAAGAAATAAAAATTAAGATTTTGTAAAAATTTTATAATTTCTTAAACTTCTACACTATCAGAACATCAAAAAGTGACGTGGGCCAACTTACCCCGCAATCGGGGCAGGTTGGCCCAAGCGTCTTGATGTCAATTTGAGCTTCTAAACTAATACTTATAGTTAATATTTTCAAGTTTTACTATTGTGACTTCTTCCTATAATAGTGCTAACATAAAAAGAAATTTAAAATGTTGAATTGTAATTTTTTTTTAAATAATTAGAAGAAAAAGCAGGCCAACTAGCCCTGGTCTACCCTACATTTCCGTTTACTGACGGAAATTGCTGAAGGGGAATTTTTAACTGAGCTATATCCATTTAACTAAACTAACTTTTAGAATACTATGTAGCGTACTTACATATCTATAGATCATGCAAAGGGCTTCACACACACACACAAAAAAAAATCTCGTGTTTTTCCGATTATTGATGGCAATTGCAGGAAATGGTATTTCAAATGGCTTGACCTTTTTCCAAAAGTTGATGTAGATATCAGCTTTTGGAAACTTATTAACCGGTAAATTTTTTTAGAGCATTCTGGAAGCGTTTAAAACTGTTTCCTAGTCTATGCTTGATGCTTGATTTTTGGTTCTTGTTATATTCCGTGATTAAATGAAGGCAAATTCATAAGTATTACGCATTACATCAATCTTTCGAAGTGTGTTTTTATTATACTAGTAAAAAACTGGCACTTGGAAACAATGAAGAATTTGACACATCATTCGCACTCAAGATCAAAGCGTAACTATCCATCATCCAATACTGAGACAGCATTGATTTATTTAACTATGAATCAAACTTCTTGGTGATTTTCCAAATTATGCGTTTGTATAGTGTGTTTTCCAAATCGTTGATTTGCATATCATCTTTCACCTTATTAAGTGTTTCATAATCTATGCTAGATGCATGAATTTTTGTTCTTGTTATATTCCGTAATTAAATAAATGCGAACTCATAAATATGCATTATATCAATCTTTCGAAGTGTGTTCTTATTGTACTAGTAAAAAACTGGCACTTGGAAACAATAAACGATTCGGCACATGATTCATACTCAAGATCCAAGCGAAACTATCCATCATCCAATACTGAGACTCTATTGATCTATGAATCAAACTTCTTGGTGATTTTCCAAACCTTTGATTTACATATAGACCGGGAGCAGGCAGCACAGACAATCAATCACCTCATCGAGTTCACGGATGAAATTCTAGGATTAGTTGAATCTTGATTCGCATATTATAACGCAATCGGTCTGCCAAGTCACATCTTGGTGGAAAACACCTGAAAACCCTATTTTAGCGGCTGACTCGTAGGTTTACCATTGTGTTTTCCTGCTCCCAGCCCTCCATGTTTTCACACCTTTTGGCGCAGGAATACACAATGGTAAACCTACGAGTCAGCCGCTATAATCGAGATTTCCACCAAGATATGATTTGGCAGACCGATTGCGTTTTAATATGGGAATCAAGATTGAACTAATCCTAGAATTTCATCCGTCAACTCGATGAGGTGATTGATTGTCTGTGCTGCCTGCTCCCGGTCTATATGTAAATCAAAGGTTTGGAAAATCACCAAGAAGTTTGATTCATAGATCAATAGAGTCTCAGTATTGGATGATGGATAGTTTCGCTTGGATCTTGAGTATGAATCATGTGCCGAATCGTTTATGCTGCGGCTTCAGGGTCTAATAATATCTTCCACCTTATTAACCGGTGAAGTTTTGATAAAGTATTCTGTAAGTGTAAAGTGGAAAGTGTTTCATAATCTACGCTTGATGCATGATTTTTGATTCTCTGTAATTAAATGAATGCGAATTAATAAATATTATGCATTACATCAATCTTTTAAAGTGTGTACTTATTATACCAGTGAAAAAATACTTTTTGGAAACAATGAAGAACTTGACGAATCATTTGCACTCAAGATCCAAGCGAAACTATCCATCATCCAATACTGAGACTGTATTGATTTATTTAACTATGAATCAAACTTCTTGATGAAAAACAGAAACTTAACTACCCTGTCGGCATCCTTTGAAGACTATCTAAAGTGTATGACGTAACGATGCATAAACAGTTTGTATTTCATATAAAAAACAAAACTGGAGAGTTTTCTTTGAAAGCAGTCTTCTCAGTCCTTGCCTGTCCTTGTTATTTTAAAGTGATTCAGCATTCTGCGCCGGCTTATTTAATCATTTCTTAGAAGGATTGGTATCTGACAATAGTAATCTGGTAAATTTTAAATGAAATAATTATGACACTTAATGATCAACGCCCTCGATGCAACATTGTATGAAGAATTTTCGAGGCACATTTATAGCGTCCTCTTTTTTGAATCTGATAATGAAATGACGCACTTGTGGATTGCAGCAAGTTTTAAGGATTAATTTTGATCTCAAATATAGTTATGAAGAGAAAGGGAAAAAAACCTATATTAAAATGACCATTTTTTTTAAAAAATTTCGTTTTTTTTAAAAATAATTAATTGATTAATTTTTATTTTATTGGAAAGAGCAATCGTTTACGATCCAAATCTGTTTTAATTTTATTTCTATGACTCTTAGAACATGATTTATGGCCCGTTTAATAAACCGGAAGTAATAAGTCAAAAACCGGAAGTGGGTGTAGGATGGCCAGGAGAAATGCAAATAGGCCATTCCATGTTACGTGCGGGACAGTTTTTCTACATATTACAGTTTTTTTAACAATGTCATTATATTCTAAAATTAAACCAACTATGCTAAAATAAAAATCTAGGGTTTTTTTGTTATTTTTAATGCATAGTTTGCATTTTAACAACTTATAAGTTTATTCATATACCACTGTTAAAAATCTGTTGCGTTTGCTGCATAGTCACTCCACCACTTTTATAGAAAACGAATACTTGACTATAATATGGAGGATTCTCATTGGTCAGAATGAAGATACAGTAAAGTCTGTCTAAGGCGGAATCGATCGGGACCGAGAAAATTTTCCGTGGTAGAAAATATTCCACCTTAGACAAATTTTACTCTATGTCTATGGATTGGCAGGGACTTGAAAATCTTTCCGAGTTAGACAGATTTCCGTCTTACGCAGAGTCCGCCCTACAGGGAGTTTACTGTATTCTATACAAGCGGTGGAGTGACTATGCAGCTAAAGCTGCAGATTTTTAACAATGTAGGTGTTTATGTAAGTGTCATGCGCAGGACATTTTTTTCGTTTTCCATAGAATGGCCCAAACAATGTTTCTATCCGTCCTTTTCTCACGCCTTTGTATATAAAAACACTAATAAACCTTAAGGCTGTTGTTAAATCCAAAAGGGCAACTTTATGACATAAGTTTTAATTTATTTTTGTTCGGAAATGCATGAAACTAGCAGTTGTTGTTGTTCAGAACTGATTTTTTTCGTTTATTTATTTTATTTATTTTTTTTTTTTTTCAAACACAATAGATCTTTCAGAAAATAGTGTCAAAGTGGGTGTTTTGAACCGAATTTCCGCGCGAAAGGAGAATAACCACTCAAGGAAGGATGAAAAACGTCTTTGTCACGTGATCAAAATCGCTTATAACTCAATAGGTAATTTATTTATCAAAAAATGGAAAAGACAGCTTGATTCCAAATCGCTTCCATAGTCAGGCCTTCCAATTTTATATCTTTCCGTTAAAAAATGAATTTGTAAATGCGTCAAAACGTTTTACGCGTGTTGAGCAAACAGTCATCGTTACTTTAGCGCAAAAGGAGGAGCGAAGGAGAGGTTTCTCTAGTTTACAATGAACGAAACGTCAATTTACAATGAACAAAACATTTCTCCTTCGGTTTCCTATCATAAGCTACAAACTTTGTTTCTGCATTTATTTATTTCATGATTCGATGCTAAACTGTATAAATATGAGCATTTTGTGTTAATTTAATCGATTGGCATAAATTTTATGTCATGGCTCTTCAAATATACCATTAATAATACCGTCACCCAAACGGAATTATAACTATCTACACTGCCATCACGTGATGTGGAAAATGAATTACTGTGACGTCACATGACGTTGATATGTCTCGATTTGTAAAGGGTTGCAAGCAGCTATATTTGTAGTCGCCGTGTGACGGGTGACTCAAAAATCATGCTGACTTCACATAGACCGGGAGCTTACAGCACAGACAACAACCTCATCGAATTCACGGATAAAATTCTAGGATTAGTTAAATCTTGATTCGCATATTAAAACGCAATCGTTCTGCCAAGTCATATCTTGGTGAAAAACACCGGAAAACCCGATTTTAGCGGCTGACTCGTAGGTTTACCATTGTGTTTTCCTGCACTAAAAGGTATGAAAACATGGAGAACTGGAAGCAGGAAAACACAATGTAAACCTACGAGTCAGCGGTTAAAATCGGGTTTTCAGGTGTTTTCCACCAAGATATGACTTGGCAGACCGATTGTGTTTTAATATGCAAATCAAGATTTAACTAATCCTAGAATTTCATCCGTGAACTCGATGAGGTGATTGTATGTTCTGCCGGCTCCTGGTCTAGCAGTGAACACAGCTTTCAAGTCATGAACTGACGGTCACATGAGAGCCATAATGTTAGGAATTAACTATCACATTTTGGTCACCCATGTGACTGTGACTCTGTCCATGTGTGACGTCACAGTGATGTCACATCAAGTGACTGCGCGATTTGGGCAGAGAAGAAAACATACGCCCCATGTTATTGTCAAAAATAGCTCGACGATATAAAGAGTCATTTTTAATCGCCGATAATCATCGTACATTTCAAAAGCTAAATAAACCTCTACACAGTAACACCAGAGAAGCGATAAAAGAGAGAACTCTTTCATCGGAGCTTTCAGTTCTGTCAATCAGATCACAGAGTAAATTAGGGTGAAGTTCGGAAGAAATTCGATAGACTTCAAAGAAACACGCCGCTGAAACAGAAGAGCAGTCTGTTATCTTTCAACATTGACAACGTTTCAATCAGCTTTCCGCGGTATTTGTTAATTGACAGAGAGCTGGCACACTGACATAGCTGAAAAACTGTTACGAGAAGGATGTTTATTGACTTTTAACCTTGCCCGAGTGGGGCGATGAAAGAAGATTGAATTTCGCGTAAGGAGTGTTGATATATCCATAAGGTTGAGCGCGTGAACGAAAAAAAAATAACACTGATCAAAGACTGTTACATTTGCCAGCGGAATGCACCGTTTACATCCGGAATAAAAAAACATGCAAAGAAATTAGAATGAAAGAAATTTGTAAATAGAATTTCAATTTTCTGCAAAACATTAGTCGTGCGGACTCTCGGGTTACAAGTCCTGAAAGTCTGTACTGGCCGTGCCGGGCCGATTGAAAAAAAAATCGGGTCGGGACGGTCCAGTAAATAAATTAAGCAAACCGACTGATCTTATATAACAAATTTAAAAACATTACAAATCCGACAAAATATGAACACTTTTCAACGGACCTTACTGCAATGAGGTTCTGCACGGCCCGATACTAATTTGATAACATCAATACAGAAATTTAACATGTCCAACGTACACATCTGCATCGAACAGTTACATCGTGTCTGAGCCCGGACTTAATTTTTTCAGCAGACTCGGGCCGGTCTCAGGCTTTCATTTTTCGTACATACGAGCTGGAACTTAATTTTTTTTCTATAAAAATAATAGTGATATTGAACTTTTGTTAACGAAATCTTCCGAAATATTCTTTAATAATTTACAGACAAATATTTTTTAAAATCTACATTTTTTAATGTACGGATTCAAAAGTTATATTGTTTTAGCTATATTTTTTCTTTTATTGTGAACTACAGTAATTATTTTAACGAGTCTACATTTAAATGTAATAGAATAAGAATTTAAGTAATCATAAATGTTGCTATTCTGCATTCTTTATGGCTTGCAGAGATACTTTGAAATATGCGGTAAAATGTTCGCACAATTATGTATGTAGTATTTTTTGAAAGAAAATTGTATGTTAAGGCTGTTCTCAAATCCAAAGGCTCAACTTTCTGACATAAGTTTTAATTCATTTTTGTTCGGAAACGCATGAAACTAGAAGGTGTTGTTATTCAGAAACTATGTCATCGAACTGTTTTTTCCGTTTTCTTGTAAACGCAATAGATTTTTCAGAAATACTGTCAAAGATGGCATTTTGAACCGAACTTCCGAACGAAAGAAGAAAATCCAGTCAGTAAGAGGAGAAAAATGCCGTGTCACGTGATCAAAATCGCTTATAACTCGATAGGTAACTTATTGATTGAAAATTGGAAAAGACAGTTCAATTCCAAATCGCTTCCCTGGTCAGGTTTTCCAATTTTATATCTTTCCGTTAAAAAACGAATTCATAAATGTGTCAGAACTTTTTGCGCTTGTTGAGCAGAGCAGTTGAGAACAAACAGCCTAAAATCAGAATTCTTTGTAGAAATTGACTCGAGCACTGTAGGGACAGAATTAATTTTATTTGTACGGGCCAGGCCATGAACTGCAAAATTATAAACGGGACAGGCGCGGACTGACCTTTTAATTTTTCACACCGGGCCCGGCCAAGACAGCTTTCGTTTGGGGTCGTGTCTGGCCTAGAACTTGAGATTTCGAGTCGTGCACGTCTCTAAGCCTTGTAATAATTTCTATATTTTTTACATTCTAATTAATTTTTAAAATGGGTGGCTGTCAAACTTTGTTCGCAAATCCAAACTGACTGTTTTCTGACGTATTCTTGAAATCCTTCTTTGTTCGCAAACACAAGAAATTGTCAAGTGTTCTTATTCATAAACTTTGGAATCGAACAAGTTTTTTTTCCGGTAATGGCAGAATATATCTTACAGAAAAGGGTGTCAAAATTAACGTTTTCAATTGAATTTCTGCACGCAACAGGGCGAGAAAAGAAAGAAAACTGTCATCGTGTTACAACAATCGCTTATAACTGAAGAAGTTGTTTGATTTTTTGTTTGATTTTACTGTTCGATTACAAGTCACTTTAATAGTCATACCTGCAAGTATCGTGCTTTTACGTTGAGAAACAAGTTCGTAAATATGTCAAAAAGTTTCGCGTTTACTAGTGGAAAAAAATTTATATTTTGAGAATCGCCTTAATATATCAGTTTTCAGCAAAAACAGTCTGATTTTGTTTTGTTTATAAACAATGAACGAATTAAAAATTTTCGAAAAGCACCAATCAAGGACTAGGGAAATATATAAATTTAAAAAAAAAAAAAAAAAAAAAAAAAAAAAATGGCTTATTGAGTTGTCAAAATATTTTGAGTACCGTCTTAGAAACATTGATTTAAAAAATCTTTTTTAAACTTTGCAGCAATTACAATTCGTATACTTCCTTTGCGACAATACTCACTAGAATCTCTATCTGTGTTTACATTTTTAAAAGCGGTTTCGAGAGAACTTTTATAAAATGTCAAACATTCAGAAAATGCAAAGAGAGAGAGAGAAATGAAAAAATAAAAATGCATTTTATGATGCCGAAAATCTCCCATAACGCCTTAAGTAATAGCGAACATTTAAAGAATATTTGACGAACTCTATTCAACTCCATTTGCAACATATGAAGAAGAGAAATATAATTCCTTTCATAAACTTTCATTCCTTTCACAAAAAATCTAAACTATTTACGGGTAAAATGAAATTATGTATTTTATTCTCTCATTTGCCATTTGTCATAAGGGAATTGAACAGAAGAGTAATTTTAAACTAGGTGTATGGTTTTACGGTGAGGGGCGACGATAAAAGCAGGAAGGAAGCGCGGGAGGGGAAACAAGATCAATTTCGCATCTTTCTCTTAGCACAAATGGTGCACCCCCCACATGGTTGGTAGTTCAACAGACGGTTTCACCATCAGCTTCAAAAAAGATCTTTTTTTCAACAAGGGTTACAGAGTTTTGCTTCAGCTAACGACTATATCATTTACAGTGGTTTTGACAGTGGCGGGGGATGGCAGAAATTATAACTTCAGTAACTGTTTCGGTGGAGAAAAGTTTCCCTGCTACTGTTGTTATAAGTGATATAAAAATATATGATATATTGTAATTATTTGCCTAATTTAAATAACTGGCTATTAACAATGATACGGCTAAATCTGATAATAATAATTAACTTTAATGATTAAACCATGTACCAAATATGATGTACACTCCACGCGGTAGCTCAACAGACGGCTCCGTCATCAGTTTAAAAAATATTTTTCTTTTCTTTTCGATAAGTGTTTGCGTCATGTATTGTTAATGCATGATCATACTGTATCTTTTAGAGCGGTTTTGACAGTGGCTGGCGAGGGAGAAGTATCACTGTTTACTGTTGTTATAAGTGATATAAAAGCATATGATATATTGTAACTATTTGCCTAATTTAAATAACTGGTTATTAACAATGGTACGGATTAATTTGATTATAATAATTAACTTTAATGATTAAACCATGTACAAAATATCACGTACACTCCACATGGTAGTTCAACAGACGGCTTCATCATCAGCTTTAAAAAAATATTTTTCTTCTCAATAAGTATTTGCTTCATGTAACGACTGTATGTATCATTTAAATTGGTTTTGACAATGGCTGGCGAGGGAGAAGTTTCACTGCTGCTGTCGTTATGAGTGATATAAAAATATATGATATGTTGTGATTGTTTTACTTAATTTAAGTAACTAATAATCAGCAATGCTGTGGTGTAACTGGTTTGGAATAATTGACTATAATAATTAAAATAAGTATATTTCTCTTAGCACAAATGGTGTCCCTCTTCATTCTACAACCGTTCATATCGCCTGTGTTTTGCAATAAGGGCGCCAGGCACAAATTATTAATTGTTCAGGAGAGCCAAAACAAAGAATTCGCCACTCTGTAATTGCTTACTGTGTAAGGACCCTTGGAAGTAAAGTTTTAATTTTTAGGTATATTTCACATCCAGTCTTTTTCCTGCAAAAATTTGTGATTGGTAATAAGGGCACAAGTCGCTCCTAAGCCATGCACAACGCCTGTGGATAGTAACTGTGCCTTAAGGCTGTTCTCGAATCCAAAGGGGCAACTTTTTGACATAAGTTTAAATGGATTTTCGTTCGGAAACGCATAAAACTAGCAGGTGTTGCTATTCAGTAATCGAGCTGTTCTTTCCGTTTTATTGTAAATGCAATAGATCTTTTAGAAAATGCTGCCAAACTTGTCGTCTTGAACAGAATTTCTAGGCGAGAGAAGGAAAAGAGTCAGGAAGGGAGAAAAAACGCCTTGGTCACGTGACCCATTTCGCTTATAACTCGATAGGTAATCTATTGATCAAAAAAGGGAAAAAACAGTTCGATTCCTAATCGCTTTCCTAATCAGCTTTGCCAATTTTGTGCCTTTACATTTATAAATGAGTTAGTGAATGTGTAAAAACGTTTTGCGCTAGTTCACGAAAGCAGTTGAGAACAACCTTAACCCCTTGGGGACGAGCGACACGTAAACGTGCCGGAAGTAGGCCTAAGGATCCTCGTTTATCCTCACCAGTAAAATTTTACTGTAAAATTTGCCTTATTTAATCCGAGGATTTTCCCGATTTGAATACGCACAAACTTCTGTTTTTTAAAACCGGTAGCAAAGTAATAAACATTTCGTAAAAGGCTCCCGTCGCGAAGGGGTTAAGCCCTACTACTCAACGTTCTCAGTAAGGGTGTTCTCAAATCCAAAAGGGCAACTTTCTGACATAGGTTTTAATTTATTTTTGTTCAAAAATGCATGAAACTAGCTCGAGTTGTTGTTCAGAAACTATGTAATTGAGCTGTTTTTTCTATTTTTTTGCAAACGCAATAGATCTTTCAGAAAATAGCGTCAAAATGGGCGTTTTGAACCGAATTTCCGCGCGAAGGAAGAGACTCAAGAGCGGGCGAAAAACGTGTTTGTCACGTGATCCAAATTCCTTATAACTCAATAGGTAATTCATTGATCAAAAAATGGAAAAAAACAGTTCAATTCCAAATCGCTTCCATGGCCAGGCTTTCCAATTTTATACCTTTCCGTTAAAAAATGAATTTGTAAATGTGTCAAAACGTTTTGCGCTTGTTGAGCAGAGCAGTTAAGAACAGCCTTAAGGGTGTATTCCGATCCAAACTGCTTATTTTCTGATTCATTTTAAAATTCATTTTTGCTCTCAAACGCATCAAACTTGGAAATTCTCTTATTTAGAAACTATATAATGTGCGGTGCTCCTTAATTTTTTGATAAATGCAGAAAATACTGTGAAAAACGCTGTCAAAGTTGGCGTTTTGAACCGAATTTTCCGAAGCGGGCGATCTGGGAATGAAAAAAAGGGTCATACTGAGAAAATGATTATTTAAAAATCAAATTCTAATTAATTGAGCTGAAAATGAAATCACACGGCATGTTAAACATGTCTTCAGAAATCACCCCAGCAAGTTTCATGTTTTTACTTTTAAAAATGAGTCTGAAAATGTCTCAGAAAATTTCGAGCTGTTGAGGGTGGAAAAATATTTTTTCGAATACACCCTTAAGACCTTATTGCAAAACAGAGGCGACATGGTAGATCAACAGATTTCCCCATTTAGGAAAATTTTCAACAGAATAATTTAGCTTTATATGAAACAGGATAACGTCAGATGAAGGGCTTGAAATGCACTGTAATTCGTATCTAGTATGCATCTTGTGATGAAATCACATTTCAAAAAAGCAAAGAAAGTCCGTAAAAGACCTCGCTAAATTATTTTCATTATCGTTAAAGTTATGAACGAAAATACAGGTTTTGTCTTTGAAAGAGACGCTCTTGTATAATTGACTGAATATGTGGATTACAACTGTTATTTACTATACAAAAGTAGCTCGTCTTGATGGGTAGGTACTATTACATCTCTTATTTTGTAAAAACGCAGTTTACGAACAGTCTGCCTTTATCATAAAGTCCAGACAATGACGTAGGAGATTTTATTCCTAGGAAGGCTGAGTGGGAATGATCAACGCTCATTTATTTGCTTTACCTGAGATAAATGTTTCATCTGACCTTTCTTTTCCAGGCGTTCGGCGGTCATCAAGAAAAGAAAGGGGAGTGTCAACAAAAGAAAGAGGAGGAGATGAACTTGTGAACGACGTCCACTGGTAATCTCTGACCTCTAGACTTCTACGGAAGTCATAAAACATAAAAAAAAAAGGCTTACCACATCAAACGTTCCGACAAAAAGAAAAGTAGTCTGTTTGGACCCCTATAATACAGTCCAAATAGACGTATCACATTCAACTGTTTTCAATTGTAGCTCTTTTTTTTTCCTTGTGGTTACGCGGTGCTTTTCATTTTTTACTGCTTTTGTAGGATTTGAAGGATCATTCTGTGGGACAAAAATCGTTCCTTCAAATCCATCTCCGCCTCTTTCCATTCTTGAATCTCCCCGTGCTTTTGTCAATAACCACAAACGGTTGCAGAAGAAAGGGAGATGATTGCTCTTGAAGAGAATAACTGAAGTTAGGAGTAAACTCATCCTTATATTCATCCGCCATTTAATAGCCCCTTATAGGAGCTTTAGATGACCTTATTCAGGGCTATGGAAATGGACTGTTAAATTTAATTCCCCAGATGTTCTTCGGCAACTCCTAAAAGTGATTAAAAAAAAAAGAAAAGAAAGAACTTGTTACCATACACAGATCATTTTAACAAGCCAATTTACGAACTGTTTCTTTACTTCCGCATTTGATAATGAGTGCTATTACAGCCCACTTGAGTAACTCTCTAAAGCATATGTTCTAATAACTAAGATTTCATCACTGATATGTAACTAAAAGGAACATCTGAACATTTTGACTGTTGCCAGACACCTTTAATTATTATATATTTTTTCTACGCTGCGAATATGTGTTTTAGCAGCTTTATGTATTATCACTCTTAATCATGTAGCTTCTCTGTTAACACGGAGTTTCTTATACTCCAGTAATATGTTTAATTATAAGTATTTAAAGCTAAAAGTTGAATCTTTCTTTATCGTAAAAACACACAATACTAATTCATATTACATTATATCTTCCCATGGATTTAGCGATTCATATTAAGCTCTCAAAGGATACTTCAAAGGATAAATAATGCTTCACAAAATAAAATAAAATAATTTCTTCAAGAAGCTTTTGGATAATCCCTGGCCACGCCACACCGATGAAGTTATACGTCATCACGATATTGATGAATCCCAGGTAAGAGCATTTTACCTATTTCCATTTCAAAAGTAGCATAGCCACAAGAGATTTTTTCTAATTGTTTAAATATGAGACAGCGAATTCCTGCTATCGAGAATGGAGTGCTTTTGGCTTGATAGGCCACTTAAACTCCAACAAAAAGATTAATGAGACAGATAAAGTGCTCATGTTTAGCGAAAAAGAAGAAAAATTTTATATAGTGGCTTAGATTATAAATATTAAAAATATTCATGTTCTGAATAAAAAAATAAAAAGATGCTGCATTGAATAAAATTATGAATGTTATTGTACCAGAAATATAAAGGTGAATGAAAAAGAAACATTTATATATTTATGTTTTATGTAATGAACATTTAAATAATTAGTGAATGAACAATTTGTTGGTTGTGAGTAATAATAATAATAAAAAAAAGAAATCGTTCATTTTACATTTTACAGTAAATAAATAAATAAAAAGGAAATAGGTTGGTCGCATAAACAAATAAAAATAAACATGGCAGGGATAAAAGACATCCAAATTGTCGAAAAATTAAATTCGCATAATTACTCAAATTGGAAATTTCGCGCAGAAATGATTTTAATAAAAGAAGAATTGTTTGATGTAATAACAGAAAATCCCCCAGATCCAATTAACACGGACTGGACGAAGAGGGACCGTAAAGCACGTGCAATTATCAACTTGAGTATTGAAGACTCACAGATCGTGCATGTAAAGCACTTAAACACTGCCAGAGAAACCTGGCAAGCTTTAAAAACAATTCATGAAAGGGCTAATCTCTCAAGCAAGTTATATTTGCTGAGAAAATTATACGGAGCAAAACTCCCAGAAAACGGCAATCTAATAAAACACATTACACATATTTTAGAACTTGTTGATAAACTTTCAGCCATAGGCGAAACTATTAATGACTCGCACATTTCAGCTCTGTTACTTTGTTCATTACCACCTAGCTACAACACCTTAATTATAGCCCTCGAGGCCCGTCCAGAAAATGAACTTAATTCAGAGTTTATAAAAGGAAAACTCACTGATGAATATACAAGACGTTTAGAAAACACAGATCAGAGCGAGAATTCCTCAAAAGCGTTTAAAACGCAAAAAAAGTTTTCGGCTGAACACTATAATAAAAAGGACAAACAGTGTACATACTGTAAATTAAAAAACCATACATACAGAGAGTGCTGGCATCTTAAGAACAGAAACACTTACTCACCGTCACAAAAACAACAGCCGCACAAATCCAAGTATTACACATCATCGTTATGTTATGAAGACGCAAACTATTATAGAGAAAACAAAAACCGTGAAACAGAACCAATTCGGATTAACAAAACACAGGGCAATTCAGGAAAAGGCAGCGACGCAGCTTTTTTAGTCCAGAAACCAGGAAAACAAACCTGGATAATCGACTCAGGTTCATCGACACACATTCTAAACAGTAAAGATGCATTCACTAAGTTTAACGACACTGAAA
Source organism: Maratus speciosus (assembly GCA_963932465.1). Lineage (NCBI taxonomy): Eukaryota > Metazoa > Arthropoda > Arachnida > Araneae > Salticidae > Maratus > Maratus speciosus. The sequence goes on from OZ010788.1 coordinate 526,301,649, forward strand.
AGACGACAGTCACCATTGCCAATGGAAAAACGCTGAATTCACACGGTACAGGTGAAACGACATTTAAAACAAAAACATCCGATGGAGGGATAAACACAATCACATTAAAAGAAGTATTATACGTACCAGAATTAGAATCGAACCTCATATCGGTAAGCAAAGCAACACAGAATGGCTATAAATTAATTTTCGATAAAGAAAAATGCACGTTATCCCGAAACGGGAATATTTATCTTGAAGCAAGAATGAAAAATAATTTATATCAAGTCGAATTATTAGAAAGCGCTGAAACTAATAAAGTAAACATTGCACATGAATGTAAAAATAAAAATTGCATAGAAGTTTGGCACAAACGGCTTGGCCATCGTAACTATAATGCGATAAAAGAATTAATAAATAAAAACTTAGCAGACGGTATAAAAATAAATAACTGTAATCATAATGCATTATGTGAAATATGTATCCAAACAAAAATAAGTGATGCCCCATATCCGAAATCAACAAACTGTCCCAAAACAAGCAAAGTGCTCGATCTGATACACACGGACGTGTGCACATCTATCGGTACACCTACTATCGGGGGAAAAACAATGTTCGTCACTTTTATAGACGACTATTCAAGGTTCACAGTAATTTACTTACTTTCGCATAAAAATGAAGTTCACGAAAAGTTAAAAGATTATGTAGCCATGGTGAAAACCCAATTCGGCAGATTCCCTAAAGCTATTAGATCCGATAATGGAGGGGAATATTTAGGTAAACAAACGGAAGAATACCTAAGGGCAAGAGGTATCCAACACCAGTTTACGGTACCATTTTGTCCGAGCCAAAACGGCGTAGCGGAAAGAAAGAATAGGTCATTATTAGATATGACTAGGAGTCTACTCTCCGAAGCAGGCTTACCTCAAAAATTCTGGGGAGAAGCCATAAATACCGCCAATCACCTGCAGAATAGGCTACCAACCAAAATAACAAACAAAACACCGTTCGAAATTTGGTTCAACCGAAAACCCACCTTACACTACCTGCGTACATTCGGCTGTAAAGCTTATGCCTATATACAAAAACATCAGCGAAACAAATTAGATGATAGAGCGCAGGAAGGAATACTTGTGGGGTATGACAACAAATCAAAAGGTTACCGTATATTTACAAAAGAAAACAAAATAATAATAGCGAGAACAGTTAAATTTATAGAAAATAGTGAAAACAACTTAAAAGAAAGCGAAGAGGTAGAAAACTCAGACAATGACAACAACTACATTCAAACAGAGTTAAGTAATTCGGACGAAGAACCAACCGCGTCCAAACAACCCGACGTAGAACCGAGAAGGTCTCAGAGGTCAAATAGAGGAGTACCACCCGACAGATACGTATGTCACGTAAAAACAAATGATACATTCGAACCATCCGATTTTTATGACATAGCAAACATGAACAACCCAGTAGAAAAAGAAAATTGGCTCAAAGCCGCTCAGCAAGAAATCAACTCATTAAAGAAAAATAAAACTTGGGACTTAGTAGATCCACCACCAAATAAGAAAATTATTGGTTGTAAGTGGATTTTTAAGAGAAAGTTAGATAATTTAGGAAATGTACAGAAATACAAGGCCCGTTTAGTAGCGAAAGGATATAATCAGAAGTACGGCGAAGATTATGATGAAACCTTCGCACCCGTAGTTTCACACACAACAATCCGCACATTTTTAGCCTCAGCGGCATATAAAAATCTTTCTGTTCAACACATCGACATCGACACTGCATTTCTTCACGGCGAAATAGAAGAAGAAATTTTCATGAAACAACCAGAGGGTTTTATAGAAAAAAATTGTGAAAACAAAGTGTGTAAACTGAATAAAACAATCTACGGCTTAAAGCAGGCAGCTAGAGCCTGGCACAAAAAGATCGCAGAATCATTAAAAAACATGAATTTTGTGCAAAGCACTGCTGAATCATGTTTGTTTACTAGAAAAGAAAAGGAAAATTTCACTTATATCATCGTCTACGTTGACGATATTTTAATCGCGAGTAAAAGTGAAATAATTAAAGATGTAATAAAACAATTGCAAAATGAGTACGGAGTAAAAGACTTAGGCGAAATAAGTCAGTACCTAGGAACCAACATAATCAAAACGAATGATGGTTACAAATTAAACCAAAAGTCAAAAATAGAAGATTTGGTTAGAAAGTTAAATTTAACAGATGCAAGACCTATTGGTACACCGATGGAAGTAGGTTTCTATAAATTAGAAGATAGCGACAATTTACTTCCGAACAATACAAAGTTTAGGCAAGCGATCGGTTCGCTCTTGTATATTGCCACAGTCACTCGACCCGACATTATGGCACCAGTAAATATACTTAGTAGGAGAAGTGCAACGCCACGCGAGAAGGATTGGAAAGCGGCAAAAAGAATTATTATTTACCTCAATTGCACAAAAAACCTATGCCTAACAATAAGCAAAAATAAACCACCAATACTCATCGCGTATGCTGATGCTGATTGGGCTGGGGACACTAAAAATAGAAAATCAACCACCGGCAATATTTTTTTTCTGGGTGATAATCCCATTCAATGGACTACAAAATTACAGTCAAGCATTGCATATTCTTCCGCTGAAGCGGAATATGTTGCTGCAGCAACCGCAGGACAAGAAATTTTAAGGCTATTAAAACTGCTAGAAGATCTTAACTTGTATCAAGTAAAACCTATTTTACTTTACCATGACAACCAAAGCAGTATAAAGATGATAGAAAATGAAAAATTTTCGAAGCGGACAAAACACATTGATATCCGCTTTCACGCCATAAGACAATTAAAGGAGGATAAAATTATCGAATTAAAATATTGTCCCACGCAATACATGATTGCTGACTGCTTGACAAAGCCCACACCCAAACCTCAACTTTTGTGTGACATCAAGACTATGAACTTGTTACCTTATCCATCTGAGGAGATTAAGGAGGGGTGTTAAATTTAATTCCCCAGATGTTCTTCGGCAACTCCTAAAAGTGATTAAAAAAAAAAGAAAAGAAAGAACTTGTTACCATACACAGATCATTTTAACAAGCCAATTTACGAACTGTTTCTTTACTTCCGCATTTGATAATGAGTGCTATTACAGCCCACTTGAGTAACTCTCTAAAGCATATGTTCTAATAACTAAGATTTCATCACTGATATGTAACTAAAAGGAACATCTGAACATTTTGACTGTTGCCAGACACCTTTAATTATTATATATTTTTTCTACGCTGCGAATATGTGTTTTAGCAGCTTTATGTATTATCACTCTTAATCATGTAGCTTCTCTGTTAACACGGAGTTTCTTATACTCCAGTAATATGTTTAATTATAAGTATTTAAAGCTAAAAGTTGAATCTTTCTTTATCGTAAAAACACACAATACTAATTCATATTACATTATATCTTCCCATGGATTTAGCGATTCATATTAAGCTCTCAAAGGATACTTCAAAGGATAAATAATGCTTCACAAAATAAAATAAAATAATTTCTTCAAGAAGCTTTTGGATAATCCCTGGCCACGCCACACCGATGAAGTTATACGTCATCACGATATTGATGAATCCCAGGTAAGAGCATTTTACCTATTTCCATTTCAAAAGTAGCATAGCCACAAGAGATTTTTTCTAATTGTTTAAATATGAGACAGCGAATTCCTGCTATCGAGAATGGAGTGCTTTTGGCTTGATAGGCCACTTAAACTCCAACACTTAATTGCCCATAATTACAGTGAAATCTTTCTAAGGCGGAATCTCTTGGGACTGAAATAAATTTTCGCTTTAGACAGATTTCCGGCTTAGACGGAAAAACTTTATAGACATTTTGTTCACAAAATATTAAACATTTCTTTGGCTGAAAATTAAAACTAACGTATCTTTTAATTTTTTTTAAATTAAATAAACATGAGATCTTTGTACATATTTTTATATATTTATAGTAATATTAATTTACACTATAAATTGATAATACACAAGCACATTGGTATAATTCAAAATTACAGGTTTTAGTGATTTTTTTTTTTTTTTATATTTACTTTAATAAATGCCTTAAAATTCTATTATCTTAAACTTATTTCGAAAAAAAAAATCGAATATTGTTGTTTGTCACTGTCATCAATCAGCACCCTTCTGACCTCTGGGAGTGTGACTGTAGAATACATAATAAATATGAAAAGATAAGGTTTTTTTTCCCTTTATATTTCCCAGCGGAATTTTCTTCCGTCTTAAACAGTAACTTTGCTACATGGGACCCCAAAAGGAATTCCCGGTTCCATGTTACACATATTTTTTTCCGTTTTAGACATATTTCTCAAAAATTTCTATGTTAAAAAATGTGGGACTTTGAAATTTTGCCTCCTTAGACAGATTTCACTGTAGATGAAAACCTCCAAGTTTTTTTTTTTTTTTTGGGGGGGGGGGGGGGGAGGGGAGTTGATCCAGCTTTTTAAGCCCCCACCCTACTACCCGGTTATGTCCTTGAGTCTGAATATATTAAACTCGTGGTTAATACAATACTATTTTTGGAATGAAATAGAGATTTAAACTTTGGCTGGCAGTTTGTAATTCAAAACTTCTGGATTCGTTTTCCAATCCAAAAATTAAAGCGCTTTGGAATTTTAATGCCAAGAAACCTCTAGTTTAATCAACATTCATATGCAAAAAATGATATTAACTGTAAGTCAGTAAATACAAAAGACTTGCCAAAGGAGGAATTACAAAAGTTTTAATTTTTCTTTCCCTTACAAGTTAGCTATTGATTTATCATTGACAGTTATAATAAGGAGAAGATCTCTTGGGATAATATATACACTATATGGCCAAAGGTGACCAAACACTTGCAATTTTTGACGTTTTATTAAATATCTAGAAAAATACATGAGGAATCAACCTGAAACTGCAGGTGTGTAAACAGTATAGTATAGGTCATATATTTCCGCGAAGACCCTATAGGGGACCGTTAACAAATTGAAAAAGAACGAATATCTTTTGCATAACCCTGTAAAAACTAATATAGCAAAAGCGTTCAAACTCGAGATTATTAATAAGTGGCTTCCCCAGATTCCAAGTGGCCCCAGGTTCCAAGGAAAACGACTCTACGAAGTCCGTTTATAACGAATAAACTTTCACACTCCCTTCTGTTTCTCTATAAGCGATTTTCACCGTATTAAACTCAATGCTAATGTTTGGACAATACGATTTTTTGAATGAGATAGAGATTAAAATTTTTTTTGACAGTTTGTAATTCAAAACTTCTGGATTCGTTTTCCATTGCAAGAATTAAGGTCACGGAGCTTTGGAATTCTAATAAGCAGGAACCTCTAGTTTAATAAGCATTCGTATGCAAAAAAATGATATTAATCAAATTATACTACTGAAACCAGTAAGCAATATTTACTCGCTACAGCAGTGATGTCACATCATTTTAACTGAATATAAAGGAGTTTCTTAGAATTATTTCCCTCTTTAAGTAACTTTAGCTGTCAAGAGAATATCACCTATCGATTCGTATCGGAATGCATGATGCAAAACAGGTTAAAAAACTCTTTTCAATAACGACGTAGCTTTTCACGATATACAGTTACTGCCACAGAATTCTGAATAAATATCCACAGACAGCGACACATAATTCTCAAACCCATTTCCTTTTCATCTGACCGCTCGCTGTCACATTTTTTCTCCTTTTCAACCATTGAGTCATCAGGCATAACATATTCTGACTCGAAATCCTGTTGCCAGCTGCAGGACTTGAAAATTTATATTGTCCCTGAAGGAATCGAAACGACCGCTTTTTTTCTTTATCCTCTCAAATTTCGGTCTGCGGGAGTGGCAGCATCAGGCTGTGCCTCCCGTGGTGGCGACATCTGTCGGCGATCTGCGGCCATACGTCTTTCTGTGGCCATTGAGAAATGGTTGCTGTGCAAATGATGGATGTGCTTGTCGGTGGCTTTCCAGATTTGGCAAAAGATTACATCTTGTGGCATTATTTTTATCAGTTTGTGGAGATGCAGTTATTCATCTTTATATTTTACGTGAATGAATGACTGTAAATTCTTTCAGATTTTATTTTATATTTTATCTACATCAAAATGTTCACATGTTGATGACGAGATAAGATTTATTTATTCCTATAACGAACATGAATTTTGACTCCAGTCATATATACTCACAGCCAACCCCAAGGGTGATATGAATGGTGCGCCGCACCTGGCGATAAGACAGATGCGAGTAATGATGTCAAGAGTTGTGCATCGGCACCAGGCACGAAATTACATAAGCGCGTCATTGGCACTGTCAGTTAGCAAGAGTAATGCATGGATAATCGGTAGAAAAGGAAACACCATTTTCCGCATCAGGCGCCAAAAATAGTTGCTGCGACGTCACATATATTCACAATCCATGCATAATGGTATGCTCTCCAGAATAAAGAGAAAAATCTTATGGCTTTGGATTTCAAGTTCACTCCTCAACAAGCGCGAAACTTTCTGACACAATGACGTTCACATTTTTAAACGTAAAGGTATAAAATTGGCAGACCTCACTATGGAAACTTTTGCAAACGTAATAGATCTTTCAGAGAATAGTGTCAAAGTGGGCGTTTTGAAACGAATTTCAGCGCGAAAGGAGAAAACCGACTCAAAAAAGGATGAAAAACGTGTTTGTCACGTAATCAAAAACGCTTATAACTCAATAGGTAATTGATGGATCCAAAAATGGAAAACACAGCTCGATTCCCAATCGATTCCATGGCCAGGCTTTCCAATTTTATATCTTTCCGTTAAGGGTGTATTCCGATCCAAACTGCTTATTTTCTGATTCATTTTTAAATTCATTTTTGCTCTCAAACGCATCAAACTGGGAAATTTTCTTATTTAGAAACTATATAATGTGCCGTGCTTCTTAATTTTTTGATAAATGCAGAAAATACTGTAAAAAACGCTGTCAAAGTTGGCGTTTTGAACCGAATTTTCCGAAGCGGGCGATCTGGGAATGAAAAAAATGGTCATACTGAGAAAATAATTGTTTAAAAATCAAATTCTAATTAATTGAGCTGAAAATGAAATCACACGGCATGTTAAACATGTCTTCAGAAATCACACCAGCAAGTTTCATGTTTTTACTTTTAAAAATGAGTCTGAAAATGTCTCAGAAAATTTCGAGCTGTTGAGGGTGGAAAAATATTTTTTCGAATACACCCTTAAAACATGAATTTGTAAATGTGTCAAAACGTTTTGCGCTTGTTGAGCAGAGTAGTTGAGAACAGCCTTAACAAGCGCAAAACATTTTGACACATTTACAAATTCATTTTTTAACGGAAAGATGTAAAATTGGAAGGCCTGGCTATGGAAGCGATTAGGAATCGTACTGTGTTTTCCATTTTTTGAAAATAAATTACCTATTGTGTTATAAGCGATTTTGATCACGTGACAAAGACTTTTTCGTCCTTCGCTGACAGGTTTTTCTGCTTTCTTCGAGAACTTCGGTTCAAAACGTCAACTTTGACACATTTTCTGCAAGATCTATTGCGTTTACAATAAAAAAATTAAACAAAAAACGGAAAAAAACATCTCGATTGCATAGTTTCTGAACAACAGTACCTGCTAATTTCATGCATTTCCGACCAAAAATAAATGTAAACTTATGTCATAAAATTGCTCTTTTGGATTTAAGAACAGCCTTAAGGGTGTATTCCGATCCAAACTGCTTATTTTCTGATTCATTTTAAAATTCATTTTTGCTCTCAAACGCATCAAACTTGGAAATTCTCTTATTTAGAAACTATATAATGTGCGGTGCTCCTTAATTTTTTGATAAATGCAGAAAATACTGTAAAAAACGCTGTCGAAGTTGGCGTTTTGAACCGAATTTTCCGAAGCGGGCGATCTGGGAAGGAAAAAAATGGTCATACTGAGAAAATAATTGTTTAAAAATCAAATTCTAATTAATTGAGCTGAAAATGAAATCACACGGCATGTTAAACATGTCTTCAGAAATCACCCCAGCAAGTTTCATGTTTTTACTTTTAAAAATGAGTCTGAAAATGTATCAGAAAATTTCGAGCTGTTGAGGGTGGAAAAATATTTTTTCGAATACACCCTTAACATTATAAAAAGGAAAAAAGCTCCATCGTATGATGAAACATAAATAAACTGGACTAAATAATTCGCATAAATAATTCGACTTACCGTATTTTATGGAAGAAACGCCGCGATCATCGTAAACGCCGCGCTCCTAAAATTTACTTGAATAACCTTAAAAATATCGTAATCGCCGCACCCGTTGTAAACGCCACATCGATCGGAACGCTACTTTTGTCGACAGCGTCACATTGACCTAACTTTAATCAAAGTTTTCTGAGCAGTGTAGGATGCCTCGTTTTTAATATCTTGAGATGTCTGAAGTTTTAATTTAAATTTTTAATCCGATTTTAAATATTTTTATGCATTTTTAAATTAAGGAAACTCAGTTGGTATTTAAAAAAATCGTAAACGCCGCACATGGCGTAAACGCCGCACTTGGAAAAAAATTAACTTTTAAACTCGTAAACGCCGCGGCGTTTCTTCCATAAAATACGGTACAATTTGATGGTAAAAAAAAATTATTCGAAAAACTTCCTTGTTCGATAATGAAACTTATTTTACTCTTTTAAACCTCAAATTTTAGAAATGATAGACATGCAAGACAAAGGAAATGCATCCTAACATAAAATATAAGCTTATGCAGAAATTTGAAGGCCAAGTGATGTTTTATTTTATTGTTTCAAACAAGGGAATTTCCGAATCTTATTTCAAAGCCAGTCAACTTGGCAATTCACCCTTTATGTACTGAATTATGAATTCATGAAAATTTTATCTTCTAAAGCATTTTTCGTGAATTTGTTAAACTACATTAGAAGATTTGCATAATCATTTAATAAATTTCAGAAGGATTGAAGGATTTAGAAGTATTAATTAATTGAATTTGAATTTATAGGGATTTTGTGCAATATTTATAAACCCACTCAAGTCTTTTATTTTAAATATTTTTCTTGGTATTTTGTAGAATTGGGAAATATACAAATATAATGCTCTTACCATAGAACTATAAAAATATTTCCGAATTGAAAAAATCCCCGCCCCCTCCCCCAACGCCAAGAAAGTTGAAAAGATGCAAAGGCAAAAGAAATCAACCTTTTAAAAATATTTTTGTTTTATGTAACTAATAATGTTTTTGGAACAGGATAAAGTAATGCATCTATAACTCATTCTAAACTGTATTACTATACTAATCGATGTATTAAATGAATTTTGTAACAAGTTATTTTAATGGTACTTATAAGTACCGTCAGTAGATTAAGGGTTAATCTAATAAAAAGTCCCCCAGAAGCAATGCCATGATAAGACTTTTGTTTGTTTTATGAAAAAATATTGTTTTTGCCGTGTTGAATCTCAGTAATAAAGATTTGTCTCATTAAGCTAAAAAATACTCAAGAATATCTTAATCCATAAAAGATATCTTTTGTACCTGTCGAAAATCTATAAAATTTGCTTCAGTGATAGAACATAATGAAATTCCAAAGTATCTCAATTACTCTTTCTTCGTAAGGTAATACGGCAATTTTTTGGAACTCTGGGGGAAATAGCCCATACAAATAATTCAAAAGTAAAAAATGTTTAAAAAACTTAAAAAAAAAAAAAAAAAAATTAGCAAATATTTGAAAAAAAAAATTGATATGAAAAGTGTTCAAAGAACTTTTGGATCAGTGGCAACAAAAAGACTGGCTGTAATTGCTAAAGGACTACATTTGCAAGGACTTATTAATATATTTAGAGTTAATTATTTACGTAGAATTAAAAAACACACAAGCTTAATTTCACTGTTTTATTACTTTTTGTCACTGTGCTCCATAATTTTGTGCAGATTTTGTGTTGTAACATGGTGGATAAATAATAAAAAACTTGCACATTGAAAACATTGGTTTAATATGAAGTTCCTTCACGGGTGAATCAAATTTCAACATTCTTGAAATTATGTCGTTAGTATATATTTAAAAGTTTCAACTTCAATTGTTTTAGGATCTAACCTAATTGAATTGCCACAAAGAACCAATATTTTACATTACCCTTTACTTAGCGTATTGAGAAAATAAGTTTCCCCAAATTGTGATTAAAAATGTTGTTATTTCAATACAAGAATGTTAAAATGACGAAGATACAGAAGAATAGATGAAGGCTTGTTTTGATAAAATCTGAATGCCTTCTCATCTCAACTTATCTTCCATACCACCCTTAAATTACAATTGTCTCTCTCTCCTTGACGAATAAGTTGAAAGAGAAATAACAGCATTTAAATAACCACTGAAGATGGCTGTTTGAATTTGGCTGAAAACGTTTTGAAATTATAATGGATTTTTAATTTATTTTTAAGGTATTTGAATGTATTTTAAATAATTTTATATTATATGTATGCACCTACAAGCAATTTTAGTACATTTCATTTGTACTTTATATGAATTTTAACTGTTGTTATTTGTTAAAGGAAAATCATTCTTGAGAGAAAATGATGCCAAAAAAGTGTTGCTGGAACCAGAAACTGTAGTTTGGCGTCTGTTGCAATAGAAATTTTCTACCAATCAAGTCAAGGGTGAAATTATGTTAGTTATAACATATGCTGCAGTGAAAAATTCACCAGGTAGCCCAGAGAAACATTCTCTTTCCCGGGTAAATTTCTCCCCGGAATAATACCCCCCCCCCCCCCACACACACACACACATTTTCCGGAAAAAATGTCGGAATTAAACATGTCATGAGTTGTTTAACATTACTCGCTGATCTAAAATCTCTCCTATCAAAAACGAGTTTAGGCATAGGCTAGGATTGGCAAACCCACGTGCCAGTGGGCAAATCGTCACCACTATTTATAAACAGTAATATTTCTCACTTAATGGCAAAAATTCTGTAATCAAATATGACGAAGATTACTGTTTGAAAGTAAGGGTGATAAATGGTCCAGGGGGGTGAGAGTTCGTTATCCCTGGTGCACGCTAGGTTCAACGTAGGGCGTCGCGTCATTGTGCGGGTCTGACAAGGTATTCATTGTTTTTTTAATTATTTTTCACTGATAAAGAGGATAAAGAATGTCAGTGAAATAAATAACAAGAGTTCACTATGTAGAATGGAGTTGGTCCTGCACGTACCAATGTATTATAGTTAACGATTTATTATTAAACTAGAAAGAAAAAAAAATATTTCAAGAAATTATTGAAATTACTCACTCAAACAACCTGCCTATGTTATGAATAGGAACAAGCTCTTCTTTCTAGCAGTTCAAATATTCATAAGATCATAAGAAACGTTTGTTTCTATTTTTTAAGGAAATTTTTGTATTAAATTTAAAAAAAAAAATCGCCAAAAGTACGCCAAGTACCATAACCCTTTTTGTATCCGTCTCTGAAGGATTTCAGTCTGTCAGCGGGAGCTTTTATCTCGATCTGGTGACTGTTTTTCCCTGTCAGTCTCGCTGTAGAAAGATGGGTCCATTTTAAAGTCGGGATGACCGCACTAATTCACGAGAAGGCGATAACATAAATTTCGCCTGGCATCATTCTCCACCTCTCCTTCTTTTACCCTAGATCTTCTTTATCTTTTTTCGTTATCTTCTTGGAGTTTTTGTGCCTTTTTTTTTTCTCTCCTGAAAGACTTTTTATCTTTCTTTCGGTGAAGGAATGAAAGTGAAATATTTTGAAATTCGGATAATGTGACATCTCGCTAAAAAGAGAGTTTTCTCACGAGTTATTATGAATACATTGGATATTGCAAAAATGCCCAAAAATCAGGTTAAGGGTGTATTCCAATTCAAACTGCTTATTTTCTGATTTATTTTTAAATTCATTTTTGCTCTCAAACGCATCAAACTGGTAAATTCTCTTAGTTAGAAACTACATAATGTGCCGTGCTTGTCGATTTTTTGATAAATGCAGAAAATACTGCAAAAAATGCTGTCAAAGTTGGCGTTTTGAACCGAATTTTCCGGAGCGGGAGATATGGGAATGAAAAAAAAAATATCATACTGAGAAAACAATTGTTTAAAAATCCAATTCTAATTAATTGAGCGAAAAATGAAATAACACGGCCTCTTATACGACCTCGTCAAAAATCACCTCAGCAAGTTTCATGTTTTTACTTTTAAAAATGAGTCTGAAAATGTCTTAGAAAATTTCGAGCTGTTGAGAGTGGAAAAATATTTTTTCGAATACGGCTGTTCTCAAATCCAAAGGGTCAGCTTTTTGGCATAAGCTTTAATTCATTTTTGTTCGGAAATGCATGAAACTCGAAGGTGTTGTTATTCAGAAACTGTGTCATCGAACTATTTTTTCTGTTTTCTTTTAAACGCAATAGATCATTCAGAAAATACTGTCAAAATTGGCACTTTGAACTGAACTTCCGAACGAAAGAAGAAAATCCAGTCAGTAAGGGGAGAAAAATGCCGTGTCCCGTGATCAAAACCGCTTATAACTCAATAGGTAATTGATTGATCCAAAAATGAAAATACAGTTCGATTCCAAATCGCTTCCATGGTCAGATTTTCCAATTTTATATCTTTCCGTTAAAAAGTGAATTTGTAAATGTGTCAAAACATTTTGCGCTTGTTGAGCAGAGCAGTTGAGAACAGCCTTAAGGCTGCTCTCAAATCACAACTGGCTACTTTCTAACACCATTTTTTTTTATTCATTTTTTCGAAAAAGTATAAAATTTTCAGACGCTCATATTATGAAACTATTTAATCAAACTCTTTTTTAGCCCTTTTCCCCTAAAAACAGGTCTTTCAGAAAATGCTGTCAAAGTTGGCGTTTTGAGCCGAATATCCGAACGCGATAGTGCGGGTAAGGGAAAAACCTGCCATCTTAAAATTACAATTGATATAATTCATTTATCGAAAAATGCTGAAAAAACAAACAAACTGTTCTATGACAAATTGCTTCAATAAAGCTAAAGGCACAATATTTTTCATAAAACATTGTTGAAAATGACGTTTTGAACCACATATCAGTCCTGAGATAAAAATTGCTTATAACTTAAGATGTCGTACATAGAAAATGAGAAAAACAGTTCGGCTACAAATAATTTCAATAATCATACCTATGAGGCTGTGAGGGGGGGGGGGGGGGAGGGGGGAGACAAAATTTGAAGTCATATTTGAGTCATTTCATCTTTTAATGCAGATTTATAATAGTTTCATTTGGAATAATGTTTTGATATTTTTTTTTAATTTGAGTTTCATGTTTTTAATGCAGGATTAACTATTTAACAATGTATTATATTAATTTTGGAATGAGATGTGATATGAAATTTAGAAAATCCATTTATAGGGTACCCAGGAATAGACACCTCAATTTTAAAATTCAATAATACGTTAAATATAATAAATGTAAAGTCGAAATAACCGACATAAAAAAAGGTTGAAAAGTTTCGTATTAGATGGCACTACTTCATATCAGAGTGTGAGAATGCTCAAATCAATTTCAAAATTTTAAAATGCAAAAATTTCTTTCGCATTTCATTACCTAAATTAAATAAAGAATAACAAGTGAAAGCCTTTTGTTTCAGTTGTACACGCCATTTAGAGCATTATTGTGGTTTGATGCAGCGCAGTGCCATATATTGACGAAAATGTGAATTTTTTTATAATTACTGTATGCAAAATTTATGACAATCGTATGACTTATTTCATCGTTATATTTACTATAGTTGATGAATTTTAAAGTTAAATCGTCTAATTTTGGACACCCTGTAATTAGGGGATGCATATTAGTGGTTAAATTTGAAATACCATTGTAAAGAATTAATTTCGAAAACGTAAAAATTGCAATCTTAAAATTACATTATGTGACTTATATATAATTTCGAAGATATAAAAATTACATGCCCCTTAAAGAATTATCATGATTTAATTGTGCCTGAATCAATAGAAATTATTGCTAAAGAAAATACTGTTTGTAATAACATTTTATTCTACAACATACCCAAAATTTGGCTCAGTTTGCTTAAAGAATCCTGAAACCATTTCCCTCTATATCTATATTTTTATTTTCTCAATGTTTTCCGGATCTAAAAATTGACTTTCGCTTTCACTCCTTTCGACAACAACTACGTGGAATTTGATAATAAGACGCTTGTATTTTTTTATTTTTTGACGAAGGTTATGTATATAGTTAAAAGTACTAAAGATATTAAAGTAATTTAACATTTTTAAAAATATTTTTTCATCTTTTAAGTAATTTGCACATAGTGTAATTTTAACTTTTTAAAGATACATTTAGCATTCTGTTTATTTATTTGCTGATGTAAAAATTGCATTTTATATGTTCGTACTATATGTGCATAGCTTTTTATTATATATACAACTTTTAGGTAGCTTTCTTTACAAAAAAGCTACCTATTGCAGCCGTTCGGAGGAAAGCGATTTCAAAAAATTTTGGTATATTTTCATCGATCATGACCCCTAGACCCCGAAACCACCCTCCGTTCAAAATTGATATATATATATATATATATATATATTACCATTAATTAAACATAACCTGCCACCGTCAATTATTATGAATTAAAGCTGTAAGTATTAAAAAAAAAAATATTCTAAGTTATCTATATATATATATATATATCTGACATATGTCACACTGTAACTCCCGTAATTATGAACCGATTTCGATGTAATTCGGTATGTACATAGTACATACCAATGTCTCGACCGAGTTCGTTGGCCAGCTTCATCCGCCGTTTTGTTTCAAAATGGCGGCCATTTAAAATTTTTAAAAAAATTTAAAACTTGAAATGTGGTACCAAAAAATTAAAAATGGAAAAATATTTTTTTCTTATGTATTTGACCTTTATACAAAGATTTCGGAGCAGTTTTTGTTTCGTCTATATCTTAAAAAATGGCTGAGTTATAGCATTTTGAAATTCTAGCGTGGCTGACATTTTGAAACGTCCTGATTTTTCTCACGTAATAACAGGCGTATTTATGAACCGACTTGGATGTACCTTGGTGTGTACATAGTACATACAAATATCTCGACCGAGTTCGTTGGCCAGCTTCATCCGTCATCTTGTTTCAAAATGGCGGCCATTTAAAAAAATTAAATAATAAAAAAATTTAAATGAGATACCAAAAAATTGGAAAATGAAAAATGTTTTTTTTTGTATGTGTTTGACCTTAATACAAAGATTCCGGAACAGTTTTTCTTTCGTCTATATCTTAAAAAAAAATGGCTGAGTAATAGCATTTTGAATTTCTCTTGTGGCTGACATTTTAAAACGACCTGATTTTTGTCACGCGATAACAGGCGTATTTATGAACCTATTTGGATGTAACTTGGTCTGTACATAGTACATACCAATGTCTCGACCGAGTTCGTTGGCCAGCTTCATTCGCCATCTTATTTCAAAAAGGGTTGCCATTTAAAAAAAATTAAATTTAAAATTTAAAATGAGGTATTAAAAAATTGGAAAATGAAAAAGATTTTTTTATGTGTTTGGCGTTGATACAAAGATTCCGGAGCAGATTTTGTTTCTGAAAATTTGTTCTTTTGTTTATATCTGAAAAAATGGTTGGATTATAGCTCTTTGAATTTCTAGTATGGCTAACATTTTGAAACGATCAGGTATTTGTCACGCGATTTCGCCTATTTCCATGTAAGAATGCATGTGGATAATATACATAAACATCTCAGTCAAATATAAGTTACTTTAAATAAAAGCAGCTTGGATAAAGCTGACTAATTTCACAAAATTCTCATTCATAATGATTTAGTATTGATAAAAATTAGTATTGAATCTCCTATATTCGATTTTCACTAAATTGAGCTTCTTGTGTTTGAATAATATAAGTTGGCATTTTTAAAATAAGGAATTTGAAAGCTACCTCTTCCTCCCGGCACTGGCCGGAAGGACTTTTTTATATACTAGTCGTTAGAACAAAAACTATTCTTCATAATTTCTGAACAACAAAAACATGCTTAAGTTTTTAATCTGTTATAATGATAGAAAGCATTGTTTTTCGTCTTTTTCAACAAAACAAGGTTACATAAATCAATGAGACTTATAATGAATGTAGGGCAATATGAAACAAACAACAAAAATATTTTCTCGAAATTACAAACATTACGGTCTTTTTAAAAATTCCTTTCAAATATCCTCTTTCAACTAATGATATTTTTCTTATTTACATGCACTTAAGGATATTCAATTCTGCTCCTTGTTATCTGTTTGCAGCAAACTCCAAAAAAAAAAAACCCTTGCACAGTGAAAAAGAGTTTCAAAAACTTTTAACCCGTTTTTCCGGCAAAAGAATACCACAGTAAACCTAGCCTGCATCGATTGTGGATACTGCGGAATAACTATACAAGGAGTACGATTTCCAAGGCCCTTTACAAAACCTTTTGATCTTTGCCGCTCAGAACTTCTGTTTTCCTGCTTGAAATTTAAGGGCCACACGGTTCGTTTAAGATGCGACAACTCCGGTTTTACGGCTGTCGGATTCTTTAAAGAACTTTTCTCCAGCTTTTCGTCATGTAAAATAGAACACAGGTTCGGGAATTCAGGAGCCCTTTGTGATCACAGGGAATGTAACACTGGGGTAATCCGTCGGACGGGTCCATTTGCAAAATGAAGTTGATAGGATTCGGTTCAGGTAGCAGAAACGCGGCATATTTGAATATATGGGTGATTGATTCTTTCTACACCACTTCAGTGAGGTATTTTTTTGTTATCCCAGGGGAGGTATTGTTGCGTTTTGTCGCGAACGTAATGGAAAAGTAGATAAATTTATTGCAACTGCATGCATAATGGGAGGGAGCGACACAAACCTTTTTTATTCGGCATTCATGGTGGTTGGATTTTGAAGGAAAATGCAACAAAGAGTAATCGATCGAAAAAAGTCCATTTGTAGCATTTAACATGATTAATAATTTAAATTTTTTTTTCTTCAATACAGAGGCAAAACATTTTTATAAGATTTTTTTTTTCCCCATACAAAATAAAACGCAGGTGATCCGATCCCTGCAATGTCTTATTTACCTTTTTATTTTACATATATGACACTCTAGTTAAAAGTTAAAATATCAAACAAAATTATGATGAATATATATATACTTATAGTATATATAAAGAATATAATATATATATTGAAGAACAGACTTAAAGCTGTTCTCAAATCCGGACTGCCTACATTCTGACAAATTGTTTAATCCATCTTTTGTTCGCAAACGTATCAAATTGCTAAGTGCTCTTATTAAGGTTGTTCTCAACGGTTCTGCTGAACAAGCGCAAAACGTTTTGACACATTTACAAATTCCTTTTTTAACGGAAAAATATAAAATTAGAAGGCCTACTATGGAAGCGATTTGGAATCGAACTGTGTTTTCCATTTTTTTTAATCAATAAATTACCTATTGAGTTATAAGCGATTTTGATCACGTGACAAAGACGTTTTTCACCCTTCCTTGAAAAGGTTATTCTTCTTTCGCGCGGAAATTCAGTTCAAAACGCCCACTTTGACATTATTTTCTGAAAAATCCATTGCGTTTGGAAAAAAAAAAAAAAAGAAAAAGAAAAACAGTAAACACAGTTTAATTATATAGTTTCTGAACAACAACTCCTGCTAGTTTCATGCATTTCCGAACAAAAAATTAAAACTTATGTCATAAAGTTGTCCTTTTGGATTTGGAACAGCCTTAAGAAACTGAGTAATCGATCGAATTGTGTTTTCCGCTTTTCTATAAAGGGAGAAGTTATTTTAGAAAATGCTTTGGGAGTGGCGTTTTGAGCCGAATTTCCAGACGTGATTGCTCAGCAAATGAGAAAAAGTTGTCGTCAAATATAGAAAACGCTATTCAGTTCTATATCACTTCAATAGTCAGAGACGATTTGGAATTGAATGATGCTTTTATTTTTTTTCATAAATAAATTACTTATCAAGTTATAAGCGGTTGTTGTCACTGTCAACGGATTTTTACCCTTTTTCCCGCTATCGCGTCCGGAAATTGACTTCTACATGCGTACTTTGACGGTGTTTTCTGATAGATCATCTTTAACTCAAAATGGAAAACACCATTCGGTTACATATCTTCTAAATACGAACCCCCTGCCAATTTCATGCTTTTCTGGAAGGAAAAAAAAAAAAAAAAAAAAAAAAGGAATTCAAAAATGTGTCAGAAAATACCTACTTTGGTTTTGAGAACAGCCAAATTGACCTCATGAGCTAAGTCCCCCAATAACCAAGATAAAGTTGTTTGCTTGGATTTTCAGGAGAAAGCACTGATCCTATTTCGAATTTAAACTCAACAGTAATTTAATAATAATAATATTAATAATAATAAATAATAAACACATATTTAGTAATTCATATTGCATATTTTTACTACACAAACACGATTTATAAAACCTTTCAAAAGTCTTCCTCCTTCAATGGCAATCCAACTGGTAAAACACATAACAGAAGGAGAAAATGACCATAGCATTTTTTGTTTGCCCGTTTCCCCAATTTAAATAATTTTATGCACATGCATATATATATATATATATATATATTTAGAACGAAAATGATATAAGAACGAAGAAAGAACAATCTCTCTCTTTTTTTTCTTTTATCAAAACAAAGATCAGACGATTCTGTAAAATATAAAGATTAAAAAGCATAAATAACCATTATCTGTCATTTAAATCAATCCTTATGGATATACCAAGCTTAAAAAATTCAAGAAAAACAGAGTCGAATGAAGAAATATATGTGACGTATCATGGAGGGTTTTGCAACAAACATCAATATTTGATTACTATTTGGAGGCAGAAACCGAAAATTCCTACTGTTTGGTAGATAATTCAAGACCCCGGTTGTGTTTATCTTTTCTCTGTGTGAATATATTAACCAAGATGTTGGCCTGCAGGGTTCTCAGAGACTTTAAAAAAAAATGGCAGTTACTCTTTTTTATAAAATATTCATAATGATATTATTTCTGATATGTTGCTATTGCCATTATTATGTTTTATATAATTGAAAATATTCGTTTAGAAAATTGAAATAACTTTCAATTAAACATTTCAAAAAAATCTTAAAATCTTTGAAATTCCATCGTTCAAAGATTAATTTTGAACAATCTTTCTAATCACAACTGTGAAAGCACTTTCAACTTTATAGGAATAAAATTTTTGGTTTTTTTTTGTATTCAGTTGAGCGTAATATATTATAAAAAAAAAAAAAAAAAAAAAAAAAAAAAAAAAAAACACAAAAAATATAAAATATTTTTATTTAAAAAATATCGGACTAATATTTCAAAATGAAAAGATTACAAGAGCATTATCTGTTATTTAATTCAACAACAGTGCAAGTGATTAAAACTTGTATCACATTTATAATAAGAAAATAATGCAGTCAGATTATTATTATTATTATTGTTGTTGTTGTTATTTTTTGAATAAGAATAGAGTGTAATTTGAATGAGAGGTTTTTTTTTTCTTCTCTGAACTTTTGAATTATATAGGGATGAAAATGACTTTTCACTGCCAAAAATCTCGCTTACATATGGTAATGTAACTTTGAAAATTTCTTATTGGATAGCAATGTTTTCAAAGTATTTCCTGAAATCCTGTCAAAGAATTATTACAGTTAGAAAGGCTAATTTCAATAGGAACTTACCAAAGACTCAAACTCGATGTAACCTTTAAAAACGTTTTTCAAAAAAAATATAAATATCTCAAATTTCTCAATTTCCATTGATCAAAAATTCAATTTTGTAAAATCTTTCTATTCACAACTATAGTTGTGAATTTATTGTTAAATGATTGTCCATGTTGCGGTGTAACCAGTCAACTACAATAAACTATCGTATTGTTATCGACTTTTTAAAAATAATAAAATCAGTATATAATAGTCACAGAGACACTTTTTGAAAGTGGTAAATTCAATATCTCTTGCTTTGTAAATTTTCGAGCATTCAATGTCATCGAATTCATGTTTTTGTCTGCTGATTAGCTGCATGCGAAATTAATCAATAGTACGTATTTAAGGCTGTTCTCAAATCCGAAGGATTTACTTTCTGACACATTTCTGAATTCCTTTTTGTTTGGAAGTGCATAAAATTGGCAGATGTTCTTATTTAGAAACTATGTAATTGAACAGAGTTTTCCATTTCTAGTAATTTTCTTCCAAAAAATACTGTCGAAATGGGTATTTTGAGCCGAATTCCCGACACGGCAGCGCGAGAAAAGGGAAAATCATGTAGTCACGTGACAAGGATCACTTATAATTCGATAAGTAATTTATCGAAAAATTGGAAAACACTATTCGATTCTAAATTGCTTCAATAGTCAGGTCGGCCAATTTTATACCTTTACCTTTCAAAATGAATCAAAAAATGCGCCAAAAGGTTTCGCTTTGTTGACCAGGGAATTTGAGAATCACCTAGAGATACAAAATATACTTTTTCTCTGAATTTAAAAAAAAAAAAAAAAAAAAAAAAAAAAAAAAAAATATTATCCAAAATTATAAGGTATTTTTTTTTTTTTTTTGTCGATTTTTCCCGAAACAAAAATCCCTTGCATAACTTTAACCCTTTATGTACTGAATAATGAATTCATGAAAATTTTATCTTCTAAAGCATTTTTCGTGAATTTTTTAAACTACTAGAAGAAGATTACATAATCATTTAATAATTCTTAGAAGGATTTTAGAAGGATTCATTAAATTTGAATGTATAGGGATTTTGTGCAATATTTATAATCCCACTCAAATCTTCTATTTTAAATATTTTTCTTAGTATTTTGTAGAATTAGGAAATGTACAAATATAATGTTCTTACAATAGAAATATAGAAATATTTCCGAATTGAAAAATCCCTCCACTCCCCAACGCCAAGAAAGCTGAAAAGAAAAATAAAGGCAAAATAAATCATCCTTTTAATTTTTTTTTTTTTTTTTTTTTGTAACCAATAATGCTTTTGGAACAAGATAAATTAATGTAGGTATCTATAACTCATTTTAAACTGCACTAAAACTAATCGATGTATTAAATGAATTTTACAACACGTTATTTTAATGATACTTATAAGTACCATCAGTAGATAAAGGGTTAAATATAGTAACAACTCATTTATAAGAAATATTTGCGCATACAACTGACTGAACAAGAAATTTTAAATTTCCATCTGTGTAATATTGGGCTGATATATGACGTCGTCACCTTTCGCTTCCTATATAGGATGGAGAATCAAGATATGTACACATTCAAAACTTAAAGCTCATGTTCTTTAAATACATAGCCCCAGGGTTATGCTGCCAACAAGAAGTGGCTCAAATATCAGTTCTTTCTCTCTCCCGCCTTCACTCTTACCCATGTCACCTCTCTATCCCTCTTTTTACTCTCTTTCTCTCTCTCTCTGTGTGTGTGTGTACTTCAACTTTAAATCCAGTCTAAACTCGGATTACACAGCAGCCGACATGTTTGACATGGAGCTACAATACTTTGCGTGAAGTGATAGGGCCTTTGAGCCCCCGGGGCGATTATGCAGAAGGGAGATGTTTTTGAGTCCGTTTTAGATTTGACAGAAATGGTAGAGGTTGATTGCATGTGTCTATTGCTCATAGGAGATAGCTTCCAGACTATCGTAGCCTCCCCCCCCCCCCCCCCACCGATACACACACACACACACACGTCCTTTTTTATCTTAGTTCAGGAATTTCTCTCCGATGGAATTTATTTAGTGAAATTTTTTTCAATAAAATTTATTCTTTCTATGCGAGTGAAAGTTGCAAAAGTAAATTTACTTCCAGTCTATGGTAAAGAAAAACAATATCAACAATAACAACAACAAAAAAGTGATAAAATGTGTTCATATTAAGATTTTACAATCATAAAAAAAATCACTTTAATTATGAATCCGATTTTCAATGTATACAGAGTGTTTCAAAATTATAGTACAAACGTTTAGGGGTGATAATACACGTTGGAAAAAAATTTGTAAAAAAACAGAAAAACAGGGTTACAATCCACTAATTCAATAAAACTCGGTGTCCGGTTATATATATGCATTACAATATTCTGATTTTAAATGTTCGGATATTGTGTAATATACACTGACGTGCAAAACGTAAGCAACGCTGTAATTTTTAAGCAGACAGCTTAATATCATAGAAAAGGGCTTGTTGCGATCAATACAATGAATACCCAATTCAGATTAAATTTGATTAGTCCAGGTGACGTGAGGACGCAAAACACGTACAGTCAACGCGGAAAAGACAAAAGGCGCTATTAAAGACATTCCTTGCATATTCAAGCACTACCTCCTAAATACTGTCCTTACTACCGCTTTAATACAACGTATTAATGGGGTAGTGATTTAAGCGAGTTTGTACGTGCAATATGACTTGCAATAAACATACATATGGATTACTTTTCACGTGATGGAATGACCGTCAACACTGTAAAAAAAAAAAATGGTAACGTTCCATGTAAAATCCAGGAACGTTTCGCCTTTTCTCAGGTTTTCAGAATAATTTAACTCTTTCCTGTGAAATTCTGGTTTTCTTATCTGAAACGTTCCTGAACAAAAGTTGGAAACAGCAAAACGCTGCGGCCGTCATTTATTATTTTTTTGCTATAATCCGTTGCTCGCGCGCGAGTGTCGAAAACGAATTCCTTAAATGAATGTAAAAAAATCAATATGGAATGCAAATAAATCAATAGACGACATAATCCTTTACGTCTCTATTGTCAAATCAATTCAGATGAAAATACAATACCTCTGTGACATCGCTAAGAGATTATCTCTCGTACTTGTCTGTGGAATGTTTAACGAGCAGACCGTGTAAAAAAAAATACACCTATTATTTGGATCTCCATTAACCAGGGGACCATCAAACATGATTCTCACCGATTTTGATTAATTTAAAGTATGTTTTAGAGTTCTTATCTCTAATTATTCTTCTGAAAGGATTTCTTCAAATGGGCCTTAGATTTTCAGAAATTAGGTGCCGAGGTTTAGCATACGTGTCAAATACCCATTAGTTTGCAGCTCTCAACATGTCTTTCGTGGTGTGGGTGTAGAAGGCTCGCACGCCACCCGTACGGCCCGAGTTCGATGCTACCTCTTGACTTTTTTTTTCTTTTTTAATTAATTTTATATTTTAACACTTTATTACAATTTGATTTAAATTCGATATATATTTGACACTTTGAATTGCTGCAAATTTGAATTTATTTTATTTTCGGAAAAAATATACAATTACGTTTAGGTTTTTTTTTTTTTTTTTTCATGAAAATTTATATGTATTTTATCTAACTTGTAAACTAACATAATTACTGACGAAAATCCAAAATATTTTATGTCTAGATTTTTTTTCTAATTATTATTTACATTTATATATTTTTATATTTTAAGCAAAGTTCAGAAACAATATATCATATATATATTTACTTTATTGAATTTTAACTGAAAATTTATTTTTTCGTGTAAATTATAAATAATAATTTTGATGTCAATTTCAAAATATTTTTTCATTCTAACAAATAATGATAATAAAGCGAAAATTGTCAACTGGAAATGTAAAAATCGTCTGCGGATCCCGCATGCTGTGAAATGTCAGTAATGTTTTGCTGTCAACAGAAATATTCCTGGTATTTCGCAGGAAACTTACTGGCATTTCTGTAGAAAGTTTTTAACATATACAGTAAAGTTCCAGTAATTTTCAAGAAATGTTTCTTGGAAATAATGGGCAACTCAGCTGCCCATTTTTCCCCAGGAACGTTGCGGAATTTTTTTTACAGTGAACCTTGAGGACCGGTGTGAGGAGTGTATCCCAAGCCCAAGTGTTTGGAATTGACAAAATTGTCCTTTCACGCACTTGTAAACCCTTTCAAATCAGAGATATATCTGTGAGAAAGATTGGTGGTGAGCGGCCAAGTCAAGCACGCCGATGGATGACCGATATATTGTCCTGCAAACGAAAAGATATCCATACCATACCAATCAACCAGCCAGCGGTCAATACAGCTCAGCAACTATACGTACGGAAACGGGACGGCAAGTGTCGCGTTTTACTATGGGCGTGGACAGAAGACTTCATAAATGTGGCCTATTTGTCCGCCATCACGATTTCTGAACTCTACATCCCGTCGACAGCTGTCAGTAGTAGGAAAATGAGAGTACGTGGACAGCAGAAATTATCATTGAATGAAAGTACTAATAATCAATAAAATCAGCTGTTAAACGAAAAATTAAACAAATTGCTGGAAAATTAGAATATTTTTCTACGAAGTAAAAAAATTAACTGATGAATGACAAGTTAACGAAATAATTCAAAAGTTTTCTGAAATTATTTATAAATTTACTAAAAACGTGCATTTTTCGGACCGCAAACCATAATTTCTTGAAAATTTAACATCGAATTTGTAAGGTGTTAACTTTTGGACGACCTACACGTAGAAAAATATTCATAATTAAAAAAAAAAAAATGATTTTTAATCATATCAATAACTGGAAATTTCACGTTTAAAAAAATATTTTCATGAATGTACATATAAAAATAAGAGTTTACAAACAAATTTCCATAATTTTATCACATTCAACTGAATTCACGCATTCGAACTTAATTTTTTATATACAAAGTATAATTTAATCAAATTCTATATTTTCTGATTCAGTGAAAATCAGTAATTCTTTAGTTTTTAAACCAATACCACAATATTTATCTATATCAAACTTGATTATTTCCCTTTATATTTTTATATTGCACAATTGAGATAGATACTGACTTTGGGCGGTAATAGAGTTGAAGTCAATTGATTCTACTAGATTTTCCCCTTTTATGAATTGTTCCTGCATCACATTTCTTACTGCTACAATCATTTGACATGTTAAAGATAGTTTGCATTATTCTACTTATACTATTAATGAAATTATCATATGTTTCACCTTGCACTTCGGAGATTTCTGAATTATCACTCATCAAGGTGTTTAAAATATAAATACGGTCTTTATAGTTTTAATGGTACATAGTATACATGACTAGGCTGAGTTATTTTGTTCATATTATTAATCATATTGTCATATGTTTCACTTTACACTTCGAAGATTTCTGAATTATCATCCATCAAGTTGTTTAAAATATTAATACCATGTTTATAGTTTTTAATTATAGATAGTTTACATGAATACATTCTTTAATTTTAACTAAACATTTCATATTTGAAATAACCTATTTTCGAAACCAAATTATATGAACTTTTTACACAATATTTTTAGCATTACAGAACGACTTGTACTTCATACTTTCACATCTATCACTTATTCTAATAATTATCAGACACGTATTCCTGAGAAATATTACTATCATTTGAATAAGTAATTAAAATTTAATATATATTAAATATGAAATAACCTCATACACGAAAAGTATCACAGGGGGAAAATACTAATAATCAATTAAAATAATTAACGATCACATAAAATTCCATCTATTACATAAAAAACTTCAACATATGAATAAAAAAATATGGAAGTTATCAAAAATAAATTTACAAAAAACTTTAAAAATATTACAATATGAAAAAATTTACAAAATAAAAAAAATAAATAAATAAATAAAAAATTACAGCATTAATTTTTTTTACAAAAGAAAAAAAAATTACAACTTTTAAAAAATTTACAATATCAAAAAAAGTTTACAATATGAAAAAAAAAAATTACAACATAAAAAAAAAATTACAAAAGTAAAAAAAAAAAAAAAATACAACATACAAAATTTTATAAAGGTAAAAATAAAATCTACTAGTAAATAAAAAAAAATTACAACTTAAAAATATTTACAAAAATTATTATAAATGTTCAACCAAAATAATGTGAGTTGATAATAAATAATGCGAGTTGAACAGTGAATACGAAATACATTCTACAATAATACAAACACAAAGAACTAAATTACAAAGAGCTAATACGAATCAGTCTTACACCGGCAAAGCAAAAATTTAATGCCATGAAAAGATCTTTTGAATTAATTTTTCTATACAAATGTATTTGAGTTTTGTAAAATACAGTTGAACTTATTTATAGCGAGCTCGAATATAATAATGAAACCATGAACGAAAGGAATGAAAAATATATCTTTTTAATATATATAATGTGGGCAATGTAAAAGGACATAGCAAAACACTCAGCTTTAACGACGAAAATGGTACAGCGAGTAAAATTGTTATAATGAAGTTGATTGAATAAATAAATAAACTCTTCAAATATAGCAATGGCAAATTTTACTCTAGGGAAAATTGATAGTGAAACCGCCAGTCGAAATGCATTCTATAATGTAATAATAACACAAATAAGTAGATCGCAAAGAGCTAATACAAATCAGTCTTACATCTGAAAGGCAAATATTTAATGCCATAAAAAAACTCCAATTTATTAGGAATATGAAGGTCATCGAAATTTTTCCGAACCTTTATACAAAATGTATCGCCTTAAAGCCTTTTGAATTAATTTTCCTGTACAAATGCGTATTTGAGTTTTGAAAAATACAAGCGAACTTATTTATAGCAAGATCAGATATAACGAAACCACGAGCAAAATGAATGAAAATGATATTTTTAGGGTTCCGTATTTAAAAAGTAAATACGGAACCATTATAAGATCCCTCCTGTGTCTGTCTGTCCGTCTGCCATAGCCATTTTACTTGTAAACTATGGAACGTAGAAAGTTCAAATTCGCTGAAGTAATAAAGGCTATTGACCCACATATTTATAGATTATTAACCCTTCATAAATATGTTTAGGGAAAATGTATAAAGGGCTATTTGAAAAAAGAGTTTGCTTTAAGTTTGCTGCTTTAAGTTACTTGAAAAAAAAAAAAATCTTTTCTTTGTATATCGTGTGAAAGCTCTCGTAACACCGGACTCAAAAATACATTTCTTTTAACTCATTAAAGCCGGTTGGCAAGAAAACTTGCCATGTAAGGCGAACAAAACTTTTAAAATTGAATACCAGTATTTTAATTTGGAAATTTTCACATTATCTAATCTCCAATTTTGAGCGATTAACTTTTTCACGGTCGCTTAATATTTGGAAAAATCATCAAAAAAGTACCCATTTCTTTTATTACAGAAATTGAATAATTATAAGGTTTCTAAATAAAATATACAATTAGTTTTTTTTTTTTTTTTTTTTTTTTAAGGCGAAAAAAAAAAGATGTTATAAAACAAATTCACATTTGTAGAAAAGCCATCATGCGAGATTTCTGTGTTAATCTTTGTTTTAATAAATTAATCTTTGTTTTATACCATACAAATTAATGAGAATAAGACCTTTATTTTTCACATCTTAGATCTTTATTTATCATCATCACACACATTTTTACAAATAATATCTATACATTAAATTTTGATTATTAATAATTTTTTTTAGTGTTATACATTTCGAAACATGCAATACAAAGCCCAACATTACAGTCAGCGCAAAAGCCAAACGCAAAAGACAATATTCAAAGACTTCACAAGGAAATGCCAGTTAATTTTTTCTTGTTTCAGAAGTTTTTTCCAGCAATAAATATCCATCCCGGAAATATCACGGGCACGAGAAATAACGAACGACACCTCAGCCCGTCATATTGACGGGAGCGAGAATTAAGGGGTTAAATAAATCAAAATTACAATGTGGAAAAAAACGGCATCGAAGAATTAAAAGAAATGTAACAGAGGCTCGTCCTTAATAGGTTAATTTTAGATGCTATATTTTTAGAGATATCGTTGAAAATACAATGCAAAAATATACCCCCCCCCCCCCCCTCTATTTCCGAATCTACTAAAACTAAAACTATGAAAAAAATAGTGGTAGTAGAGGTTAATTTAATCCTTGTAGGAAAACTAGAGTGATTACCGTAGCTCTTATAGTTTTTGAGAAAATCGCATTTTTCTGTTACACCAAATTTCGATTTGCGCGCAGACGTTCAAAGCAGCAAAGGAGTTGAGCAGCGCTGGAGGTACCTACCGGCGCAGAAGTATAAAATGATTGTTGATAAAGATTTTCGAAGAAAAAAAAAGTCGGTAACTAGCCGAGACACAGACAGTTTGGACATACATAAAGAAACGCGCGGAGTACTATATGTGCCATCTGCATTTAAAGTCTAGATAACAACTTATCATAATATTTGTGTAATGCAATGCCCAGTTACTAATTCATGTATTTATTGTACGGAACTCTCTGTGCGCGAGTAATACTCGGTGTATTTTCAGTTTATATATATAATATGTTGAATGTAGAAATACATAGCAAAAACTCTGTTTTAGGGAGAGAAAAAGATATGAAAAGCAAAATTTTATAATGAAATTGGTGGAATAAATAAACAAACTTTTCAAATATGGCAAAGATATCACTATAGGGGAAATTAGTAGTGAAGTTGTTCAGTCCAAATGCTTTCTATAGTAACAAAGGTAGGTAGACCGCAAAGGGCTAATACAAATCAATCTTACAACGGCAGAGCAAAATTTAATGCCATGAAAAATAGCTCCAATCTAGTGAGAACATGAGGGATATCGATATTTTTCTGAAGCCTTATACAATATGTATCGCCTAAAGCCGTGGGGATTTTTTAATACAGGGGAATAATAACTGCTACAGCTACAAACGAAAATTCTATTATAAATACATATGCATCATATCTCCTACCCCTCATTCACTTTGATTTTTCTTCTCATATGCAATACAGCTTTTAAATTCAGTTTGAACACGGATTACACGGCTGTCGGCATGTTTGACATGCAACTGCACCACCTCCCCTGACGTGATATCCACAACCCTAAGGCGAGAACATGGGGGAAGGTAAAGAGCATGGATTTTCTCTATTATATACCAAGCTGTCCTTTATTACAGAAGTCTAGATTTCTTTTTTTATTTCAGAATATTTGAGCAGTTCGAATGTTAAAAAGAAAAAAAAAAAGACACAGAAAAAAAGCTTAGAGTTATAAAAAAATATTTTTTAGTATGATAAATATATATATATTTATGTGTATATTTATATAAAACGTAATGTTCATTTATACACATATATGTAATTTAAGGCGGTATTCAAAAGAATATTTTTCCACGCTCAACAAATCGAAATTTTTTGACGCATTTTCAGACTCGTTTTAACATGAAACTTGATGACGTGATTTTTGAAGGGATTTATAAGCGACCCGTGTTTTTTTTTTTTAATTTAATTTAAATTAATTAGAACTTGATTTATAAACAATTATTTTCTCAGTACGACCCTTTTTTTGTTTCCAGCACTATCGCTTCAGGAAATTCGGTTCAAAATGCCCACTTTGAAAGCATTTTTTGAAATATATACTGCCTTTATCAAAGAATCGACGAATACGGGACATTATATAGTTTCTGAATAAGAGAACTTGCCAATTGTATGAGTTTGAGAGCAAAAATAAATTAAAAAATGAGTCAGAAAATAAGCAGTTTGGATTTGAATACATCCTTAAAGGATGCTTTTTTTTTTTCAACCGCTATGTATTTTTAATTTGTTTTTGCTGTAAGATTTGGTCCGATTAAAAACCCTTGTATGTTATACCCTTGTATGTACCCTGGTATATATAAATGTTGTAGACGATACTAAGAAGATATATGATAAATTCATGGGGATTTTATATCTTGTGAATTGAAGGAGTTATTTAGGGTGATCCCCGAAATGTCCAATCAGCTGTAATAAGAAAATTAAGAAATAAACAAAACATATAAATTGGAAACCAAATAAAGAATGAAAGTGAACAACGGAAATGCTAAAAAAAAAAAAAAGAAAAGAAAAGAAAAAAAAAGAAAAAACCCCCCATAAAAATTCAAGATTAATATTACCAACCACAGCTGAGATTATTATAGCATTCATAGCATTATAGCATTATAGCATTATAGCAGCAGCGAATTATTATAGCATTTTCATATTTTATGTTAGTATTAAAATAATATTAATAACAGTTAAAAAACAATCCCATAATACATTATTAATATTATTAAACTGCATAATAAAATGACAGTTGTTTACTGTGTATAAAATTCGTGCTAAACGATAATATAAATTTAGAGTGGCAGTCTTAAAATTATTAATATAAAATTAATAATGGCATTATTATACAATATGTTAACTAATGATACATTTAATAATTTAATAACTTTTATGTTAAAAAACATTAATAGGATGCTAGAAAAAATGTAAAATACAAAAATAGTATTGTAATAAAGTAAAATGCTACTAGATAAAAGAATTTTGATTGAATATTAATTGATTAAGTTTACTTACATCCTAAAATCCTATCAATATAAATAACAAGAAATGTTAGATATATATCTTTAACTTAATAATTATTATGTTAAATAACAATAAAAAGAAAAAATATATAATTTATATAAAACGTAATGTTACATTTATACACATATATGTAATTTAAATAAAAAATCGATTCTCAAAACTTTAACTGAAATATGCGAGAGCTTTTAAAGGGGAGCAGAGAAGGACCGTTGCCTCTCCCTAGATTTTATAATTTAATCTACTGCGTTTTAACTGTCTATGGGGATTTTTTTTTTTTTTTTTTTTTAAGTAAAGTAAAGTGTTACTAAAGTCAATTAAAATTAACGAACAGTTTATTTACAAATTGTTTACGTATGAGTCATTCCATGTCAATTCAACCAGACCTTGTAACCCGACCTCCAGGGATTTGGATGGAACTCGGTGTATATACTAATTCTATCATGATATGAATACATCATAATTTTTTCCTTCCTAGACGTCATAGTTTGTGAGATATGGGGGGTCCAATTTTTGGATTTTTCTCAAATCGCACATTTCTGAGTCTATATTTTTAGACTGCAGTTCCATTTTCAAAAAATTGTTTCTCTGGATCTAAAATGCGAATCATCTTAAAAATATCACCGAAAGTACATCAAAAGACGCAGATTTTAATAAAAAAATATTTAAAAAATTAATTTTAAATATTTAGGGCCAAAAAATTAAACCAAAGTTGAAAGTTATGGTTAATTTTCCAAATTTTTGTGACTTTACGAAAAACGCTCTACACAAAAAGGCAAATGAAATTTCCAATTTCTTTTTATTTTAAATAAAAGTTTACACTTTGGGCTTTCTATTTATGAAATAAAAATGATGTCTTTCTCATGGCTTATGTAATTTTTTTTACTTATTTTGGGATGTTGTACCTATCAAGAGATAAATATCTTTAACTTTGCTTATGGTACCAAAATAATTGCTGCACATTTTAAATATAAATTTATTAATCATTTTGATTTATTTCCTAAACTGAACCCTTAAAATCAGACTGATTTATTTATTTTTATAACAGTAGAAAATTTGTATGTTATTGGTACATATCACACATTATCTCAAATTGTGTTGTTCTCAATCTTATCGCATATGTTTGTCACATAAATCTACCTCTATCATTGGTGGTATAGCATTTCTATAAATACTTTCACAAAGGTAGTATCTAAAGAATATGTACAACATTTAATGGAGGGGGTGTAGATATTGTAATCATAGATTTTTTTCTCATTTTACTCAGAAAAAACAAAGCAAAAACTTTACTTTGTAAATAAAAAAAAGAAGCACATATATTAAATAAATTCAACAAATCATAGGAACCACAGTAATTATTTAGGTACCACAGTTTAAATTAGACATATTAGAGATATTTTTTTCTTGAGTGGTGCAGTTTCCCAAAACAGGGCAAAATTTTTACATAAGCTAGGAGAAAAACTTCATTTTTATTAAAATTGAAATAATCATTAATTAAATCTAATACATTAAATAAAATTGCTTATAAATAATTTAAAGATTTAGATTGTTGTATTTTTTTATGTAACAAATAATTTGTTAAATTATATGCAAATTTTTAAAGCTAAAAAATCAGAATAAAAAATTATTTAAAAGATTGAAATTCAAAAATATAACTGAGCTAAATATAAATATAGAAATAAATGACGTACTTTTGCAGTATCACTTAGACTTATTTTGCTACATTCTTTTTTTTGTGCAATTTAAAATTTATATTTATTATGAATAAGCAACATTGAGAACCTTCTAATATATATGTCAATTTTCCTATCTTACTGTAACTCCAAACATAATAGCACAACAAAACATCGGTATATTAGAAGATCTTCGTGATTTAGTATCTAAAACATTAAATCGGTGGCTATCTCCCCTCCTTCCCCCCACCCCCAGAAAAGAATAATATCTTAGAGAATAAATATCTTAAGGGGAAATTCTCTTCATTTTGGTAAAGGTTTATGAAAATTTGCAATTTTTATATTGCAAGAGCACCCATCACAAAAGTCAAGGACTTTCTTTACATCAGGAAATATCTCTTTTACAAATGATATCAGTTCCTTCTGTGTTAAACACACAAGAGTGACATCATGTTGCATATCATAAGATAAAATGTGTATATTGCTTGCTGATAATCTAATACACTGAGAGATAGGGTGTATATAACAGTTGGATCAAAAGTGCAGCTTCTTTGGTCCAATGCTAACTTTAAGCCTCATCTTGAATAAGAAAAGTAAAATTTTTGCTGAAATCCTACAAAACGATAGCTTTTTGAGGGCCAAAGTTTGCTTTAGTTTCTTTTAGGAAATTAGATTTAGCTTTCGTTATAAAAGAGTGGAATAACATTTTCCAAATATTTTACTTAGCTTGTCACAAATTCATTTAATGGAACAGTGCTGCTAATACTGGATTGAATACCTAGAGTTATAATTCTCAAGTTTTTTGAAAATTCCAATTTTAAAAAGAGAATACAACTCATATAGATACACATAATATCAATCGCTTTTGTGCATAGTACATTCTTAGCAATGCTAACTACATTTTTTTTCCAGTCATGATTCTTCAATATTCATTATAATTATAAAACTTTGCAATTAGTTCAATTGTTTCTGGACCTGTAGCTGTGGCTTTAATTTTTCTTATTTCTGTCATAGATAAGATTCTCTTTTCTCTCAGAAGTTGTCTTGACGGTCTTGGAGCATAATTAGTTACTTCAAATTCATCTATTATTTTCATTTGCAGCACAAGGAAAAATAGACCCCCCTTCTATTATGAGAAACAGCAGACTAATAATAATTTGATTAACAGATTCGAAAACACCTGCCTTAACTAACTAATTTTATCCTGCCTTTGTCAGAATTTGTTTAGGTGGCAGGTGTAAAAATATGTTTCATACTGTAGAAATGAACTAGGCTTTGTTAAATATAAGGTATTTAAACTATAAAAAAATATTTAAAATGATTAAAATTATCCAAGATAATAAGATAGAAAATTTTAAAAGAATGTTAAATATAAATAAAACATTTTAACTCAAACACACATACACACACAGAAAAAGACATATTGAAAATTTGATGGGTAAAAAGTCATTATTGCATTTTCTTATTCTATATCAACAAAAGATTTTTTGTTTACAGTTATATTGTAAACACAAAATTAAGGGATTGTTTAAATGAAAAAAAAAAATGCTAATAATAAAAGAAAATATATGAATGAATAAATAATGGAAACATAAGGATTATGCACAAAATTTAATGGAGGGAGGATAGACTGCAGTCATAGACTTCCCTCCCCACTTTTACTCAGAAGAAAGAAAAAAAAAAGCAAAAACTATACTTTGCAAAAGAAAGGAAGAAAGAAACATTGAATAAGATATTCAACAAATCATATGAACCACAGTAGTTAGTTAGGTACCTCAGCTAAAATTAGGCAGAGATTTTTTTTTTTTTTCTTGATAGGTGCAGTTTCCCAAAACATGGCAAAATTTTGCATATGTCAGAAAGACATCATTTTTATTTCATAACTAGAAAGCAGTGTTGGGCACGCTCACGAAAAAAACGAACTAATTCAAACTCAAACTCAGTTTCTCAAAAATGAGTCAAGTTCACGTTCAAATTCAAAATTTTACAAATGAACTCGTTCAACTCAAACTCATCTATGAAAGTGAGCGAAGTTCACTAAAAACTCGTTTTTTTTTTTTAAAATATATTATATATTAGAATTTCATCGTCCAAATTTACAAGAAATTATGAACCTATCTTTTGGTTATTCGATGTAAGGGTCGTCTTCATGGGTCCGGCCCAATTTTCCTTCCCGACACTAGGTCCGAGGCTTGGTTTGAGGATTACAGTAAACTCTGTCTAAGCCGGAATCGGTCGGGACCGAGAAAAATTTCCGTGATAAACAATAGTCTGGCTTATGCAAAAAAAATCTCCTTCTCCCACCGCCACCAAAAAAAAGTAATTCATAAATCGTATATATATATATTTTTTACGTTCGTAACTTTCCGTACCTTTCTTTAAAATAAAACTTTTAATGAAATCAGACTTGTTATTAAATTTATTGTTATTAATAATTTCGATAAACATTATTTAAACATAAAAATAGATATTACCAATACGAAATTGCTTAAATTCTGAAATTTACTAATAATCATTTCATTTAACCGATACATGTAACATACATCATATTTCACATAGTAGTTTAAAGAATCAAAAAATAATCTTTTATCGGCCCTTGTTTTTTCTTTAGGTTAGCCATGCATTCTTCACTGACACGTAAGTCTGATTTGCATTTACCGCATTTATTTATTACTATACCGAAACATTTATCGGTATTTTTTGTTGTTATTGTTTGAACACGATTTTTTTTTAAAAATATAAACAAATTTGAAGTTTACACGCACACACACACAAAAAATAAATAAATAAATAAACTTCGGGAAAGAAACAGAAAGCGGTGACTTTGAATGCGAATCACTTTGAATTTTAGTACAACCTTAAGATTGTTTTCAACTGCTCTGCTCAACAAGCGAAAAACGTTTTGACGCATTCGCAAATTCATTTTTTAATGGAAAGATATGAAATTGGAAAGCCTGACTATGGAAGCGATTTGGAATCGAACTGTTTTTTCATTTTTTTGATAAATAAATGACCTATTGAGTTATAAGCGAGTTTGATCACGTGAAAAACACATTTTTCACCCTTTCTTGAATGGTTATTCTTCTTTCGCGTGGAAATTCGGTTCAAAACGCCCACTTTGACACTATTTTCTGAAAGATCTATTGCGTTTGCCAAAAAAAAAAAAAAAAAAAAAAAAAAAACGGCTCGATTACATAGTGTCTGAATAATAACACCTGCTAGTTTCATGCATTTCCGAACAAAAATAAATTAAAACTTATGTCATAAAGTTACCCTTTTGGATTTGAGAACAACCTTAAAGCATAATATATTGTACTTTAGACAATACATATTTTCATAAAGGTGCATTGCATTCTAATAGTAACAATAACTTTTAAATGCAAATTTATATAGGAAATAATGGCAAAAGCAAGAATTCCTTAAAATTTAAACAGTTTCTGTTCTTATGAATTAACTTTTTACAAAGTATTATGGAATGTAATTATTATGCTCGCGATTGAGTATTTGACGTATATATATCACTTTTAAAGTTCCATAAACGAAAGGGCTTTCATTTTTAAAGTTCTATAAACGAAAGGCCTTTCATTTTTTAAATATCCCTTTTCCGCCTTCGAAATTTTCGTTTCGGTGGGACCTTAAAACCCTTTCCGTTTCCGCGTTAGACAGATTCCGTCTTATGCAGCAAGAATTAATTTTATTTTCTATAGGTTCGCCGGGACTTGAAAATTTTTCCGCGGTAGACAGATTTCCGGCTTATACGGAGTCCGCCTTAGACAGAATTTACTGTACTTTTTTCTAGAGCTTCAGACCGAGATGAGCCGGAGACTGGATTTATTTTCCGGCCCAAGTCGAGGCTGGACTGCATTCTTCTTGAGGTATGAACAGGCAGAAATTTTCAGTCCCAGTTCCAATCCAGCTGATATGAAAATCATTGGACCGGCTAATTAATATCAGTAAAATTTAACCCGGCCCCATTCTTTTTTTTTTTTTTTTTTTTTTTTTTTAATGCACGTATTTTTAAATCTCTATTATTCCACAATTAAAATTGGTATATTTATTTTTATTATTTTTTAAGATGGATAGATGCATTTCTAGGCAATAAAATTAAAATACGGTAAAACCTCAGAAAAAGAACCTGCCTCTGGCGGAATCCCGTGTTTAACAAAATAAAACAAAAATGTTGATCTATTTAAAATGAGGATAACAATACTTGTGAAAATAATGTAATGCATTTACAACAGACGATGAACCTGCTCGTAGAGGAACCTGTCCATAACGGATTTTTCTTCTTTCCTATGCCATTATGTCTCAGAAGATTTTTATAGTATAGAATTTTAATTTTTTTTTTATCTCTAAGCCATAGAATGTGCATAAACGATATTAATGATAATTATGACATTCACCTATAATCAGATGCTTTTAAAAAATAAGTCCGCAGCTCACTTTAAAAAAAAATGAAGAATAAAAAGATAAAATAAGTATTTTTAGTTAGGACTTCTCGTACAAGACAATTTTAACATTATAGGTGTAAAAATCTATATTCAGCAGGATCGAGCTTGGTCGGCCCTAGCGGAGTAAATTTCTTGTGCAGTCTGGGCCGAAGTTTTAGTTTTTATACCGGACTTGGTCCATACTTTTTTTGAACGCGTATCAATTTTAACTACCAACGTACACATCCATATAATGGACTATACATATATAAAGTTATCGACTTTTTGTTAGTTTGGACCCCCTCCCCGCCTTTCGATATCACACGTTACCGTTCCTCGACCCCCCCCCCCCCCTCACACACACACACACATAATGATATCGTTATCAATGTCTAAAAAATATTTATTTTTTTTCGGATTTTTTTCCTTTCGTTTCGAGTGATGTAGTTATATTTATTTTTCGCATACTTTATTGATTCAGGTGAAGTCAATAAAATATCCCTTTATATATGAAATAACTTTATATCAAATAACACTTAAGGCTGTTCTCCCCTCTCTGCTCAACAAGCGCAAAACGTTTTGACACATTTACAAATTTATTTTTTAACGGAAAGATATAAAAATGGAAGACGTGACTATGGAAGCGATTTGGAATCGAACTGTGTTTTTTATTTTTTGATAAATAAATTACCTATTGAGTTATAAGCGATTTTGATCACCTTGACAAGATGTTTTTCTCCCTTCCCTTACTATTTTTTTCTGCTTTCTTCGGGAACTTCGGCTCACAACGTCAACTTTGACACTATTTTCTGAAAGATCTATTGCGTTTCCAAAAAAAAAAACAGAAAAAGCAGTTCGATTACATAGTTTCTGAACAACAGCATCTGCTAGTTTCCTGCATTTCCGAACAAAAATAAATTAAAACATGTCATAAAGTTGCCCGTTTGGATTTGAGAATAGCCTTAAAAGAAATAGTTACTATTTAAAAGAATTTAATAATATATTTTGTTATATAATGCATTGAACAGTCATAGGCTGCGTACACACTATCTAGCATCTTGCAGTCACCTTTCGGCACGTTTGTTCCCTGTTGTCGGGTTATTTGATGGCTAATGGGTTTTGTATGACAAGGATAGGAAGTTGCAGGACGGAAATGGACGCAAACCACGTTGACAGTTTTACGACTGTTGTTTGGGGAGAAAATCGCGTAGAAAAAGTATCACTCCCTTTGTCAATTCGATACAGTTCCTCATTTTTTACTTTCCAATCCACTTAAAAAGGTTGCAATTATTTGGCAATGTAAAATAAGCAGAAAATAGCTTCACATTTTCGCCAAGTGAAACGGGGGTGTTTTTTGTTCTTACAATGAGAAAAAGAGATATGCCGTATTTTATGAAAGAAACGCCGCGGCGTTTACGAATTTAAAAGTTAATTTTTTTTCCAAGTGTGGCGTTTACGATTTTTTTTTTTCAAATACCAACTGAGTTTCCTTAATTTAAAAATTCATAAAAGTATTTAAAATCGGATTTAAATATTTTAAATAAAACTTCAGACATCTTAAGATATTAAAAAGAGGCATCCTACACTGCTCAGAAAACTTTGATTAAAGTTAGGTCAATATGACGCTGTCGACAAAAATAGCGTCCCGATGGATGCGGCGATTACGATATTTTTAAGCTTATTCCGGCCAATTTGAGGAGTGCGGCGTTTCTTCCATAAAATACGGTGCACAAACTATTATTAATATATTTTTAATAAATATGCAGTAAAATTACATCAGAATTTTAGTATTATATTTATTACGGATGTGGGTTTACTTTCATATGACATTTTACTGTTTGTAATTGCTAAGAGATTAAAATTGACAATTTTTGTTATGGGTCTAATATTTAATTTTGTAGAACAGTTTTTCTCAAAAATTTCAATTATTTTTAAATATATACTTTCAAAAATTTCTTAAAATTCTTCCTAAATTCGCTTGTCAACAACGCGAAGCTTTCCGAGACAGTTACTAATACATTTTTAAACGTAAATGTAGAAAACTGGCTTGTGAAGCGATTTGAAATTAAATAGCTTTTACTTTTTTTAATAAATAAATTACGTGTAGCGTTTAAAGCGATTCTGGTCACGTAACGACATTTTTTTTTCTTCGTGTCACATCCTAAAATTCGGGCCCACTTGGACAGTATTTTCAGAAAGATCTCCTGTGTTTACCAAAAAATGGAAAACGTCTGTCGATTACATTGTTTATGAATCACAACACCTGCTCATTTCATGCAATTCCGAACAATTTTTTTTTTAATCTGTCAAAAATAGCCCCTTTTGATGACAGCCTTAATCAGTATTTTTAATAAAGAATTTTTTAAACAGTACGTTTTATGAGCATAAATTTTAAAAAACTGTGTTCTTTTAAGAGAAAATTTATGATTAAATTTTGGTTATGAAATTAGTATATATATATATATATATATACATACATGCACATACAGTCAAACCTCGTTAACATGAACACGCTTAACGTGAATTACTTTTCACATGAATTGTTTTCAGTCCCTTGTAAAAACGAATACAAAGATTTGATACTGATACCATGAATTACTGATAACATGAACAAAATTTTGATTCCCCTTGAGGTTCATGTTAAGAGGTTCGACTGTATATATATACATAAATATATATCATCATCCATCATCATCATCATCAACCATTTTCAGTCCACTGCTGGATGTAGGTCTCCCCCAGATTTTTCCAATGTTTTCTGTCTAGTGCTTTAATCATCCAATTTACACCGGCTACTTTTCTGATTTCATCACTCCATCTTACTTGAGGTCGTCTTCTTGGCCGTTTTACATCTCTGGGATACCACTGTAGGGTGCTTGTGCTCCATCTATTGTCTTGTCTTCTTGCAATGTGCCCAGCCCATTTCCATTTTAGCCGTTTAATTCTTTCAATGATGTCAAAAACTTTCGTCTGACTTCTTATCCAGGTTATTCTTTTTCTGTCTCTTCTAGTTATACCTAGCATACATCTTTCCGTACTTATCTGTGTTGTTTGTAATCTTTGTACCATCCGTTTTGTTAGCGTCCATGTTCCTGTTCCATAAGTTAGCATAGGCAAAATGCTACTCTTCAGAATAATATTGTTCTTCCCAAAAGAACTCCATCCATTTCTTATTCTTCTATTGATTTCATTCATGATACTATTATCCGATATATATATATATATATATATATATTTGTGATTTCAAATTTATTATATATATATATATATATATATATATATACGTACACACATATAAATATACATACACACACACACACACACACACACATATATATATATATAAAGAACATATTGAAAAATCCAAATTCACATAATTTATTACACGAAAAAACATCTAACAAACTGTAACTAAAACAATAATTAACAAAACCAAGAGTAACTAAGAAAAAACTAAACATGAAGACAAGTGGTCAAGGCTTATGACTTGTACTGCGGGGTTAAACATGTTTTACGTGCACAACATTCCCCCTCACTTGCCGAGACCAAACAAATAGAAATTGAAAGAAATGAAAACCACAAACTAACCCGAAAGCCGTCAAATGAAGTCTGTGAATATCCTCACCGCTAAGCTATTTTCGATAGGAATCACGTATCGATAAATCACCATCATCGAACAATTCCAATATTTTATTTCGATAGCTTTTTTTCTTGATAAAATTGAAAGTTAAATCATTCAGAAAATGTATTGGGTAATTTTGTTTACTGGCGTTTATGTAAAGGTTATAAATTTCACCAACCAATTTATCAACATTTGAACACAAATTTGCAATACGATTTAAACCATTTAAATATATATTTCTAAAAATTGAAACATGCACGTTACTATTAAAGTTTAATATTTTTATTGTATCAAAATCAAAATAATTTCTTTTATCATAAATACTATATACTAAAATTCCTTTTATAATCTCCAAATTAACGTCCAAGTAGTTGACACTGCCCTGATCATCCGAAGCACTCTTTAAATTCAAAGTGTCTGGATAACATTTAAATTGAAAAATTTCTTTATTGTTATTCAGCTCAACCACCAAAACATCATCTATATATCTGTATATCTTTAAGTCTTTTTCCAACAATAAACCGGCTTCATATGTAAACAGATAAATATCTGCAAGGATGGAGCTACAACTCCCCCCCATTGGAATACCTCTCACTTGTTTATATATTTGTTTCCCTTCATACAGATAATTTTCGTAAACAACAAATTGAAATAAATCGGTGAATATTTCAATACTGATATCTTTCTCTTTAGATTTCTTGAAAAAATCCATAACTCTGTACTTCAAATCATCTAAATTTATGCTATTATACAAATCCTCGAAATCGTATGTATATAATCCTGTAATTTTTTTCAGCTTTTTTAAACTTTTTGTAAGTTCATAGCTATTTTTTATTACTATCGAAGAATATTCATTTATAACCTGATCGAAAATCTTTTGTAATATATTCAGCAATTTTTTATTTACGCATTCCAGGTAAGAACCAAACCCACAAGTTACAGTTCTAAAAGTAATTGGGTTTTTATGGAATTTTGGAATCATTACAAGATAAGGAAATTCCACACTATTTTGCTTTGATTTTATTTTTTTATAAAACGCCTTCACTCTGTTTACAATAACTTGTTTAGTAGTTTTTAGTAGTTGATAATTTCCCTCATTATTGTAGGTTTCCCTTAGAATATCTCCGTATAATTTTTTACATATTATAGCATAGTTGGTGTTAGCTTTATCCACATACGTAATGATAAAATCATCCTGTAGATTTTTTACTGATTTAATCAAATCTTTGTAAGATTCTCCCGTGACACCCTCAAAATCTTTTTGGTAAAAGCCTTGAAATTCTTTTAAAATATAGTGCCTCCATTCCTCAAAAACGCTTTTTGGTAAACCATATTTATATATTAATTTTTGAATGAAGATATCTATATTATTTGACAAACGTTTTATAGCTAACCCTCTACTCACAACTCTCCTCAATCTGTATTTTGTACCATACCTCATAAAGAACATATAAAGAACATATAAAGAACATATATATATTTAACATGGAAAAGCCTATGGAGATCATAACTTTTTCATTTTTTCTTCCCACCTTTTTGTCCCTGATGCCACCCATTTTTTATTCTTTACTAATTCTAATGATATTATAAATTTAAAGTGTAAAAACGTTTGCCTGACGCCAGGGTCAAAACAAATGATAAAATGCTTTTGCATATGCGTGAATTATAACCCAGAGAGAAACATGGGCCAATTTTTTTTTTGCATTATTCAAATATTTTTCTTAATAATTCCAATTTTCGCTTTTTTCATTGAAAATCAACGGACATTTTTCATAGAAAATGTAACATTTTTACTTCATTGTTGCAAAAATTTCAAAAGCCGTAATAATAATTTATTTCTTTTTAGTTGAAAGATTTTCACGTAAAAAATTAAACTGAGCTAGTTTTTTTTTTTTTTTTTTTTTTTTTTTAAATTAAAAAGGTGAATATGGCGTCATAGTGGAAATAAAAAGGGTTATTTTCAGAATAAGTTTTTTGCTTTGGTCAAGTTTATATTTTAGTAAAAAGTTTCTAATGAATAGCTATTTTTACGCAGGTAGCGAACTTAGTGGGGAATTACATAACTTAAATTTTAAAATGTATTTTTTTCCGAGATGAGAACTATTTATACCCCAAGTTAAACTTAGGTAATAATTTTCAGATGTGTTTACATCACCCCTTGGGTGAGTATAAGGTTTAAAAATTTAAGTAAAACATTTATTTTTTTTATTTTTTACTGAATCACAGCTATAATATTGTTATATATTAGCAGTAAGGATTCAACACAATTTGCATTTACATTTAAAGCGTTCCTGAGTGGGAAATAGGGTATCAAAATTTAAGTTAAGTTAATTTTTTATGCTTTTATTATAGATTTTTTACGTCCAGATTGGAAGTTTTTGTCCAAACTACCGCAACCTGCATTACTGCAGTGGTGAAACATTTGAATTACGCATTGGTAAACTACATCCCACATTGTTATGCAATACCGCATACATCAAAGCCTGGTGATGATACTCTCTATTAATTTTGAAATGCATTCGTTTGAGTACTGTAGTTATTAAAAAACTAGACATATTAAACAAAAACATAATTTGAAGAACAAATTAAAAAAAACAAAATTTATTTCCTACATTGTTTAAGCCCGAGAAGGGACAGATATTAAGTTATTTCATTCAATTAGTTCTACATTTAATGTTAAATTTTTGTAACAAATTAGTTAAGCCAATTGAAGATTTAAAAAAAAAAAAAAATCATACAATATGATACTTAAAACGCCCTAAAAAGTGAGATTCCGTTCAAATGAAATCGAAATAAATCTTAGACCTTTTTTTTAAGTTTTGTATTTTGCATGCATCTTATCATTTTATCCAGAATTGTCATAAACATAATACAAAATCTGCAATACAAATATTTCCAATTAAAAATGGAAGAAGTCGAAGATTTATTTCGATTTCATTTGAACGGAATCTCATTTTTTAAGGTGTTTTAAGTATTATATTGTAGGATTTTTTTTTTTTTTTTAGCCTCCGGTCCGGTATGCTATTTCTTTCTCCCAGCTTATTTTGTGTCCAAAAAATAACGTTAGCTTATGAAGGCTAGCTGTAAAACAAATCATTACGATTAAATACTCTTTAGCAATTTTTTAAACTTCTAAACATCGCACACTTTTAGTTCTTATACTGTCGTATTGGGAAAAAAAAAGTTCTTTTAAATGCACTTTGTTTGAAAACTGTATCTCCATGTGTTTTTGAAATATTATTATTATTATTATTATTATTATTATTTTTTTTTTTTTTGTAGTTTTTGGAGCCATTTGTTTATTATTGGCAACGGCATTTTATCCATTTCTGTAGAAAGCAAAGGAAAAATAGTTTTAAAATATTAATTATATATTTTTGTTGCCATTTTCTCATAACAACCGAAAGAAAATGTAATTAAAATACGTGCTATTTTGAAAAAAATATAAACGATTGATTTCTGTTAAAACAATGGAGCTATTATATACTATATTTAATTGTAAGTATCGATGAATCATTAGATAGCCGTTTTTTTTTGTTTTTTTTTTCGATTTTCTTGAATGACGATATCTTTTTGCTGCATTTGTGCATTATTTCGCGATAGTGATGTACTATGCATGCTTTACTGTCGGTGTGTGAAATTCTTAAGCGGATGCGAATGACGTCATTTTACATAAAATAAAACGTGTGCTTTAAGTCTTAAAATTTAAATATGTTTTGTACTGCAGTAGAGTCCCGCTTAACCGAGTTCTTTTCTTCTGATGGACTGGTGGCTTCTATTACTATGAAACAGCCATTATAAATGAAGTGTTAGGTGAAGATGAAAGAGCAGCCGTAAAAAACAATTATGGCCATTTCTCCCCCCCCCCCCCATTCTGACCAGAAAATCAGAGTTCTAACTTTTTAAGGCTGCTTTTCATCTTCACCTAACACTTCATTTATAATGGCTGTTTCATAATAATAGAAGCCATCAGTCCATCAGAAGAAAATGAAGTAATGGAAATGCCGGAGGCGACACTAAATTCTGATAAAGAATTCCTGTTCTCTAGTTGTTGTTTTTTTAAATCTTCAATTGGCTTAACTAATTTGTTACAAAAAATTAACATTAAATGTAGAACTAATTGAATAAAATAACTTAATATCTCTCCCTTCTCGGGCTTAAACAATGTAGGAAATAAATTTTGTTCTTTTTTAATTTGTTCTTCAAATTATGTTTTTGTTTAATATATATATATATAATTGAATTGAGAATAACAGAAAATAATAAATAATAAAAAGCACCTAAAGTACATTTATTACATCGGCGATTAAACGCCAAATCTAGCAATCGGTTGTTCTTGTCATTTCTGTCGGGAGCTACTCCTTAGTTCAAAGATAAAATTTATGGGTTTTTCTAGATGGTCTTTTGCAG
The DNA here is from genome assembly GCA_963932465.1 of Maratus speciosus. NCBI lineage: Eukaryota > Metazoa > Arthropoda > Arachnida > Araneae > Salticidae > Maratus > Maratus speciosus. The sequence continues at coordinate 526,346,118 of OZ010788.1, forward strand.
GATAATCAAAACGCAGCTATAATGTCTTTTTGCACTTGCACCTGCACGTGGGGAGGGGGCGGCAGACAGAGCTTCTTATCAACAAAACAGATCGACAACATTCTTTCTCTTTTATTTACTAGTAAACACAAGTATTATTTCAAACGTACTTCGCATATGCTTTCTCGAAAAGCGTATTATATATGCGTACACATGACAGAAGAAAAGGAATGACAAAAGTTGGAGTAGTCTACAATTTTGGAATTAAATAATTTATAATCATTTAATGATTTTAATAATATCTTTGCATTTCCATAAGACTATATAAGACTAAAAAAACAGACTATTTTGATGCAAAGACAAAGTTACAAATAAAAAGAGGAAATTTTGGTTGGATAAAAAAGGATAACAATATCATAAGACAACCCCCTCCTCCCCCTAGAGATATCTTACGATATCATGTGCCAGACCCCCCCCCCCCCCCCTTCCCCGCTAAAATGATAATGTTTTATATATGCACAGTCCCTAACAGAAAAAAAAAAACATTTCTGATAGAATTTTTTGAAAGAAATTTGGGATTAGGGGTTTTAATACGCTCGTTTACGACAGGTTGACACAACACAAATATTCAGACATTTGAAATATATATTTGACTTTCACAGAAAATTAACAGATTAAACGATACTGTTTCCGGGAAAATTTTTGTTTACGAATTATGCAAGAGTACTGTATTCGAGAAAAGCTGTTATAAATCATTGTACCGTAACCGCTTCTATTACTATGCGCGCTGCGTGGGGTCATATCGACTGACTATAAAAAGTATCACTGACAAGAACGGAGAAAGGGCAAACAAACAATCGCCCCGAGCAAATTTCTCCTTACAAAGTTAAACAGTTCGAATACGCTTTGTCATCGTGTGGGAAAAATAATCGCATGTCTAGGTTTTTGCTTGAAGCATGATTTGTGAATTGAAAACCATAGAAAATTTTCTGTTCATCTCTTAAAATTTTTAAATGAAAAAATCTGAATATTTACAACTTTAAGAAAAATGCTAATTCATAAGCTGTCGTATTTTTTAATTTGTTACAGAATATATTAACATATTCTGTATTAACAATCAAAGAAAAAAGCTCACCGCTATTTCTTACAAGAACCAAAAAATACATTACATATAAAACGATTTTTAAGGCATTTAGATCTATCTTTTGGAAGGATATAGTCAAAGATTCTTTTATACAGCTATATTCATTTAATAGCACTTATTACTTCTACAGTTTTTTCCTCCGTAATTTTTAACAAGTCTATACTCACAACAAAACTTACTACTTTGTGACACATTTATGAAATAATTTTCATTCTTAAATGGGTACATTTTACGGTTATTCTTATTCAAATAAAAAGAAATTGAATAATCTCTCTCTCTCTCTTTCCTGTAAAAGAAAAATATATTTAAGAAAATGGTGTCAAAATGGATGTTTTGAGCGAATTTCAGAGAATCAAAACAACCACAGAAAGTTCGTCATCATGGTGCATTAAAAAAAAAAAAAAAAAAAAAAATCATGATGCAATAAATTTAATGGAAAATGAAAAATAGTAAATAAATATAGCCTTTCACTTTAATTTATTTTTCACCGTTGCATATGTATTATCTTCCCTTTTTTATGATTTCAACTTACGAGCAATAGAGAAATTAATATGATGTCGAATTAAAAACTCAAATGGTATGGTTCTATATTAATATTTGGAAATTTTTCCAGAGAGAAACATTCGCCTTGAATACAATATTTCAAATGTAAATCAAATTTCAAATTATTTTTGCTTAAAAGGCGCTAAGACCAACTTAGTGAAAAAGATTCCATGCCGGGAATCGAATGGTATGGTTCATTTAAAAAAATACTTGTGTTATTAAACATAATTTATCTTGATAAGAAAATTTACATAAGATTTTTACATAAAAATTTTATGAAAAATTAACAATATTACTTAAAAAAATATATTACTGTGTCTTTATAGATATGCATTACCTGTAGCCAAAATTTGGAATGCGATTGAATTAACCCCTAGAATAATTATTTGAATAGATTTGTTATTAAAGAGGGGCTCGACTCCCTACGAGATACGCTCGCCAATACACGCCCAGTCTCCTCATGCTCAAAACCCAAGCTTATTTGCTGAGTTTTAAAAATATTACATGATTACAAAAGATTCTGTGGTAGTATCACGGCTAATCGAGATCTTCTGTAACTGGGTTACCATGAATTCAACCATTGATTTGGAAATTGCATCGGCTCCCTTGACCGCATCTACCGCAGTAGCGATAGCTGACGGCCATTTTCGTAATTAAGTAAGATCAAATACACATTTCAAATGAAACATGTAAACATTCAAACATTACTATACAAGAATAATAACAAAGACAAATAATTTCAGTGAACAATTACAAAATTTTACAAGAAATAATAAATTTATAAATAAATATACAGAGCTTTTGCAAAATTTAATAAGAAAATATTTCAGTTAAAAAAAAAAAAAATACAGCTAAAGTAATGCCGTTTAAGTTTTTTTTTTATGTTTAAAAGAGTCCCGTCTAAAATCAATATGATTATAAAACATTTCAAAAAATTTTATATAGAATAATCGCATCTCTTAACCGTCCACAAACTGTGCTATCGTGTGTGAGTAAATCTGAAGTCATGATAGTCATAACTATTTATACCCCACCCCCTCCCCTTCGAACACATATTCATATAAGATAAATTAGATTTTTTAGAAAATTAAAGTAAAAGTAACAATAAAGCTATTTTACCTCTTATAAAATAAAAACTAAAACTGGTAGTAATTAAAACAAACATACCTTTGAATATTTTCTGCTCTGTCATACACAGTATGGGTCAGTGGCAGAAAAAAAAGTAAACAACACCTACTAACTCAGCAACTAATTATAATAGAAGAAAATTACTGGTACCAAACAATTGAAAATAAAGTCTACTTTTAAATGATGTATAGAAAATTTGCTTAGGAGGCTATCTACAAATCAAAAGCAGACCAGACTTTGTTCTTTTCAACAGCAATATCCAATTTTGACACTATATTTTAAATTTTCGGTTCAAACTATGCCTAGAAACGAAATTTAAATTCATTTGGGTGATAAGATTTTGAATTATAAACATTCAAAATTTAGAGCTGTTAAATTACATTTTTATGTCTTTATTAATATCTCCTGAAATTATAATCCTGATGTGATAATTTTGTGTGTGGTTATAATACTAAAAAATTCAAACATAAATACATTAAATTTGTAATTATAAAAATTTCATAATATAAATTATGAATTATGAAATTAATATTTAAAAAGAATATGATATATAACCGACAGTTTTTTTTTTCTTTTTTTTTGATAGATTTATATTTATTATATCCTGCTTTATGCGAATTCTGAATATAAAAATTTTCTCCGAAGTAGTTTTCGAATTATGATTAAAAACTGTCAAAATGGTTTAAGGAGCCATCTAGAAAAGCATAATTTGAAAAAATATATTTTACTCATTTTATTAAAATTTCAGGCTCGCAATAATCGAAAGATATTAAGCGAGTGAAATTGTCATATTGGCAAGAAATAATATATTAAGGGTATATTTAAAAAAAATATTTTCTCACGCGCAACAACTCAAAATTTTCGGACGCATTTTCAGACTCATTTTTAAAGGTGAAAACAAAACTTGCTGACACGATTTTGGAAGAGATGTATAAGTGGCCGCATGTTTTCATTTTTCGTTCAATTCATTAGAACTTGATTTATAAACAATTATTTTCTCAGTACGACCAACATTTTAGTTCCCAGCTCTCTCGCTCCGGGAAATTCGGTTCAAAACACCCACTTTGACGGCATTTTTGTGCAATATAGTGTGCCTTTATCAAAAAATCGACAAGCACGGTCCATTATATAGTTTCTGAAAAAGAGAATCTGCCAATGGGATGCGTTTCAGAACAAAAATGAATTTAAGATTGAATCGGAAAATAAATTGCTTGGATTGTAAAACACCCTTAGTAGAAGTGAGATAGCCATTCTGTAGCATTTCAATAATTGAGTACTGAACTAGCCCCTAAAAAGTGCCCATTTTAAAATAATTTCTCTGAAACTAATCTTACGAACGTCATGAAAAAAAAATTTTTTTTTGGTTAATTGAAGGGAGTAGAATTTATTTATGGTGTCAAACTTGAGTATTGCTATTGAAAAAAAAAATAAATAAATAAAATTTAGGTTTGTTTTGATATGTAGATGGCCTCTAAGCAAATTTTATATGCATCATTTAAAAGTAGACTTTATTTCCAACCGTTTGGTACCAGTCACTTTCTTCTACATTAATTTGATGCAGAGTTAGTTGGGGTAATTTTTTTTTTTCTACGACTGTAAGATTCACAGAGAATGTTAGTTAGCCAAAGCAACCTGATATCTATACATTGCTTCCTAGAATTTAGCTTAGGAGTTCCAAACGTTCTTTGGGAGTTATACGACCAAGGTCATTTTATACAATAGGAGAGTAGATGTCTTATCTCAGAAGAACTTACAATAGAGGTCCCTCTTTGAGCTTGAGGCATCATAAAAATATCCAGACCTTGTTGACCACCTTGTTTCTTAAAGAATCAATCTCATAGCTGGCATGTCTGTTGTTATGTTGTATATTACTTATGTGACTTTGACTGTGCCCTCCTCCCCCTCACTTAAACAGCAAACCACAATTTGCATTTTATTGGGTCTTGTTATTATAACTTATCATTTATAGCTCTACTGCTCTTTTAAATAATCCTTTTTTCACAAAAAAATATTTTTTTTTTTTTGGGGGGGGGGGGTCTAGTCGGAAATATGGGGGGGATACCCATGATTTGCCATGATTACCTATGATTTTGAAACATTTAATATTATTCTTTATAAAGAATATTAAATTTCTAGTCTTATTAACCCTTTTATGCCTGAATTTTTTTTTCTCAAATATGTTTGTAAAATCACTTTAAAATGTGGCAAAATGAACTGAAAAAAATACTAAAAAAAATTACATTAAAATATTTTTGTATTTATTTGATAAAATGCAAACATACTAAATATGTGAATATCCATACGTGGAAAAATGCATAATTCTATGTTTTGTCTAAATTTATATAAATTAAGTTTTGAAATTGTATATTATATACTATAATTAGTATTTTTGTGAACTATTAAAAATAGATTTATTTCTTTACAGAGACTAATAACATTATAAGTATTATTAATAATGAATTAAGAATAATCGTATTTGAGGATAAAAAACAATTTATTTCAAAATCATCTTGAAAAGGACTTTACATAAATAACTGCCCCTAAATTGCTATTAGAAATATGTACCCATTTGTGCCTGGCGCCCTATATTTAGTATGCTACAAACATGCATAAAAATAGGCTTGAACTTATAATTTCGCAATTTAAAAAAATACATATTTCAAAGAAGTTTACAAGCTAAGATTATGGCTTATTTATTTGGATCTTTGATACAAAAAATACACTTATTACATATTTAATTTTTACATTTCGCTATCTTGAAAAATGAAAAATTTATAAACACCGAAAAAAACCCTTCATTTAAGCAAATAAATGTCAATCTTATGCTGTCATAGAGGTTTGCACGGGCCCGGACTTGGCCCGAGCCCGTACCCGGCCCGCAGGCCGGGCCGGCAAGGTGAAGGCGAATTTTCAAACGGACCGGGCCGGCAGAATTAGAACATCCTTTTCAACGGACCGGGCCGGGCCGATAAAAAAATTGAACGGGTCTACCGGGATGGGTCGGGTCGATAAAAAAAATAAGCGGGCCTACCGTCCGCTATAAAAACTTAATCGAAGTCGATAAAATATGAGTAATTTTCAATGACTCATGGGGATCTTCGCGAGAATAAGTATAAATGTGCATCACGAGCCGATGCCAGTTTGACAATATCAATTCAGAAAAGTAACATATCCAGCGTAGAGATCAGCATCGGACAGTTAAGGGTGTATTCGAAAAAATGTTTTTCCACCCTCAACAGCTCGAAATTTTCTGAGACATTTTCAGACTCATTTTTAAAAGTAAAAACATGAAACTTGCTGGGGGTGATTTTTGAAGACATGTTTAACATGCCGTGTGATTTCATTTTCAGCTCAATTAATTAGAATTTGATTTTTAAACAATTATTTTCTGAGTATTACCATTTTTTTCATTCCCAGATCGCCCGCTTCGGAAAATTCGGTTCAAAACGCCAACTTTGACAGCGTTTCATACAGTATTTTTGCATTTATCAAAAAATCGAGAAGCACGGCACATTATGTAGTTTCTAAATAAGAGAATTTCCCAGTTTGATGCGTTTGAGAGCAAAAATGAATTTTAAAATGAATCAGAAAATAAGCAGTTTGGATCGGAATATCTGAGCCCGGACTTTTTCTTTTCAGCAGACTCGTGCCGAGATCAGGATTGCATTTCCCCCCCTACATATTCGCGCAAGCCTGGAACTGGATTTTATTGTTCTCAGGATGTGTAGGGTAGGCAATATGTTTTGTAAAAACATTAATAGCGATAACGAACTTCTGTTAAATGAATCTTTGGAAATATATCTTAAGGTGGTTCTCAAATTCACTGCTCAACAATGAGAAATTTTCTGACACATTTTCTTCTGACTCATTTTTAACTGTAAAGGCATAAAGTTGACAGGCCTGACTTTTGAAGTGATTTGGAATCGAACAGTGTTTTCCATTTTTTTTATAACTAAATTACTTATCGAGATATAAGAGATTCTTGTCTTGTGACTGTCGATTTTTCTCCTTCCCGTGCTATCGATTCTGGAAATTCGATTCAAAATTTTAACTTTGACAGTATTTTCTCAAAGATATATTGCTTTTATATAAAAAAAAGGATAACGTTATTCGATTACATAGTTTCTAAATAAGAACACTTGCCAATCTTATGCGTTTCCGAAAAGAAATGAATTCAGAAATGTATCAGAAAGTAGCTCCTTTGGACTTGAGAAAAGCCTTATTAAATGACAGAGAAATATTTTTACAAATCTGCTTTTTATTATACAGCTTCAAAAGTCATGTTTTTAACCCTCCTTTTTTTTTTCTTTTTTTCTAAACTACATTAATTTTTTAATGAATCCTTATATGAATGCTGAAACGTCTAATATTCTAAGTAATCGTTAATGTTACTATTATGTATTTTCTGTCTTGCGAACACATAGTAATTTTAAAATATACTGCAAAACTATCCCATAAATATGTACGCAGTGTTATTCTTTAAAAGAATCGTAATTGTATGTTCAGAAAAACCTGAATTTTTTGGTCAAATTGAGTCGGATCTCATTTAATTGATTGTCCACGAGTCGGGCCTGTTTTCACTGATTTTTGTACGAGCCGTGCCGGACCGGGCTCGGGCCGAACTTTTAATTTTTTTCATCAGGCCGGGCCAAGATTGCTTTTGTTCGGTCCGGGCAGAGCCAGGGCCTGGAAATTCCGGCCTGTGCCGACATCTATGCTGTCATCTCTCGGTAGTAGATAAAGACATTTATAGACAATTACTTCATACAATTTCCATGCTGTAAAGAAGAAGAAAATTATAAAAAATTATATTAAAGCGTGTGCACACGCTTCATTTTATAATGTTTGTATAATTAGAGAGTCGTTGGAAATTTTAGCAAAAGGCAAGAGTACCTGTAATGATGTTCTATCCTATAACATACCAAGAATCTGGTTTAAAATACTAGGGGTTACAGGGGAATTTGGTTTTGATTAACCATTTTCCCTCCTCCCTGTCCCCCCCCCTCCCCCCTCTCTCTTTTTCTGATTAGCTGCTCCTCTCTGTTTTTCCATCCTTCCCACCCTCCTATTTTGTGGTTCGTTTAGTTTCGCCCTTTGATATTTAACCAGCTGTTTGTCTTTCATTCGGCAGTGCTCTTTTCCCTGATGACGACTGATGGTTCAGTCGAAAGCGCTCGGATTTTAAACATCGTGTGACTCCAATGTTTTCAACATCTGCATTGTTTTAAAATGTTTTTAACATTTGTATTTTTAGCACCTATTAAGTAAAGATATATTGTGAATTTGATATTCATATTTTTCATTTATATTATTAAGGTGAATCTGTCGTTCTTTGAAAATATAGTTTTTCTATATTTATTTAATCTACTACATTTCTTTCTATATATCTTGTTGTAAGCTATATTGATTTTTTAATGGGCCTCTATTTTAATGTAAATATCTGAATTATTATTAATACCATTAATCCATTTACACGGCTTGAAGACTTAAAAATCTGAAAAATTCTATATCGAAAAACCTTCTAAGACGGAATTACACGGGAGAGAAAAAAAACGTTATTGTTAAGTTCCTTTTTTACCAGGTCAGTCGTCTCTTGCAAATGTATTATTTTCAAACGGATTATTATATCCTTATCCATTTTGAAGATCCAGATCCACCGATCAAAAAAATTTTCCGTTTAAAACAGGATCTCGTCATACACAGATTCTTATAACAGATTTTACAGTACTGTATCCTCACCTCTAGATATGTACATGGACAACTATTCTTTAAAGAGAATTTTAATAGAATAATTGTAATTTAAAAATACATGTATTTTCTGGAAAAAAAATGTTGACCTAAAGTAGGTTGTTCCTTAAACAGATTTTGCACGAGTCAGACTGGGACGGGGCAATGATTTTTATACAAGCAGGGACGACCGGGCCAGAAAATTTCTTTCGGTGTAGACTTCTAGGAAGAGTAAAGCACAGGTCCAGAAATAAGTCCGGTTCGGCCCGGCCCGGGCACGACTCAGAAAAAGTGATGATCAGACTCGACCCGTGCCAAGTCCGTTTAGGCCTCTAAATGGCATTTGAATGGGAAAAACGTGTTCTTAACGGCTGGAAAAATTAAAAAATAAGTTATGAAAAAAATTGAGTTTGAGTTGTAAATTCGTTCAAACTCGCGGATTTTTTGAGCTTTCGTTCAGTTCACGTTCGTTTATCAAAAAGTGAGTCAAGTTCAACTCAACGTTCACAGAAAGTGAACGAAGTTCGTGAACTTACGTTCAATGAACGCGTTCATACCCAACACTGCTAGAAAGCCCAAAGTGTAAACTTTTATTTACAACAAAAAGAAATTGGAAATTTAATTTGCCTTTTTGTGTAGAGCCTTTTTCGTAAAATCATAAAAATTTGGAAAAATAACCATAACTTTCAACTTTGGTTTAATTTTTTGGCCCTAAATTTTTAAAATTAATTTTTTAAATATTTTTTTATTAAAATCTGCATATTTTAATGTACTTACTGTGATATTTTTAAGATGATTAGCATTTTAGATCCAGATAAACAATTTTTTGAAAATGGAACTGCAGTCTAAAAATACAGACTCAGAAATGTGCGATTTGAGAAAAATCCAAACATTGGAGCCCCCCATATCTCACAAACTATGACGTCTAGGAAGGAAAAATTTCTGATGTATTCATATCATGATAGAATTAGTATATACACAGAGTTTCATCCAAATCCCTGGGGGTCGGGCTACAAACCATAAAAATATTTGGTTGAATTGACATGGAATGACCCATATATAAATAAAATATTGCTCACATTTAAGAGCTCGGATATAGCCGATCCGGCTCGATACTAACTTAAATATAGCAAATACCTTCTGCGCACTGGGTTAACTTATTAAAATACTCTATTTCCCACTCACACTATAGTATCTTATGAATTTTTATCTGATGATCCCCTTTGACCTCTCCGTTGCGCTGGCTATGTCGGCAAGAGACTAAAACTCTTTCCCGAAAACTCCACTCAGGAAACACCAACCTGCTACGTTGAGGTCTACGCTAGAACTGCTTTCTCGCTCTCTCTCAGCGATGCCTTCCAAACACAGCATACGAGGATCTTCTCCTGTGAATAGGGACCTCTTCTCTTATCTAAAAACTTCTCCCTCAGATGGCCTTCACTACTTACGAGATAGGGAATTTCCTTGTTTGCCTTACCTGTGGTATCCCACACAACCAAAGACTTCCGTAGGACATCCTATAAAGATACTACAGATCCTATAGTTGTCATATCCTGAATAAGACAAAAGTTGATGTCGTCTGGACGTCATACATAGGAAGAATTCGGGGGAACTGTCCTTAAAACGCAGAAAGACATCTTCTGACCCGAATAACTTACGCACATGCGCAGAATTTGTACCAGAAGTGAAATACTTATCAACTTTTAGCTATCCGACCGCCATTATTTGACAGTCGCCTTTTAACGCGTCACTTCTCAAACAGACCACGTTTTTTATTTCAAATTATTTTACTTCTCCTGCACTTCGCACTTCCATTTTTATCAGGATTTAAGGAATTCTTTCCTATTAATTTTGAAATCCAAGGTAAGTAAATTTTCGAAATTTCTATACTATTTAAAGCTTAACTAACCTATATTCTGTCAAACACATATTCTGTCAAAAAATATTTGTTTGATTACGGTAGCAGTGAATTTATATTAACGGTAGCAGTAAATTTATATTAAAAGTTTTAATGAATACCTAAATATCTTGTAAGGTATTTAACCTTACAAGACCCTTGCACTACCCGCATCATTTTGCACGCACGAGCAAAACGCTCACATTCTGTGGAAAGTTTTAATTCTCGTTGCAATAACATTTAAAATTAAAAGCGGGAATATTATCCTCCCTATCCATCTTCCATATCCTATTTTAATCCTTTATAAGTCATAAAATGTCTAAATAGAATCTTGTGATTATCCTAAAGACATACTAGAAATTCCTAAAACTATCCTACTTATTCCTAAAAGCATCCTATTTACTCCAGAAAATATCCCATTTTTATCCTTCATATGTCAAAAAAGTTCAAAATGTATCCTAAAATTGTCTTATCATGTCTGAAAAAATCCTTAAAATGTCTTATTACGGACACCCAGAAGATGTCAACAAGTGGGACATTTTGACTGCCCGAAGGAGTCTTTAGGACGTCTATAAGAAATTTCAGGATGCCCTCTGGACGTCACAACATCCTACATGTGACATCTTCTGGCTTCCTTGAGGACGTCCTTGTGTTGTGTGGGATGCGCTTTTGAATAGCAAGGGAAGCTGGAATGCATTGATACAATGAACTTGTTCATACAATCCTATCTAACTAAAAACAGTTCAGATGAACTTCAAGATAAGGGAAAATATTACTTTAAAACCTGTACGCAGAAAGTGATACATATGAAATACAATAAACAAGTAAAAAGATGTATCAGATAATAGTAATCTTAATTAGTTATCTGATCATTAGCGTCAGAAACCTGACATAAAGAAAAATCAGAAATATTAATTTTGGTCTTGCCGAGTGACTCAAAATAATTAAACACAAATGAAAACGTGCATCTAGTCCGTATCCTAAGTTTGAAGATTTTATTTTCCATGTGCTAAAGTAAAAGATAAATATGAGAAGATAACAATGAAATAGTCTAAACTAAGAATTTTGGACAATTATGCCTGCCTCTATTCTCAACTACCCATTCAAAACAGTTTTTAATCTTTTTCTGAGTTTATTTGTTTAAAAATTATATTAAACAACAGACAAGGGGTAAGGGATCTCTGCTCATACCTCGACAAAAAAAAAAAAAAAAAAAGAAAAAAGAAAAACTTTCAATTATATATTTTGAAAAAGCCGGTAGAAAACTGACGTAAGTTTTAATTTATTTTTGTTCGAAAACGCATGAAACTAGCTGGTGTTGTTGCTCATAAACTATGTCATTGAGCTGTTTTTTTCCATTTTTTTCTTTTGGAAACGCAATAGATCTTTCAGAAAATAGTGTCAAAGTGGGCGTTTTGAACCGAATTTCCGCGAGACGGAAGAAAGAGCACTAAAGAGCGCTATACATTAGTTGGATTCAGTATGCGATGTCAGATGTGGCAAAAAATCCTATCCAAAGATACCTCATTCATCGTTGTACGGTACATATTAATTGAGAACGAGTCGGAAATTGTACGTCAAACATGGCAAGTGAGGTGCGTTAGTACTATAACTAGTTTTATAAATATTAAGATCTTGATGCAATAGCTGTTGCACTCTTATGCAAAAATGCATGGATACGTAATTTATTACGATTATATTTATTTAATTCAGTAATAGGGAAATAATATGAATCCATCTAAAATAGGTCATCATCACCATGTTAACCGAGAATCATTACCTATCATGGGATATCATTGAATTAATTACGAATGATAGGATTTAATAGGATGAAGAAAACTTTTATTAATATATCTTAAAGTTTTGATTCGATTTTCATAAAATTTGAAATGACTCGACAAAATTTTCCACGATTATATATATTAAATTTCGAACCATTCGGTTGGGTAGTTTTTGTACTGTTATATGCGGCCAGACGGACGTACTAGACGAAGACTATAGGTACTACGTATTTATATTTAATTACGAATGCACCTAACAATATAGAATTTAATAAAATAACATTTTAAACTTATAGACGAATGCCTTAATGATTCAAAATAAAGAAAAATGGTCAGCAGCAACGACTTTTTTATATAACTGAGGTTTAAATTAAATTTGCGAATTTAATTTTCCTTACCATTTTACCACTCTAACTTTTTATGTTCTTCTAAATTTTTACTTCTAATGAATTTGCATAGTACCCACAGAACATTCAAGTAAGAAATAATAATAATGTAGTATTTTTAGTACAAAATGTTGGTATAACATTGTCTTAAAGGGACGTTAAGGAAATGACGGTAAGGAAAAAAAAAAGGGACGGTAAGGGGGAAAAAAGGAACGGCATGGATGGGATGGTACGGAAAATTACCACCTATTTTAGGGAAAACCATGTTAAGATTAGGTGATAGCCACATTGATTTTTAGCAACAGTTATTTACACTGGATTAAATAATTAAAAAGAAATTAATTTACCTTGAAAAGTGCAGGAATATACCTTGGGGACGGTAAGACTACAATAAAGCTACGATGCTTAAAATTGATATTTAAATGCTGATTTAAATCCTGCAGTAAATTTTCTGTCAAAGAATTTTAACCATTCTTTCTCTAGCATACGTCTGCATGAGAAAAAAGTTGAAAAAAATTCTGTGGCTGCATCTGTAGTGATTTTCTGCATAATTTTAGCAAGAGGGACAGTAAGAAATCTAAAATCCAGGGACAGAGTTAAAAAAATAATATCAACCGTAAAAATGTATGCATATTAATTTTTTGCTACAAATTCACATAAAACAATAGTCCCAGTTTCGGAAAAAAATCACATCGAATTACTTTTATTGAAACAATTTTATACAGACGGCAAACTAAAAATTCATCATCAGGGACACGGGACGGTAAGGAATTTCGGGGCATATTTGGACCCCCAACATCGTCCAAAACTTATTTATCTCGTTAATATTGTTATACAGTCATTCAAAGGAATGTTTTCCAGTATAAGAAATAAAAAAACTCCAAGAATATGTACTAAAATAAAAATTATTATTCAGGGACATAAAAGTCAAAATTACGCGAGAATGCCTCATACACACTTTCAAATACGCACTATAACTTCTTCCTTTTATAATGTGGGAATTAATAAAAATGGTTTTGAGACGGAAAATAATATATTTCTTGATCATTTAAATCTCGAAAAACATTTGATTTTCAAAATGAAATAGATGGTGAAAAAGGAAAGATTGGTCGTTGAAATGCTTCATAAGTATCTTTTCTCAGATTTGTAAAATAGAAAATATAATACGCAATAAATGATTTTTCGGCGAAGTATTAAAGAAAAAAATTGCAATTTATCTTTTTAAAATATTTTTCTGGCGCATTTCATTCAACGTAGATGGATTTTTTTTTTTTTTTTTTGCATAAATTTCTCGTATAAAGTATTAAATGAATCGCAAATCTCACGCGTTTCATTAATATGTTTTTCTGTTTACATTGAAAGTGCTTCCTCGTAATTATTTTTTCGATTTTCTATTTTACTGCATAAAACAACAAGCATTTCGTGGAATGGTAAAATGTAGATTAAAGCGTGTTTTTTTTTTTTTTTCATTTGCCCGACGGGAAAACATATAGCACCGAATCCTCTCATTATGACTATGTTTGAATAAAAAAAAATAAAATGGAAATGCAGTTTTAGATAGTTTAGTATTCGATGTGGCTTTTAATGTTTCATCTACAAAAAAATAAATAAATAAATAAAACAAGCATTTGATGGAAGGGTAAAATGTAGGTTAAAGCGTGTTTTTCATTTGCCCGGCGAGAAAACATATATCAACACTGTAAAAAAAAAAAAAAAGAGATTCTACTGGCAATCGAGACGCCAGTACTATTTCCGTATTTTAACGGACCGCCCCCCCCCCCATAAATTCCAGAAATCCGCATTTTTATGGAAATTTTTTTCCATAAATTACAGAATTTTTTCCGTTTTTCTGGAATTTATGGGGGGGGGGGTTTCCGTTAAAATACGGAAATAGTAACTGGCGTCTCGATTGCAGTCAGTTTTTTTTTTTTTTACAGTGAACGAATCCTTTCATTATGACTATGTTTGAATTAAAAAAATAAATAAAATGGAAATGCAGTTTTAGATATCTTAGTATTCAATGGGACTTTTAATGATTCATCTACAAGAAAAAGTGAATCTCTAAAGCTTAAAAAAATTACAAAAAGAAAAAAAATGTAATTTTCAATTCATTTTTCTATGAAAGTATATTTGAGATAATAGAGAAAATACACAGCGCTTCACTCTCTCAATAATACTCTCTTCAAGTCACTGAAATATTCCTGGTAACACTGCTACCAGTATATATCCGAGAATTGAAGAAATTTCCATTTTTTTTTTCTCCGTTTTTGGACAGAAAATTTCCGTAATGTGAAAAAAAGGAGTTAAAAAGAATATATATATATCGCTCTTCCGCGGATCCACATGGCACTGAACCTGAGACCGCCCGTTTCGACTCGAGCATCTTAACCACTCGGCCAGTGAGCACGTGACAGAGGGCGAGTTCAAAATTAAGATACGGGTTTTCTTCAAATGGGGGATTGGTAAGGCTTGTTCAATTTCTTTTTCAGAAAGCTCGGAAATTTAAATTTAATTGCAGGGGCATTTCGTCGTTATGAAATAATGGTTGGTGTTTTAACAGTACAATAAAAATTATTACACGTTAGACATATTTTCAATAAGATATAATTTTATTGGTAAGATGTAAAATATGAATATTATAAAACCTAAAGCTATTTCGTGATATCCCAATTCCTTTTGTTTTTCTCGAAACGATGTTTTTCAAACGGGGCGACTATTTTTCTAGAGAACTTTTTGACCTATTTCATCCTTCTATTTTTTTTTTAGGTGATTGTTTTTTTCTGTAGCTTCTACCCGGGAAAAGTGTAATTTGCATTGATTAATTACTTTTTGAGCTCGAAAAAGGTTTAACTAAACGACCTTTTATTCAAATAGTCGCCCTTTTGTCGAAAATCAACTTTTAAAACTAGATATTGGCACAATCTCCAGAGACTTTCCTGGCCCTTTATTCTTATTATTTTTTTTTAAGGTAATCGTTTTTTCTGTAGCTTTTACCCGGGAAAAGTGTAATTTGCATTGATTAATTACTTTTTTGAGCTCGAAAAAGGTTTAAAGCTGTTCTTAACTGCTCTGCTCAACAAGCGCAAAACGTATTAACATATTTACAAATTCATTTTTTAACGGAAAGGTATAAAATAGGAAAGCCTGGCCATGGAAGCGATTTGGAATGGAACTGTTTTTTCCATTTTTTGATCAATCAATTACCTATTGAGTTATAAGGAATTTTGATCACGTGATAAACACTTTTTTCACCCGTTCTTGAGTCTCTTTCTTTCTTCGCTCGGAAATTCGGTTCAAAACGCCCACTTTGGCATTATTTTCTGAAAGATCTATTGCGTTTGCAAAAAAACGGAA
The DNA here is from genome assembly GCA_963932465.1 of Maratus speciosus. NCBI lineage: Eukaryota > Metazoa > Arthropoda > Arachnida > Araneae > Salticidae > Maratus > Maratus speciosus. The sequence goes on from OZ010788.1 coordinate 526,362,057, forward strand.
AAAACAGCTCAATGATATAGTTTCTAAACAACAACACCAGCTAGTTTCATGCATTTTCGAACAAAAATGAATTAAAACTTATGTCAAAAGGTTGCTTTTTTGGATTTAAGAACATCCTTACTTAAACGACCTTTTGTTCAAATAACCGCCATTTTGTCAAAAATCAACTTTTAAAACTAAATATTGGCATAATTTCCAGAGACTCTACAGGCCCTTTCTTATTTTTTTTTAAAAAGGTAATCGTTTTTTCTGTAGCTTCTACCCGGGAAAAGTGTAATTTGCATTGATTATTTACTTTTTGAGCTCGAGAAAGGTTTAACTAAACGTCGTTTTGTTCATATAGCCGCCATTTTGCCAAAAATCAACTTTTAAACTAATTATTGGCATAATCTCCAGAGACTTTACTCGCCCTTTCTTTTTTTTTTTTTATTTTAAGGTGATCGTTTTTTCTGTAACTTGTAACTTCTACCTGGGAAATGTGTAATTTGCATTGATTAATTACTTTTTTGAGCTCGAAAAAGGTTTAACTAAACGACCTTTTGTTCAAATAGACGCCATTTTGTCAAAAATCAACTTTTAAAACTAAATATTGCATAATCTCCAGAGACTTTCCTGGCCCTTTCTTTCTTTTTTTTTTTTTTTTTTTTTAAGGTGATCGTTTTTTCTGTAGCTTCTACCTGGGAAAAAGTGTAATTTGCATTGATTAATTACTTTTTGAGCTCGAAAAAGGTTTAATTGAACGACCTTTTGTTCAAATAGCCGCCAATTTTGTCAAAAATCAACTTTTAAAACTAAATATTAGTATAATCTCCAGAGACTTTCCTGGTCCTTTCTTAATTTGAAGATAAAATTCGTTTCAGATGCTTGTAACCGGAGAAAAAGGATCGCCCAATGCGGTTTGTGGCGCTCAACTTCAGTACTACCCGTCGCATAAGGCATACTATTCTTTTTTTTTTTTTACATGCAAAAATTTAAATATGTAAGTGAAATGTTAATAAATATAAAGCAAAAAATCCGAAAAGAATATCTGTTTTCTTTGAAAACGAAAAAACATCGTAAAAAAATCACGTGAGTTATAAGCCAAAGAAGAAGAACCTCCCGTTAACCCCTTGAGGGCCACCGGTATATATTATATACCACCTACGATTAATGAAGTTTTACACCAGAAAAAATTTATTAAATTTTACTTTTCTAACTTTGGTGGAAAAAAGCTGTAAAATTGCTTTTACTTATTTTGAAATAGAATTTTTCAAAGATTCCGGTGGGAAATGGGCATTTCACAAACGTAATTGCTTGCCCCTCAAGGGGTTAAGGCTGTTCTCAACTGCCCAGCTCAGCAAGTGGAAAACGTTCTGACACATTTACAAATTCGCTCTTTAACGAAAAGATATAAAATTGGAAAGCCTGGCCATGGAAGCGATTTGGAATTGAATTGTTTTTTTTTCCATTTTTTGATCAATCAATTACCTATTGAGTTATAAGCGAATTCGATCACGTGACAAACACATTTTTCGCCCTCTCTTGAGTGCTCTTTCTCCCTTCGCGGGGAAATTCGGTTCAAAACCCCCACTTTGACTCTATTTTCTGAAAGATCTATTGCGTTTACAAAAAAAAAAAAAAAAAAAAAAAAAAGGAAAAACAGATCTAGATTAATTTTCACACAATTATTCTAATTGGTAAACAAATCATATTAGATGTAAATTTCCAACTGGGCGAAAAATGTCCGGACCAGGATTCGAACCCGGGACCTCCTGGCTGAAGCCGCCAGTGCTCTGCCATCTGAACTATCCCGGACGATTCTGGTCGAACTTTTTCACCCAGCAAACCTTGAAGATTACAGCATCTGGTTTGAAACCTGGTTCAGCTCAACAGAATAAATCTCAGGAAATGGAACTCCAGAAATCGCTGGATACGAAATTACACTAGATTAATTTTGTATTGTTGTTTTGTAATTTTGTAAATTAATCTAGTGTAATTTCGTATCCAGTGATTTCTGGAGTTCCATTACCTGAGATTTATTCTGTTGAGCTGTACCAGGTTTCAGACCAGATGCTGTAATCTTCAAGGTTTGCTGGGTGAGAAAGTTCGACCAGAATCGTCCGAGATAGCTCAGATGGCAGAGCACTGGCGGCTTCAGCCAGGAGGTCCCGGGTTCGAATCCTGGTCCGGACATTTTTCGCCCAGTTGGAAATTTACATCTAATAAAAGCAGATCTATTTACATCGTTTCTGAACAACAACACCAGCTAGTTTCATGCATTTTCGAACAAAAATAAATTAAAACTTATGTCAGAAAGTTGCTCTTTTGGATTTCAGAACACCCTTAATGCAACTTTACTTAACATACGTTCGTTTTAATGTATGTTTACTTTGCATTTAGCTGTAATATACACGGTATCCATAAAAGAATATCCCAGTGATAAATTTTAATATGCACTGTAAGCGTTGTAGAGTGTTGCTTCAAGGTCACTAATAAAGAGTAACTGGAACAGTTTTATGTAAGCCAAAGCGCGAGTACTGCTTTGTTATTGATTCACTTGCAGTGACACATACGCAAAATGGCGATTCCTGAGCGTAAAGCGCCATTACTGAGCTGAAGATTTAAAAGCGCAAACTACCGGCATACGCCATGCGATTTTTTCCTTTGGAGCTTAACCCATTTTAGGCCAAGCATAGAAGTTTTATAAAATGTGGTATTATTTTCATTGAAACATGCTTAAATTACATTCATTAAGACACAAAAAAGGTTTCGCGCATGAAAAATAATATTTTATTTAAGAAATAAAATGCATTCGACATTTTCATGCATTTAGTCAATGGTGAGTTAACGCACCATTAAATTTAAATTTAATAATTTTTTTAAATTATTTATGAAATATGTTTTGTTATTATTATTTTTTTCTGAACATGCAACTTTAATCCATTATAAAAACATACGATTGATCTCAAGTGGAATAATTATACGTTTTCAAAAAGTCGAATTTGTCAATAACCTTTTCAAATTAAAAAACTAGCGTATTCTGAAAATCTCTCAGCAGAAAGTATTTACTCCAATTGATTTACTAATATTTTATCTTTAGGATCTTACTAATATTTATCTTTAGGACCCTTAAAAATAGCAGAAAAATAAAATTAGTCAAAAATATTCATCACAGCGTTAATAATTTTTTTTATATTGAAATGGGGCGTTTACGTACCTTTGGCCGGATATGGATTAATAAAAGATCGTGTCTACGTTCCACCGCTACATAATGGTTTGCCAGAGTTAGGCAGAAATTAGACACAATTGAAGAGGCAATTGCTTCCATTACTCCGAACTTCTTAAGAGGCTACTTCAGTCAAACGAAAAGACCCGTTCGCTAATGCTAATCCAATAGAAGAAATTTATAAAGATATCTTGGTCGCATTTCAATATTTTTAAATGATTTCTTTTGGAATGAATAGTTGAGATTGATCTGTACAAAGGCCGTTGTTTACTTTTTCGATTTTGTTTACAGGTATTTCTTATGAGGACACTTTCATTTTCGGAACCGGTTTCGAAAGTAAAAGCCTCCTCATAAAAAATATCTGCAATCAAAATCGAAAAAGTAAAAAAACGGACTGCATACAGATCGATCTCAACTATTCAATGCAAAAGAAATCATTTAAAAATATTGAAATGCGGCCGAGATATCTTTATAAATTTCTTCCATAGGATTAGCATTAGCGAATGCGTCTTTTCATTTGACTGAAGCAGCCTCTTAACCGAGTGTGGGAAGAATTGGGCTTTAGGTTGTATGTGTGCCGTATCACTAAAGGTGCACATTATTGAACATTTAAAAGAAAAACTGTGTTAGTGTAACTTCAATGTGATGTATGATCTGTTGTAAACAGTCTAAATTAAACTGTTATATTATACAATTGAAACTGAGAGATTCTATTATGGACACCAAATATGTTCATCTGTAATATAATGTTCATGCTGTTAATATACCGGGTGTTCCAAAAATGACAACTGGATTTTAAAATTCAATAACTTGCAAACGGTGACAGATACACTGCAAATAGAGGCGTCTTAAATTCAGACACATATGTGACTGAAAAAGAAATTCAGACACTTAAGTGTCTGAATATGAAATTTCAGACATCATAAGTGTCTGAATTTAAGACCCTTAAGTGTCTTACTGTGATCATGGTATAAATGAACTGAGAAAAATGTCTGAATAATGATCATGTGTCTGAAATTAAGACGTAGAAATTCAGACACTTATATGTCTGAATGTAATACAATTGTATCATATGTATGATGAAACGACGATTGTATATGAGGGCCCCTGCGGCCAAAGGATATAAGTGAAAAAATTTAGATTCGGAATAAATTGAATTTAACGATTAACATCAATAGTAAGTGACTGACTTAAAATATGAAGCTGTTGCTAATTTCATAGCGGTCTTTCAATTCTTATTTCAATAATTGTGGAAGGAAAGTGAAGTACAATATATTTTTTAAATTTTAAGTACAGATTAAAGAGGTTAAGTAGTTTATAGAGCTTAAGTAGTTGACCTCCGGAATGCAACACATAATTAGGAAATCTCTTATATTTTGCGTTTTAGTTTAGCAAACAAGGCAGGAAACTTCAGGCACATCTGTCCAACGTTTCCCCTCCCTACATTTTTCTTCTGAGAGCAATCATAAAAGAAATAGCCTGTATACTGATCTCAGTTTTTTCAATTTTGTCACTTATGGCCTTTCGCTTCTGGTGTCCTCATATGCAATTGTATCGCAATATATCTGGCAGCACCGTCAGAAAACGTTTTCGAATGGATGAAATGCTTTGCCATCCACTAAATTTGGTATTAGTGTATAAAATAAGCAACTTAATTTGACCATGGGGACGTCTGCCAAAATTGTAAATGCCCGTTTACTAACTTTCGAACTAAATTATTTTTAGTGTAAAAGTACAAGCTAAAGAAACTTTTCCCAAAATATAAATTTCTCAAAAACTACTTCCACTCATAGGTATGCTCATGGCTCACTCATAGGCCGTTCCCTAAATACAAAGAGATATGATTGCTCTTAGAAAAAAATGTAGAAAGGGGAGAGGATGGACAGATGTGTCTGGAGTCCCCTACCTAGTTCGCCTAACTAAAACGCAAAATATAAATATGAAATAAGCTAAACCAAGAATCTTTTGTGAGAACACCTTGTACAAGATAATTTTTACATAAAAGGAATATAAAAAAATTAACAAGTAAGAAGTATTAAATATTAAATAGATATATAAAAATAAATTTCTAACAATATTTTTCAAAATGCAGAACATTTCTTTCCCTCTAGTGGAAAGTTTTGCCCTTCTGAACACCCCTTATCTAAGATAAATTTTAAATATACGAACGTCAAAAGGAAATATTTAAAAATTGATTTCTATTAGTGGTTTAGGAAGAGAGGGGGGGGGGGGGCGGTGCTCCTCTTACGAAAATTTCTTAGTCCTTTTTTCTCTTAGTGTTCAATTATGTAATCATTTCGAAGAATAAATGTTATTTTTTTAACTAGCGTTACGACGAATTTTTAATTTATAATATGTTTTTTACCCTCTTACTGAAAGAATAAAAACTGTAATAATTATATTCATATAATTTATAAGTGTAAACATTGCGAAAAACGCCAAATAAAGAAAATAAAATGCTTCTGATTTCTTCTTATACAACGTTCCACTTTTCCCGCTGATAAAAAATGTTTTAACAACTTATCATACTGTAACCCGTAGACTGACGTAATGAATAAAGCCACCTATTTCCAATGGAAACGCTGACTCGCAGCTTTTTCTTTTTTTCTTTGAGAAGCGAATCTGTGTTGTGAGTCCGGAGTCCGTTGTCGTATTCAAATTTAAACGTTCTTCAACAGTTCGCATCTTTGACCGGTCCTGATTTTTTACTGTGAAAAATGTTGTCATTATGTTATTACTGCGGCTGCGTTATTAGTGGAAGCGTTATATTTAGAAGTTTCTTGCATTCTGGATGGCTGGAGGAATCTTATGTGCTTCATATATGGATATAACGACTGAAATTACATCCGGATAACTCTACAAATAGTCCCCAACAGAGACAGTATTACTTTTCATTGCTTTTCGTCAAGAATATAGTTATTCATCTCGTTAAACAAGAAAACTAACCCCAGACCTACAAACTAGTCCCGCGGGCTCTGTTTTCAGAATGGAAAATTTCCATTATTTTGACAGAGCTAGCAGGATATAGGAAGGGGTTTTCTTCAAAAAAGAAGCACGTTTTTGTCTCTCATTCACTATGACAGTTATTTTAAATCAAGTCATATCGATATCAGTAAGTGTTTTTGATATTTTGTTTATAGTACCACATAAAATGTTGCATGAAATATAACTTAGGTTTGAATGTGTTTGCGAAAAGAAAACAGCTAATTCTAGAAATATATATTTTTACATACTTGTAATTCTAGAACTGCAGCTCCAGAATTATATATCATATTTTTTGTGTGAGTGTAGGCTAATTTGATTATGTAAAAACATCAGTAATATTATGTAAAAAGTTGGTTAACTTAGAATGTCTATAAAAATAAAGCAAAAACGTAAAATTGTCGAAACTTTTGTTGAAGAAGAAATACTTTGTTTGGATTTAAAAGAAGTAAAAAAAAAAAAAGGTTGTTTTTTAAAAGGTTAATTTAGCGTTTTGATGAACATGTTGAATTCCTTGTAACGTTTTCTATCGCAGTTATAACCACATTTTATTTTAAACTTACTTTTAAATTAATTGTTTGTTCGCTATGAAGGATATGCAATTCACTCGAAGTTTAATATTTGATAAAAATTGGAAAATTAACAAACATCTATCGTGATTTATTTTTTATATAATTAGAGATGTATAATTTTCGAGGAAAACCTTTTTAGCCAAAAATCTGTTTTTGGCAAAATTGATTTGTGTTTTGAAATCCGATTTGTCAAGACTTTTTTGTGTCACCTTAAATATATATATAGATATATATTCTGCATGATATTATTTGGTTTCAAAGCAATTTTTAATTATATGGCACACCCGTATATTCTCTAAACTATACAGGTGAAAGGAAAAAAAATACTGCAATTTTGTGATTATTATATGTAAAATCAGTTTTCGAAATTTTCATTTTTTAATAGCACATTGTATAGAATATAAATTATTTACAGCTATAATTCCATTTCCTCAAAAAAAAAAAAAAAAAAAAAAAAAAAAAAAAAAAAAATCATTATTTACTTTGATTTTTTTGTTCAAAATTTTTAATTTTGGATTTGCAAAACATGAGAAATTGAAAACTAAGCTTATTTTATTTTAAGGCTGTTCTCAAATCCAAAAGGGCAACTTTATGACGCAAGTTTTAATTTATTTTTGTTGGGAAATGAATGAAACTGGCTGATGTTGTTGTTCAGAAAGTATGTTATCGAACTGTTTTCTCCGTTTTTTTTTTTTTTTTTTTTTTTTTTTTTTTTCAAACGCAAGAGGTCTTTTAGAAAATAGTGTCCAAGTGGGCGTTTTGAACCGAATTTCTGCGTGAAAGAAGAATAACCACTCAAGAAAGGGCGAAAAACGTGTTTGTCATGTGATCAAAATTGCTTATAACTCAATAGGTAATTTATGGATCAAAAAATGGAAAACACAGTTCGATTCCATGCTCAGGCTTTCCAATTTTATACCTTTCCGTTAAAAAATGAATTTGTAAATGTGTCAAAACGTTTTGTGCTTGTTGAGCAGAGCAGTTGAGAACAGCTTTAAGTTAAAAGGTTATTACAAGTTTAAAATGGAAATTAGAAAACAGCTAGAGTTTTGTATATTTCCATGCATAACTACATTTCGCACAAAAAATTGCGGTTTTCCTCAAAGTTCATTTATACAAACAAGGCCAAAAAAAATGTATATTTAGGCAAAATAGGTTTTGAAATTAGAAGTGACTTTTCCTGTATGTTATTATATATATGTGTGTGTGTGTGAACATGAAAACAAATCATAGAAGCATTAGAATGAAGCTATCGTGAAATTCTGAATATTTTATAATTAAATTCTCAACTTTTCTTATGGTAAATAAACCCCTCTTAAAAAAAAAAAAAAAAAAAAAAAAAAAAAAAAAATCGAATTTACTCTTTAAATGAAGAGTTTCATACTCATTTTTTTTTTAAATATTGGGTTCTCATATACTGCAAATTTGGGGGAATCTAGTATCAGATTTTATTTAACACGGAAATAAAAATGCAAAAAATGCTTAAACTCGGAATTGCACTGGGAATATGTTATTTAAATAGGAAAAAAATGAACTACAAAGCAGGGATGGAATTCTTTCTGAAGGAGTGAATTCTTTTTTATAAATGGGAATAATTTGTTACCATAAAGCGGAGCTGATTACAGCATGGGCAAACTGGGCTGTTTCTATGGGCCTTTAGCTTTACGGGCCCCTAAATTCTGTATGAAATTTCCATAAAGCTGATATTTTAAGTTTGTTTTGATCTTATACTTATTTTAATAAATATTTTGTACTTTTAGAACATGATTAGGTTAAAGAAAATGATATATTTATCCAAATATGTATTTGACGGCATCGAATAGGCTTATTTTTTTTTTTTTTTTTTTTTTTTTGTAACAGTATACGAAGGCAGTGGGAGAAGGGGGCGAATGAATACTAGGTCTTCGGATTAGAATTAATCTGAAGTTCACTAAAAGTAATAAACATTTTTGATGCCGTGGGCATATATATCACATAAATACATATTTATATATATATATACATATAATTATCCTATTCTAAAACTACAAAATACTGATTACAATCCTCATAAGGTCAAAACTCATTTAAAATATCAGCTTTATGAAAATTTCATATCCAATTTGGGGTACCTTAAAATCAGGGGGTAGAGAAGCACCCCATTTTTCCCACGCTGCAATCAGCTCTGCTTTATGGTAACAAAGTATTCCCATTTATAAAAAATAATTCAATGTGGTCAAACATGGTTGCGTATATGGCTTAGAAAGAAAAGTGGTCAAAGATGGCTTCATATTGGCCAAAAAAAAGGGGGGGGGGTTCAAAGATGGCCGCAATTAAGACATTTGAAATGTCTGAAATTCAGACGTAAGAAGTGTCTGAAAAATTTAAGACATTTTAAAACGTCTTAAAATTGAACGCTCTTGTTTCAGACACTTAAGTGTCTGAAATTCAGACACAAGAAGTGTCTGAAAATTTTAAGACATTTTAAAACGTCTGAAAATTGAACACTGCGTTTCAGACACTTAAATGTCTGAATTTCAGACATTTTAGTTTACAGTGTATTTAAAAAAATTCTTCCAGGAGTGTTATGTAAGATGTCAGGAGTTTTCATTGTGTGATTCTCAGTTTTAGTTACACATAGCATCAACAGATGGCGCTGCAAGCAATAACCGCTAAATCCAGGCTCGACTTTTCGGCCTCTCTCTTCTTCTATGCGAAAAATGGAGATTAAAATGTACGGCATGGATCCCGAAATACCAAAAATCGGGTCTGGACTGAGCACCTATTGCTCTGAGTGCCATCTATTGTTTGAAATTTTAACTAAAATCAAGAATCACAGTAAAAAAACTCCTGACATCATGCATAATTCTCTTGCAAGAATTGTTTTAATAGTTTCACCGTTTGCAAGTTATTGAATTATAAAATCTGTCAGTCATTTTTGGGGCACTCGGTATGTTCATCTATAACGAAATAACAGATGTTATGAATGAATATATAAATATAGAAGATTCAAGAAAAAAACTATGTAGTTCAATATTTCTTCTTTTAGAAGTAGTTAAATTCCATAATTAATTACCATAGTAATACAGCATACACTTAGTATCAGATTATAAAAAAAAAATAATTAATACCATATACTATTAAATTGATAAATAATACGTTCATTACACTAATTAGCTTTTAGAACAAACTGCCATATTTTATCCTAAAGTATTTTAAAAACAAAGAACGCCGACTAAAAAATTTTCACCGAAGAGAAAAAAAAGATAATCGATTCTCATTATGAAAACAAATGCAATCGTTTTAAAATCCTTATTAATTCTTAAATTAAGTAACCAAGCCAAATTTCGCCAAGACTGAAGCCAGAAGATAAGCCAAATTAATGCAGACAGCAGGTTTAATTACATTCATTAACGACAGCGGTTAAGAAGGAAGTGTGTCCAAGTAGCCATTTTTTTTTCTCTGCAACTATTTGCCCCCCCTTTTTTCCCCTACATCTTCTTCCAGCAAAAGTTGACAACCAAAACTGCACTCAAGGGGTTAATTGTTATGACAGTGTGACAACTTACGGGACTAAAAGTACTTTAAATAAATTAGCTGATAATGAGAATTAATATTTAGAAAATTAACAACATTTGTTGTAGAATGTGAAAGTTTTTTTTTTCTTTTTCTTTCATTTCTTTTCTTTGTTTCTTTTTTCCAAGACATTTTATAATGGATAGCGTAATGAATTTTTTTCTACGAGTTTCATAATTACGAGGAAATGTTTTTGTTACTTTTTTTTTTTTTTTTTTTTTTGCGTCTGGAATCAACAAGTGAAATTATAAACAAAGATGTTTTTATTAATTCAGGTTGCTTAAATGATATGTAGGGATTTTTGTGAGGCTTATTTAACTAAGGAAACGATGGAAAAAAAAACTACTCTGCATTTTAATTTGTCAAAATTTAATGTAGAAATCTTTTACATCTAATCAGTCTTTAAAATTTTCGTACATGAGAGAATATATTTGCATTACTCAAATCTGTAAGCCGAACATTTGATAGAAAAATACTTGCATAATTTTGTGATTGGATTTTAATATTATGTTACAAATATTTGCAGTAGACACCCGTTATAGCGAGCCTTGCCGCATAGCTCATTCGAGCCTTGTTATATGCATTTTTTTTTCTTCTGGATTTTCCAATTTTTAATTTAGTTAAACAATATATATAAGTATAATTCTGCATTGTTAATTTTCTTAAAAAACTGCATTACGCAAATAAACTATAGTTTAAGGGAAACATAAAACATTTAGTTTTTTTTATACACCCTAAGATGTTTTATATCCTACTTTCGGATATATTGCTCTTTTCGTTATAACACTTTTGCAGTTTAAGGGAAACATAAAACATTTATTTTTACATTATACCCTAAAACGTCAATCATGCATTCGGATATATTGCCCTTTTCGTTATAACAGGGTCAAATTTTTAATTTCTCTCAGTGGATTCGTCTTTAATTTCGTCTTTAGACAGCTTTAAAATCGGGCCGTTTAAAAAAACCGTTTTAAAAATCTATGCTGAATATGTAAAGGGGAACACTTATATTGTCAATGAAATAATTTTTGTTGGTAATTTTTAATGGTTATATATATATATATATAACCATTAAAAATTACCAACAAAAATTGTGAAGTTATAAATAAAAAGAAATTTATTCATTTATGAAGTTATAAATAAAAAGAAATTTATTCATTGACAATATAAGTGTTCCCCAGCATAGATTTTTAAAATATAGTTAAAAAATCAAGTTGGAAATTGCTCGTCAAACGTGGCAAATGAGGTGCGTTCGTACTATAACTAGTTTTATAATTATTTTTTGCACCCCATATTGTACTGAATGTGTATTTATTTGCAATTCATAAGTGCATAGTCTGTAACATCATTAAAATGCACTTGCAATAATTTTTTCCCATTCCCCTTAATGTAACGGAAAACTTTTGACTGTCCCTGTAATTAAGCTATACATCCGATTTTCATGAAATTTGAAATGGCTCGACAAAATTTTGCAGCAATTATATATTTAAAATTTCAGCCCATTCGGAAAGCTGTACCATCATTAAAATGCACTTGCAATAATTTTTCCCATTGGCTTTAATGTAAAGAAAAACTTTTGACTGTCCGTTAATTAAACTATACATCCGATTTTCATAAAATTTGAAATGGCTCGACAAAATGTCGCAATAATTATATGTTTAAAATTTGAGACCATTCGGAAAGCTTTAACATCATTAAAATGCAAGTGCAATAATTTTTCCCATTGGCCGTAATGTAAAGAAAAACTTTTGACTGTCCCTGTAATTTAACTATACATCCGATTTTCATAAAATTTGAAATGGCCCGACAAAATTTTACAACAATCATATATTTAAAATTTCAGACCATTCGGTTGGGTAGTTTTTGCTCTTTTATATGCGGACGGACGGACAGACAGACGGACTGAACGACGACTATAGGTGCTACGTATTTATATAATTACGAACGCACCTAAAAAAGGAGAAAATGAATAATGGGAATTTATAGAACCAAGACAGATTCATCAGGCCTAAAAAGCCCTGAGTTCCACAAATAAAGAGTGTGGTTTCATCTTCGTATTAGCCATAAAAAGCTAAACAATATGAATTTGGGACCACCACATCCATTAAATAAAGAAATAAAATATTGTAAAAACAAATAACATTAAAATAAAACATGGTTAAAAAGAATTGAGAAATAAAAAACGCATTACCAATTTGAAAGCTTTTCTAACCAAGAATGAGCCAGCAATAATTACAAGAGATTATTTGCACATGTTGCCAAAAATGTACTTTAAATGATGACGGACCAAGGAGTAATAATGTACAGTATAGTCATGTACATACCTCAATATATGTGCCCAGCGCCCTCTATAGATAATTTAAAAATTAATTTAACCGTGTTATCCAAGGAATCAATGAAGTGCTGCCATCTTTAGAATTTATTCGTAAAATATATTGTTCTAGAATAAAAACTAATACATAATAATAAAAAAATATATATGCATATCTGTTACTGGATTAAGCTTTAAAGCAAATACTGTCTAGAAATATATATAAATGGTAATTAAATAATAATTAAAAATATGTTAATAAATTTATACTATTATATTAGAAAAATTAGTAAATGATACAGTAAATAAAAATAACATGTAAAATGGTGATATTGACGACTCATTTATTAATGTTTCACATAAATAAATGTACCTCACTATATCATTACAATATTTAAATTACTGTGACAATTTTGCATAATCACTTAAATAAATATATTATTAAATATAAATAAATTAAAATTATGATGCTTAGTAATAAGAAAATATATAAATAATAATAATAATAATTAAATTTTGAAATGAATTAGTTACATTTAATGTATCCACAAACTTTTTAAAAATTAAATATACATAATTTAGGGGGGGGGGGGATAGAAAAAAGAATAAAATTTATAATTAAAACATGCACTTTATTCTCATGTAATATAATATATCATGCATTAGAAATTAATATGATATTGTCCTTATTGGGCTAAAATTTAAATACAAGGTAAACATTAACATTATTAATTATTGAAGAAAATAAATAGATTTAATTTGAATTAATAAATATATAAATATAACTACACAATTATACATATAAAGGTACCAAATCAACATCCGTTATAAAACGTATTATTGCAACGTAATTATTAATCAAATGCCTCCGTCCTTTTATTTTTAATTAACCATTGGGTATTATCCAGACAACGCCACCCTCCTCCGTACTCTAACATCTACCCACCCATCCGTCCTATTATGATTTATTATTATTATTATTATTTTGCATTTAAAATTTTTTATTATTATTTAATTTTTTTATATTTTTTTATATGCATATGTTAATTTGATTTTTAAGATCATGTATACTAATTGTTTATTAAAGAATACATGAATATTTTTAAGAAAACCGTGATCTAATGCATCATAAATTAGTTTTTAATATTGTTGTTAATTAGATGAGAAGAACATAAACACTTTATTCCATATAAATTATTAAGGAGTATATTACGATATACAGAATTATGAAGACAAGATTTAAAATTAGTAAATGTATTAGCTTTGAAATTAAATCCTTTAAGTTTGTCATATTGATCAGTTATTGTTTTGTTTTCTTTCAGCTTAACTTTAAGATCTAAAAAGTTAATTGTATTGTTAGATAGGAGGTTTTCCGTGAACCCTTTCAGGGGCGCCGTTTGTAGTCTGGAAACGCTAATTTTAATTTCCAAACGACCAAATCGCACCAGTAATTTTTTAGTATAATTTAGATCTCAAAATATTACGTGAAGAAAAGCTTTTGATTATTTTCAAACAAATTTGTCGTAAATTGCGGTGTGAATTAATTATTTGAACATTTTTGCAGCAGAAATGTCTTGCCCCTGAAAGGGTTAATTCTAAATTAGTAGCGTAATCTACTGGAAATTGAGATACATTAGTCTGATCAGTAGCAACTAAAATTATGTCATCAATATAACGATATAAATGTATTTTACTATTAGTAAAAGCATGTTCACAGTGATATAGTAAGTATAAGTCTGATAATAAACTGGAAGCATGTCCACTTTGTGGTATACCGGCTTTCTGTAGACATATTGTGTTATCTTCCAATATAAAATTAATAGATAATGAAATTTGTTAGAGTTTGAAAATAATCTGTATCTATATTCATTGGTAAATTCAATTTATGATGATATTTTTTAAATAATGCATTTATTATATTATGTAGATCTAATAAATCTATATTATTAAAAAGATCTTTGAATTCATATGTCGTTATATTGTTTGCACATTTAACATTTTTTCATAATATTGACCAGTTGATAGCTATTTTTTATACCATGTGTATTATCAAAGGTTTTTGAAAGTGTATATATTTGATTGAGAATTTTTTATGGAAGTTTACTGGTTATTTGATTATACGTATTGTATCCAATAGTGACAGTTCTAAATTTAATTGATTTCTTATGAAATTTGGGTATAAGAACTAAATAAGGATAATTAAAGTTAATAGAAAAAATATTTAATAATTTATAATAACTTTGAATTTTACGATTGTTTACAATTATGTTTTCTTTAGTTTTTTTAAAGAGTTTATTAGAAGAAATACAGGATGTAAGAAGTTGGTGATAATAAGATTTACATATGATTGCATAGTTATTGGGAGATTTGTCTACATATGTAACAACATAGTTTTTTTTTCTTTTTGTAATTTAGTAATTTACTGGAAAAGATGCTTTGTGATAATAGTAACCAAATCCGAAATATTATATTTTAAAGCCTCAGTTAATTTTTCAATTACCATTATTTTCCATTGATTAAAATATTCAATAGGTTTATTGTATGAGATTGAAATTTTATAAATAAAAATATCTATATTATATGTAAACCCTTTTAAAATAGAATTTACGTTAAATTTAGAGGGAAGTATATGTTTAGTATCATAACCCATTAGTTTTTTCAGTGTAAAAGCATTCACAATATTAAGATTTCTAGTTATTATAAGTCCATGATCATTATAAACACATTTTTTTTTTAGAGAGGAGTCATTGCATTTACACGGAAAAGTACTTTCTTTAGATGTATTTTTTGAAAATGTATTACAGTTAAAAATCTTTCTTCTGGTAGTAATTGGATATTTAATTTTTTTTTTTTATGTATTTGAAGATGATTAATAGGAAAATAACAGTTTTTGTCATTAATTATAGAATTAATATTAATTTTATTAAATATTTGAAAAATCTTGTGTGTCTGTAAACACAGAATTCTCATGAACAGTTTGATCTTTTTTCATTAGAGAATTATTATTTAAATTTTTAAAATGTTAATTCAGTCAACGGGGTAATTTAATCTTTTCGCTTTTAGTGTATTGAGAAAAGCTTTTTTTCTCGACGAAAAGAAAAGGAAAAAAGTCTTGATTCCTTTCTAACATCAAAGCGATTACTCGAGTATCTTCTCTTTGGTAAACTGCATTCCTACCTACTACTTCAACCGACTAAATCTTCCCCTAAAGACATTAACAGAGCAAAGCAATTGCTCTGAGAGTTTCCATGTTCCATAGGGGAGCTGCGGGCAAATGCTCCAAGTAGAAGTATCCTTTAGACGTCTTTTATTGATGCCTGATGGAACTTGATATGGCTGCGATAGTAGAAAGTTGAGTGCCAGTTGAGCCAATAATACCAGATAAGTTCCCCAATCCCACACTCACCAGAAAAAACCTCTAGAGCTTTTGGGGGGTGCTAATATCCACAAATATAAAGTAAAGTAGGTAAGAAAAGAAGCGCATTGATTTAGATTTAGTTACTCCAAATGAATTTTTAAATTTTATCTTTAATATTTTATAATAAAAAGATCGTGCGATTTTTTTATTTCAACAAATTTGGTATTCACTATTGTAATGATGTGTGTAAAAATAATTACAATCATTATATTAAAGATGCTAAATGATTATTATCGATATTCTGTTGAGCAGTTTTAGAATTACATTATTTGCTGTTTTAAAGTGAATTAATGTGGTTCAAATATTTGCAATTTGCAATTTTTCTACAGTTATTTTTGATAATCTCGAATAGATGGCACCACTACAATTCTTTTCGCCGTGATGGTGAACGCATACGCCCCTTTTAATTTTTTTAAGGTCAGGTAGATGGCAGCATTAAATAATCATTTATTCAGTTCTAAAATAATTTTGTTGCCATACCTTATTATATTATATCATATATCTTATTTATTACCTGATTATTTTAAACATCTCCTTTTTCTTGTACTTTTTAGTAATAATTTATTCCAGGATCCTTAAAATAGCACATAATAATTTTTATTATATGGACTATTCAAGTTAATTATAATTATTATATCTGTAAGAATGATAATATTATCTGGAAGCTATGGTGATTTGAAACCGTAAGGACCATTTAATTAGACGGGATTTTTGCTGTGCTAAAATGGGATACATGTTTGGGATTGTGATATGGTCATAGCAATTCTATTGCTGGGTATGTCTTAAATTTAAATGTTACAAAATTCTTTTTCAAATTGTTCATTATTACGGATCTTGCATTGATTAAGGATTTATTTAATTCATTTTATATGGCATGGTAAATTTATACTTTTTGGTGTATAGTTGGTCGGGTACATAACGGAATTCAATTTTTAGCTTATTGCTGGATTCTATTACAGAAATCGACTATGTTTTTGCTTATACAGTTGGACCTCGCTATCCCGACACCCGGTTTTCACGTCACTCCGCTTATCACGTCAGTTTTTCAATGCCCCGATTTTTCTGTATGTGATTTTATTGAAAATAAACTCCGAATTTTACGTCGTTGAACAATATTCAACTCCGGATATCCCGACGGTTTAGAAAAATTGTCCATTTTTCATAATCCATCTTATGAGCACAGAAATTAAGCGGTAAGAAATGTCTTAGCCAAACTTTTCACAAAAGTCCCTAAAATACCCATTGAGATAAATGAGAAATTTTACTTCAATCCTTTATCTGAATAAATAAACCCGCACACTAGGAATGACCCACTTAAGCTCCAGATAGACGTATCAGTCAACTCGCGGTCTTTTTGGTCAGGCGGCGCTTTCTTGTGGTTACACGGCGTTTTCCATCCGACTAAAACCGAAGCATTGCATTGAAACGATCAAAAATTACCTAACATCCATTTCTGAAAGAACGAATATTGATTACAATTTATTGTATAAAGAATTGTAGGAAGCACATGTAGAGTTAAGCAAACCTTAATTCCTCAATATTTTATGTAACAATAAAAAACCAAATTATCATGAATCTGATTTTTATTCTTTTCAATTTCGTCTTTGTGTATATTTTGTTAAAAAAAATGTTTTAATGCTTAAAACTGCAAAAACAGTTATGAACATAAAATTGTCTTGAATTAATTAAAAATACAGCTTTTTATAAATATATTTTTCTCCAACTCCGGTTACCGCGACACTCCGCTTATGACGACACTTTTTTCTGGTCATTAGAGTGTCGGGATAACGAGGTTCGACTGTATTTGTATTTCATGTACCCCTGAAGAAGTGAAATGCTGTATAAGCTTCCTGCTACATCCATCCAATTGATCTATTATTTGTTTACTATACGTTTTTTAATGGTTCAACAATATTTCGCTGCTTATTTGTATCTTTTGTCTTTAATAGGTTATTGTATCAAAATTAGGTGGTTTTTCATATGTTTTATAAGGATTAATCGTCTGCAATGTGCTAGAGTGGTATTGTGCTTGGTTTTGTATTACAAGTTAAAGGTTCCAACTTTATTTTGTATAATGTCAGTGTTATGTATTGAAGCTAAATTTATTCATTTAATTTTAGTAATTGGAAATAGATGATGAATTGTAATTATATAATGGTTATATATATACACGGTAATTTAAACGTCTTTGATCACATGGCAAAGACGCTTTTTCTTCCTTCGTTGATTGGTTTTTCTGCTTTCTTCGGGAACTTCTGTTCAAAACGTCAATTTTGACATTATTTTCTGAAAGATCTATTGCATTTGCAAAAAAACGAAAAAAAAAAAAAAAAAAACCAGCTCGATCACATAGTTTAAGAACAAAAAAAACTGCTAGTTTCATGCCTTTGCTACCAAAAATAAAGTTCAACTTATGCCATAAAGTTGCCCTTTTGGATTTGAGAACAGCCTTTTAAGCACAATCTGTTTTTGATGGAATACTGTCGGCATAAGGTTTGAAATTATATCAAGTCCTGAAAATGTATCGAAAAAAAGCCAAAATAATTGAGGTAGAATAAGATAACCAAGCAACGAATAAAATAACAATAATAATAAAAAAATACTTAACAGTAACTAAACAACACACCAAGCACAAAAACAAATAAATAAATAAATAAAAATGCATTTTGTATTACTTGTATTATATAGATATACATTGTATTTTTGTATTTACAGGGTGTTTCATAAAAGACGTCTTAATTTTTAAATTCCATAATTCATTAGCAATAATACAATAACAGATAGGGTAAAGTGCCCACATTTCGTCCCCCCAGTCACTTTTAGGCCCTAAATGTTGTGATTTTCAGTGAAAACCTACCAAATTTGTATTTTAGATAGACTAACTATTCACGCACCTGGAAACATAGGCAAATATCGTACAGAAAAATTTAACAATGCGAAAAATTGTTTTTTTTTTTCAAAAGCATCTAAAAAATGCAAAAGAAAAAAAATGGTCCTATTTCGTCCGCCCAAAAAATCCAAGACGCCGAGGCTTAAGGGTGTATTCGGAAAAATATTTTTCCACCCTCAACAGCTCGAAATTTTCTGAGACATTTTCAGACTCATTTTTAAAAGTAAAAACATGAAACTTGCTGGGGTGATTTCTGAAGACATGTTTAACATGCCGTGTGATTTCATTTTCAGCTCAATTAATTAGAATTTGATTTTTAAACAATTATTTTCTCAGTATGACCATTTTTTTCCTTCCCAGATCGTCCGCTTCGGAAAATTCGGTTCAAAACGCCAACTTCGACAGCGTTTTTTACAGTATTTTCTGCATTTATCAAAAAATTAAGGAGCAGCGCACATTATATAGTTTCTAAATAAGAGAATTTCCAAGTTTGATGCGTTTGAGAGCAAAAATGAATTTTAAAATGAATCAGAAAATAGGCAGTTTGGATCGGAATACACCCTTAACTTATATCTAAATCAAAATTTATTTCTAAATGAGTAAGTAATTTAATTTACATTAAAGTAAGGTACAAAGAAATGTACTAATTATCAGTGGAATATAGATAACGAAACATTATCCATCCAAACATGAGGAAAAAATTGTCATGAAAAAACATTCCCAATTTCGTTCCCGGGACGAAAATAAGGACTGCAAGGGAAACGAAATTGGGACCACGCTACTTCCCAATATGGTGGAACTTCATTTCCCGAACTGAGCGTCCTAAAAGTCACTGTATGCTACTGTCAGCATATCTTACCTACATAAAATACATGCAATGGATAAGAAATAAATACTTACAGTACAGTAAATAACGTTCGACAAACGACGTAATAAGAACTCAGGTCTTCTGGTTCTTATTACGTCTGGCCTTCAGGTCTTCTTGGTCAGGTTCATAGGAAATTTGGTGCCTTTAATTTATGTATGCACTGTAAAAAAAAATCTTAAAAGAACAGAAAAAAATCTTCGAATTCCGACAGTAAAAATTACGTTAACAGAATTCTTATGTCACTCCAACCTCATATCGCTTATTTTCATGTGAAACAAGAAAAAATTCTTTTTTCTTTGCGTTTAGTTCTCATTGCGACAGATTAAACTGTTATATAGCAGAATAAACGCTTTGAGCGAAAGGTCACCCCCTCTGACGTCTAGAAGGTCATTTGGAATGACCAATAAGAATTGGTTATCGTACAACCCACACTAATCGCTTCTCTTGAAATATGTGTTGTGTCTTCGTCTTGTCTCTTGTGTACTGTTTAAAAGGGCAGAAGTTCAATAAAGCTCGTTCATCAATTGGAAAAGAATCATGGAAGACGGTAGAATTCCGAGTGACGCAGCCTTAAGCCTAAAATCGTATCGTATCGTATAGTTAAAATCGTATCGTATCGTATCGTAGAATTCGTAGATGGCGGAACTCATATATACAGCTAACTCGACATCAAAGAAAACGCGAAAAGCCGCCTTTTAATAATTCAGCAGATATTGGTCCTATTGTTCTGAATTTTCTAGAACAGTCTTATATCTGCAGTCTAATCGTATACTGAAATTTTTACATTTCTACGTGCAGTATATTTTGAGATCTAAATAGCCATTTTTAAAGTGAAAACGTTGGTATGGTATAAGAGGAAGTTCCTAATTTGAAAATCTCGAAAACGGTTCTAACGATTATCTTTAAATTGATATATCATATAAATCTGATTAAGACGAGGTGAATAACACTTTTCTTTTTTCTGGGAAAACTCGTTTTATTTTAAAAATCGTTATTTAAAAAATCGCTTTTTTTTACTTTTCTCGTCTGTGATTGGTGAATAGGTTTGACGTCACTTCGTATGTAGGAGGAGTCTTAATCCATCTGCTGTGGGTATAAAATCAGAAACAAAATTTGCAAAGTCATTTTAGGTATTCTAAGTTGAGTTAACAATCTGAATGTAGGCAGTAAATCTTTTTTTTTTTAATATTAAAATTTTAAATGTTAATTATTATGTGTTTTAAAATATTAAATATATTAAATGAAATTTCGATTGATATTATCTTTCTCTTTTGTTATGAAGAAATTATTATTCCATATTACTGCTTTTTGTCGAAAAAATATTTAGATTCATTTTTAAAAAAGGGGAAATTTTTTTTTAATTATATGTATTCAATATAATTGTTATTTATCATTCTTTTTCAATTTTCAAAAAAAAAAATTATTTTTAATTTCTTGTTTATGATCGTGGCTCGAGGTTTTCGACTTGTGACTCAACTCAACCATTGCTATTTCTTATTGCTTTGCATAATTACTCGCATAATTATGAACATGGTATTCTTTGGATTACACTTTATTAGGTATTTTGTTAATTTATTGTTTGTTTTTTTAATCTGATTTACGATTCCATTTTTAACTTTTCTTTTGATTTACTTAGATTTAATGTGTCCTTTTTTATTTTCCGCCGATTTAATCTAACCACGCTATCGTTATGTAGATATTACGAACCTTTTATTTTCTCTTGAAATATCTATTAATGTTTTAATATCCAGCATCAATAATTATTTTTACAATACCTTATGGCTTCATAGTTGAATACCTTCTTCTGAAAAGGGCAACAGAAATTTCTGAAAACTTTTGTTTACATATCGATTACGATAGGAATGTTTTAATATCCAGCAGTAACTTAAACTTTTGTTTTGATTACATATCGAGTAACAAAAAATATGTTCTTGACTCTTTAGAAAATGCAACTAAAATGATAATTTTAACAATTGAATCATTAAAATAAAAAATTATATGTTAAATTAAGCCTGAAAATTTTAATACTTGTAAAAGTTGAGACAAATATAAATTTTTAAAGCAGATGTCTTACAATGAATGTTTAATCACAATGTTTTAACTAAAATATCTTTAAATATTAACAAATTTAAACAAAATGAAGTTCTTAATTTTGCCGATTGATTTTTCGCGAAAAAAGGTACTAAAAAAACTTAAAACTATTTAGCTAGAAAAGATTACAATGTTTCTGATGGGAACAAATAAATAATGGATTTTTCAATGCTTTCATTAAAGTAAATTTAAAATTCAATGTCAGAATTACAAATTAATTAAATTGTTTATTGTGGGATGCCCATAACTCAAAAAATATTTGAAACTAAGTTATCATTTTTTCAATGTTTGTTGACAGACGGTTGCGATTTGTGTTAAAAACCACCAAAGTGACATTCTCTATGCTCTATCATATGATACATACCAATAGATTTCTAAACAGTTTCCACTTGAAAATCTGAAGACCATTAAGATTACTAAATCAAAAGAAAAGTTCACGATTAATTCCCAATAAGTCAGAATGAATAAATTTCAAAATACATAATATGTGTAATCCTATTTTAAAAAGCTTTTTTCCAAAGTAAGAATTCATTCACATATACTGACAATAAAATTATCAGTGTTTTGGTTGGTGGGAAAACATTTAATGTATTTTATCAGTGCTGTCCAACATGGCATGATTTCGGAGATGGGGGGAGGGAATTATTTTTTTGCCAATGATTTTCTGGGAACATCACTTTTATTTTCAAGAGCAAGGGGTGATTCTGTTCTGAAATTTCAGCCATTCAGTTCTGAAAAAGAAAAAAAAAATCATTCCTTCTTAACCTAAAAACCTCATAATGGATATTAATTATGAATGAATCGTATGTTTTCTCCTACCGATTGGCAATTTTTGTGTGTTTTTTATGTGACCAATTGACAAATTTTATGATTTTTCCCCTAACAACCGACTGTCGATTTTTCTTTTTCATCTGTGACTGATTGATGAATTTTGTGATTTTTAAGCAGTAGATGGACAAATTAATCGATTTTTTTCCCCTTCATGACTAACTGAAGAATTTCTTGTAACCAACTTGTGAATTTTTTGATTTTCTTTTCCTTCACAAGAGCGATTTAGAAATTTCTCTACATACATTTATAATCTACAGTGATTATAGACAAAATTCATGCATTAATAAGATTCCTGTGGTAAGATTCGTCAAATGGTCGCAGAAAAAGACTAATTTTGTCAAGGGATCGCAGAATAAATACAAATTTCCTCAAAATGTTACGGAAAATTTCGAATTTCGTAAAAAGCCTGTGAGGCTGTGAAAGTTCAGCCTTTTTTTTTTTTTTTTTTTTTTCGCTGAGCCTGTACCATGTCTGATTTTAAGTCAACACGACCCGAACCTGCAAAAATAATTTTCAAAATATGAAAAATATTATCAATATTTTGTTTTTGATACACACAAAAAACACATGTATCATATTTTTGGTAGTTTATGTGCACATGTTACATGTGTTTAAATTGAGAGGTGCCTGTTATTCAAACTTATATAAAAGTTCAAATATATAAAGTTTAGGAATTAAAAAGTGTTTGCTAAATAGAAATGTCTGCCTTTTAAAAGAAAAGCCATTATGGAGGTCTTATTGTACATAGACAGGGGTAGGGAAATGCATCATTTTACTCGCCATTGGCGAGTGAATTTTCTAACAGGGCGAGTGAATTTTTAGGTAGTTTTTGAAAACTACAAACTATAGAGATATGCCGAAAACTTTTTTTTTTTATTAGTTAGCTATATTTTTCAACTTTCCTAATTATTGCGATGTAAACATGGTACTAAGTTCTATTTTATATTAAACTTTCATCTCTTGTTTATTTTTTTTTTAATTTATAGGGAAGAAAAATATGAAAATGCATTATAGTAATAGTAATCAACTATTTTTGAGTTGCGTAATTTTGTCATAAAAATTTTCAACTGTAGATTGCATTTTACTGGCTGGTGAAATAAATCCTTGGCTGGTAAGATTTTCTAGAAATTCCCCACCCCTGTACATGTACATAGATCTTCAACCTGAAAAAATACTTTGGATATCATTTGAAATTCAGGTCGACCGATTAGAGTCAAAACCCAAACCGAAACATTGAAAGTGAAGCAGCCCAGCCTGCAACAAAAAATCTACTATTGTTCCGATCCGAACCAAGAGTCGGTTCGGGTAAAAGCAAGTAACCCGACTTGATGCAGGACTCTAATGCAGATATCTTTCAGTTAGTGTAGTAAATTGTTTTACATGCTTCCTAAATTAGTGTGTGAAGCACAAAACTGGTTACACTATTTTTTTCCCAGCAAGATGGTGATCATTATTCAGCAATTGGTAAGTTTTCTATTAAATAAATTAACCAGTTTGTAGGTTTAAAGCAATTAAACTGTAATGCAAAATATTTTAATCAAGTCGTGTATTTAAAAAAGTACTCTATGATAAGTAAGCTAACATAATTAAAGAATTGTTGTAATGCAGATTAAAAATTAAGAGACTTTGTACTGTTTCTTGACTGATTGTTTATATTTTTAAAATGTACACATTAATATGCGAGTGCACATATGTGTGCACCAGTGATTTTTTTTTTTAAATTGTGTATTTGCAGAGTGCATGACATCTGGCCGAAAAAGTAGCAAAACTAAACACTGTATGTAGTGTACAAACAAGAAAATTAATCTGCACTGCTTGTTTTTAAGCATTTTGCATATTACAGGTCATCTCTTTTATCAGTGTTTAATTCAGACACTTTTCTCCAGGAGGGATTGCACTTTTTGACCATTGAAAACACAAAATCTCAAATCTTCCGTGGGGGGGGGGGGGGGGTGTTTCTCTCCTCCCGGGTCACCCCCTGAAATCAACACTGATTTATATTTTAAAAAATTATACATTAATATGCAAATGCACTTATGTGTGCACAAGTTTTTTTTTTTTTTTTAAATTTGGTATTTGCACAATTCATGACACCTGGCCGAAACAGTACTCAGTACAATATTACTCAGAAATAAATTAAGAAATATTTTAACTCTCTGAGCGGTTTGAGCATATTTTTAAGTTTCCCAAAAACAACTTTAATCTGTTGTAGACAAAAATATTTTCAGCAGAATTGTATTTCAAGATGTCTATCAAATAAAGGAGCATGAATTGTATTTTAGAAACAAACAGGAAAAGAAAATTTTAATTAAAATTATTTTTATAAGCATTTTTATGAAAATGCCGGAACGCCTTCAAGATGCTCGGAGGGTTTAAAAAAAAAATATATATATATATATTCCAATCAACCCAGTAGCAGAAACAGTGCAGCACGGAAGCGGGCGCTGCAGATTATTTTAAACCTTGCAGATTAATCCACCAACTTAAAAATAAATGCTGGGCTTAAAAAATAGCTGAAATTTGCTTTAAGTCTCTAGATTTATGGTATTTGTTGTATCCTTATATTATATATATTCTTTATAAATGGAAATTTTGCTTACTTTAAGTGTTTCTGTTATTTCTTATGATAGTAGGCTTATTGGGTCGCAGATAAATTTTTGTTTGCTGCAGACTGACGCAGAAAATTCTGCTTCTGGGCCAATCAATAAATATAAAGACGTTTGATTTACGTTGTGTAATAAAAAAAATTAGTGTATTTATATATTTATGCATGTAAGCATTCGCTGTTTTCTGTGGTAAAAATCTGTATGTACTTCAATGCAAATAACTTAAAAGTAGAGCTGGGCGATATATTGATAAAATTGATATAAAATGGTAATTGTGATAACGATATTAAAAAACCTTACAAAACGGTATATCATGAATATCATAATCGTGATGTAAACCGTGATTATCGTGATTCTTCATTAAACCGCAACATCAAGCAGCGCTTCTTCAGCTTCGACCCAGTCTAAACCGTGGTATTAAATACTGAATCGTCTGTTCCAATTATTATGATACTAACGGAGTGTCTCCTCTCAAGTCTAAACCGTGGTATTAAAAATACCAATTCCTCGGTTTCAGTATTCTTGATATTAACGGTGCGACTTCTGCCAGCCTAAATTGTGATATTAAATACCGACTCCTCGGGTTCCGTGTTCATGATACTAATGGTATGCGATTTCGTTTTGGTGGGTGATAAATATCGTACATGCAATTTTCTGTGTCATCGCTGACATCAGATGATACATATATATATATATATATATATATATATATATAATATATATATATATATATATATTATATATATATATGGTATTGACGGTGTAAGCTGAATCTCTGAGCATATGCGTTTTATGCTTCAGACACCATGTCTTTCATTTCATTATGGTATTTAGATTTCAGCGATGTTGATGAATATTTGCTCTTTGTTATTGAACAATGTGTGAATCAGGACGATAAAGAAATGAAATATAACATTTTATTTGCAACAGTGGATTTAATTAGACAAATGAAATAATAATTATATAGCTGGGTCCTCAGGGCCACTTTTCTAACTTTGGCCGAGACCCCTCATATGACATATCGTTGGAAAGGCCTGTGACCACTTGTTCATGTTATGCACCTCCGGTGACCACCCCCCACTTCCACGTCTGGGGGGCACTTTTCTAAATTTTACCGAGACCCCTCATGTGACATATCGTTGGAATGGCCTGTTGCCGCTTATTCATGTTATGCACCTCCAGTGTTCCTCTCCCTATTCCCCCCCCCCCTGTGGGAGGGCCTTTTTCTAAATTTTGCCCCCCCCCCTTATGTGACGTATCTTGCAAAGACCTGTGACCGCTTGATCATTTTATGCATTTCCAGTGCTCCACCCACCACTTTGCCCCCCAAGGTGGCACTTTCCTAAATTTTGCCGACACTCATCATGTGACCGTTTATTCATGTTATGCACCTTCAGCATTCCTCTCCCCACTTGTCCCCCCCTTGCAGGAGTGCCTTTTTCTAAGTTTTGCCGTCACCCCTCATGTGACATATCGTTGCAAAGGCCAGTGACCGCTTAATCATTTTATGGCCTTCTGGTGCCCGGCCCACCACTTTGACACCCCCTGGGGGGGCACTTTTCTAAATTTTGCTGACACCCATCATGTGACATGTCATTGGAAAGGCCTGTGACAGCTTATTCATGTTATGCACCATCAGAGTCCCTCTCCCCACTTGCCCCTCCCCCCCGGAGGGAGGGTCTTTTTGTATATTTTGCCATCACCCCTCATAAGACATATCGTTGCAAAAGCCTGTGACTGCTTAATCATTTTATGGCCCTCCGGTGTACCGCTCACCACTTTTCCCCCGTGGGGGCACTTTCCTAAATTTTGCCGACACCCGTTATGTGACATATCGTTGGAAAGGCCTGTGACTGCTTAATCATTTTATGCACTTCCAGTGCTCCGCCCACCACTTTGCTCCCCCCCCTCCCCGGGGGGCACTTTCCTAAATCGAGATATCGGAATATGATATAAAGATGCTGATTTATCATGATATTTAATTCTAGACATTGCCCATCCCTACTTAAAAGTGCTTTGCCATCGATCAGCATGATACCGATATATATTGTACAATACATTTTCGTCATTATCTAACATTAGTGCACACAAAATGCATTTGTATGCACTACATAGTTTATTATCTACCGATTCTAATAAGGATTTTATGATCGTAGTAGATATGAATGTATTTTATATGAAATTAGTACCAAATAATGAGAGATTTATTGATGTTGTTATGTCAGTAAATAACATTTTAAAGAGTTAGACTTTTTTGTTTGATGCCATCAAGTTTTGACGGGTTCCATCTAGTGAATCTTTAAGACTTTTTTACTGTTGCTATAGAAATATTTTAGATTATTAATAATTTGTCTCGAATGAGTCATAAAAAGCCAACCCTGCCGCATGGCAATTAAAGTTTTTAAAGTGGCAATTAAAAAATCTATTATCTATCGCCAAATAAAATACAGCTTTTTCATCTCTAGTTACGTTTAGCTTTTTTTTTTAAATGGTGCAAGGACACGGTATCTAAAATGTCACTAATAATATGTGCATCCATTGTCTGCAATTTTCTATAATCTACGTTGCTTAGCAAAAGTAAATATCACAAATTTCACCTATCTGTTTCTGAAAATTATTGTGAACTTCAACCATTGATGGCCAATTTGTGCCGAAGTGGAAAAGACCATCACATCAAAAATATCTTTTGTCACAATTTTTGTTGCTGGCAAAAATTATACTAGTATTTTAAAACAGGGTTTTAAGGATTTTATTTTAACTACATGAGGCAAGAATGAAGAGATACTGATAAACTTAAAGCATGGTTGCTCTACTCATTGGTTAAATCTTCTAGGTGACAATATAACTCCACAAACAATTACAAAACATGTCATTGAAATACAAAAGTACTTTCACAATTACCATGCTGTATATGCTTGGTTAAAAGAATGCAATGATCATTTTACACTACTCTTACCTTGCAACTTTTACTAGAACAATCAGATAACTTGTTTTGAAACTTTTATCAATAACCACAGCCATTATACTAAAATTATTAATACACTATTAACATTTCTTTGAAATTATCAGACTATAATCTTTATAATGTTAAAGATCTTTTGCAATTAAAACCAGTTGAAAACACTTTAAATAGTCAGGAATGGGAAATACATCATTTTGCTTGCCACTGGTGAGTACCTTTTCTCGCAGGGCGAGTGGATTTTTAGGCAATCTTTGAAAATACTGCAGGCTATATAAGGTCTGGCAAAAACATTTTTTTAATAGTTGGTTATATTTTTCAAATTTACTTCGATAGTGCTAAATTCTATCTTATACTAAACTTTCCTCTGTTGTATATATTTTTTAATAACAATTAATAATTTCTTAGTAACAGTGACTACTATAGTAACAATTTCTTAGTAACAGTGTAAACTATTTTTGCCGTGTGTTTTCTCATTGTTTTTGAACTGTACGTTGTATCTTGCTGGCTCATAAAATAAATCTTTGTTTGGTAAGGTTTTCTGAAAATTCCCCATCCCTGTAAGTAGTAGCATCAATACAAAAACCCTTAAGGGTGTATTCCGATCCAAACTGCTTATTTTCTGATTCATTTTAAAATTCATTTTTGTTCTGAAACGCATCAAACTGGGAAATTCTCATATTTAGAAACTATATGATGTGCCGTGCTTCTTAATTTTTTGATAAATGCAGAAAATACTGTAAAAAACGCTGTCGAAGTTGGCGTTTTGAACCGAATTTTCCGAAGCGGGCGATCTGGGAAGGGAAAAAATGGTCATACTGAGAAAATAATTGTTTAAAAATCAAATTCTAATTAATTGAGCTGAAAATGAAATCACACGGCATGTTAAACATGTCTTCAGAAATCACCCCAGCAAGTTTCATGTTTTTACTTTTAAAAATGAGTCTGAAAATGTCTCAATTTCGAGCTGTTGAGGGTGGAAAAATATTTTTTCGAATACACCCTTAATGGGTTAAAAGTTAGTGATGCAGCACTTTATCTTATGTTCTAAGAATTTTAAATATGGAACTTAAAAATAATGATATCAAATTTTGAGTGACGCTATGCTATTAATTATAATCTCTATATCTATTTCATCATTTTATTTTTTTATAATCGCATGTGCAAAAATTATGTTCAATTTAAAAAGATGTATAAAAGTTTAATCATTGATGCTTTATCATTCATATCTCTCATAAATTCAAAGTATGAGTTTAAAAAGATATGGGAACTACTTGCGAATTCACCCGGAGTCCGCCATCTTGTTTCTTTGTTGGTCATTTATAATCACTTTATTCTTAATTTAATAACATAACAACAAACATAATATAAACAACAACAAACATAACATATACAACAAATATAAATAACAAAATAAATAAATCCAAATAAATAAATTTAACATCGGCGATGATCAACAAAGAAACAAGGCGGAATCCGGGCGAATCCGCAAGTAGTACCAAGATATGAATTAAAAGTATTCTATTTTTCATGCACTTTTTCTAAAATTTTGGTATTTCATTAAGTTTATTTTGTTTCTAAGAAAATTTAATCCAATTTTATCTATGAAGGTGTACTTTTTTAATCTTTTGATCCTAAACCTCAAAAAAGTAATGATATCAATACAAAAACCCTTAAGGGTGTATTCGAAAAAATATTTTTCCACCCTCAACAGCTCGAAATTTTCTGAGACATTTTCAGACTCATTTTTAAAAGTAAAAACATGAAACTTGCTGGGGTGATTTCTGAAGACATGTTTAACATGCCGTGTGATTTCATTTTCAGCTCAATTAATTAGAATTTGATTTTTAAACAATTATTTTCTCAGTATGACCATTTTTTTTCTTCCCAGATCGCCCGCTTCGGAAAATTCGGTTCAAAACGCCAACTTCGACAGCGTTTTTTACAGGATTTTCTGCATTTATAAAAAAATTAAGGAGCACCGCACATTATATAGTTTCTAAATAAGAGAATTTCCAAGTTTGATGCGTTTGAGAGCAAAAATGAATTTTAAAATGAATCAGAAAATAAGCAGTTTGGATCGGAATACACCCTTAACGGGTTAAAAGTTTGTCTCAGCACTTTACTTTATGGCTATATGAATCTGAAATATGGGTCTTAAAAATTCTGATATCAAATTTTAAGTGACGCTGTGCTATTAAAATGAATTTATATATATTTAATTTTTCTTTTTTGTTGTATTTATTTTTAATCAGTGATACTTTTTCATTCAAAATATGAGTTTTAAAAGATATGATATCAAAATTAAAGTGACGCTGTGATCTGACTTAGATTAGTTAAAAAATTACTTTACACATACTTATGTTTTGTCTTCTGAAATATATTTAGAAATTGAAACATTTTTTTTCAATATACTATCAAATATGTCATACATTTTCTCAGCTGATGTTATGTATTAAATGTATTTAATTCAATAAATTCATTTATCTTTTGCGTCACGATATCCAGAACCATCGGTAAAATTTGTGTAAATGTTTTCTTTGCATCACACTATCTATTTGCATACTATTTACTTAGTTTAGATACTATGACGCAAAATAAACGTTTACACAAGTTTTACGGATGGTTCTGGATATCGTGACGCAAAAGATAAATGAATTTATTGAATTAAATGCATTTAATACATAACATCAGCTGAGAAAATGTATGACATATTTGATAGTGTATTGAAAAAAAAAAATGTTTCAATTTATAAATATATTTCAGAAGACAAAACATAAGTATGTATAAAGTAATTTTTTAACTAATCTAAGTCAGATCACAGCGTCACTTTAATTTTGATATCATATCTTTTAAAACTCATATTTTGAATGAAAAAGTATCACTGATTAAAAATAAATACAACAAAAAAGAAAAATTAAATATATATAAATTCATTTTAATAGCACAGCGTCACTTAAAATTTGATATCAGAATTTTTAAGACCCATATTTCAGATTCATATAGCCATAAAGTAAAGTGCTGCGTCAAACTTTTAACCCGTTAAGGGTTTTTGTATTGATAATATATACAGAATTTTTTAAAGAAAATCACCCTCAATATCACCATTGGAACCGGCGACACACACATTTGACATCAGAACAACATTAAACGGAATAGTTTTCATAATGAAAACAAACATAACAAGGTATGTTTTCATCCTTCTTTTAAATATCTAACAATGTTTTTCCAAAACGTAACAATATGCATGAGAAAAATTTCCAATTTGCTAAAAATCTTAATTAAGCAATACTATTTATTATTATTATTATTATTTTATAATATATGATTTACTTAAATTATTAGTATTATTTTATACTTCATTATTTATGCACATTAGTAACTTAGTTGATCTAAATTCTGTTAATATCTGGAGATTATTTTTTGATCAGTTGTTTATTTTAAGTTAAATTCATAATCTTAAGTATATGATTAGTTTATAAATCTTGAATTTTTACATAGCTGTAGAATGATTACTTATTATATTTAACTTTTTTTATGACTAAGAGTTTAATTTTACTTCTTATGTATTAGTTCTAGAAATTTTGATTGAGATTTTGAATTAATTTTGTCATCAATTGACATACATGATTAGTTTTGGAGTGATAGTTTTAATAATAAACACGGAATAGCTGCATTAATTATTATAGTTATAGATAACTGATATTTTCGTTTAACATTAACCAAAATAATATTTATTAGATCTGGCGCTGTTCATATATTTTTATTGTTTAAATTTATCACATTTCCTACTATTTATTATGTTGTTTAAAATGGAGTGATCAATATTTTGATTAATCGTTCCATATGTTGATTCTGAAGAAATGTTTTTTTTTTAGTACAATCTTACAGTTAACTGTGGCGGTTAAGGTTGTTCTCAACTGCTTTCGTCAACTAGCGCAAAACGTTTTTACACATTCACTAACTCATTTATAAATGTAAAGGTACAAAACTGGCAAAGCTGACTAAAAAGCGATTTAGAATCGAACTGTTTTTTCCATTTTTTGATCAATAGATTACCTATCGAGTTATAAGCGAAATGGGTCATGTGACCAAGGCGTTTTTTCTCCTTTCCTGACTCTTTTTCTTCCCTCGTCAAGAAATTCTGTTCAAAACGTCAAGTTTGGCAGCATTTTCTAAAAGATCTATTGTGTTTACAATAAAACGGAAAGAACAGCTCGATTACACAGTTTCTGAATAACAACACCTGCTAGTTTTATGCGTTTCCGAACGAAAATCAATTTAAATTTATGTCAGAAAGTTACCCCTTTGGATTTGGAAACAGCCTTAAGTTAAAATTTGTAAATTTTATTCACTCCATTTAATGAAATAAATTTTGAGTTACATCTGTGTGAATTATTTTGAAAATAATTCATATTTAAGCTTTAACCATTCATTTTATAGAATCAGCAAGTTTAATTTTGTTTAACATTTTAATTTAAATTATATTGTAATATTTTTTCTTATTTAGTTGATGATCATTTACTATATACGGAAAAACATTGTAAACTGACAGAAGGATGAAAACTCATTTTATCACTTTAGCTGAAAAGAAATATTTTTTTTATGGTGATGTTTATATAGATATAAATCACACATTCAATACATATATTTATTTTATTAATAAATATTTTTATGGGGGAGGGAGGAGTTACCCTATATCGTATATATATATATATTTTATTATTCCGGGGGGGGGAGGGGTTTAAGATATCTTCTTTCACTTATTCCTGTCTTTAATGTACTTAATTCACAAATCTATATAAATTCAACTGTTTAAATATTTTATTGCGAATAAGCTATTTAAATTACTTTTGTAAAAGTTTGGAAGAGAAATTCCTATAAATATTTATTATCATTAATATAAACAAATCGATCGGTAAATAGAAATTTTTCGTGTACCTAACCTATAATACGCGATTCTTCTGTTAAATAGAACCCCCACCCCCTCGCCAACAGGAATCGACCTACAGATTTGACTGTTGGGAAAAGCGTCAATTGTCAACACGAAGTGCCTGTATGACTACATATTTCTGTCGTCTGATAACGCATTCTTTCGTTAACAGATATTTTCTGAAAACAGATATGTTCTGGCAACTTTTTGCTGCCAGAAATTTTCTGTTGTTTTACAAAAATATTTTTAACAGTGTGCGTCTTAGTGAACGAAACTTTCAATACTGACCCCTTTTACCTTCCGTCCCTTGTGCCTTGCGTCATAAGTTGCGCCACTTTCGCAGAAGCGGAGAAGTTAAGGGGGACGAAATTAGGAAAGGGGACGAAATATGGGCACTTTACTCTATAAAGATGAAACAAGTGACTGGTGTTTATTAGGTATCTCGTATATTTGATTTTATATACATTTAACTTTCAAAATAACTCGAAGCTTCGTCAGTAGAGACAGCTGCGCAGTCTCAAACTTTAACATTGGTTAAACTAAGGGGCAAAAACTGCATAAAAGTTCTCTCAGGTATTAGCCGGATTCCGACTTTTATGCTTTCTTTCCTTCATGTGGGAGTAAACAGAAAATTCAAAAGTACTTTATTGTTCTTTAAAAAGTTCTCTGAATCTAGTCCAAAAAAAAAAGAGAAAACCAAATTTTTCAATTAACCTGCCGTTAGTCGGGCATCCCTCCACGCGCCCTACCCTGAATTGAAATGTCCCCGCCCGGAAGGTTCGAGATTTTAAGCTTTTTAATGATCGAAAAGTTCAACCTCCTCTCCCTCCGAAAATCTATATTTTCCCCTCCGGAGCCGCAGAAATCCCCTTCCCCGGAGAAAAATGTCTGGATTTAATAGTGCCTGTATCTTATAGATGTGGCCCGACTCAGTGCCTGATTTACGGCAGGGAATTCGGGGCATGGTCCCAGGGCCCCTGATTTCCAGGGACCCCCAAATGCTGCTGAAGGTTTTCAATTATTGTCCAAAATCTGACGTAGTTTTAACATTTAATGAAATTTTACATTTCATTCTTACATTCTACTGTGTTCACATTTTAGAGCGTTGTATATTTTGTCTGAAACATTCATTTATAATTGCTTTATTATAGCGAATATTTTCTTTTATCTTTATCGCTTAAAAAATGCATTGTATTTTTAATTCTTGTTTAATCCTGTCCCTATTCTCGTCAAATTACTTCGGGGTTGGTATGCTGGTGAGCATAGTTTTGCAGGCAGTAGAGCCCCCTAATATTTTAAATATTTGTAGCTTGGTGTTGTCGAAAATTTATTATTAGTTGTTGTTTACTTCATCATTCCAGATATATAGACTTGTACAGGAAAATATAATCAACACCACACAATTTATTGTAAAATATCTACTCATTTAAATTTCATAATTGTGAAATAATTATTTAAAAATAAATTAATGATTATCATATTTAATTTTTAATGGATATTTTAAAGTAATTAATAAAGTCAATAATGATTATTTTAGTAAGTAACTTTTTTAATTTTTTTACTCAATCCCCCTGTATGTAATCGGTGCACGGGAGACCCCATAAGCATCTGTGTCCAGGGCCCCCAAATTTGAAAATTTGTTCCTGGCGCGACTAGTTCTTTTGGGGGAGAAGTGTGATTACAGACAATCATGTATAAGTGGAACCACAATTCGGAAACACAATTTTATTCTGCGCTTTCTAATATTATTATTATTTTATTTTATTTACTCTTTAATTATTTATTTTTTGCCACTGGTACATACAAACGGTGCTGCGCTGTTTTGTGTCACTTAATATTCGGAACAAAATATAAAGAAAATTTCTTTTTCGTATTTAATTATCAGTTTATTTATTTGACTAAACTGATCGAAGTTAGACAAGCATGTTGCAATTAACTCTGGTGATTGTGCAGGAAGAAGCTTCTAAAACGGCGTTTTCAGCTATTTTATTAGCTGGATGCTGACTTTTATGCTTCTCTTCTCTCATACAGGAATCAGAAGAAAATTTAGAAGTAGCTTGTTGTTCCCTAAACTATCTTTTGTGTGTATTCCAAGGAGAAAGAGAACAATTTTGTTTTTGCAAGATTTTAGAAAAAATAGTCTAAAATTTAAGAAAATTAAAATATTTTTAAATTTTAATTTTGATCATTAATTCGGAACTTTCATGCAGACAGATTTATTTTGCGGCTTTTTACTTTTATTTATTTTAATTTTTGAAGCTTATCTTTTTCATTAGTAATAATATACAAGGGAAATCCCTTTCTCTGATTTATTTACATGTTTAATAAATTGATCCAAGTAAAACAAGCATGTCGCAATTAACTCCAGTGATAGTGCGGGAAGAAGCTTCCAAAATGGAGAGTTTTTTATCTATTTCATTAGCTGGATTTTGAGTTTTATGCTTCTGTGTATTCCGAAGAAAAAAAAAATAAATATTTTATTTTTGCAAAATTTTAGAAAAAATTATCTAAAAATTAAGAAAATTAAATACATATTTTGAATACAGTAGAACCTCAATTATCCGAAGTAATTGGGACCAACCATCTTTCGGAAAATTGAAATTTTCGGATAATCGAGAATGCTTCCAATTTAAGATTAAAAAGAAACATATACAATATTTCTTATTATGGTTACAAGTGCTTAATAAAAATAAAGCATTAACAAAATAGAAACAAGAATAAATTACCTGATTTTTAATTTTGAAATTAAGTACCTTTTACATATATCACAAGGGTTTGAAAAAATATTTGTTTGTTGCAGTTTCGATTGCCTTTGCTTTGAAGCTCTATCACGGAGTTTTTTAATATTATTAGTTCAGCAGTATCACAGTCTTTCTGCTGCTCCAGACATGCCAAACGTTTCGCAAAACATTCATGGGTTTTGCACACAAACACACACACACAGAGAGAGAAAAAAAATAAAGCTTTTCAAATGGATTTTGGTGAACCGAGAGTTTCAGTTAAAAGAGTTTCGGATAAAAGAGGTTCTACTGTATTAAAAAGACACTTTAGTGCAAATAGATTTTATTTTGCGATTTTATTTTATTCATTTTATTTATTTATTTATTTATTTAAGCTTTCTTTTTCGTCAGGAATAACGTATAAGGAAAATCATTTTTCCGATTTAATGTTAAGGTGCTACTAGTAAACATATTAAATACTCATATTTCATAATTATTTTATATAGTTTATTTGTCAGTACAATATTAAAAATACAACAGTTAATGGGATAAGAAAGATGGAGAACTAAGACGAAACTTACCCAGGAGTTGCACCTTGAAGGGGGGGAGAGGGGGTAAGCAGAGTTAAACACAGCCCAATCAATTATTCTGAGCTAAACACAACAGAAATACAGCTCGTCCTAATTTTTTACCTCGAGTCAGCAGCAACATGCAGTCGATAACATGCAAAGGACTCCTATCGCCTCATATAAAAACAAACATGACTGTCGACACATCGAGTTTTTCTGGAACAGCGGGGTATACAATAGGAAAATACAGTCCTTTACCGATTATCGAAATAAAAACAAGAGGTAAATTTTTTTAATTGTCCCTTGGACAGTGGGGCAAGTGCTTTTTTATGTAGCCCCAGCGCCTTTAAGAAAATCGCGCTAAACACAGCACGATCGCTTCTCGTAACTTTTCTGTATATGTCTCAATGTTATACTCTTCAGAATGGTTTATATACCGTCAAATACAAAAAAGGTTAAGCTGCTTAATTGACCTCTGATTATTTGCCCATTGATTAGAGCTTTCGTGATTTTTACTAATTCGAATATTTACGCTTACTCCATTATAAAATTATTAAGAAGTTGTTATTGTTAATCATAAGATGTATGTATATGAACCTTATAGTTGGATATGGTATCTGAATAATAGATTTGAAATTTCACACGTTAGGAAACATAATATTGAATTTATTTAATGTTGTTTGAATTTGGGAGACATTAACATGCTTACTTCAATTTTGGAGTTCAATATACGTGACTTTGTCACATTAAGGCTGTTCTCAAATCCAAAAGGGTAACTTTATGACATAAGTTTTAATTTATTTTTGTTCGAAAATGCATGAAACTAGGAGCTGTTGTTGTTCAGAAACTACATAATCGAACTGTTTTTCCGTTGTCAAAGTGGGCGTTTTGAACCGAATTCCCGCGCGAAAGAAGAATAACCACTCAAGAAAGGATAAAAAAAGTCTTTGTAACCTGATCAAAATCACTTATAACTCAATTTAATTATCAAAAAATGGAAAACACAGTTCGATTCCAAATCGCTTCTATACACATACCTTCCAATTTTATGTTTTTCCGTTAAAAAAATGAATTTGTAAATGTGTCAAAACATTTTGCGCTGGTTGAGCAGAGCAGTTGCGAACAGCCTTAATTACAAGTTTATTTATTTGACTAAATTGATCGAAGTCAAATATCATGTCACAATTAACTCTGGTGATTGCAAGGGAAGAAACTTCCAAAATGAGGTGTTTTCATCAATTTTATAGCTGGATTCTGACTTTTATTCTTTCTTTCTTACCGGAATAAGGGGAACTCTGCTGTTTTCTAAACAATCTTTGCTGTGTATTCTGAAGAGAAAGAGAAAAAAATTATTTTTGCAAAAGTTTAGAAAAAGAATCAAAAAATCAAGTAAATTAAATCAATTTTGAATTTAATTTCGATTATAAAGCGAAATGAGGGAAGATTGTGAAGAAAACAACTTTCAAAGTGAGTAGCTTAAATCTATCTTATTATCTGACATTTGTGTTTCCTTTCAATGATGTGGGAAAAAGGAGAAACTTGCTGCTCCCTAAACAATCTTTTGTGTGTGTTCCGAACAGAAAGAGAAAAATTGTATTTTTGCAAAAGTTTCGAAAAAATAATCTAAAAATAAGAAAATAAAAATTTATTTGATTACATTGGTCGAAATCAAACAAGCATGTTGCAGTTGCAATTAACTTCGTCGAAAGAGAAGGAAGAAACTTCCGAAATGATGTGTTACCTTCGATTTTACTAGCTGGATTCAGACTTTTATCCTTCCTTTCTTTCATGCGGGAATAAGGAGAACCTTGCCCTAAACAATCCTTTGTGTGTATTCCGAAGAGAAAGAGAAAAATTTTATTTTTGCAAAAGTTTCGAAAAAATAATCTAAAAATTAAGAAAAATCAATTTTGATTATTAAAAAAAGCAACTTTCGGGCAAACACATTTATTTTGTGGTTTTTATTTTAATTTTTGAATCTTATCTTTTTTATTAGGAATAACATACAAGGAAAACCTTTTTTCTGATTGAATTACACGTTTATTTATTTGACTAAATTGATAGAAATTAAACGAGTATGTTGCAATTAATTCCATCGATTGTGCGGGAAGAAGCTTCCAAAATGGGGAGTTATCTATTTTATTAGTTGAATTCAGACTTTTATACCCTTTCTTTCTTTCATACGGGAATAAGGAGAAACTTTTTGTTCCCTAAACAATTTTTTGTGTGCATTCCGAAGAGAAAGAGAAAAATTTTATTTTTTCTAAAGTTTTGAAGAAAATCTAAAAATTAAGAAAATTAAATCCATTTTGATTATTCAAAAAAAGCAACTTTAGTGCAAACAGATTTATTTTGTGGTTTTTATTTCAATTTTTGAAACCTATCTTTTTTATTAGGAATAACATACAAAGAAACTCCTTTTCTCTGATTCAATTGCACGTTCATTTATTTGATTAAATTGATCGAAATCAAACGAGTATGTTGCAATTAACTCCGTTGATTGTGCGGGAAGAAGCTTTCGAAGTGAGGATTTATCTGTTTTATTAGTTGAATTCAGACTTTTATATCCTTTCTTTCTTTCATACGAGAATAAGCATAAACTTTTTATTCCCTAAACAATCTTTTGTGCGCATTCCGAAGGGAAAGAGAAAATTTTTATTTTTGCAAAAGTAAAAAAAAAAAAAAAAAAAAAAAAAAAAAAAAAAAAAAACCTAAAAATTAAGAAGATTAAATCAATTTTGATTATAAAAAAAAAAAAAAAAAAAAAAAAAAAAAAAAACTTTAGTGCAAGCAGACTTTTTTTGTGGTAATTGTTTTTTAGCAGACTTTTTTTGTGGTATTTGTTTTTTATTTTTGAAGCTTATCTTTTTTAATAGCAAAACATGCAAGGAAAATCCTTTTCTCTGATTCAATTACACGTTTAATTTATTTGACTAAATCGATCGAAATCAAACAAACATGCTGCAAGTAACTCAGGTGATTGTGAGTTAAGAAGCTTTCAAAATAAGGAGTTTTCATCTATCTATAATCTGACTTTTATGCTTTCTTTCACTGATGTGGGAATAAGGAGAAACTTGCTGTTCCCTAAACAATCTTTTGTGTGTGTTCCGAAGAGAAAGAGAAAAATTGTATTTTTGCAAAAGTTTCGAAAAAATAACCTAAAAATAAGAAAATAAAATCAATTTTGACTATAAAAAATTTAAAAAAGCAACTTAGTGCAAACAGATTTATTTTGTGGTTTAATTTTTATTTTTGCAGCTTATCCTTTTATTAGGAGTAGCATATAAGGAAAATCCTTTTCTATTATTCAATTACACGTTTATTTATTTGACTAAATTCATTGAAGTCAAAAAAGCAAGTTGAAATTAACTCCGGTGATTGTGAGGGAAGAAGTTTTCATCTATTCTATTATCTGACTTTTATGCTTCCTTTCACTCATGCATGAATAAGGAGAAA
This sequence comes from Maratus speciosus, assembly GCA_963932465.1. NCBI lineage: Eukaryota > Metazoa > Arthropoda > Arachnida > Araneae > Salticidae > Maratus > Maratus speciosus. Next base: position 526,402,023 of record OZ010788.1, read on the forward strand.
TTTTAAAAGTATTGTAAACAATCTTTTGTGAATTACCATTACCGCCTCTATTGAGACGGTAATCGTATTACGAGAAAAACAATCCTATTCTTTCAGGAATTTAAAATAAATAATCTAAAAATTAAGAAAATTAAATCATTTTAGGTCTTTCTTTACAAAAAAGCTACCTATTGCAGCCGTTCGGAGGAAAACGATTTCAAAAAATTTTGGTATATTTTCATCGATCATGACCCCCAGACCCCGAAACCACCCTCCGTTCAAAATTGATATATATATATATATATATATATATATATATATATATCTGACCTATGTCACACTGTAACTCCCGTAATTATGAACCGATTTCGATGTAATTCGGTGTGTACATAGTACATACCAATGTCTCGACCGAGTTCGTTGGCCAGCTTCATCCGCCGTTTTGTTTCAAAATGGCGGCCATTTAAAATTTTTTAAAAAATTTAAAACTTGAAATGTGGTACCAAAAAATTAAAAATGGAAAAATATTTTTTTCTTATGTATTTGACCTTTATACAAAGATTCCGGAGCAGTTTCTGTTTCGTCTATATCTTAAAAAATGGCTGAGTTATAGCATTTTGAATTTCTAGCGTGGCTGACATTTTGAAACGTCCTGAATTTTGTCACTCGATAAAAGGCGTATTTATGAACCGATTTGGATGTAATTCAGTGTGTACATAGTACATACCAATCTCTCTACCGAGTTCGTTGGCCAGCTTCATCCGCCATTTTGTTTCAAAATGGCGGCCATTTAAAATTTTTTTAAAAATTTAAAATTTGAAATGTGGTACCAAAAAATTGAAAATGGAAAAATAGTTTTTTCTTATGTATTTGACCTTTATACAAAGATTTCGGAGAAGTTTTTGTTTCGTCTATATCTTAAAAAATGGCTGAGTTATAGCATTTTGAATTTCTAGCGTAGCTGACATTTTGAAACGTCCTGAATTTTGTCACGCGATAAAAGGCGTATTTATGAACCGATTTGGATGTAACTTCGTTTATACATAGTACATACCAATGTCTCGACCGGGTTCGTTGGCCAGCTTCACCCGCCATCTTGTTTAAAAATGGCGGCCATTTAAATTTTTAAGAAAAATTTAAATTTGAAATGTGGTACCAAAAATTGAAAATTGAAAAAATATTTTCTTCTTATGTGTTTGACCTTGATAAAAAGATTCGGGAGCAGTTTTTGTTTCGTCTATATCTTAAGAAATGGCTGAGTTATAGCATTTTGAATTTCTAGCGTGGCTAACATTTTGAAACGTCCTGATTTTTCTCACGTAATAACAGGCGTATTTATGAACCGACTTGGATGTACCTTGGTGTGTACATAGTACATACTAATATCTCGACCGAGTTCGTTGGCCAGCTTCATCCGCCATCTTGTTTCAAAATGGCGGCCATTTAAAAAAATTAAAAAATAAAAAAATTTAAATGAGATATCAAAAAATTGGAAAATGAAAAAGATTTTTTTTTTTTATGTGTTTGAGCTTAATACAAAGATTCCTGAACAGTTTTGCTTTCGTCTATATCTAAAAAAAATGGCTGAGTAATAGCATTTTGAATTTCTCTTGTGGCTGACATTTTAAGGGCGTATTCGAAAAAATATTTTTCCACCCTCAACAGCTCGAAATTTTCTAAGACATTTTCAGACTCAGTTTTAAAAGTAAAAACATGAAACTTGCTGGGGTGATTTCTGAAGACATGTTTAACATGCCGTGTGATTTCATTTTCAGCTCAATTAATTAGAATTTGATTTTTAAACAATTATTTTCTCAGTATGACCATTTTTTTCATTCCCAGATCGCCCGCTTCGGAAAATTCGGTTCAAAACGCCAACTTTGACAGCGTTTTTTACAGTATTTTCTGCATTTATCAAAAAATTAAGAAGCACGGCACATTATATAGTTTCTAAATAAGAGAATTTCCCAGTTTGACGAGTTTGAGAGCAAAAATGAATTTTAAAATGAATCAGAAAATAAGCAGTTTGGATCGGAATACACCCTTAAGACGACCTGATTTTTGTCACGCGATAACAGGCGTATTTATGAACCTATTTGGATGTAACTTGGTCTGTACATAGTACATACCAATGTCTCGACCGAGTTCGTTGGCCAGCTTCATTCGCCATCTTGTTTCAAAAGGGTTGCCATTTAAAAAAAATTAAATTTAAAATTCAAAATGAGGTATTAAAAAATTGGAAAATGAAAAAGATTTTTTTTATGTGTTTGGCCTTGATACAAAGATTCCGGAGCAGTTTTTGTTTCTGAAAATTTGTTCTTTTGTTGATATCTTAAAAAATGGTTGATTTATAGCACTTTGAATTTCTAGCATGGCTAACATTTTGAAACGATCTTGTATTTGTCACGCGATAACACACGTATTCGCCTATTTCGATGTAAGAAGGCATGTGGATAGTATACATCAACACCTCGACCAAGTTCGCTGGCCAGATTCATCAGCCATCTTGTTTCAAAATGGCGGCCATTAAATTAAAATATATATATATATTTAAAGTGAGGTGCAAAAAAATTAGAAATTGAAAAAGGTTTCTTTCTTAAGTATTTGATCTTGATATAAGGATTCAGGAGCATTTTTTGTTTGTCTTTATCTTAAAAAATGGCTCAGATATAGCAGTTTCAATTTCTATTATGGGTGACATTTTGAAAAATCTGATTTTTTGCATGCGACAGCACTCCTATATATTAACCGATTCCGATGTGAGTGAGCATGTGCACAGCAATTACTAAGGTCTCGACCAAGTTCACTGCTTAGCCTCATCCACCATGTTGTCTTAAAATGACAGGCACTTTAAGAAATTGCCGAATTTGGCAGCCAAATATAAGTTACTTTAATGAAAAGCAGCTTGGATAAAGGGGACTAATTTTGCGAAATTCTCATTCATTATATTGATAAAAATTAGTATTGAATCTCCTATATTCGGTTTCCACTAAATTGAGCTTCGTGTGTTTGCATGATATAAGTTGGTTTTTTTTAAATAAGGATTATGAAAGCTACCTCTTCCTCCCGGCACTGGCCGGAAGGACTTTTTGAATTTGAATTTTGATTATTAACAAACAAGTTTCTTGTTAACATATTTATTTTGAGGCTTTTTATTTTTATTTATTTATGTTTTTATTAATTTTGAAGCTTATCTTTTTAATAAATAATAACATACAAGAAAATTGTTTTTTCTTATTCAATTACACGTTTATTTATTAGACTAAATTGATCGAAGTCAAACAAGCATGTTGCAGTTAACTCCGGTGATTGTCAGGGAAGAAGCTTTCAAAATGATGAGTTTTCATCTATTCTATTATCTGACTTTTATGCTTCCTTTCACTCATGCATGAATAAGGAGAAATTTTAAAAGTATTGTAAACAATCTTTTGTGAATTACCATTACCGCCTCTATTGAGACGGTAATCGTATTACGAGAAAAAAAAATCCTATTCTTTCAGGAATTTAAAATAAATAATCTAAAAATTAAGAAAATTAAATCGTTTTTGAATTTGAATTTTGATTATTAACAAACAAGTTTCTTGTTAACATATTTATTTTGAGGCTTTTTATTTTTATTTATTTATGTTTTTATTAATTTTGAAGCTTATCTTTTTAATAAATAATAACATACAAGAAAATTGTTTTTTCTTATTCAATTACACGTTTATTTATTAGACTAAATTGATCGAAGTCAATCAAGCATGTTGCAGTTAACTCCGGTGATTGTCAGGGAAGAAGCTTTCAAAATGATGAGTTTTCATCTATTCTATTATCTGACTTTTATGCTTCCTTTCACTCATGCATGAATAAGGAGAAATTTTAAAAGTATTGTAAACAATCTTTTGTGAATTACCATTACCGCCTCTATTGAGACGGTAATCGTATTACGAGAAAAAAAAATCATATTCTTTCAGGAATTTAAAATAAATAATCTAAAAATTAAGAAAATTAAATCGTTTTTGAATTTGAATTTTGATTATTAACAAACAAGTTTCTTGTTAACACATTTATTTTGAGGCTTTTTATTTTTATTTATTTATGTTTTTATTAATTTTGAAGCTTATCTTTTTAATAAATAATAACATACAAGAAAATTGTTTTTTCTTATTCAATTACACGTTTATTTATTAGACTAAATTGATCGAAGTCAAACAAGCATGTTGCAGTTAACTCCGGTGATTGTCAGGGAAGAAGCTTTCAAAATGATGAGTTTTCATCTATTCTATTATCTGACTTTTATGCTTCCTTTCACTCATGCATGAATAAGGAGAAATTTTAAAAGTATTGTAAACAATCTTTTGTGAATTACCATTACCGCCTCTATTGAGACGGTAATCGTATTACGAGAAAAAAAAATCCTATTCTTTCAGGAATTTAAAATAAATAATCTAAAAATTAAGAAAATTAAATCGTTTTTGAATTTGAATTTTGATTATTAACAAACAAGTTTCTTGTTAACATATTTATTTTGAGGCTTTTTATTTTTATTTATTTATGTTTTTATTAATTTTGAAGCTTATCTTTTTAATAAATAATAACATACAAGAAAATTGTTTTTTCTTATTCAATTACACGTTTATTTATTAGACTAAATTGATCGAAGTCAATCAAGCATGTTGCAGTTAACTCCGGTGATTGTCAGGGAAGAAGCTTTCAAAATGATGAGTTTTCATCTATTCTATTATCTGACTTTTATGCTTCCTTTCACTCATGCATGAATAAGGAGAAATTTTAAAAGTATTGTAAACAATCTTTTGTGAATTACCATTACCGCCTCTATTGAGACGGTAATCGTATTACGAGAAAAAAAAATCATATTCTTTCAGGAATTTAAAATAAATAATCTAAAAATTAAGAAAATTAAATCGTTTTTGAATTTGAATTTTGATTATTAACAAACAAGTTTCTTGTTAACACATTTATTTTGAGGCTTTTTATTTTTATTTATTTATGTTTTTATTAATTTTGAAGCTTATCTTTTTAATAAATAATAACATACAAGAAAATTGTTTTTTCTTATTCAATTACACGTTTATTTATTAGACTAAATTGATCGAAGCCAACCAAGCATGTTGCAGTTAACTCCGGTGATTGTCAGGGAAGAAGCTTTCAAAATGATGAGTTTTCATCTATTCTATTATCTGACTTTTATGCTTCCTTTCATTCATGCATGAATAAGGAGAAATTTTAAAAGTATTGTAAACAATCTTTTGTGAATTACCATTACCGCCTCTATTGAGACGGTAATCGTATTACGAGGAAAAAAAAAATCTATTCTTTCAGGAATTTAAAATAAATAATCTAAAAATTAAGAAAATTAAATGGTTTTTGAATTTGAATTTTGATTATTAACAAACAAGTTTCTTGTTAACATATTTATTTTGAGGCTTTTTATTTTTATTTATTTATGTTTTTATTAATTTTGAAGCTTATCTTTTTAATAAAGAATAACATACAAGAAAATTGTTTTTTCTTATTCAATTACACGTTTATTTATCAGACTAAATTGATCGAAGTCAAACAAGCATGTTGCAGTTAACTCCGGTGATTGTCATGGAAGAAGCTTTCAAAATGAGGAGTTTTCATCTATTCTATTATCTGACTTTTATGCTTCCTTTCACTCATGCATGAATAAGGAGAAATTTTAAAAGTATTGTAAACAACCTTTTGTGAATTACCATTACCGCCTCTATTGAGACGGTAATCGTATTACGAGAAAAAAAAAATCCTATTCTTTCAGGAATTTAAAATAAATAATCTAAAAATTATGAAAATTAAATCATTTTTGAATTTGAATTTTGATTATTAAAAAACAAGTTTCTTGTTAACATATTTATTTTGAGACTTTTTATTTTTATTTATTTATGTTTTTATTAATTTTGAAGCTTATCTTTTTAATAAATAATAACATACAAGAAAATTGTTTTTTCTTATTCAATTACACGTTCATTTATCAGACTAAATTGATCGAAGTCAAACAAGCATGTTGCAGTTAACTCCGGTGATTGTCAGGGAAGAAGCTTTCAAAATGAGGAGTTTTCCTTTATTCTATTATCCTTCTCTGACTTTTATTCTTTCCTTCACTCATGCGAGAATAAGGAGAAAATTCAAAAGTACTGTAAACGATTTGTGTATTACCACTACCGCCTCTATTGAGATAGTAATGGTATTACGAGGAGAAAGAAAAAATCCTATTTTTTCAGGAGTTTAGAAAACGTTATTTAAAAATTAAGAAATTTAAATCATTTTTGCTTTTTAGTTTTGATTATTAATAAACAACTTTCGTCAAAAACGGATTTATTTTGCGTCTTTTTATTTTCATTGATTTACGTTTTTGTTAACTTTTGAAGCTTATTTTTTAATAAAGAATAACTTACAAGAAAATCCTTTTCTCTGATTTCATTACACGTTTATTTATTTGACTAAACTGATGGAAGTCAGGCAATCATGTTGCAATTAACTCCGGTGCTTGTGAAGGAAGAAGCTTCCAAAATGAGCAGTTTTCATCTGTTTTACTAGCTGGATTCCGACTTTTATGCTTCTTTTCTCTCACGCGGGAATAAAGAGAGGATTCAGAAGTACTTTGTTATTCCCTAAACAATTCTTTCTGTAAGTTTCGAAGAAAAAAGATCCCCCCCCCCCCCTCGAAATTTGATTTTTTCATTCCGTAAAAAATGTTCTTTCAAAAGTTCATTTTATATTCTTTCCATTCTGTTTTTTAAACATAAAAGAAATTATAATTTTAATATTAGTACTATATCAATACAATTACAGAATACGATTTTTTTTTTTTTTTTTTTAGTTTATTAGCTTTCCGTATATTTCATGCGTACTTTGTATATTACTCTCTAGTTCATACAATTTCATTGATATAAAAGTACTAAATAATACATTTCATATGATCACTAATATATTTGTATCAATATATAAATGTAAAAAATACATTTATTAATGAATGTATTATACAAAATGCATTCCATTTACTAGTTGATTTATGACTTGGTTGTGGCTTGGTTTATCAAAAAACAACAGCCGTCTATATCAAATACTTCATGAGTTAAAACATCTTATAATGTAAAAATGACCTGCATTTTTCCAGCACATGGAATTAAGGCTGTGCTCAAATCATAACTGCATAACTGCTACTTTCTGGAACTGTTTTAAATTCATTTTTTTTTTTTCGCAAATACTTGAAATTGTGAGATGCTCTTATTTAGAAACTTTGTAATCGAACAGTTATTTTCATTTTTCGGTAAAGGAAAAATATCTTTAAGAAAATGCTGTCAAAGTTCGCCTTTTGAATTAAATTTCCAGACATGAGTGCGTGAGATAAGGAAAAAACTATGCTGTCATGAGGCAACAATAGCTCATAGCTGAAGTTCTAATGAAGAAACATTTACAAATCACTTCAATAGTCATGCCTGCATGTATGATGCTTTTATATTTGAAATTTAGTCCGTAAATATGTCAAGTTCTTGATCGGGGGGAAAATAGCTTTTTGAGAAGCGCTTCAATAATTTTTTTGAAGACCTAATCAATATCATGACACCATAGTTAAATATATATGTATATATATATAATAAATTTGAAATCACAAATATATGAAGAAATTGATAAAGTTCTAAAGATGATTTAGAAATGAACATATAAAACCAGTATGTAAAATAAGAAACTATGAATGACTCACAGAATCATCAGAGGAGCTTGTGAGTTCACTCATAGAAGATGCGTTATTTCATCCAATTTTGTCGGCATTAAGCCTAAAATGACAAAATTTAGCTTCATATATATTTCACTCCGATAATTAAAAAAAAAGAAGAAGAAGAAGAAATAAAAGAATATAATCCAATTTATAAATCTGCACATTTTTATAATGAGTATTTACGCATCTTTAAATGACAGATGCTAATTTTTTATAAATTATTTTATAACATTTGTTCATCGTTTTTAATAAATATCATTTATTAATATATTCGGATTTCCCACAGAAAAACCGAACTCAAAGTTTATCCCAGCATACTAATAAAGATATAAAGAAAGTAACGCGTCATAAATAACAGTCATTTCAATGTATACAGTCAAGCCAATAACAATATAGTCGCCGACTCTAATTTCGATAGTATGTCCAACACAGCGCACTTAAATATATGGGCGACGAGGGGATAGACAGATGATATGCATCATTCCCACTTGTATTTATATTGCCTGTATCTGGCTCCACAATTTAGATTCTCTGCCGTGGTGGTCTATTAACATACTTCATCGCTGGAAATAATAGGGATAAATCAGAACTCGCGAAATGTATATCTTATCTATAGTCGTACACGGGGGACATAAATTGTGGATATCGAAACCTGTTCTCGTTTTTTTTTTTTTTTTGTATCAATGATGTGAAATATAAAGAGAAAAAAAGGGAGTTTTTCGCAGAGTCGGAATGAAATGTCTGTGAAATCCAAAATTAAATTATGCATGGGTATATGTATTTCAGAAAAACCCAGAATATAAGTTTCTGTTTCTTTTTTTTCCTTTCTTTTTCTGTCTTCTTTTTTTAAACATACTTTATTTTTCAGAATGGAATTTGACAAACTTTAATTATTTTACAAATTTTTCAGCTGTTTAAAACTTTTGAAGTCTTCTGAAAATAATGCAAAACACATCTCTAGTACATCTGGTGGAAATTGATTTATGAAAACACGGTTTTTTAACAAAAACTTCTATAATATTCATTAAAAATGATTGAAATTTCATACATTAGGCATGCTATGTATAACAAATAATTTAGAAAACTAAAATTTCATACATATTAATAAGCTAAAACACAAGATTAAAAATGAGACTTCAATACCATAAAAGCATGGAAATTGATTTATGAAATATCACATTTAATTGAAATTAATAATTAGTAAAGCCGCCTTTATTCATTAGAGATTCGTTTATTCTAGATGACATTGATAAAACAAGATTTTGAATGTATTTCTGATCAATTAATTTCCAGTTTTGACAGATTGCAGCTTTCAATTCCACAAGTGATGTGTACTGCATCCCATTTGCATAAATCATTCGAACAAGCTGCCCCCAAACGTTTTCTGAGGGGTTCATATCAGGACTAATATAGGTGGATGATATAAAAGAACAATATTCTGTTCGTTAAACCAATCTTTCATTGCATTTGAAATGTGAATACTTGAATTGTCTCGCATGAAGATGTAATCTAAACCATAATATTGCCATGCAAATGCAAGAAGTGAATTTTCTAAAACTAAACTGTAATCAAAAGGCGACCGTTTAAAATACAGTTTCCTTTTTGCCATCATAAGCGCTCGCTGCCCAAATCATCAAACTTCCGCCACCAAAATTTCTGCTGAATGTAGATTTTGGTTCTTTTCAGAGATCCCTCCAATAATACTTCAAACCATTCGGGCCATCCAAATTAAATCTTATTTCGTCGGAAAAAATAGATTTCTCCCAATTGTCACCAATTGCCATGTACTTCTGGCAATATTGCAAACGCATCTGCTTGTGACGCAGAAGTAACTTTGGATCAGACTTCATTTTCGACCATATCAAGAAGCTCCCTGAAGAATGTAAAATTTGCCTAATTCTTCTAAGTAACAGGAAGGACAGATCTGCACAAATCTGCTTTGAGCTGTGACCGGATTTCGATGCAAGTTGAAGAATCCCCCCTTTTTCTCTCTTACTTAAACGTGGATTACCTTTTTTATTAAAATTTTTGCCATAATTTGCTGGTTCTTTTCTACAGTTATATATCACACCAACTGATCTTTTAATTAATTTAGTAATTTCCGGAACAGACTTTCCAGCTTCTAGATGTGCATCGATTTGAGCTCTTTCTTCCTCAGACATCTTTCTATTACTCGTCGTAAAAGGTATGACTGAAACGTATTGCTTCCAATATATAACGCTTTTTATGTCTACTGTGCATGTCACGTTACCTTGTTTTATGCAAATTTTTGTCACATTACTTCGGAATAGCTAATGAAATGTGATAGTTCATAAATCAATTTCCATGTTTGCATATTACGAAAATCTAATTTTTGAGTTTTTGTTTATGTTTAATATTATGAATAAAATTTTATTTTTGTAACTCATTTGTTATACATATACTATGAAATTTCATTCACTTTTAATGAATATTATAGAAGTTTTTGTTAAAAAACCGTGTTTTCATAAATCAATTTCCACCAGTCTATCAAGATAAATAAAGTAACAGCTCCCTTTATACAAGGTGAAGATGAACCGTACAAAGAGGGCATATGTGGTATAAGGCATATGTGGATGGGAGGTAAAGGATTAAATATTCATGCTTTTTTTTCTTTTCTTTTCTTTTTTTTTTTTTCATTACTGTATAGCACTTTGTATTCCGTCTCAGTGATAATTATATTGAAAAATTAAAAATAATTTATGGGGCTTGGTCCTGCTAAATATAACTTGCTTAAGGGTGTATTCCGATCCAAACTGCTTATTTTCTGATTCATTTTAAAATTCATTTTTGCTCTCAAACGCATCAAACTGGGAAATTCTCTTATTTAGAAACTATATAATGTGCCGTGCTTCTTAATTTTTTGATAAATGCAGAAAATACTGTAAAAAACGCTATCAAAGTTGGCGTTTTGAACCGAATTTTCCGAAGCGGGCGATCTGGGAATGAAAAAAATGGTCATACTGAGAAAATAATTGTTTAAAAATCAAATTCTAATTAATTGAGCTGAAAATGAAATCACACGGCATGTTAAACATGTCTTCAGAAATCACCCCAGCAAGTTTCATGTTTTTACTTTTAAAAATGAGTCTGAAAATGTCTCAGAAAATTTTGAGCTGTTGAGGGTGAAAAAATATTTTTTCGAATACACCCTTAAGGCTGTTCTCAAATCTAAATTCGATCGGAAACGCATAAAACTGGAAGGTGTTGTTATTCAGAAACGATGTAATAGAAAGTTGTTTTCCGTTTTTTTTTCTAAAAGCGATAGATCTTTCAGAAAATACTATCAAAGTGGGCGTTTTATGACAGAATTTCCGGGCGAAAGTTGAAAAACCAGTCATAGAAGGGAGAAAAACGGCTTGTCACGTAATCAGAATCGTTTATTACTCAGTAGGTAATTTATTTATCAAAAATTTAAAAATCATTTCAATTCCAAATCGCTTCCAGAGTCAGACCTGTCAATTTTATTGCCTTTACGTTTATAAATGAGTCCGTCATTGTGTCAGAAAGTTTCGTGCTTGTTGAACAGTGAACTTGAGAACAGCCATAAAGGCAGGCTCTGCTCTCTCTTTTATGAAGAAAGGTGTCAACAAATTGCTCACACAATTATAATATCTTTGCCCAATTTTCTTGGGGAGTTAAAATGCATTACAGGGACCGAGGACGGTGGTATTTGAGCAAAAATCGACCCCAAAATCGACATTTCTTTTTGTGTGTATTCTCCAATTTGTGCTACGTCATTCGTGGAAAACCGCATGCAGATGCGATTAGTTCATGCAAAGTTACAAGTGTTTTAATTTTGTTCGCAAACAATTTTTTGACCTTTTAATATGCTTTAAATTTGTTTTTCTCAATACTAGTGTTTCAGCTTTTTTTTACGTTTTGAAATGCACCTTGCTACTTAATTTTTGATCAAAATTCATGAAACTGATAAGGAAGAATCCTGATATAGCTAAAAAAGAAACTGTGTATGCATTTTAAAATTCGACTTCATTAAGGCAATTAAATTTGATTTTTAACTTATTATGAGGCAGAATTTTGTTGAAAATCGATATGGAATTCAGAAAAATATCTAAAAAAAATTATGTATTTAAGGGATTTAAAAATCGGTATACAGATTTGTTCGTAATAGAGTTTTACGTGATTAAAGTGCAAAATTGAGGAAATATCTAAAAAAATAAGACGCAAGGAGCATTTTGAAATTTCGTTTTTAAATTAAAATTTTTTTTTTAAAGATCTCAAAGTTATAATAAGATTGGAAATTTATTTTAAAGTGTTCTATATACTTATAGCGAAAGGTATATTTTCAGAAAATTTCAAATCCCTATTATGAAAATTAAAAGAAATTTTTTAAAACGTCCACCGCCCCCTTAAATACTATGACTTATTTCTCTCCTGGTTTATGGCGTCAGTACCAGGTTTGATTCTAAAATAAATCAAACCTTTGAACCAATAAAGTACATGGAAAAGTGACCTCTGTAAGAATTGCAGTCATTCTTTAACTAATTAACTTTTAATTATAAAATTGAAAACCCATGTTAGAAACGATTTATTTTATCAATCAAAGTTGTTAAAAAAGGTATACACATATATAGTTTTTTTAAAATTTATTTTTAAAGGTAAGACAATTTTTACGAAAGAATTATTCTTGCATGCATTGCGCGCATGATTTTTCCCATTTGAATGGCTAAAACGAGCCAAGATTTTTTTAATGAGTACAGATATAAAGTGTTTTCAAAATGACCTACAATGAAAAAAATAAAACTTGTAGATCCCGAGAATTTTTTTTTTTTTTTTTTTTTTTTTTTTAGAGTAATTCGAAATATCGAGATCTTTTTATACAAAAATAGCCGTGAATTCTAAACTTCTTACTTGAGAAACATAATAATAGGTCATTTTGTGCTTCCGTACTTTTAATACATCCACCAAAAATTTCGTGAAATTCTAGGAAACCGTTTCTCAGAAATCGTGCGCGCAATGATCAAAATCGCTGTTTTGAGAAAATTGGCTTTAAATATCGAAAAAAACGTTGATCATATAGCAAAAGCTCAAAGTGTTTTAGACATAACTTCTCTTCTAATGCGAATTTTTGTATGGGGTTTGCTTTTAAATATTCCCAAAGAATCATATTTAATTATAAGCTATTTAAAAAAAAAAAAAAATCGATTTTTGGACGCTTCAAAGGTTACCTGACCCTTTAAGAAATGGAGATCTGTACGATTATTATGTTTAAATAACGTAAAATCCTCCAAATTTTATTATAATACAAGTTTAAGTCATAGTTACAAACAATAAAATTTTTAGTTCATTGGAATTATTCATTAAAAAGCAATATTTGAGAGCAAATATGTAAACATGCATAGACAATCGAAGTATACATAAACAATTATATGCGCCAATGTATGAATGTAGAAATTTTTTTACTAACACAGTTTTGTAAATTAGAATTCAGATATATAGGGTGTAAAAGATTGAAAAGCCTTTATATTTTTTACCTGTTGGTGAAGTAGGTAAAGTAAACTTAAAAAATGTTCAAAATAAGGTAGGAATTACCATTGCGCGAAAATCCTGCAATTAATTTTGAAAAAGTTACAATTTTAAATTTCTATAACAGCTCATGGATCCTATAAATTATACTCAGAAAAATTTTCTCGATTGTCTGGCAAGCACAACAGTAAAAATTCCATTTTTACTACGTCGAGTTATGATACATCGAACTTTATGAAATTTTGAAACTTTCCAGCATTAAAAATTCGTCTGTCCATTTTTAGGTCAGGAAAGCTAAACATTTCCGACAGTAGCTTATTTATTTCAACATGAGCCACGTTATATCTCATTTTCTGACAATTTCTGGACATCAGAGGTGTATAATATCAGAAATAATGAATAATAAAAATTCTGTAATTCAGTCATTTTTAAAGGTATTTAAATATGATTTTTTGGTGTGTTCGTAATAGCACCTATAGTCGTCATCTGTCCGTCCGTCTGTCTTCATATAACAGCGCAAAAACTACCCAACCGAATGGTTTGAAATTTAATATATATAATCGTTGCAGAATTTTGTTGAGTCATTTCAAATTTTATGAAAATAGTATAAAAACTTAAAAACATATTAATAAAAGTTTTCTTCATTCTATTAAATCCTATTATGTGTAATTAATTCAATGATATCCTATGATAGGTAATGATTCTAGGTAGCATGGTGATTACGTCAAATTTAAGCTAGAGTCATTCTGTATTACTGAATTTAATATATAATCGTAATAATTTTTTTATTCATGCATTTTTGCATAGAGTGCAATAGCTATTGCACCAAGATCTGAATAGTTATAAAACTAGTTATAGTACGAACGCACCTCATTTGCCATGTTTGACGTACAATTTCTGACTTGTTTAATTACAGATGGGGAAGTATGTTTGAGATTCACTCATATCTATTTCTCAAAAATTGCATTTCCTGAGTTGCGTCAGGTTACAGATAGTATCATACAAACAACGTAGAAGATTTTTTTTCAATTAGAAAATAGGAAAAAGTAATGTTTACACGTAATATCAAATAATTTCGTGATGGTACTACAGCAGGTGAATTAATTTAGTGATTCTTGTTACGTTTGTTGTGCTATTTTTTATTCCTGTAGCACAAAGAATGTTTTATAGCTCAATAGCTTGAATTCGATAACAATAGTTTTTCCTTGATACATGTTTTATAAATCTTTATTATATTTTTTATTTTTTTTTATTTTTTTAAACCGAATTGCAACAACTGTTTTCATTGTATTGTCTAAAATGTAAACTATCTTCAAAATATTTCACCTCGTGGCACTGGAAAAAATGAATCAAATTTACAATATATTTACGAACATTTAATGATTACTCTAAGATATTGTAATTTTATAAGTCTAATTTTTCTTAAAATGTTGAATTCATAAAGTATTTATAAAAAAATGTTTATTTAAACATAAAAATTTTAGACATTGAAATTAGTTTTTACCTATTAAATCAGTAGGTATATTTTGAAATGACCTTCATTTATTAAAAATTAAAACATATAATTGTTATTTGATTTGAATTATTTAAGAGCACCAGGTGGAAAACAACGCAATTTTTAATTTAACTTGACGTTAAAGTTTTCATAACCAAGCAGAGTTATTTGAATGCTAATGGACAATATTCCAGTGTCGTAACGCAAAGTAAAATGGCGATTTTTATAGCCTCGAACCGAAAGGAAGAATAAGGTCCATTTCTTTATGGATTATTAGCTGGAAGCCACATGCTAAACTATTTATATTATTTTAAGTGTAAATGAAATTTTCCGAAAGGAAGAATAAGGTCCATAAGAGAAATTAAATTACTTGAGTATTTTAGATAACAATGCTAATAGTAACTAAGGAATAAGTGTTTATTTATGATAATGTATATTTAACAAAGATAAATAAAAGGTTAACAAAGAAGCAAAATAGAACACTTATGAGTCAGTCTCCCTGAGACTTTCGACTTTCGAGAATGTATTTTATATGCTAAAACTGCTGAAAAAAAAGGAAAAAAAAATTAAAATTTACAGTAAAAAGTGAAATTAGATTAAAAATAAAATAAATAAAGATTTTTATATTGCTTTGGACTTCTCTAAAAAAAAAAAAAAAAAAAAAAAAAAAAAAAAAACTATCTGCTTTGGACCAAAATAAATAAATAAATAAATAAATAAAGATTTTTATATTACTTTGGACTTATCTAAATATCATGCTATTACAGTAGAACCTCGATTAAGCGAGCTTCGATTAATCGAGGTTTCTGTTAATCGAGCCGATAACGAAGTCTGATTTTTTTGTGTGTATGTGAATGAGGCTTGAAAAAGACCACACTTTTTAGTTCACTGCCTGTGCTACAGCCTCTTGTAGATTCAAGAATATTAAGTCATACTGAAGTTTTTCAAGCAATAACAACTGCCCTAAAATATTTGGAGCAAAGAAGCGATGTTATGCCGATAGATCTTCTGTTACTCCAAAATTGGCGCGATCGGACAGCCACTCATAGAAAATCTAGACCTTTTTAATAAAAAGTAACAGGCTTTTTTTTTTTTTTTTTTTTTTTTTTTTTTTTTAATACAAAATAATGGGAATTGGGAATTTAACAAATTAATGTAATTAAGTAATAAAAAAAAAAAAATCTTGAGATCTGTTTTATTTTTGAAAATGCATCTTTCCATATTTAATTTAGTATAGTTAAAAAAGTTTCAATTTCCTTTTTAAAATTTACTACTAGTAGTTGCTTTCCTTTTTAAACTTTTTAAATTATGAAACATAGCTTTATATATGCTTATTTTTATCATTTAAAAAACGTTTTATTGTCTTTTATTCTTAGAGATGTTAAATTCGCGAGCACAAAGAGTTTTTATAAACAATTTCTATTAACCGAGATTTCCGATATCCGAGGTAATAGCGGTCCCAATCAGCTCGGATAATCGAGGTTGCACTGTATTTCCTCAAATCGTAAAAAATATTTTATCAAAATCACATTTTTGAGTTATATTCGCAAATTTGATTTCCATGGAAACAACATCCAAACCTAAGATTTTTAATATTATTACATTCATCATAATTATTATTATTATTATTATTATTATTATTATTATTATTATTATTTAATACAATAAACTATTAAACTATATTTTCTGATGCTGCTAAATTAAATTTTATGGATTAAATTAATATTTTCCAATTATAATCCTCACCTGTTTATATCATGCCTACGGAGTTGATGGTGGGTCTTTACGTTCATGTTTTTTTTCACAATTATTAAAACAAGAATAAATATTTTACACAGGTTTTACACGCTTGCAGCGTATTGCTTCGTCTAAAATGACTGATAACCTTCTCTTTCATATTAAAGATATTTTTTCTGCCATCTGTTGAGTTATTTAGATGCTATTCATTTTATGCCCACGGACATGACTCAAATTCTTGTAAGAGTGGTTATTTATCGAATAAAACCATAAATAAACAAGATTATCCTTCGAAATTGAACGAGAGATGAGCTCTTCAAAGCACCGAATTAAACATAATTTATCATGAAAATAAATAAATAAATAAATCTTTATAGCTCTGGTGGTACAAACAAGGGATGTGACAGGCCACGAGTCATGATTTACACGCTCTATGGAAACATTATTTATATGAAAATTTCCTATTTACATGTACTTTTGGCTATACCACAGCATATTTTTTTATAACAGAATTGAGCATATATGTTTAATAATTATACCTTCCGTTTAAAAGTAATACGAATGCTAGCGCATTTAGGCAATAACTCTAAGAGAGATCACGAGAGTTAATCAGTAAGAAACAATAGCTTCTCTAATTATAATATTTTGATTTTTGGAGTCAAATTTACGTGACTTCGTCATACTTAAAAGTCAGTAATAACAAAGACAAAAAAAATCTGATAATAAGTTGAAAAATACAAAATATAATTTAAAGATCGTGATAACAGAAACGAAAGTAATTAATATTGCCAATCTAAAACTGCACCCATTAAAAACTTGTCATGCATAACTTACCCTCATAAACTAGGAAACTTCTCGAAACTTTTCCCCCTAAATAGTTAAAAACAAATTTCTGAAATATGTTAAATCAATGGCATTGATAATAATAGCTCCTGAAGACGTGACTACGATGTTATAATATTTATTTCCCGCACTCTGAATGCCAAGAGCGGACATGTATAAAAGATTAATTAACAGAAATAGTTAATGATTTCACTTCAGATATCCAAAGAATTTTCCTGTAACCCATTGAAGTGAACACGCCTCTACCTAATTTACTGCGTGAGCAAGAAAAAAAAATCACTAACAATTCGGCTTGAATTTTTAATTTATAATAGTCACCGAGTAACCATGATAAGTAACCATGACCAGAAATCTTCTTCACACAAGACAAGATCTCGAAATCTTTAAGGCTGCTCTGAACTGCTCTGCTCAACAAGCGCAAAACGTTTTGACACATTTACAAATCATTTTTTAATGGAGACATATAAAATTGGAAGACCTGACTATATGGAAGCGATTTGGAATCGAACTGTGTTTTCCGTTTTTTGATAAATAAAATAAATTACCTAATGGGTTATAAGCGAGTTTGACAACATGGCAAAGACGTTTTTCACCCTTCCTTGAGTAGTTTTTCTTCTTTCACACAGAAATTCGGTTTAAAACGCCCACTTTGACACTATTATCTGAAAGATCTATTACGTATGGGGAAAAAAAAAAGAAAACGGAAAACACAGTTCGATTACATAGTTTCTGAACAACAACACCTGCTAGTTTCATGCATTTTCGAACAAAAGATAAATTAAAACTTATGTCATAAAGTTGCCCTTTTGGATTTGAGAACAGTCTTAAGGGCAGTTGGAAGATCAAAACATAAAATATATCGAATTTTCGATTTTTTAATATTTTGAATCTACCATATCTTCTCTTTCTACTTATTTATTACTTTTGTTTCTACGGCAACCAGAAGTTGGAAAATTTTTAGTAGTTCGGTTTGTTTATCTACGTTACTACAAGTGCGTTTATTTACTTTAAACTTGATTTTCTCAAAATGTTGTTTTTTAACTTCGATGTACCTTTTTGAAAAAACTATTATACATTATGCTTTGAAATTTTGCTTGAACATTCTATACATATCCCTGTTCAACAAATTCAACTGGTGGTCTCCATCTGTGCAAAATATGTCCATTAAGGGTGTATTCCGATCCAAACTGCTTATTTTCTGATTCATTTTAAAATTCATTTTTGCTCTCAAACGTATCAAACTGGGAAATTCTCTTATTTAGAAACTATATAATGTGCCGTGCTTCTTAATGTTTTGATAAATGCAGAAAATACTGTAAAAAACGCTGTCAAAGTTGGCGTTTTGAACCGAATTTTCCGAAGCGGGCGATCTGGGAATGAAAAAAATTGTCATACTGAGAAAATAATTGTTTAAAAATCAAATTCTAATTAATTGAGCTGAAAATGAAATCACACGGCATGTCAAACATGTCTTCAGAAATCACCCCAGCAAGTTTCATGTTTTTACTTTTAAAAATGAGTCTGAAAATGTCTCAGAAAATTTCGAGCTGTTGAGGGTGAAAAAATATTTTTCCACCCTCAACAGCTCGAAATTTTCTGAGACATTTTCAGATTCTTTTTTAAAAGTAAAAACATGAAGCTTGCTGGGGTGATTTCTGAAGACATGCTTAACATGCCGTGTGATTTCATTTTCAGCTCAATTAATTAGAATTTGATTTTTAAACAATTATTTTCTCAGTATGACCATTTTTTCCCTTTCCAAATCGCCCGCTTCGGAAAATTCGGTCCAAAACGCCAACTTTGACAGCGTTTTTTACAGTATTTTCTGCATTTATCAAAAAATTAAGAAGCACGGCACATTATATAATTTCTTTTTATCCTGAAATCATTCGATTTCGGAATATTCTTTTTCTTGATCGTGAAGTTTTTTCGAAGGACGCTTCAATGTATTCGCGCGCTTTTGGGGGACTTTTTGCTTATTTTCTCCGTCCACCAAATTGGGCTCTGCTATTGGCTAAAACCTTGCGCATTGCGTGTTTTTGTATCCCTACACTCTAACCAACAAATTACTTGAACTGGGTGCGAATAGAACTATATGTGAATTGTTTTTTCTAGTAAAGCCACGGCAACTTGTTTTGCCGTAGAATATTAACATCTATCTTTTCCAAAGATTCTTGCACGATATTTTTCAACTGTTAAGGGTGTATTCCGATCCAAACTGCTTATTTTCTGATTCATTTTAAAATTCCTTTTTGCTCTCAAACGCATCAAAATGGGAAATTTTCTTATTTAGAAACTATATAATGTGCCGTGCTTCTTAATTTTTTGATAAATGCAGAAAATACTGTAAAAAACGCTGTCAAAGTTGGCGTTTTGAACCGAATGTTCCGAAGCGGGCGATCTGGGAAAGAAAAAAAATGGTCATACTGAGAAAATAATTGTTTAAAAATCAAATTCTAATTAATTGAGCTAAAAATGAAATCACACGGCATGTTAAACATGTCTTCAGAAATCACCCCAGCAAGTTTCATGTTTTTACTTTTAAAAATGAGTCTGAAAATGTCTCAGAAAATTTCGTGCTGTTGAGGGTGAAAAAATATTTTTTCGAATGCACCCTTAATAGAGTGTTTCTTGTCAAACTAGACACTTTGTTGGAAAAATTCTTATCGTTTTCATCTTTACTGGCCCGACTGATCCTTTGAACTACTGTATTGTGTTTGTTGGAAGCTGATGATCTAACATTTTGATGTTAACGAAATCATGGCATATATATATATATATATATATATATATATTTAGAGAGAGAGAGAGATAGTTAATGAATTCACCTCAGACTTTTCTATACAACACATTAAAATGAGCATGCCTCTCCTTATTTGACTGTTTGAAGAAACGAATGTAAGAATTCTGTTTGAATTTTTAGTATATACAGTAGACTTCCGATTATCCACCATTCAATCAACCGCCATCTCGGTTGATGCCCCCCCCCCCCTTCTTTCCAATTTTTTCTGAATTGAACAACAAAAACTCACATGAAAAATGAACCCGAGTGCAGCGGTGCTACTCTATAAGAAGAAGCAGTTACAACCCAAGTACTTTTATTACTTAAAATTCATAATCTTGCTGCAGTAAAAGCATAAGCAAAATCAGAAACATAAATGCATGATGGATTATTGTGGATGAAAACAGGTACTTTATATGCTTACTCTGTAAAATTCTAAATCTGTCTCATAAATTTATTTTTTATTATTATTTGTGCTTTTAATTTGCGAAATACACAGAGAATAAAACAAGTTGGAAATTGCTCGTCAAACGTGGCAAATGAGGTGCGTTCGTACTATAACTAGTTCTATAAATAATTTTTGCACCGCATATAGGACTGAATGCATATTTTAGTGCACTTTATAAGTGCATATCCATTTCATTCTGTTAGAAAGGCTGCAACATCATTAAAATGCACTTGAAATAATTTTTTTCCCATTGGCCTTAATGTAACGGAAAACTTTTGACTGTCCCTGTCATTAAACTATACATCCGATTTTCCTAAAATCTGAAATGATTCGACAAAATTTTGCAACAATTATGTATTTAAAATTTCAGACCATTCGGAAGGCTGTAACATCAATAGATGACTTGCAATAATTTTTTTCCATTGTCCGTAATGTAACGGAAAACTTTTGACTGTCCCTGTAATTAAACTATACATCGGATTTTCATAAAATTTTAAATGACTCGACAAAATTTTGCAACAATTATATATTTAAAATTTCAGAGCATTCGGTTGGGTAGTTTTTGCTCTGTTATATGCGGACAGACGGACTGAAAGACGACAGGTGCTACGTATTTATATAATTACGAACGCACCTAAACAGGCGTTTAAATATTATTCTTTATAAACCAAGAAATAAAAATGTGATTCTAATAACGGTCTTGTGCTGTCTTTCGATTATCTGTCTATTTCGATTTTCTGCCACCCCGTAGGTCCAGTGAGTTACGGATAATCGGAAGTTTACTGTAGTAGCCATCGGGAAACATGTAACGTTTAATTTGTCAGAAATATTACAGCCATAAGACAATTTTCCACGACTTCCACGGGGACTATTGATGCACACAAATGTAACAGGGTATCGAAACCTCAATTCTTGTCAGCTGGAACGTAATAAAAATTAGTGAGCAATATTATAAAAATTTCCACTTCTACCCAGAGTGAGACTCATTATAATTTATCTTTTAGGGACAGTTTGTTAGGGAAATTAAGTTAGTTAAAAGTGGAGAAATCGGCAAAAATATTTAATCTACCCTATTAAAATCCATGCGCATATCTATGTAACCTCAAAAACTCGGAAACCACATGGTGCAGGGCTATGAAATTTGGCACAAGGGTTGCTAGTAGGGGGTCTATGAAGGAATGGGACAAAAAAATTCGAAATTTTCAAATGGATTTTTTTTTATGTTTTTGAAGAATATTTGCCCATTTTTTATGTTCAACCAGTAATCGCGCGAATTCTAACCAAAGTGAGATATACATGTTACGTACGCCACGCTGCAATACCAAGAAGCTGTAGCAGGTAGTACGACAGTTCTTTTACTTCACATGCAAATAATTAAAGATTATTTAATTGCGCTTAATTATTACCCTTTTTCTTAAATAAAGAAAACCTTCTATCACAAACATCAACAAAATTTTTATTCTATTTATTCCCTTATTCCAAATATATCGTTTTATCTGCTGCCATAGCAACGTGATAAATTAAATTTCATTAAAAAATGCACAATAGTAGAAAAATGTTTGCTAAATCGATTAGTTATTTTAAATTTTGGTTTTAGAATTAAATTCATGAACTCTCTTTCGTAGAACGGGTTAAAAAGCTAGTTTGTAGGTCTCCGTACTTAAAAAGTAAAAACGGAACCATTATAAGATCACTCTTGTGTCTGTCACAGCCATTTTCTCGTAAACTATGGAACGTGGAAAGTTCAAATTCGGGGAAGTAATAAAGTCTGTTGACCCACATATTTTCAGATTATTAAACATTTATAAATATATTTAGTAAAAATGTATAGGAGCAAATTCAGTTGCTTGAAAAAAAAATATTTTCTTTGTATATCGTGTGGGGTATCGTGTGAAAGCTTTCGTAACGCTGAATTCAAAAATACATTTCTTTTAATTTTAGGTATTACATTTTCAAAGATATAGTCGATAATGTAGCGCAAAAATAGGTCCCCCCCCCCCCCCACCTATCTAATTCCGAATCTACTGAAGCCAAAATTGTGAAAAAATTAGAGGGAGTAGACGTTAATTTAAACCTTGCAGGAAAATTATAGCGATTACCCTAGGTCACATAGTTTTTGAGAAAATCGCATTTTTCCGTTACACACAAATTTCGATTCACGGGCATTCAGCAAAACTGTTGAGCAGCGCTGGAGGTACCTATCGTAGCAGAAGTATAAAAGCATTGCTGATCAGGATTTTCAAAAAAAAAAAAAAAAAAAAAAAAAAAAAAAAAAAAAAAAAAAATCGTCAGTAATTAGCCGAGATATAAACCCTTAAAGATATGGACGGTTTGGACACGCATAATGACAGGAACGACGTACTGCATGTACCATTGGCTTTTAAAGCCTATAGATAACCACTTTTAATGATATATGTGTGTAATGCAACGGCCAGTAACAGTATAAAAGCAATAAACGTCAAATTGTTAAAAACAGACTAATTCAAGGAGTCTCAGGACTCTTAAAGCTTCAAAATTTTTTTGATTTTAATTTTTTTAGATGTTAATCTTTCATTTTTTCTGAACCTTTTAATATAATTGTTTCCTTCAAATTCTCATTAGAACAGAATTTATGGCTTTTAGAATTATACCCGATAAAGGACTGAGACAAGGATGTTGTATCCCCCCCAACACTTTTTAAAATTTATGTTGAAGAAGCATTGAAAATGTGGAAGAAGAAATGCAGAGGAATGGGACTTAATATGAATGGAACGTCAATTTTTACTCTACAATTCGCAGATGACCAAGTTATAATTGCAAAAAGTAAAAATGATTTAGAGGAAATGACGGTGAAAATTAAGGAAGAATATGAGAAATGGGGACTTCACATGAACATCAGCAAGACCAAATACCTATGTATTGGAGGAAATGAGACAGACCTAAATCTAACTAATAACATAAAAATAGAAAGCTGCGAGCATTATAGATATTTAGGTGTAGACATTAATAGAGAAGGAAGAGACTCACAGGAAATTAAATACAGAATTTGTCAGGGGAGAAAGGCTGTAAAACTATTAAATTCTATTTGGTGGAGTAAGGAGATCTCTAGGAAAAGAAAGTATAATATATACAACTCTATTGTAAAGAGCATGTTGTTATATGGAGCAGAAGGATGGAGAATTACGGAGACAGAACGAAAGAAATTAGCGGCAGTAGAAATGGACGCCCTAAGAAGATAATGCAGGATATCAAGAATAGAAAAAATAAGAAATGACGGAATCAAGGAAATGATGAAAATAAAGGGAACCATATTAGATGATATCCAAAAAAAAGCAATTAATCTGGTATGGTCATGTCAAAAGAATGAATGAGGAAAGACTACCCAAAATAACATTCAGTTATGAAACAAACAAAAAAAGGAAACGGGGAAGACCACGAAAGAACTGGATGCATGATATTTCAAAGGCAATGAGGGATAGAGGTCTGGAAGAGGAATGGACCCTTGACCGGAAGAGATGGATAAAGACTCTTGTAGATTCTTCGGATGGCGGCATCTGACGCCATAAACCGAGTTTATATATATATAAAGAGATTAAAATAATATTAAACTATTCGGATGTGTCAATCCCAAAAATTTCTTCTATCTCATACATGTCAATACTTCCTGATAAATGCAGCACAGCAGCGCCACCGGTTAGGCGATTTATACCAAAATCTAATCAGGACAACTTTCGTGAACTTCTAATTGAATTTGAAGTTTGGTGAAAATTCGTGTATTAGTTTTTGAGATAGAGCTATTACGGAAATCGTGAAAAGTTCTGAGTTACAGTGGCACCTCTTGGGCAATTTACACCAAAAACTTATCAGGATCAGTTGATAGGGACTAACTGAATCTAAAGTTTGATGAAAATTCATACATTAGTTCTTGAGATACAGCTATTGCGGAAATCGGGAAAATTGCAGCATAGTAGCGCTACCTGTTGGGCGATTTACACCAAAAAGTAATCAGCACCAATTTATATCAGGGACTAAATCAATCTAAAGTTTTATTAAATTCCGTTCAATAGTTCTTAAGACAGAGCGCCCACAATGTTTGTGTCACACACAGATAGACAGACTCAAAGACAGACATTTTGTAAAAACATGTTTTTCATTACCTCTGTATCCTAAAAAGTATACATCCGTCGAAAACCGGAATTCGAAAATTTTCACGAATCCAATACTTTCATCTTGTAAAGATAGGAGAAAGTAAAAATTAGTTATACAAAATAGCTGTATTTGATATTTTTTAGGTTCCATATCTCTTTGGACTTTCATGGTATATCCATTTACATTTTTCTAGTATATACTGTTATACCCAACCCTACTTTGCATAATTTTTTACAAAGTGTTAGTATTCTTTTAGCAACGGTTTTTTTAATAATACAATTACTAATTCATATATTTATTGTACGGAACCCTCTGTGCGCGAGTAATACTCGCACTTGGCCGTTTATTATATTAAAATACAACAATGTAGCTTAAAACGATATCATATGCCCTAAGTATAAATGGCAAACTTTCAAACTCGTACTCCAATTAGAGTATCAGCAACGAATCTCGATAAGAAATAAAGGATTGTGAGTCCAGTACCCGAGCTTTATAAGGAGTCTTTTATCAAAATGGTAAAAAGAATATTGCTTCCCAATGTTTTACACATGATTTACCCATGTTGAGACAATAATAATGAAGAAAAAAATAGTCTGATAAAAAGCTAAAAAAATACGAACTATAAATTAAAGATTATGATAACAGAAATGAAAATAATTAATGTCAGCAATGTAAATCTGTAGCCATAAAAAACTTATCATACTTACTTTATCCTCATAAACTAGAAAACTTCTCCAAACTTATCTCTCTAAATAGTTAAAAACGAATTTCTGAAATACGTCAGATCAATGGCATTGATAATAATGGCTTGAGAAGACGTGACTGTGATATTATAATATTTATTTTCAGACAAAGTATGCGAAGAGCGAACGTGTGTAAAAGATTAATTAACAGAAATAGTTAATGAATTCACCTCAGATATCTCAGAATTTTGTATATAACCCGCTAAAACGAGCACACCTCTCCCTATTTTACTGCTTTGAAGAAACAAATCTAACAATCCAACTTGAATTTTTAATGCAATAGCCTCCGGGACACATGCATATTGAATGAAGAAGTGAAAAAAATAAAAAAATAGGGTCCCGCTGCCAGATACAAGAACATTCTTTC
Source organism: Maratus speciosus (assembly GCA_963932465.1). Lineage (NCBI taxonomy): Eukaryota > Metazoa > Arthropoda > Arachnida > Araneae > Salticidae > Maratus > Maratus speciosus. Next base: position 526,427,794 of record OZ010788.1, read on the forward strand.
TGCGCCAAATCTGGCTTTAAGTGACATCTTTATTACAAGTGTCTATGTCTAGAAAGGTGGGGAATAACTCAGATCAAAGCCCGACAAGCCAGCCAATAAATAAAGCTAAATGCTTTCACATATCACTGGAAAAGTACGTGCTGAATGTACCTATCAGATTTGGTTGTTGTTTACAGGTAAACTGTTTCGCATGAAGAAATGTTGTTATACGAAAGAACTTTGAAGATTGCTAAGAAAAAAATATTGGTTGAGTATTACAGGATGGCGTAACGGGGGGGGGGGGGGATTGCCTCTCCTCTGAATTTTTAAAATAATTACTAATTATTTTTTTCTCTTTTAACTGTGTAAAAATGTAGCAAAATTTATTCCTCTCAAATGACTTTATATATAAAGTCATTGATTTATACATAAAGTCATGATAAAACACTAAGAGAAAGAGGAACTAAGAATTTTTCGTCAGGGAGGGAAGGAGGTCTCTGTCCCACTGAACCCTGAAAGTTTTTCTTCACCGGGTTGATCAGAGGGTCGAGCTCTCCAAAACAACAACAGTAATATATATATATATATATAACCATTAATTAAACGTCACCGACCATCATCAAAAACTGCAATATTGTGAATGATTGACTACACGCCATAAACCAACAATATAGAACTGCATGTGTAAAATAAAGTGCCGTATACCTAATTACAAGAATTAACATGGAAGAAAAAAATAAGAATATGGATTCCGAAAAAAACTGAAAAACTTATATATTGAATTACGTTTTCAAGAGTACAGAATTCAATGATATAAGCAAATCGGTTGTTTTCTGTGGGAAAAAAGCTATAAGCTGAAAATTTTTTTTCCCCTGTACTCAAACAACCAATATAATCAAAATAATAGTTTCAAAATGAATACAGAACATTATCAAATGGCATGAAATGGGAAAAAAACTACAACCCATTAAATATCTAATTTATAGCAATAGAAATTCCACAAAACAAACCGTATTAATTCCCAGTAGATTTTCAAAATATATTCCCGCACATGGAATCCAAAAAGCATGATAAGATCAAGGTGAATAAAACAGTTAAGTTAACACAGAAATTAAAAGCTATGGAGTCAGTTAATTCATGTTGAAATATTGTGATAAATATAATTAATATAATATAAATAAAAATAATTACATTATTCATAATACCTAAAAACAATTTTAACTTGTATAATAACAATTTTACAACATTTCCAATATTCAAGGTTAATTACCACCTAGTGTAAAAAATTAAAATTATGACTTTAAAGAGGCTATTTAAAAGTACAAAATTTATGGTGCTGCCATCTATTATTATTTTATTCAAATGTCACAGTAAGTAGAACCTAATGCATGCTAATGAATTAAAATGTATCAACTGCATTCCTACACACATCCCAATATAAACAATACCATACTGTATTTCATTATTCAGAAATTTTTTTAAATAAATTAAATGTTAATACAATATATTCTATTACCATACCATTAAATCTACACTGAGAAATTAAAAAACTTTTTTAACTTGATAATATATAGAATATAGGCTATATTCTATAAAATAAAATAAACTATATATTATAAAAATATAATAGTCGTAATATTTAGCTTTACATATAAAAAATGAACAAGAAAGAAAGAAAAAATAAATAAATAAAGTATTAAATTATAAAATAAATGAATAAAAATGGATGTTTATATAAGATTGTCAGATACTAAAATTCCAAATAGCCTAAAGATCAAATATATAGTGTGTGAATTATCCTTATATTAGTCATAAAAAAGCTAAAAGAAAAAAATATGATTGTGCCAATCAAACATATAAACCGATAATTAATCATGGAATACAATGTTGAAAATAAAACACTATTAAATAGTATAGAGGAATAATAACAATAAAAACTATTTACCCAATTTTAATACATGCAGTATAACATTAGTTAATCAAATAAACCAATATGCATAATAATCACTAAAAAGTTGGTATACTATTATTAATTTATATGACATTGTCCTGAGTAGACTAAATTAAAAATAAGTTAATATGGAATTTGATTAAATAAGTTAAATTTAATATGAAATTTTTAAAAAAAAGAGGAAAAATCACCAATTACATATAAAACATCAAATCAACATCCATATAAAATACGTATTAGAAATGTAGTTATAATACAGAAGCCCCATTTTTATATATATATATAAATTAACCATTGCGTATTATCCAGACAACACCACCCTCCTCTAACATCTACCCACTCTAACATCTACCCACCCAACCATCCTATAGTAATTGTTTATTTTTATTTTACAATTTTTAATTTTTTATAAATATTTTTATTTTATAATTTTTTTGTAATTTTGTTTACGCATGTGTTATTATTATTTTTTTTTTTATAGATCATGTAAGTACTAATTGTATATTAATGAATATATGAATTTTTTTGGAAAACCATGATTTAATGCATCATAAATTAGTTTTTTAATATTATTGTTAATTAGATGAGAAGAACATAAACATTTTATTCTATATATGTAAGTATTATATTTCGATATACAGAATGATGAAGACAAGATTTAAAATTTGTAAATGTATTAACTTTGAATTTAAATTCTTTACGTTTATCATATAAATCAGTTATTGTTTTGTTGTCTTTTATTGTAATTTTAAGATCTAAGAAGTTAATAGTATTGTTAGATAAGAGGTTTTCCGTTAATTCCAAATTAGTGGGATAATCAACTGGAAATTGAGAAATTTTAGATTGATCAGTGGCAATTAAAATTATGTCATCAATATAACGATATAAATGGAGATTATTATTAGTAAAAGTACGTTCATAGTGATATAAGTATAAGTCTGATAATAAATTGGATGTACAACCACCTTGTGGTATACCGACGTGCTGTAAATATAATGTATTATCTTGCAATATATAATTGTCTGAGCGAAGCGAAGGCTAATACTCAGCGAAATATTACTGTTCGGACACTTTACTACTACGATGGATATTAACGCCATGTCCTACTAAAAAAAAAGCCTAATAAAAACCTTTCGTCAAGCATAACTCAAAAAATATTTGTCGGATTTCGTTTCTGATTGCACCAGAAGGTACCTATGAGGGTCGCCTACTGATTGCACCTATTATGAAAAATAAGTTCCAAACCGTTTAAAAATTATATAGAAAAAACTCTTAAAAAAGCACAGTTTATCTGCATACGTCACAGAAATTTGGTATGCGTCACTTTCACCGGTTGATGTTTTCGTAGACAACTGGTTTGAACACATGGAGCAAATAAAAAAAAATACGCACGCAGTAATATTGAATAGATCAGTTTCAACCACGTGATCACAAACCTTGCAACAACCCGTGGCAACCAGTTTTGGTGGGCAAACATATAATAATACAGTATTCCGTACCACGGTGACCGTTTTTAGCCTGTTGTATAAAATCTGGCATGTTGTATGACATACAATTGTGGATGATTAAAACAAAAGACATGAGTGTTTATTGATCCGGAAGTTATTTTTCTCTGGATGTCTGTCTGCCTATCATACAGCATGCAAATTTCTTGTAAAGGATGATATTATTATGCAGTAAAAACCTCCATAACGGACACACCCGATTAGAGGACACCTCTATTTAGCGGGCATTTTTTCGATTACCAACCCTTAAATAACTGTACATTTTTTACTCTCAGTAGCGAACACCTCCAAATAGAGGACAAATTCTGCCCTCCCGAGGTGTTCGCTATTCAGAAGTTTTACTGGTAAAACCTCCATAGCGGACACACTCGATTAGCGGATAACTCTATTTAGCGGACATTTTTTCGATTACCAACTCTTAAATAACTGTACATGTTTTACTCTCAGTAGCGGTCACCTCTAAATAGAGGACAAATTCTGCATTCTCGGGGTGTCCGCTATTCAGAGGTTTTACTGTATATAATATTGATAATTATTTTACAGGGCCGCACAAAAGAATAAGAATATATGAAACGAATATAAACTAAATTCGGGACTGGCAGATCGCTGATGGTAATGTAATTTTAGGATGTTGTTACAGTCATCCGCAGCATGTTTTTAGAGTTTCGTCCATCTAACGAAACCCTACCTGTCTCACTCCTTTGTCTGTCTGTTTGTCCGTCTGTCACAGAGCCCGTTCTCAGAAACTATATATGTCGGAGACTTGAAAATTTACACACTTATAGCTGAACACCACACATCAAACGGCAAATAATAAAATTTTGAAAAAGTCTAATATTTAACCCTCTGGGTTCTAACTTGTGTATTTTAAGCAATTTTTCTAACTCAGCCCCTAATTAAGTTGGAGACATGAAATTTTGCATACTTATAGCTGAACACCTCACATCAAACGACAAATAAAAAATTTTGAAAAAGTCTATTATTTAACCCTCTGGGTCTAACTTGTGTATTTTAAGCAATTTTTCTAACTCAGCCCCTAATTAAGTTGGATACATGAAATTTTGCATACTTATAGCTGAACATCTCACATCAAACGACAAATAATAAGATTTTGAAAAAGGCTTAATATTTAACCCTTTGGGCTCTAACTTGTGTATTTAAAGCAATTTTTCTAACTCAGCCCCTAATTAAGTTGGAGACATGAAAGTTTGCATACTTATAGCTGAACACTTGCGATAACACGATAAATCATAAAATTTTGAAAAAGTCATATTTAACCCACCGGTCTCTAACTTCTGTATTTTAAGCAATTTTTCTAACTCAGCCCCTAATTAAGTTGGAGACATGACATTTTGCATACTTATAGCTGAACACCTCACATCAAACGACAAATAATAAAATTTTTAAAAAGTCTAATATTTAACCTCTGGCCTCTAACTTATGTATTTTAAACAATTTTTCTAACTCAGCCCCTAATTAAGTTGGAGACATGAAATTTCGCATACTTATAGCTGAAATCCTCACATCAAACGACAAATAATAAAATTTTGAAAAATGTCTGATATTTAACCCTCTGGGCTCTAACTTATGTATTTTAAGCAATTTTTCTAACTCATCCCCTAACTAAGTTGGAGAATTGAAAGTTTGCATACTTATAGCTGAAAACTTGCGATAACACGATAAATCATAAAATTTTGAAAAAGCCATATTTAACCCTCCGGTCTCTAACTTCTGTATTTTAAGCAATTTTTCTAACTCATCCCCTAATTAAGTTGGAGACATGACATTTTGCATACTTATAGCTGAACACCTCACATCTAACGACAAATAATAAAATTTTGAAAAAGTCTATTACTTAATCCTCTGAGCTCTAACTTGTGTATTTTAAGCAATTTTTCTAACTCAGCCCCTAATTAAGTTGGAGACATGACATTTTGCATACTTATAGCTGAACACCTCACATCAAACGACAAATAATAAAATTTTGAAAAAGTCTATTATTTAACCCTCTGGGCTCTAACTTGTGTATTTTAAGCAATTTTTCTAACTCAGCCCCTAATTAAGTTGGAGACATGAAATTTTGCATACTTATAGCTGAACATCTCACATCAAATAGCAAATAATAAAATTTTGAAAAAAGTCTAATATTTAACCTCTGGGCTCTAACTTGTGTATTTAAAGCAATTTTTCTAACTCAGCCCCTAATTATGCTGAAACATAAAAATTTGCATACTTATAGCTGAGCACCTCACATCAAACGACAAATAATAAAATTTTTAAAAAATCTAATATTTAACCTCTAATATTTTGTCTCGCGCAATCTTTAAATTTAAACTGTTTTGCAATACTATTTTTTGTTCATTTTGCATAATAAGTGTAATGTGGCGTAATTTGTTCTATTTCAGATTTCTAACGCATGTTAATGAATTTATTTTACAATATCCCTTCTCTTTTAAAATTCACATGTAAATATAGTTTTTATGGCGTAATTTCCAATAAGTGCCTGCTTTTTATACCTAATTATTTAATTGTAATTTGAAGGTTTTTTTCTGTTTATAATAGTAACGTGTAAATAATTTTTTTATTTGAAGCAAACATTATTGTTTGCGCTGTTTATACAGTTGGCAACAGTTTAAATTAATACCATTTTCTAAAATATGTAAAAAATATCTGTCAAAATGCTAAATATTTGAATTTAAAATAGAAATAAAACCTCAAAAAATGAGTCTAATTAAAAGAAATTAATGAAATCTGCAGACCAGGATCTTCTACTTAATAAAATGATCTAAAAATGATTAAATTCCCATGTATAGCTTTTGCTCTTATAATTTTTTTTTAATGGAACAATTTTGTCCAAGTTAAGCATTAAATATCTCTTAAAATAATTTTTCGATTTGAAAACTGTATGCATTAGTGTGTTGATCAAACATTTCGCTATAATACCACCGATTTTCATATATTTGTATGCAATAGTTTTCTTAATATTAACGAAGAAAGACCTCCGGTCACAAAAAATTCAAAACCAGCGGCGGCGGCGGTGACAGCGTTAGTTACTTTTCATAGAATAGAGAGATGTATAAAAACGAAAACTTGTCTATCTGTCTGTTTGTAATTCTATAACAAATCCACAAGTTGCAAGCCAAAATTGTGAAGAGATACGTACATGTGTATTAAAACATGGCCGAGACAACTAAAGTAATCCGGAATCGATATAACTTATAGTTAATTTTTAATTAATAAAAAACCACCAATTTAACAGCAATTTCTTATCAAATTTAAGCATTTTTCGTTATAGCAGTTGCCAACAATTAAAAAACACAATAAAATTATTACTACAACAATTAATTTTCTACTGCAAGATTTCCAAGTGAAATATGAAAATGAAATAAATAGTTTGCCGAATTTAAAAAAAAAAGGTGAATATTACGTCATAACTTTTCTATTGCAAGATATTCACGTGAAATATGAAAATGAAATAAATGGTTTGACGAATTTAAATGAAAGTGAATATAACTTCATAACTTTTCTATTTCAAGGTTTCCACGTGAAAGAGGAAAATATCACGTCATATTGGAAATATAAAGGGCATGGTGGATATAGTATAACGTCATATGAGTGTGAAAAATGTATTGAAGCATAATAAAAACCCGATTAGGGAAATATTGGCGTATTTTAACATTATTGCTCCAATTATAAATTGAAATAAGTTCATTTATAGCTGTATTCTTTTGCGTCTGTTATATACATTTATACATTTTTATATAGCGTTTTCATATGATTCATTCAACAACATTTCGACTGCTTTTTTTAATGTTTGTTTTGTGTTGTATGTTAAATTTTGTAATTGATTTTTCAGAACAAACATCCTTCAAATTCTGGGCAACGCCGGTACTTTAGCTTGTAACAGATAAATGGCTTTTGTATCTGTACATCTAATGCTAATATTATTAAGCGTTATAATATTATAAAGTATATAATATTAATGTTTGTACGTTTGTGAGGTGTTATCTCTGAAACTACATAGCCAACTTAAAAAAGTCCTTCCGGCCAGTGCCGGGAGGAAGAGGTAGCTTTCATATTCCTTATTTTAAAAAAGCCAACTTATATTATTCAAACACACGAAGCTCAATTAAGTGGAAACCGAATGTGGGAGATTCAATACTAATTTTTATCAATACTAAATCATTATGAATGAGAATTTTGCAAAATTAATCAGCTTTATCCAAGCTGCTTTTATTTAAAGTAACTTATATTTCGCTGCCAAATTCGGCAATTTCTTAAAGTGCCTGCCATTTTAAGACAACATGGTGGATGAGGATAACCAGTGAACTTGGTCGAGACCTTAGTAATTGCTGTGCACATGCTCACTCACATCGGAATCGGTTGATACATACGAGTGCTGTCGCAGGCAAAAAATCAGATTTTTCAAAATGTCACCCACGTTAGAAATTGAAACTGCTATATCTGAGCCATTTTTTAAGATAAAGACAAACAAAAAATGCTCCTGAATCCTTATATCAAGGTCAAATACTTAAGAAAGAAACCTTTTTCAATTTCCATTTTTTTTTTTTCACCTCACTTTAAATATATATATTTTTAATTTAATGGCCGCCATTTTGAAACAAGATGGCTGATGAAGCTGGCCAGCGAACTTGGTCGAGATATTGATGTATACTATCCACATGCCTTCTTCCATCGAAATAGGCGAATACGTGTGGTATCGCGAGACAAATACAAAATCGTTTCAAAGTGTTAGCCATGATAGAAATTCAAAGTGCTATAATTCAACCGCTTTTTAAGATATAAACAAAAGAACAAATTTTCAGAAACAAAAACTGCTCCAGAATCTTTGTATCAAGGCCAAACACATAAAAAAAAATCTTTTTCATTTTCCAATTTTTTAATACCTCATTTTAAATTTTAAATTACATTTTTTTTAAAAATGGCAACCCTTTTGAAACAAGATGGCGAATGAAGCTGGCCAACAAATTCGGTCGAAACATTGGTATGTACTATGTACAGACCAAGTTACATTCAAATCGGTTCATAAATACGCCTGTTATCGCGTGACAAAAATCAGGTCGTTTCAAAATGCCAGTCACGCTAGAAATTCAAAATGCTATAACTCAGCCCTTTTTTAAGATATAGACGAAACAAAAACTGCTCCCGAATCTTTTTATCGAGGTCAAACACATAAGAAAAAAATATTTTTTCAATTTTCAATTTTTTGGTACCACATTTCAAATTAATTTTTTCTTAAAATTTTAAATGGCCGCCATTTTTAAACAAAATGGAGGATGAAGCTGGCTAACGAACTCGGTCGAGACATTGGTCTGTACTATGTATAAACGAAGTTACATCCAAATCGGTTCATAAATACGCCTTTTATCGCGTGACAAAATTCAGGACGTTTCAAAATGTCAGCTTCGCTAGAAATTCAAAATGCTATAACTCAGCCATTTTTTAAGATATAGACAAAACAAAAACTGCTACGGAGTCTTTGTATAAAGGTCAAATACATAAGAAAAAAATATTTTTCCATTTTCAATTTTTTGGTACCACATTTTAAATTTAAAATTTTTAAATGGCCGCCATTTTGAAACAAAATGGCGGATGAAGCTGGCCAACGAACTCGGTCGAGACATTGGTATGTACTATGTACACACCGAATTACATCCAAATCGGTTCATAAATACGACAGTTACAGTGTGACATAGGTCAGATATATATATATATATATATATATATATATATATATATATATATATATATATATTGATATATATATATATATATATATATCAATTTTGAACGGAGGGTGGTTTCGGGGTCTAGGGGTCATGATCGATGAAAATATACCAAAATTTTTTGAAATCGCTTTCCTCCGAACGGCTGCAATAGGTAGCTTTTTGTAAAGAAAGCTACCTAAAAATGTTAGTGGCCATCTCTGCTCCGACAAAAAGACTATTTTATGTCAGTGCAAGAACCTACATCGCTGCAGGAGCAAAAAAGTTCTAAAATTGTGATTTCTGTGATATTGATTGGGTTAGAAACTTTAAATTTGGTGCTGTAGTTACTTTTAAGATGTAAATACTCGTAATGAACGCTCTCTAAAAGGTTCAATTTAACGGATAAACCTAAAAATTTCTACAAAGGTTCTAAACTATGATTTATTTGGAATACTGAAATTTTTGGGATACTGTTGGGGTTAGAAACTAGAACTTTGGCATGGTAGTAATTAATAAGATGTAAATGCTCGTTGTAGAACGAATTCTAAAAAATAGAAAGACTAAACAAAGCGGAAAAAGATCTAAAGATGATCTAAGTAACGAAGAACAAGCAAGTGTTAGGAATATAAACATGAACATTGACATGGCTGTATTTATCATGACGTAAATTCTCGAAATAGAACAATTTCTAAAAATGTCGCTATAAAAAACAGTGCAGAAACAAAAAACTTTCGAAAATTTTCTATTTCTCTGTTACTGCTGTGCCCAAAATCTTGAAATTTTGCTTCGGGGGTTAGTTTTAAAATATACAATTGTCTCTATGAATGGTTTCTAAAAAATTTAAAATTTAAAAAGATGAAATAAACGGAAAGCGATCTCAATTACCATTAATTTGGAATTATTAGGTACCGCAACTTTAAATATTTCATAATGCTGCATTTCCTCGCAAAACATGCGACTTAAATGCAACAAAACTGATAGATACTCACCTAGCATTAAATAAATTGTGTAAATATTGAATAAAGACCTGTATGAAACAGTGAGTAGGTTGCCCGAAAGTACTTGTTAAAGTGTACCTTCTCTAGGCTTTTTTCTCTCTCGCCAAGGCCACTAACAGAGGGAAGTGCCGTTTTAAATGTGATATGAATTTTTTATCCGATTCATTTTTCTAGACATTTTATCATTAGGTCATATTCTCAATTATCATTAGTAGATTTTTTATATATTAACTTATTCTGGTGAAATTTTGTAATCGGGTTCATATTGGCGTATGTTAGCTTGCAAGATTTGCTGAATAAATATGTATGGATTTGTAAATTACTTCAAATGACACTTTGTCAGCTCAAAGGTTATGCAGACGATATATTCAGATCTTGGTCATACTTTATGTTGTAATCATTGCCGATTTCTTTTATTTAATACATGCTAAATACAGCTCAACTTGTGCAGAATATGTTTGAAAACAAAACAATATAGCGTATGTAGTGGCCAGCATACACTCATCATTTAAATCCGATCGAGCATATCTAAAACACACTCTAACGAAGCATTGCATGCCACATTTGATGTATTCGGTACTTTGATACTATATTAGATTTTGAGAAGAGAATTCCTTAAATGGTATCGACAACCTCATTGTATCATTGGAAAACAGATATTGTACAATATTAATTATTCCGGGGGAGCACACACCATATAAAGTATAGTCCATTCTTTTTAAACATCATATATTTGTCATTTAAAGTTATTCAAATTGGTGCGGAGCGTCTGATTATGCTCTTGACATCATTTTATACAGTTAAAATTCCGATATAAGTAAATTAGTGTTTCATTTTCTATTTTTCTTTTAATATATTGCGTACTTTCAATTTTATATCCATGCATGGCTGTCTTGAATGGTTTGATTTCCCATTTTTTTAAACAGTGTATACGAATTTATATATAAGATTTTGTAATTCTACAATTCGTTTATTTTCATCATTTCAATTTTTCGCAGTATATGGACAATTAAAGATAACATCTCATTTTCTTTGCTTCCACATGTTATTATTAAATCTATGTTCTCAGTAATATCGCTCAGACTAATCCCTCTGAGGGAAGTCCTAGTTATTATAGATAATAAAGTTTGTTAATGATTTAAAATAAGTGATATCAATATTACATGGCAATTCCAGTTTTTTTATAATACTTTTTAAATAATGCATTTATTATATTATGTAAATCTAATAAGTCTATATTATTAAAAAGATCTTTGAAGTCATATGTCGTTATATTATATACACAGTTAAGATTTTTTAAAATAGTGACCAGTTGATAGCTATTTTTTATACAATGTGCATTATCATTGTTTGTAGTAAGTATTGATTAAGAATTTTTAATAGAAGTTTATTGGCTTTATTATTATATGTATTGCATCCAATAGTTACAGTCCTAAATTTAATTGGAGTTTTATGAAATTTGGGAATTAGAACTAAATAAGGATAATTAAAATTAGTAGATAGAATATTTAATAGTTTATAATAACTTTGAATTTTACGATTATTTACAATTACATTTTCATTAGTTTTTTGAAAAGATTTATTAGAAGAAATACAGGTTGTAAGAAGTTGGTGATAATAAGATTTACATATGATTGCATAATTATTAGGAGATTTGTCTACCGTAGTTTTTTTGTAATTTAGTTATTTGTTGGAAAAAATGCTTTGGGTTAATAGAAACCAAATCAGAAATATTATTTTTTAAAGCCATAGTTAATTTTTCAGTTACTAATATTTTCCATTGATTAAAATATGCAATAGGTTTATTGTAATAGATTGAAATTTTATATATAAAATTATCTATATCATATGTAAACTGTTTGATTATAAGATTTAACAGTAAATTTAGATGGAAGTCTATATTTAGTACCAAAACCCATTAGTTTTTTCAATTTTAATTTTTCAATTACTAATATTTTCCATTGATTAAAATATGCAATAGGTTTATTGTAATAGATTGAAATTTTATATATAAAAATATCTATATCATATGTAAATTGTTTGATTATAGATTTAACAGTAAATTTAGATGGAAGTCTATATTTAGTACCAAAACCCATTAGTTTTTTCAATTTAAAATCATTAACAATATTAAGATTTCCAGTGATTATATGTCCATGATCATTGTTTATATATTTTTTTACATTGGGGTCATTGCAATTACACGGAAAATTACTTGCAGCAGATGTATTTTTTGAAAATGTATTGTAGTTAAAAATCTTTCTACCAATTGTATTCGGATATTTAAAGGTTTTTGTTATATAAAGATTATTAATAGGAAAATAACATTTTTTATCGTTGATTATAAAATTGATATTAATTTTATTAAATATATGATTTGAAAAAGTAATTATCATTTGAGTATTCGTATTATGAATTTTATGTTTTTTTTTGTAAATTAATATTTAAAAGATTAACCCTAGTCATAATGAGATCAAAATAAATATCAGAAAAATGTTTAGAGAAAGTTTTACTTAGAAATACATTTAAATGTTGTATAATCTGTTTCTTTTTAATAGCAAATATGTATTTTCGAATGAATAACCAATTATAATGCTTTAAATATATATATATATATATATATATATATATATATATATAACCGTTATAAACCAATACAAATTATCATCAGCAAATATAAACATACAAATTATAAATTAATTTATTCAGATTAAAAATGATGTATAAACTAATATAAAACTCGTTAACAGATACTTATAAGAAGTACGACAAGAATTTGAAAATACAGTAAACATTGAAAAAAATGGAAATATTTGTGGAACCAAGGCAGAATCATCAGACCCAAATTACCTTGATTTCCACAAATAACATGTACGGTTTCATATTTGCATTTGCCATAACAGTCTAAAGAATGAAAAATAAGGGCTACCGCACACAATAAATCTAGAAAAAAAAAAAAAAAAGCCAGAAGTAACATTAGATAAAAAATAAAATGAATTAAAATGGATTAAAAAAGAAGCATATTACCAATTGAAGATCCGACCATGGTATAAAGGATACAGCAGAAAAGGTATGAGAAATGATTTGCACATGTTGCCAAACGTATTTATGTAAAAAACTGAGTATAACCAAGGAGCAAAAATGGAGGTGTATGCAGGTTGAAATAATATAAATACAGTATTTTTACTAACGGATCAGAAATAGTGCTGCCCTCTGTCTTTAAATAATACATTTAATGGCGACTTAGAAAGTATTTACTAATGGAACAGACATAGTGCTGCCTATATATATATATATATAGGTGTGTGTGTGTGTGTGTGTGTGTGTGTGTGTGTGTGTGTGTGTGTGTGTGTGTGTGTGTGTGCGTGTGTGTGTTGTTTCAAATCTGCTTTTTTTAAAAGTGCTGGTAGAAATTTATTTTCTATTATTTAATATTTCTTATTTGTTACATTTATGCCTTGCTTTTAATGTGGAAATGATGTTATTGTTGCATAGGGGTTTTGAGAAAAATTCTCAGTTTAGCTTATGTTTACAGTCTGTTTTCTTAACGCAGCAAAGGCAGCTAAGAAAAGCGCATCTGTTCCAAAATTTTGTTCCTCCTTGGGTTTTGTTCTACCAGCATCCATAGACTACAACATGCATAAGCTACAGAAAATATATTTTAGATTTGCTTATAAGTTTATACAAGTGTACGTATCTCGAAAGGATATTACACATACGCAAACGTCTTAATTTAAATTAGTAATATAATTACTTAATATAAAATTAGTAATATAAGTCGGAAATATAGACGATGGAAACGATATTTCGATAATTAAATTAGGTAATGAGTAATCACACTAATCATCAGAAAAGTATTTTTCTCGCGAAACTTTCTGGCTCATTTTTAAACATAAAAGCATGATACTTACAGACATGATTATTAAAGTGATTTGTAATCAGTGGATTTTTTTTTTTTTTTTTTTTTTTTTTCATTTTCCGATAAAGGAATTCCATTTATACGCGGTTCGGTATAAATGAGCGGTACTAAACTCAGTTCGAAACGCCACCTTTGACAACATTTTCTCAAAAATCCCCCTTTTAATACTTTCCAACAAAGTTGAAAAATGTTTATGACTTCAGCTTGTCTGTCCGTCTGTCCGCGCTATAACTCCCGTAAATATACTCGGATCGTTCGGAAATTTTTTGTATGTTAGTGACCACTACCATAGAACGAACCTTATTTTAAATGAAGTTTGAAGCAAGCTTAGTTATTTTACAGGTTTTCCGTTACATTACGGCCTATGGGAAAAAATCGTTTAAATGATTTTTAATGGATGTTGCATGCTTTCAAACATAATAAAATTGATATGCATTTATCAAGTGCTCTAAAATATGCATTCTGTAGAATATGCGGTGCAAAGAATAATTATTATTCATTTACGGGGCCACACAAAAGAATTCCGTTACATAATGATATAGGCATGGAGGGAATTTTTTTCGGCGTATTTTAATTATGTTAAATTATTTCATGTATAATGAAATTGATATACGCCGCTGAGGTTTACTATAACTTATTTCATGTATAATATGAAATGCATAGCATTTACAGGGGCACACAAAAGATTTCAGATACTATATTGTATACGGCAGCGAAGATTGCTGGAAATGCATTTTTAATTATGTTATGTGCTTTTATGTTTCACTATATTTATGCATTGTATATGGAGAGTATAAATGCTGTAATTCATATACAGGGCTACACAAAATAACTCGTAATGGTCACTGGATATCATTACAAATTGCTTAAAAGGTTTTTTGAGTTTTTGAAAAAGGTTTAATGAGTTATGCATTTTTACGCTGACCTGCATTTAGTTTACTAAGAAATGTTTATAGAACATAGATAAAATGATATACAGGGTCATGCAAAAGAATTGGATTCATGGCCGTCTATAAACAATAATTTCTGGAAATGTGATTCCAGTAGTTTTAAGAGTTTATTACTTTGAATTAAACTTTGCTAAATAGTGGGCGTGTAATAAAAGTACTATGTTAACTACAGGGTTGTACAAAAGTATACAAGTTAGCTATAGTCCAGCTATTAGTATAAATTGCTGAAAGAGAAATTTCAATCTGTTATGTGTTTTCTTGCTAAACTAAATTTCCCCATTATATAGTATATATATCAACCTACAGATCAAATACAGGGCTGTTCAAAAGAATTGGAATACATATTTGGTATGGACGGTAACTGCTGAAATCAGTTATTCAAACGTTTTATGCGTTTTCTAAAATTTCTCTTTGTTCTCTTATATACCTTATTTCCCTAAATAACGAAGTTCTGTTAAGGCTGTTCGCAAATCCAAAGGGTCAACTTTCTGACATAAGTTTTAATTCATTTTTGTTCGGAAACGCATGAAACTAGAAGGTGTTGTTATTCAGAAACTATGCCATCGAACTGTTTTTTCCGTTTTCTTGTAAACGCAATAGATGTTTCAGAAAATGCTATCAAATTTGGCATTTTGAACCGAACTTCCGAAAGAAAGAAGAAAATCCAGTCAGTAACGGGAGAAAAATGCCGTGTCACGTGATCAAAATTTCTTATAACTCAATAGGTAATTTATTGATCAAAAAATGGAAAAAACTTCCATTCCAAATCGCTTCCATGGCCAGGCTTTCCAATTTTATACCTTTTCGTTAAAAAATGAATTTGTAAATGTGTCAAAACGTTTTGCGCTTGTTGAGCAGAGCAGTTAAGAACAGCCTTAAAGCATTCAGGAAGTGTTGGAAAGTGTTTCATAATCTATGCTTAACACATGATTTTTCTAACTTGTTTAATTTAAAAAAAATGGAAAAACTGCTCTATTAGACAGTTTCTTAATAAGAGCAGCCTGCAATTTTATACATTTGCGAACAAAAATGAATTACAAAATATGTCAAAAAACAGGCAGTTTGGATTTGAGAACAACCTTAATGTCTTTGTTTTTAACACTTTACAACAAAATTGAAAAGTGCTTAGGAATTCGGTTTGCCTGTCTGCCTATCTGCCTTCTGTCCTTCCTCCAACTCGCGTAAATATAGGGTAGGGGAGTACACAGTGAGACATGATACACGGTGAGACAGCAGCCACTTTGACATATAGTGTAACTTTTTCTTCAAGCTGGCACACACACATAACGACCTCATCTTATGCAACACGTGGATGTAGTTTCGGCACTTCAGTTACTCGTCCGACAAAATAGTAAATAATTCCTTATTTTATAGTGGTTAAAGTTATATAAACGTCTATTTTAGAGTTTATTTCCTTCAGTATGACATATATTTCCTTAATCAAACCTAGCTATATCTAATAATAGACTATTTCGGCAAAACGACATAAACTTTTTAAAGCGGTGAAATTCATGTAACAGACGTGGCATACATTTTGTTAACGAAAGTACACAGTGAGACACACAGTTGTGGTACACAGTGAGACGCATCTTATTGTGTACCTACTATGTGGTTCTGATGTTAAAAAAGTTATTTATTAATAAAAGAAGGTTTTTCTCTCTGTCGCTGTCTGTCTCTGTGTGTGTGTGTGGGCATGCGATGGCTAGGGAATTTACTAAACGTAACGGGATGAAAATTTGCATGAAGGTAGTCCGTCTGCCATTGTCCACCCGAGACTCATATTTTTAATATTTTGAAAATCTAGAAATATTAATTAGAAATCATAAAGTGCAGAAAATTATTGATATAGAGTGTAAAAATCTATGATTTATGAAAATATATACATTGTCTCACTGTGTATTACTTGTGGTACACAGTGAGATAATTTTCGGTACTCCGTTATGCTGCTCCTGTGCTTTTATAAATAACTTTTTTAAAACCATTTATACATTAATGTGTAGCGCATTTGTGCAGCTTAAAGATGTAGCAAAATTTTTTTCAAAAAAATAAAAATCGTCGCCATTTGTTAAGTAATAATAAATTTCGTCTCACTGTGTACTACCCTCCCCTAAGTCATATTGCCATGAAATTGGTAATATAGTGAAACCTCCCTGTGCGATCACCTCAATTAACCCTTTCGGGACGAGCGTCTTTTACAGAATTTGTAATCTTTTATCACCGGGTTTTCAAAACAGAAATTTTTGCCTAATTGAATCGAGAAAATGCTCGGATTAAATAGCAGTATTCATTTATCAAGTTCAATTTATTCATTTATCATTGTATCAAGTGTAAATTAGGCAAAATTTACAATAAATATTCAGCATTGAGAATAATCACCGATTCTGAGCACTTAAAATGGCACGTATACGGATCTCTCGTCACCAAGGGGTAAAGCGACCACCTCCCTGAACGACCATTTTTGCATGGAAAGAAATTTATTCCCATAGGGTTCGTACTAATTTTACCTCCATTCAGAGACGATCCCAGTAGAACTCCCTCCATGAGGGACCCATTTCTTTGAAGAAAATGAAACAAATTCCGTTTTTTCCTGGTCGCTTGAAGAAGGTTTTATCAGAAAACTAATTCCAGAGAGCGTATTATTCATCAAACTTCTAAACTCAGTTTAGATTTTTTTTTAATTCCGGTAACTTTTAAGTGTTTAAACCCCTTTATGCCTTTTTAGGCAATGAATTTAACTCTGATGACAAATTGAGAATGACGGTCAATAAACTCCCCTGCGCTATTCTGTCAGGAAACTCTCAAAGAAATAGATAAATTAATGAAATCGTCATTATTTGTTCCCGTCCAAAAAAAACTTGCATTCCTTTACTAAACTTTGAAAGGACAAACAAAAGTTAGGAAAGATAAAACCATAAAATCAAAGCAAACGTCAATGTATTTATTTTTTAAACTCTGCAGTAATTAACTTTTGTTTTGATACTTAAATTTTCATATTTTGTTCAAATGTGAAAAATAAATTTTAGTAACATTAATTGTTACCTTTTTCAACTATTAAAATCTAGATTTAAACATGACCTCCATTAAGGGGGCACAGGACCTTTAAACTTTCAAAAAATCAGTTTTCAGTTTTTGCTTTATTCTGAATGTTTTGAAATTTCCCAACAATATGCAAAAAACCGCATTCAAAAATCTGTATTATTTGTTGAATTATAATCATTTTTAGATTATGAGTATAAAAGAAGGTCCGTAGATATTGAAACTTTGAAAAGCGTTTTCTCAGATTAGTAAATTTGGAGTTTGCGCGCACTGTTATTTTTAAACTATGTAAGCTGCGGCTTAGAAAAAATTAACCAAATATGCGTTTGTTTATAGTCTACAGGGTAAAAAAAAAAAAAAAAAGAGAGAGAGAGAGAGATTTTGGTTATTTATTTTTTTGCACTTGAAAAACTTGAAAAAAAAATTGAAATTTTTTAACTTTTTTTTTATTTTGTGCTAAAATTAAATTTTAAACAAAACTTTTTGCATATATTTTGATTTTAAGTTATAAGTAGGTATGTTATGATTCTATTTTCTTCTAAAATTGTTTTCTATATGCATAATTTAGAGTTTTATCATGCGCGCAGCACTTAATCACGCATTAGTGAGATGAATTTTTAAATTTAAAATTTAAATATTAATTTTGTACATACAATATTTAATTTTCTGGATAATGTACTTAAGGATATATACTTTAAGCAGGAAGGAGAGAAAAAGAGCTTAATTGCATATTGTTTGTGTTTTGGTAACTTTGAAGAAGGCGATGTTTTTTATTGTTTCGACAAACTCAAAGGTCTCGGTGCGACTAAGTTTTATTGGAACGGAACGTGGTCGCTTTAGGGAGGCTTTACTGCTTGTTATTTGTATTTTCTATATGGCATGTTCGCTATTGAAAATGAAGTCTGTAATTTACGGCTCGTTAACTTGGACATTCCAAATAATTCTGTTACATTACGATCTAAGGGGAAAAACCGTTTGCGGTGTATGATAATGATAATATTTTAATCATATTTAAATTTATATATATCACTGAAATGTACTACAAGACGCTTATTGTAGGATATGGTCTACATAGAATTTATCCTCCATTTACAGGGGCACACAAAAGATTGGCCACTACGGTCTATGAACAAAAGCTTGAAGTACGTTTTTGGCTGGGGTAAGAGATATTAAATTTAAGGCTGTTTGTTCTCAACTGCTCTGCTCAACAAGCGCAAAAAGTTTTGACACATTTACAAATTCATTTTTTAACGGAAAGATATAAAATTCGAAGGCCTGACTATGGAAGCGATTTGGAATCGAAATGTGTTTTCCAATTTTTAACGAAAAGATATAAAATTGGAAGGCCTGACTATGGAAGCGATTTGGAATTGAAATGTGTTTTCCAATTTTTAACGGAAAGATATAAAATTGGAAGGCCTGACTATGGAAGCGATTTGGAATAGAAATGCGTTTTCCATTTTTTGATAAATGTATTACCTATTGAGTTGTAATCAATTTTGATCACGTGACAAAGACGTTTTTCATCCATTCTTGAGTGGTTATTCTTCTTTCGCGCGGAAATTCAGTTTAAAACTGCCACTTTGACAATATAGTCTGAAGGATGTATTGCTTTGCTAAAAAAACGGAAAAAACAGTTCTATTATATAGTTTCTGAACAACAACACCTGCTAGTTTCATGCATTTCCGAACAAAAATAAATTAAAACTTATGTCATAAAGTTGCTCTTTTGAATTAAAGGCTCTACTCAAATCCAATCGGGCAACTTTATGACATAAGTTTTAATTTATTTTTGTTCGGAAATGCATGAAATTTGCAGGTGTTGTTGTTCAGAAACTATGTAATCGAACAGTATTTTCCGGTTTTTTTTTTTTTTTTTTTTTTTTTGCAAACGCAATATATTTTTTAGAAAATTGTGCCAAGGTGGGCGTTTTTAACCGAATTTCCTTGCGAAAGAAGTATAACCACTCAAGAAAGGGTGTAAAACATCTTTGTCACGTGATCAAAATAGCTTATAACTCAATAGGTAATTTATTTATAAAAAATTGAAAACACAGTTTGTTTCCAAATCGCTTCCATAGTCAGGCCTTCCAATTTTATATCTCAGACAGATCACACACTGAACAGACAAGCAGACAAAACCGTGCGACATGAAACAAATTGTAGCATTCAAACCTGTTTCTTCTTTGTTATCAGGGTGAAATGTCTCTTGACATACGCTTTTTCGTCGCTTGTCAGTTCAGGGTGTGATATGCCTTACTGTTGAAAAATGAATTTGTAAATGTGTCAAAATGTTGTGCGCTTGTTGAGCATAGAGCAGTTGAGAACAGCTTAAAAACATCCTTAAGAGGCTACTTCAGTCAAATGGAAAGATCCGTTCGCTAATGTTAATCCTATGGAAGAAATTTATAAAGATATCTCGGTCGCATTTCAATATTTTTAAATGATTTCTTTTGCATTGAATAGTTGAGATCGATCTGTATGCAGGCCGTTTTTTACTTTTTTGATTTTGTTTACAGGCATTTCTTATGAGGACACTTTAATAAAAAATATCTACAATCAAAATCGAAAAAATAAAAAAAAAGCCTGCATACAGATCGATAACTATTCAATGCAAAAGAAATAATTTTAATATATTGAAATGCGACCGAGATATCTTTATAAATTTCTTTTATAGGATTGATTTGGCATTTGATTGATTTTAGCATTAGCGAATGCGTCTTTTGATTTGACTGAAGTAGCCTCTTAAGGGTGTATTCCGATCCAAACTGCTTATTTTATGATTCATTTTAAAATTCATTTTTGTTCTCAAACGCATCAAACTTGGAAATTCTCTTATTTAGAAACTATATAATGTGCGGTGCTCCTTAATTTTTTGATAAATGCAGAAAATACTGTAAAAAACGCTGTCGAAGTTGGCGTTTTGAACCGAATTTTCCGAAGCGGGCGATCTGGGAAGGAAAAAAATGGTTATACTGAGAAAATAATTGTTTAAAAATCAAATTCTAATTAATTGAGCTGAAAATGAAATCACACGGCATGTTAAACATGTCTTCAGAAATCACCCCAGCAAGTTTCATGTTTTTACTTTTAAAAATGAGTCTGAAAATGTCTCAGAAAATTTCGAGCTGTTGAGGGTGGAAAAATATTTTTTCGGATACACCCTTAAGGTTTTTCTCAACTGCTTTCGTAAACGAGCGCAGAAAGTTTTTACACATTCACTAACTCATTTATAAATGTAAAAGTACAAAATTTGCAAAGCTGACTAGGAAAGCGATTTGGAATCGAACTGTTTTTTCCCTTTTTTGATCAATAGATTACCTATGGAGTTATAAGCGAAATGGGTCACGTGACCAAGGCGTTTTTTCTCCCTTCCTGAATCTTTTTCTTCACTCGTCTAGAAATTCTGTTCAAAACGACAAGTTTGGCAGCATTTTCTAAAAGATCTATTACGTTTACAATAAAACGGAAAAAACAGCTCGATTACACAGTTTCTGAATAGCAACACCTGCTAGTTTTATGCGTTTCCGAACAAGAATCAATTTAAACTTATGTCAGAAAGTTGCCCCTTTGGATTTGAGAACAACCTTAATTGTTTCTTTGCATATTACTCGGTATGTACAAATTCTATAGATCATATTTTAGAATACTGTGTAGTGTACTTACAAATCTATAGTTCATACATAGGGCTGCACATAAAAATTCGGATATTTTTTCCCCTATTGATGGTAGTTGCAGAAGTTGTGTTTTCAAATGGTTAAGCGTTTCCTAAATTGTTTATTCAGACGTAATCTTTCGCCTTCATAAACTGTGAAAAGTTTCATTACAGTATTCTGAATGCGTTGGAAAGTGTTCCATAATCTATGCTGGACGCGTGATTTTTCGTTCTTGTTTCATGCTAACGTAGGAGACAAAATAATTTCTGGTGACCCCAACTAATATTAATTACTTTCGTTTCTGCTATCACGATCTTTAAATTATATTTTGTATTTTTCAACTTATTATCAGATTTTTATTGTCTTTGTTGATGATGAAGTCTCGTAACTTTGATCCCAAAAGTCAAGATATTATAATTACTGACGCTATTGTTTCTTACTTATTAAATCTCGTGATTTCTCTTAGAGTGATTGCCTAAATGCAGTAGCACCCGTACATAAGGTCATAATCTGACTATTTTCAACTGCTCTGATAAACAAGCGCAAAACGTTTTGACACATTTACAATTCATTTTTTAAGTCTGTTCTTAACGGCTCTACTCAACAAGCGCAAAACGTTTCGACACATTTACAAATTCCTTTTTTAAGACAAAGGTATAAAATTGGAAAGCCTGGCCATAGAAGCGATTTGGAATTGAACTTTTTTTTTTCCATTTTTTGATCAATCAATTACCTATTGAGTTATAAGAAATTTTGATCACGTGACAAACACGTTTTTTGCCCGCTCTTGAGTCTGTTTCTTCCTTCACGCGGAAATTCGGTCCAACAGCTCAATTACATAGTTTCTGATCAGCAACACCGGCTAGTTTCATGCATTTTCGAATAAAAGTAAAATAAAACTCATGTCAGAAAGTTGCCCTTTTGGATTTGAGAACACCCTTAAGGGTGTATTCGAAAAATTATTTTTCCACCCTCAACAGCTCGAAATTTTCTGAGACATTTTCAGACTCATTTTTAAAAGTAAAAACATGAAACTTGCTGGGGTGATTTCTGAAGACATGTTTAACAAGCCGTGTGATTTCATTTTCAGTTCAATTAATTAGAATTTGATTTTTAAACAATTATTTTCTCAGTATGACCATTTTTTTCCTTCCCAGGTCGCCCGCTTCGGAAAATTCGGTTCAAAACGCCAACTTCGTCAGCGTTTTTTACAAATACAGTAGAGCGCCGATTTTCCGAACAAGTCGGGACCGACCCTAGTTCGGATAAGCAAAAGTTCGTATAAATGGACAGACAATTTAAAGGATGTTCCTGACTATGCTAAAACTTTCCCACTTTATCTAGGCTTAGGACTGATGGCACCAGTTAGTGCTGGCGTGTTTAATGTTTTGTTTGTTTGTTTGTTTTTAACTTTTCTATCATTTAAAAATTTCCTTTTTTCTTTTTTTCATTTTCTGAACTCCAGAGATTATAATTTAACCCGTTGAGGTGCGGTGGGATATATTTTGCCCCACCTACGATTAGTGAAGATTAGCACCAGAAAATTTTTACTAAATTTTACTTTCTAACTTTGGTGGAAAAAAAGTCGTAAAATAAAAATTGCTTTTCCTTATTTTGCAATAAATCTTTTTGCAGATGAGATACCAGTGTGAGTTCGATATTACAGAAACACATATACTTGCCCCTCAAAGGGTTATTCAAAATAGTTTTCGGCAGTCGCTTGCTTCAAAGAAGACATTCTTTTCAAGCTGTCATTTCTCAAATTCTTCCTAAATGAGTTAGTTAGTTGAATAGGTTCAGAATTCTTCTGCCATTCGAGTCATTTCACAGCTGCTTCGAAACATTCAAAGGCTTCGTTATGTGATGGACTTGGGTCATTTTTAGAGCATTCGTTTTCATTTTCTTCAATTTCTTTTTCATTTTGAATCTCATCCACAATCTCCTCATCATTTAAAATCTGATATCCAGGGTCATGTACGTCACTATTTAACCACTCGTTAAGGGTGTATTCGGATCCAAACTGCTTATTTTCTGATTCATTTTAAAATTCATTTTTGCTCTCAAACGCATCAAACTTGGAAATTCTCTTATTTAGAAACTATATAATGTGCGGTGCTCCTTAATTTTTTGATAAATGCAGAAAATACTGTAAAAAACGCTGTCGAAGTTGGCGTTTTGAACTGAATTTTCCGAAGCGGGCGATCTGGGAAGGAAAAAAATGGTCATACTGAGAAAATAATTGTTTAAAAATCAAATTCTAATTAATTGAGCTGAAAATGAAATCACACGGCATGTTAAACATGTCTTCAGAAATCATCCCAGCAAGTTTCATGTTTTTACTTTTAAAAATGAGTCTGAAAATGTCTCAGAAAATTTCGAGCTGTTGAGGGTGGAAAAATATTTTCTCGAATACACCCTTAAGGGTGTATTCGAAAAAATATTTTTCCACCCTCAACAGCTCGAAATTTTCTGAGACATTTTCAGACTCATTTTTAAAAGTAAAAACATGAAACTTGCTGGGGTGATTTCTGAAGACATGTTTAACATGCCGTGTGATTTCATTTTCAGCTCAATTAATTAGAATTTGATTTTTAAACAATTATTTTCTCAGTATGACCATTTTTTCCATTCCCAGATCGCCCGCTTTGGAAAATTCGGTTCAAAACGCCAACTTCGACAGCGTTTTTTACAGTATTTTCTGCATTTATCAAAAAATTAAGAAGCACCGCACATTATATAGTTTCTAAATAAGAGAATTTCCCAGTTTGATGCGTTTGAGAGCAAAAATGAATTTTAAAATGAATCAGAAAATAAGCAGATTGGATCGGAATACACCCTTAATTTAATTTTCTTCATAGCTTAAGATTCTTCCCATCTCCCATCTCGGTTTTTAAAAAAATTGAGAGAAATAGTCTGTTCGGATAATTGAAAGTTCGGGCTTTTTTTTATTTATTTTTTTTTTTTTTTTTTTGAGAGAGAGAGAGAAATAAGTTTTTTGGATAATTGGAAGTTTGGTTAATTGGGAGTTCCGATAATCGGCGCTCTACTGTACAGGCTTTAATCAAGCGACAAATTGTCTTAAAACCAAAAAACAAATTGCGATGCTGGCAAGCGTATCTAAAACATCATTCATTAGTCTATTAAACATTCCAATTAAAATTTTGAATTAATTTTTATAATATTAAAAGAAAAAAAATTCGATAACGCATCTTTTGTGCAACGTACAGTTGATTTACCCATGAACACCTTTATTTAAGGGTGTATTCGAAAAAATATTTTTCCACCCTCAACAGCTCGAAATTTTCTGAGACATTTTCAGACTCATTTTTAAAAGTAAAAACATGAAACTTGCTGGGGTGATTTCTGAAGACATGTTTAACATGCCGTGTGATTTCATTTTCAGCTCAATTAATTAGAATTTGATTTTTAAACAATTATTTTCTCAGTATGACCATTTTTTCCATTCCCAGATCGCCCGCTTTGGAAAATTCGGTTCAAAACGCCAACTTCGACAGCGTTTTTTACAGTATTTTCTGCATTTATCAAAAAATTAAGAAGCACCGCACATTATATAGTTTCTAAATAAGAGAATTTCCCAGTTTGATGCGTTTGAGAGCAAAAATGAATTTTAAAATGAATCAGAAAATAAGCAGTTTGGATCGGAATACACCCTTAATTGGGAGTTCCGATAATCGGCGCTCTACTGTACAGGCTTTAATCAGGCGACAAATGGTCTTAAAACCAAAAAACAAATTCCGATGCTGGTAAGCGTATCTAAAACATCATTCATCAGTCTATTAAACATTCCAATTAAAATTTTGAATTAATTTTTATAATATTAAAAGAAAAAAAAATTCGATAACGCATCTTTTGTGCAACGTACACTTGATTGACCCATGAACACCTTTATTTAAAAATTTGAACGAATGTTCAGCTGACACAGCGCAAATTCTGTTTCCTGTTTTTTTTTTTTTTTTCCTTGTGACCCTAAAGTGCGAATTAAAGACGGATTTCCCCTTGTCCAACAACTGTTATTTTCCGGAGACCACAATCATTAAAAACAGCGGAGAGATAGAAACATAATCTGCCGCCGATGTCTACTGTTACAATCCTTTTGCACAAAAGGCTTCTACTGGCTGTCAGAAAAGAAAGATAAAAGGGGGGCAGCGATCAAAGAATTGGGGGGCTGTTACCCCCGGGTGAGGTATCATTAGCATCAGCGTCAGAAACGTCGGTACGGTGACAGGTAAATTGTAGACTGTGTGGACTGCTGCATGACAGGCGTGTCAGTTTGTCTGGTCAAGCGAGCGTGAGTGAAGATGGGGAAAGCGTACATATTTCAGCAGATCTATTTTGAGACTTGTATAATAATCGAAGGGAAACTTTTATATCTTTCTTGGATTTATTCCTATAAATATTATGAGAAAATTTAGAGAACCTAAGATGCATAACTTTAATTTAAGTGTGTCGGTCAGTCAGATCTTAAATTCACCTGGACAGTGTTCATGGAATAGTGAAATGTCATTCGTATTTTTAACATTTTCATCGGAAAATTAATATTTTTAACTTTTCTTTATTTATACGCCTTTTTCTTTTTTAGTCGGCTGCTGGACAGATAATTACACTTGTTTATTTTCTATTTAATTTACACCCAAAATTGTTAATTTGTCCAAATCATCCTAGCAACCTCATAGTAAACCGGTATATAATTTTATATACCTTAGATAAATTCAAATAACATAAGTGATCGTAATTACGTAATTCTAGTAGAAGAGCAACGCGAATAATTAATAAAATAAAATTATAATCTGCGTAAAACTGTAATTATTAAATTTAATTAATTACGAATAAAATTAAGAGTTTGCGTTGTGATTTATTTAGACGAACTCTTCCACTTATGAATTAAACTAAATTTAAGCTGTAAAAATAAATTGACACACCTTAAACATTTATCCATTAAATAATTACAGAAACTTTTTAATACCTGATTAAATATTTTATCTACATTGAACACAACTATATACATATACACATTATATTAATTCAAAAAAAAAAAAGAAAGCAACACTTTTGTTTGCTGCTCATTATTACATGTATATTTAATCTTAAAAAAAAAAAAAAAAAAAAAAAAAAAAAAATGTTTTCATTTACTCTTATTATTATATATTTTTCTTTTTGCAAAAAAAAAAATAATTCTCTTTCATTTTTAAAATACCTTAATTATATTTAATTATTGGTTTTGTTGGATCTCAGATTGCTCTCTACCATAAAATATCATAAAAGGATATTTATAATTTCTCATATAATTAAAGTGGTAAAGAAAAAGATTAATGTAATACCTTGAATCATATACGGGATGGTGGCCCTTATTCATCAAATTCAGAGCTGTCGCGATGCTAAGGATCATATCCAAACATCCTCCGGGTTCATCTTCTCATCAGAGCGGCGAAATCGGGATGGCGGGAGGCATAGCTACGGACCGCAGTAGGACAATCCATTTTATTTTGACACCAGGAAGACATCATCAGGTCAATTAGGCTAGCTTAGGCTCTCTCCGATATGTCCATCTCGCCTGGGCATTACTAGGGCTCGATTGATGCATGACATGGGCTTTCAGGATCGCTCTTGCGTCTTCGACATCTTTTCTTAGACTCCCTTTTTCAAACCTTTTTCTTCTTGCACACCAACTCTTGGAAGTGGGTGGAACTATTTGTATAGTCCTCACTTATTGGATGTGAGAAGATTTTGCGTTATCCTTAGATAGACCTATTAGCTAACAATCTGCAATAGCCCCTTACATATACTTTAATATTATTATATGCCTTAAAGTTTGGGTGGTCCAAAGCCATAAATTCATTCCAACACTTTTATTAAGGCCATAAATCCATTCCAACATTTTTACTATTTTACGATTTCTAATTATACACCACCTTCCACTGGCTTGTCATAAAACGACACCATGGCGTCTGGCTATTGTTGTTATCTGAGATCCGAACTATATTCAACATTATACATTCATTTTACAATAAAACAATTTTTTTTTAAAATATATATTTAATATTTAAAATCAACTTAATAATTTTTGTATGAACTTCCACTCCTATTTTACTCGAAAATATAATTATTATAATTTTACACTCATAATTATGTTTTATAAAAAAGAATTTGTACAAACAGAAATAACAAATTACGCAACTGTACTTTGACTTAACCAACATGGTGCGGGAACATATTATTGTTATATGTTGCCCAGCATCGACAAAATATGTCTAAAGTATATACTTATTTTTATTTGAAATGTTAAAATCTTACACACAACTCGTAAGATTCTCTAAGATTTTAAAGCAAAATATGTATAATTAAGCATATTTCTTAGAAACATTTCGTCAAACAAAGAATTAAAGGGCTCTCAAATACTATAGTATGCCAATATTCCAAAATAGACCTTATAAGGAAATTTAGAGACAAGTGAGAGACCGGCAGTCCGTGAATTAGACATTCCAGCAAACTACTGAATTCAAGCTGATTTACAGTTCAAAAAGCGTCAATTCACAAGAGCAAGTCTAAAGTTACAGCTAATAGGTAGTTATATTTCCCTGGATCGTTTATATAACTCTCTCTAAATATATATATATAGATATAACTAGTTATGTAATTTAAATTAATGTTTTGAATGAAGTATATGTCCGTTTTATCCGGACATTATATTCAATTTTGTCGCAATCTGAATACTTTTTTTTCCAAAAAATAGAGCGTGCATGAACAGAGAAATGTACGAACGGACAAATAGATTGACTAGCTAAAATCCAAATCACAAAACACACAAAAAAAAAATAAAAAAAATCAGTTGAAATTGATAAACATAGATTTGTGTGACATAAAAACTAATCTTATTTTCTCTCTTTATAAAAACGTTGGAAAACTTAAGGGCATTCTTAAATTCAAAAGAGCAACTTTCTGACATAAGTTTTAATTCATTTTTGTTCGAAAATGCATGAAACTAGCTGGTGTTGTTGTTCAGAAACTATGTAATTTAGCTGTTTTGTTCTGTTTTAAACATGTTTATCACGTGATCAAATTTCCTTATAACTCAATAGGTAATTGATTGATCAAAAAATGGAAAAAAACAGTTCAATTCCAAATCGATTCCATGGCCAGGCTTTCCAATTTTTTACCTTTCCGTTAAAAAATTAATTTGTAAATATGTCAAAACGTTTTGCGCTTGTTGAGTAGAGCAGTTAAGAACAGCCTTAAGTAATGTGTAATTTCCGAATTTATTTGTTTTTTTTAATAAATAGATCATGTGTGTTTAATGTTTTTCACAAAAAAAATGTGCAGTATCTTATTAGAAAAACTTAATAAATTAATATCTCTCTATTCTAAAAAAAAGATCTAAGAAAAAAATTCCTGAAATGCACGCTAATGATGAAAATTTTATTTTTAGACACTTTCCTACATCTGTTATTTCCGATTTTTCCTTCTACAAGTTATTTTTTACACTACAGTTACATAGAATAGTTTTCAAAATATAATGCGACAAACACACAGTTAAATTAGCTGGTTTTATTATACAAATATTATCCCACATAGATGTAGGGCATTTACCCCTAAAGCTACTCCCTTCTCCTAAAAAAAGCCCCAAAATTTGCCAACTGATTAATCTCATTTCCCACACATTTCCTGCTGACTCGAACGTGTTCTATCATCACTAGAACAACCCTTGAGAGATGTAAATTCTCAAAGATTTTATGCCCTCCAGAACAAAATGCCGAATAAATATATTTCAGTAACCCAAGCTCAGCAAATGGAGGGTGAGATTTAAAAGATGATCTCTGGGGGTAAAAACTTTTAACATCATTGTTAAATTGAAATCGCCATTCAGATACACGTTTTTTGAGAGATTGCTATTTGAGCAAATACTCCAAGGTAAGCGGTTTTGAACACTCACTTGACCTTGTCATAGGTAGATATTATCTTTATTATTTTTGTCCTGTTCTCATGAGAGGTTTCAGGGATATAATTATATTAATTATGAAGTATTCTTCTGCAAACTTATCTTCAAGTATTAGATTATTTTTAATGGCGAAAATAAAAGTATTTTTTTAAAAATATGTTTAAATTATAACTTACATCTCAGTTTTCATTTAGCTTTACTTATTTTATTTTATTTGTTAACGTTTTATTTCCTATATTTTTACGAAAATCAGAATTTTTTTCTGTTTTGTGCTGCAACACTTTTGCTGTGAAAGTAGATAGATATTTGGTACTAATAGATAATTTTTTCATAGCTAATGAAATGGATTTAAATATAGTGTTTACTATACTAATGTGGTGCTGTGTTTAACAGCGGTGTATTCAGGGGGTGGGCTGATGGGGCTCCAGCCCCCTCTGAAATTTGTAGAAAATATCAAACGAAAGTTTTGCAAAATGTAATGAAACATGCTAAGATAAAATTCAAAACTAAGCAGAAAAATATTCCGTTTTAGACAGGTTTTTATCTTAGAAAGTGTGGTATTTTGCAGAGACTACGAAATAGCTATTTCACCCAAGCTCCCATTATACACAGGCTCTCTTTACACTCGTTTTATTATGTAAAACGCGACATGTAGTGATTAAAAATGCATTATTAATTTTAATTAGCTTATAAAACATTAATAAAAGGCTTACGCTTGCTATTTATCAGTTGAAAATCTGCGATTTAAGGTAATGCACAGATTGAGACATCGCAGTATGAACTACAAAGCCGTGAACCCTTTTTAAAAAATGTATTTATCTAAATGCTTGTTACGTTCTAGTCTTGTTATTCAGCTCGTTACAGCGCTTGATATGTTATTTTATTTCCATAGGATTATAAAATATTGCCAAAAAAGTTTTTTCTATGGTTGTGTAGCTTTTGGACTAGAAATAAGCTTTATTTACATTTAAAATACATCATAAGTATAATTGAGCTATTCTGAATCTCGAATACACAAAAAGCTTCCTATCAACCACAATTTGTTATTAAAAAGAATTCAGAAAATACTGTCAAATTTGGCAGTTTAAGCCGATTTTCGGGCCGTGGCAATCTAGGAAAAGGTATCATCAGGGAGCTGCTATTCCAAATGTATCCCATTTATGAATAAATGGAAAATGCTGTTCAATATTCAGGTATTACAAATGTTACGTATGTATGCTTCAAAATGAGTCGTAGAAAGGGTTAAAGGAGGTAAAGAGGGGATAGAGTGAGAACGCTGCTAAATAGTTTTAAATTTGATTTTTACTTCGGTTTTATTTACTATTTATTGACATACCTTGTAATGGATAAGTCTCAGTATTACGTTTTAAAAAATATGGTATAACCATGGACTTATACTTCGAAAGACGAAAACCTGCCTAAAACGAACATCTTCACACCCTATGTGATTTCATCTTAGTAGGTTTAATTGTATAATAGATGTGTTACATGCTATGATAGAAACCTGCTTAAAGCGGAATTTTCTCCGTTACTTATGATTTGCTCTTAGGCACTTTTATTATTTCAGACCCTCCCCCCCCCCCCCGAAATGATGTCTAGATACACCACTGGTGTTTAAATCTCAGTAGGAAGATTACACACTGTGTATACACATTACTTAATACCAAATAGGCCTTTCTGTTTAGTGCTCTATGCATGTGTGTCCTCATTCCCCCCCCCCTTTTTTTTTATGCTCAGCGGCATGCAAATCAAGAATAGTTCCCATTGAAAATTTATAATCTTTCGCCTCCCCATTTCAGAACAAAACAATGATTTCCACACTACTTTTTTTCGTTGAAATTCGTTTCTTATTTCCTAAATCATGTAAATTGTATACTGTATGTAATACCATTAAAAGTGTCAGTATTATAACAGTGACTGTGAGAAAAATAAGAATTATCTGATTCTCAGAGCATAAAAAGTAATAGAAAAGACTCTGATGGCTAAAAATTTGACTTTAATTGGAGGAAAAAGCAATACAAGTTAGGGGTAGTAGGTAACATAAGTGAATAATGACTTCGAAGAGTTAAGAAAGAAAAAAGGACTGCTTTTGGGTAAAAAATATATATATATTTCTTTTTAACATAGCTTGTTAAAAAATGCAGGGGTAGTAAATTTAAACAAATAAAAGGAATAGAAAATGAAGCATTATCTTGGCAAGTAACAGGTTATATTTTGCTTTTTTAGCTAACCTGTTGTATGAAATAATGCATTTTTCAGGAACACGTGGCATTCTTGCGAAGAGATGAATAAATACTTACGTGTTGCTTTGTTTGTCATCTTTATTTTCTTTCATTATATTTTTATATTATGTTTTGTTCCTTTTTTGATTAATTCCTTTTTGCT
This sequence comes from Maratus speciosus, assembly GCA_963932465.1. Taxonomy (NCBI): domain Eukaryota; kingdom Metazoa; phylum Arthropoda; class Arachnida; order Araneae; family Salticidae; genus Maratus; species Maratus speciosus. The sequence goes on from OZ010788.1 coordinate 526,459,856, forward strand.
TAAATTTTGTTTGGTATCATCCCTGTATACATTGAGATTTCCTAGTGGTGTCTATTTGCTAATAAGATTTTCATAAATATCCTTTTATTATAATAATTAATGTATAATATTATTACATGCCACTTTCATTTAGTGATTTGTTATTATTATTATACGAACTTTTCAGATAATTTTTGATTCAAGGGTATTTTATATACAAAGTGTCCGAAAATTCCCTGACACATTTTAAAATTCAAGATAAAATCAAGTAATTGTTGTACAGGAGTGCAGTTTGGACTAAAATGCTTCTCACGATGAAAAGTTCTCTTGAAGCGAATAAAAAATTTGTTCCAAACTTCCATCATAGATGGCGCCACTTGCCCGTATGTTTGGTTTCAAACATGCGTTTTTTCTGATTTTCAGATTAATTTTGACGCTGTGACACAGAAATGACGACTACCAGCGAAAAAGCTAATTGCGTAGATTGGTACTTTGAAATCAAATCAAAACTAATCGGAAAATCAGGAAAAACACATGTATGAAACCAAACATACAGGCAAGTGGCGCCATCTATGATAGAAGTTTGGAACATTTTTAAAATTCGATCTAAGAAAACTTTTCATCGTGAGATGCATTTTACTCCAAACCGCACTCCTGTACGACAATTACTCGATTTTATATTGCATTTTAAAAAGTGTCAGAGACTTTTGGGATACCCTGTATATATATGTAGGTAAAAATTTTATAATTTTGACGCCCCCTTAATTATGGCGACCGGAGTGTGCTTCCCTGTAGCACGACCTTGCTTCCTGTTTTTATATAAAACTTCCAAAATGCACCATTTAACTGTAAATCCTATTTCCCATTTGTAGACGTTAAGTATACACTTTAAGAATATCTTAACATTCACAATAATTAATGTTTATACCGTCATGTTATTTCCTTTTAAATTTTCAAAATGAAATTTTAAACTGCATTTTTATGTTAAAACAGATTACAAGAAAAAGAAAACATCTTAAGAAGCAATTCTTCAGACGGTTCAGAAACATAAAAATTAAACGCACGAGGTGAGTTTAATTCCCACATACCCAAACACAATCAGTTAATTGTATCTTAATCCCTTCCTTGCTGGAACTAATTCCGTACTTAAATTAACAGCCCCTTAACACGATAATATCACAAACTCGCCCGCTTCTCCGGGAAAAATTATACCCCAAACATACTCACACAAACCTACTTCTTTTCCCCCAAAAACGATAAAAGAAAACAAGGGGAAAAAATGAGATGCTAAAGTAGAATATTCTGTTTAATTACGCAAAAGGTGCTTCTACAACGCAATCTCACCCCCCACTCTACCCCCGCAGAACCCCCCAGTCACGGAAATATTGTGAGTGAAAACATCATTCCAACATTGCGTGAGTTGGTGTTATTCGCGCGTGAAGGGAGAGCTTGTATTGCTTGGGTGGAAAATGGCTTTGCACTGTACAGGAGTGGAAAAAAAAAAAGTAAATAAATGATTTATAGCAAAATGTGGGAATGGTTGAAAACACGCGAATTAAGCATTATCATTAAGTTTCCCGCCTTCTCCGTGATGAAATTGGAGGTCTCCGAAAAGTGGGATAGAGAGATATCGAAAAATCAAGTATGGGTTACAACGCAGTGTTTAATGAGAAAACAGCAGCGGCAAGCAATGAATTTAACGGGGACTGATAAACATCTTTGGGGATTCTTTTTTAATGATATTGTATGAAATATAAATTATGTGCATAAATATCACATAAATATGAACTGTCATGGTTATGTTGGAAGGTGGAGGTGGCCTACTTCGCTCAATGTACTTTACAGATATGTGTATAATACACAAACACCTTCAAAGAAAATAAATTACATATTATCATCAATATCTGGGGAAAATATAAATAATGCGTATGAAAAGTAGCAACTTATTAAGGGTCAAAGGAGGACCTTTTTAATGAGCATGCCAAATCGCCACATGAAACTACAGATAGTAAACAATCAATTAACACTCAATTCAATATAAAAACATAACAAATTTATCAACAAAAAAAGAAAAAAAAACCCAACACAAAAGGCATTTCATGTACAATGTATGTGATCACATCTGTTCTCCGCAGTAGAACTCCACAAGCCAAAAACCTGGATTTTTCATATAATCGCATTTGCCACGTGCTTACAGAAAAAAACTAACTCTACTCATACAGAGCGCCTCAGACAGCGTAATTCTCCTAGCTATACAAGGGACTGACTCATCTGTCCATTTCACTCTAGAGGCCGCTTGACCAAACTCGTGCTTCCCATTGATATTCCATGGCTTATCTTTATGGGGTGAAAAGTAGACCCCATTGTTCTGTCTCAAAAAAAAAAAGAATTTTCCTTATCTGTGGAAAATGCTGATTCGCTGAGACGTTGTTACAAGCAGTCATTGAAATCGATTACGTTAACCTTTACTACACCGTAAAACATTGCAGAAACATTTACTAATACATAGGAGAAACGTTTACGAAATTTTAAAATAACCTTGTAATTATTCATTTTTCCAAACCTTTCCCGTAAATTCAGAAATCTCCAGGAGAAGAACCAGCCAGAAATCTCAAAAACAAATAAGTTTCTGAAATTAACTGAACGGTTTTTCTGAAATTTAAAACTGAGCAAACTGGCCTTGTTATTTCAGAAACTTTCCATAATCCTCGAATATAGAAACCTTTTAATGCTGTCGGATTGATTCGTCTCGAAATAGTTTTTGGACATAACGAAAAAAGTTTCGGAATCATAGATAATTATGAGGTTTCATTAGTTGTTGGTAAACATTTAGGCAGTACGGTACATTTTTCTGCAATTTTAATAGTGTATAATATTAGCAGAAAAAAACAAGTCAGAAATTGTACGCCAAACGTGGAAATGAGGTGCTTTCGTACTACAACTAGCTTTATAAGTATTCAGATCTTGGTGCAATAGCTGTTGCACTGTTATTCGAAAATGCATGAATACAATATTTATTACGGTTATATATATTAAATTCCGTAATATGGAAATAATATGACTCCATCTTAAATAGGACGTAATCACCATCATGGCATCCTAGAATCATCACCTATCGTGTGATATCATTGAATTAATTATGTATGATAGGATTTATTAGAATGAAGAAAACTTTTATTAATATATTTTAAAGTTTTGATTTGATTTTCATAAAATTTGAAATGACGCGACAAAATTCTGAAACGATTATTAAATTAAATTACATTAAATTTCAAACCATTCGATTGGGTAGTTTTTGCGCTGTTATACATGCGGACAGGCGAAACAGACGACGACTATATAGGTACTACGTATTTATATAATTACGGGCGCACTTAAAAAGGAAAGAAATAGAACTCATGGATCCCGCATAGATTACGAAACACTTTCCAAGTACTATAAGAATATTACGAAACTTCGTTTATTCATTCGAAGAAACAAGATATAAATAAACAATTTAGAAAACATACAACACAGTTGAAAACCTATTTTCAGCAATTGCTACCTGTATTCGAATTCTTTTGTGCAGCTTTATGCATGATATATAGATTTTTGTGCATACTACATAATTTAATCCAGCTGAAAAATGCAGAATACAACTGAAAATGCTTTTCAGGCAATTACCATCAATAGATGCCAGTGTATTACAATAGATACCCTTTTGTGCAACCCTGTATATGAATTTATTTATATTATACACACATTGCACACTAAAATAAAATTTAGCTCAACTGAAAACGTTCAATACAATTGAAAACACGCACTTTCAGCAATTCTCACCGATAGAAGTTAATAAATCCGAATTTGTTTCTACAATCCTGTTACATAATATATAGAGTTTATACACACCGCGAAATATTCAAAAATTCTGTTACGATTGAAATAAATATCACTAACTTTATTTCTACTAGGGCTTCCCGGGTTACAGAATATAGGTGAAAACCATTTTTTTTAATTGAAAAGTAATTTTTTTTTTTTTTTTTACATGCAATACATTATTTAGATTGCCCACTAAAAATAAAAAAGAATTTTTCATATGAAAAATATGAATTATACAATCAAATAAACTTTTGAAATTTATCAAAAGCGATTTTTTCGTATTAGCCGCATGCTAAGAGTTATTAGCCCAAGATTTTGCTGCTTACGGCATCCTTATTATTTTCTGATAATTTCGTAGCTATAAGCGCGTAGTTCAATTACATGTTTGTTAAATTTGTGTTTTATTTATATTATTTTATTTATTTAATCATAGGCGAAGTTTTATTTTTGTTTATGGAATATTAGTCGCAAGAAAATGATGAACTCGTTATGTTGTTTTAAGGGCAAACAGATTAATCTTTCTTAATCGAGCTCCACATGATAGAGATAAATTTAAAAGTTAACCTCTCAACTCGCAATCACCCTTTTTAAAAAATTGATATTTTAATTGGATCATTTAAAAATAATTTTAACTCAAAACGTAAAGTCACGATTGTCAGCAAAATCTTTGGATGTGAACAGTCGCACTCTTAACTCGAGATTCTAATCTCAGTACCGGAGAGTAAAAATTGCCATAAATTATGTTTTTTGACGCATTTGTGATAAAAAGTTTAGTTTTATCTAAGACAATCATCGTTTTCTTTTAAATATGATGTCATTTTCACTTACTTAAGCATTTCACCTAGTGTCTGAAACTTAGAACACATACAAAAGGGGGAAAAAATGGAAACTTTATGAGGAAAATGCGTGTTTTCAAAAGCAGTACGTAATTTTCTGTTAAAAGTATTATGTACCCCTATTATGCGCATCCCACACTGAGACGACAAGCGACATGTAGCCGCAACATGTAGCCCAAAATCCGGTCGAAACAAAGAACGAAGTTGTTTCAAACCTGTTTTAAACCAGTTTTTCCAGCGAATTCAAGCGACTTGTCTTATGTGTCGCTTGTGGGATGCGCCTAATGCCATTTTGCGCCATCAAACCCTATACAACAATTTTTATCGACAATTTTGAATTTATCAGATAATCACATGAATAAAGATAAATAAACCTCATTATTTCTCTCTTCTCTGCAATAATGAAAGCTATCTCATTACCACCATTTTGAAGAAGTTTCATATAATACTTTTAAAATTAAAATATAATAATGGGATATAAAAAAAACAGCTAGTGCGAGCACATCTAAAAATGAGCAGCTTCCAGTTAAAAAAATTATTAGTAAATTTGGTTCAGCATGAAAGCTCAGGGCAGATGACTAAAAAACATTCTTGGGTTTTAAAAATATAGATAATATAAAATTATGAAAAATTAAATTATGCAATTTATGCTATTTTGATAAAAATTACAGTAACATGTCTTAAAGAATAGCAATAAAATTTTATTAGTAGAGCGAATTTTGGACAAAAACTTGGGGAGCCTGATATTATTTTAAACCTTGAATTAGTGCCAAAATCTCCTTTGATTGCTTGTCTAACTCTGCGAACTGAATTCATCCAAGAGAAAATCCTCAAGTTCTGTAATATAAATCGCTATTTTTCGGACAAAGACCATGCACACTGTATGTTAAAATTTCAAAGCAGCTGGGGTGAAAATGACGCACTTCTACAAAACATATTTCAGTTTTAAGAATTAAAATACACGCTTTTTTTTATAAAATGACGTCAATTGCATCCGCTAAAGCAACCCACTTTTACGATCCCGTCTTAAACAACATCTATAGAACTTTATGCAAATGACATCATTATCGCGGAATAACACACAAACCCAGCAGAAAGCAACGACGTCATTTAAGAAGCTCGGCGATACAATCTCGGGTATGTAATGATTTATATGACATCATTTTTTTTTTTTTTTTTTTTTTTTTTTTTTGTTTATAATAGCTCCATGTTTTATCAGAAATTATTCATTTATATTTTTTCAAAATTCGAAAAATGTAATTACATACGGATTAATAAAATTGCATTCTTTCTGCTCACACAAATATTCTTTAAAATACATTTTTGTAAAGATAAAGTATTGTATCGTTTGAAAAGTTAAATTGCAATAAAATAAAAACCATTTAAGGGTGTATTCCGATCCAAACTGCTTGTTTTCTGATTCATTTTAAAATTCATTTTTGCTCTCAAATGCATCAAACTGGGAAATTCTCTTATTTAGAAACTATATAATGTGCCGTGCTTCTTAATTTTTTGATAAATGCAGAAAATACTGTAAAAAACGCTGTCAAAGTTGACGTTTTGAACCGAATTTTTCGAAGCGGGCGATCTGGGAATGAAAAAAATGGTCATACTGAGAAAATAATTGTTTAAAAATCAAATTCTAATTAACTGAGCTGAAAATGAAATCACATGGCATGTTAAACATGTCTTCAGAAATCACCCCAGCAAGTTTCATGTTTTTACTTTTAAAAATGAGTCTGAAAATGTCTCAGAAAATTTCGAGCTGTTGAGGGTGGAAGAATATTTTTTCGAATACACCCTTAATTGATGAATAAAAACCAAATGAAACCAAAACCTGGTTTTATAACATACGATATTCTTGATATAGCACGTATTTTAATTTCAGTTTTTTTTTTTCAGTTTTTATGAGCAAATGGCAACAAAAAGGTACAGCAATCTACTATTTTCATTTTTTCCCCCTTTACTTTCACCAGAAATCGAGTAGTCACGATTGCAAAAAAAAAAGTAATAAAAACTTTAAAAAATAAAATTGATATCTTAAAAGTAAATTGAGATACAGCTTTCAAACAAATTGCGTTTAAAAGAGCATTTTTTTCCTTATATGACGGTGTAAAAATTTAAAATATACGATGTTTAGAAGTTTAAAATTTTGCAGTAGAGAAAATTGCAAATCCAAAATTTTATTTCAAATTTCAAAGTGTTACCATTCGAAAAATGACATATGCTTTACGCACAGATATGTTTGTCCTTTATAATATATATAGATAGCGAAAACTTATCTAAACATGTTTAATGTCTATATAGGAATTTTCTCAATCTATAAAATTATTTTAAAGATATATTGCTATTGCTTGATTTCAGTTATTTATTATATTTTACTTTTATTTTTCAGGCTGAGCAGCTATAGATGGTTTTGGATATATAATTAATGTAGTATTAAATAAAAAAAAAAATCAGCATGTAATCTCCATTGACGAAAACGTATATGATTTTAAACTTGTTAAAGTAATTAAATTCCTCATGCAGATTTTTTCTCTGCATTTTTTTTTTTTACTTTGTTATCGGCATTGAATATGATTATAAGGAGGAAGCACACATTTTTCTTGTTTTTATTCACATATTTAAAAAAAATTTCTCGACAAAAAAATTATAAAAAGAAAAAAATGGTCATTTCAGATTCCTGTAATTATCCATAATCAACTTTTTTTCCATCATTCATTCATAAGTTCTGATTTCTGAAACGCAAAGCGTCACTGCCGCATCCAACCCAAAAATGGTCGTTGCTTAAAATATAAAAACAATTAGCTTTATTTCTAGTGAAAACGTCTCTAGAAAAGTTTAGTGTTTAGAGAAATTTTTGTATTATGAAAATATTTCGAAGGTATTGCTATCACTGTTAAAAAAATTTCTGTGAAATTAGAGAAAATATACTATAATCCATTACAGTCGCCCCCGTTTAAAAGAATATCGACGGTTCCAGAAATAATATTCGATTAAGGGTGTATTCCGATCCAAATTGCTTACTTTCTGATTCATTTCAAAATTCATTTTTGCTCTCAAACGCATCAAACTGGGAAATTCTCTTATTTAGAAACTATATAATGTGCCGTGCTTCTTAATGTTTTGATAAATGCAGAAAATACTGTAAAAAACGCTGTCAAAGTTGGCGTTTTGAACCGAATTTTCCGAAGCGGGCGATCTGGGAATGAAAAAAAATGGTCATACTGAGAAAATAATTGTTTAAAAATCAAATTCTAATTAATTGAGCTGAAAATGAAATCACACGGCATGTTAAACATGTCTTCAGAAATCACCCCAGCAAGTTTCATGTTTTTACTTTTAAAAATGAGTCTGAAAATGTCTCAGAAAATTTCGAGCTGTTGAGGGTGGAAAAATATTTTTTCGAATACTCCCTTAAGCGGTGTATTTTATTAAACGGGGAATCATAACTATAATCTTTCATGCGTAATAAAAAGGCAAAATACGATCTATGGTATATCTAATTAACAGCATAATAAATCGTTAATGGAATAACATAAACTAAAATAAATACAAATGCTAATATAAAGTAAATACGTATTAATTGAATGTCAGTACATACGTTTATATGGTTTGCATCACGCTGAATGCAGCTCGTTTGAATTCGGTCAAAACTTTGCTACTTCTGATTTACGTTACTCATGCTGCCTTAAAAAAATCGCAAGGGTGTATTCCGATCCAAGCTGCTTATTTTCTGATTCATTTTAAAATTCATTTTTGCTCGCATCAAACTGGGAAATTTTCTTATTTAGAAACTATATAATGTGCCGTGCTTCTTAATTTTTTGATAAATGCAGAAAATACTGTAAAAAACGCTGTCAAAGTTGGCGTTTTGAACCGAATTTTCCGAAGCGGGCGATCTGGGAATGGAAAAAATGGTCATACTGAGAAAATAATTGTTTAAAAATCAAATTCTAATTAATTGAGCTGAAAATGAAATCACACGGCATGTTAAACATGTCTTCAGAAATCACCCCAGCAAGTTTCATGTTTTTACTTTTAAAAATGAGTCTGAAAATGTCTCAGAAAATTTCGAGCTGTTGAGGGTGGAAAAATATTTTTTCGAATACACCCTTAAAGTGGTTTATTTAAGGGTGTACAGTCAAACCTCGTTAACATGAACACGCTTAACATGAATTACTTTTAACATGAATTGTTTTCACAGTCCCCTATAAAAACAAATACAAAGATTTGATACTGATAACATGAATTAGTGTTAACATGAACAAAATTTTGATTCCCCTTGAGGTTCATGTTAACGAGGTTCGACTGTATTCCGATCCAAACTGCTTATTTTCTGATTCATTTTAAAATTCACTTTTGCTCTCAAACGCATCAAACTGGGAAATTCTCTTATTTAGAAACTATATGATGTGCCGTGCTTCTTAATTTTTTGATAAATGCAGAAAATACTGTAAAAAACGCTGTCAAAATTGGCGTTTTGAACCGAATTTTCCGAAGCGGGTGATCTGGGAATGAAAAAAAATGCTCATACTGAGAAAATAATTGTTTAAAAATCAAATTCTAATTAATTGAGCTGAAAATGAAATCACACGGCATGTTAAACATGTCTTCAGAAATCACCCCAGCAAGTTTCATGTTTTTACTTTTAAAAATGAGTCTGAAAATGTCTCAGAAAATTTCGAGCTGTTGAGGGTGGAAAAATATTTTTTTGAATACACCCTTAAGTGGAATTTTAAAGGAGTAAATATCGAGTTATTTTTCGAATGAGTGCAAAATATCACAACTACCATCTTGAGTCTCGAAGTGACGGCGCATTACCATTAAAGCCTTGTTAACAGCAAGAAGTGATGGTGGGGAGATCAAGGTGCTGAAATCATTTGATCTGTCAATTTTTATACACCTGCGGCCAAAATCATTGCAGGAAGAACTAAAAATTTGTTTTCAGCGTAAAGGAGCCGAAAAAGACAAAAGGTGGAAGGAAATTCCAGCTGAAACGTGCTTTCCGGGCCTATTTTCAAACATCGGTAGCACAATTGTTATTCGATTAAGCGGGGACGTTCGCAAAAGGTATTTGGTTTAAGCGGGGGAAAATAACATAGAACCAATAGGAATAAATTCAGATCCGGAGGATTCTCTTCGAATAAGCGGTTATTCGATTATCCGTGACCCTATTAAAAGGGGAGGACAGTATCTTAAGTCTTGTGTAAAATTACGGAGATTAGAAAAAAGGAAAAATTATTAGGTAGATTTCGTAAGAGATACTCCCTATTACATTCTACCCTAATGTTGGAATTTCTGAAAACTTTTTGCAGATCTACGCCGATCATGACCCCTAGAACTCAAAACCACCCCCTAGTTCAAAATTTTATCTATCTATCTGTCTATGTACATATATCACTTTTTTATGGACACGATAACTTACATAATTCTACACAAATCTCTTCAAAATTGATACATAGTGTCAAGGGGCAGAAAATCTCAGTCAAGTTCGTTAATGGGTAAAATCAGACCAAGGAGGTGGAAATAGGGAGGGAGGAGTTTGTAAAAACCGAAAAAACGCACTAATTTTTTAATTATAATACATATCAAACCAGTTTAAAGTTATTATTACTTCTAGGAAAAGGGCCAAAAATTTACGTATGACGGATTTTTGATAACATTGAAAATGAGCTCAAAAGAGACGAAAAACGTGGTTTTAGCGAGAAGAAAGTTCATAACTTCATCAATTCTCAAGATATCAAATCAACTTAAATTTATTATAAATTTTCTCAATATTATCTGCAACTTTTATATTGACAAGTGGTTGAAGAAAAAATTATCGTATTAACATGATTCTGATAAAACCAGCTCTTACAGGAAAATGAAATTAAAAATTTGTCAAAAGCGGCCAGATAAAATTGTTAAAATGGGTTTTCTCTAATCTTGATTTAGTTTTTGTTGATGAAATGAGTATTTTTAACTTCGAAATCTACCTCCGCTTGTCGGCCGAGCCAGCAGGGATTTTTTTCAATAAATTTATAGTAGACTTCGTAAATTTACATAAATAAAAATACACAAGACTCTGTAAATTTATTTATTTTTAATGATAATAATTTAATTCCTTTTTCGAAATTAGTGAATTTTTGAACTTCGATGAATTTGAAAAATAAGAGCAAACATTTCACGCACCTGGCAATTTGATGCGTTTGGGAACAAAAATGAATTAAAAAATAAATCAGAAAGTAGGCAATTTGAATTTGAGAACAGCCTTAATACTTAAAAATAGAAAGTGAGTTTAGTATGTAGTAAAATTAAGTTTTAAATGTACATGCTTTTAGCATTAATTTTCTAAGATAAATTCATAATATCCTCAGAAGATATGAATAAAGCTGAAATCAAGTGGATGATCAAGTGGATCAAGTGGAACACGGAGAAGAAAAATCACGCAGGAGAAAAAGAAAGAAGACGAAAAAGCGACATCTTGTTTAGTCGAATTGTATTTCATGCGCACATTTCACTATAAATTAAAAATTTTTGAATAAAAAATGCTTTCTGCTTATATTCTTTAAATATATTGTTAATACATGATTTCATTTATTATTGTTTTACAGTCGAACCTCTATTTAACGAAGTCGCTAAATTCCGGGAAAAAGTTCGTTATATGGAAAATTCGTTAAATAGAGATTCACCTTTTAAAGTACTTTAAAGTACATGGAACAGATTTTAAATTCATAAACACTAAATATTTTTACTAAAAGTAATTAATCACATTTTTTTTAAATAAATTATATCGATTTGTTTTATTTATTTTACCCATCAATATCCATCATCAATTCATTTTTTCTATGTGTTTAAATCTTTGAAATCTGCAAGGAAAACAAAACATTGTCCGGGAATACACTGTATTTTCTGTTTAAGTAAATAGTTTTACATAAAAATTAACGAATTTTAATGACATTATCGTATTTATTATTATTAAGACAAATAATTTTAACCATACATTAACATATGCGTCCTTAAATTTAATTTCTGAAAACTCTGTTAATTTTGCCTGAGTTTTTTATTTAAAAAAGTGCTTTCTCTCTTAATACGTCTGGCATCTTTGCAATGCACCAAAAACCCATTCATGCGTATTTTCTTCTAACTATAATTCGCGTCGGATTGTTTCAAATGATTTTAGCATTTCATCATGTGAAGTTTTGTTAATTCCTGCATAATGACCATTTCCATCACCATCATATTCGTCTTCATCGCAATTCATTGCTGTATTGTTTTTATTTTTCACACTGTCAAGATATCCAGTTCGGATAGTGTTTCCGAGGTCTCAATTTCAGAATTAAGTGAAATAGAATCATCAATCAGCACATCATGGTTAATTTCTTCTTTTTTTTCTCACTGTATCCACATTTTTAACAGTTATTCTAAGGGATTATCGTCTTCTTCCTCCGTACTTACCGAATTCTCACTGCTGACAAAGAAGGCGCCTGGTAAAACCAGTTCAAGGCCATTGAATATCATAAAATGTGTTTAAAGAAAGAATAAGATTGAAATGTCCAGAAATATTTTGAGAAATGGGGAGAAATTTTTTTTTTTTGATCACAAGAAAAAGTTCGTTAAATAGAGAATGCACTTCGCTATTTGGAGGTTATTTTATGAAGAAATTCGCAAAATATTCTTGGTTCCAAGGAAAAGTTCGCAAAATAGAGAAATTCGCAAAATAGAGGTTCGTTAAATAGAGGTTCGACTGTATTTATTTATTAATTCATCAGAATAAGTTTTTAACATTTTCGAACAAAGTTGAAAAGTGTTTAGGAATTCGGTTTGCCTCTCTGCCCGTCCGTGCTCTAACACGCGTAAATGTAGTCCGATTACTATAAAATTGATAGATGTTATTGAGTAACACTATGGCATGTTTGGTATTGCAGATGAAGTATATAGCGTTTACAGTCAGGGGCGTAGCTACCGTGGAGCAGTTGGAGCAGACTGCTCCAGGCGCACGAATCCTAAGGGCGCAAAATTAGAAAAAGCGAAATAAAGATGGCTTAAAATATTTGTTTTTGTTTTTTTTCATTATTAATCAGACATTATAGAAATAGATGAATCTTGTTACAATCAGCGCATTCCTGTGATATTTTACCTTGTGTTTAATCTCAACTATTTCGATTTAAAATATGTTTTCATACACAGTTGAAAGAAATGACTTCTATTCAGGAAGTTTTAATTTTTATTCATACCACCATATTGCAGCCTCAAGTAATTTCTCCAACAGCGTTTCAGCATGCCTGATTATTTTCTGTAATTTTTCTGGAGACGACCGTTGAAGATTTTCAGATCTTAAAGTAATCAAAACTTATTTAACAGGGCTCTCATCGGTCACTTTACTGGCTACCACTATTTCCAAAAAATAATCTTTCTGGTACATTTCTATTAAAAATGTTTTAGAAATTTATCATGATGATTGCTGTGCGGAAATAATGGTAGCCAAAGAATTCACCGCTGAAAAACCTATATGTACGATGTAACAGTAGTAATTTACGATAATTATTTTATGATTTGGAAAAAAATAGCCTGACAAGTTGAAGAAAATTATTGACCATTTTACAGACGAAATCCAAGAAAACGAAAATTTTGAAGGATTTTTTTTTTGTTTGTTTTGTGGAAACTAAACATGCATGAATACAGATTACATCAGCTCACGGCGACAAAATTTAGACGGGAGGAGGGGGATGCGGGTAAGGAGAAGCAGCAACTTAAATTTTGTGAGTATTGTTTTTGAGATTTTGAAAATATTGCAAATGTTGCAGAATCGATAAGCTTCAAAAAGAGAGAAAAAGTTAAGTACCCAATTCAGTGTTCCTTAGGGCCTGATGCACAATTTTTCCACAAAACAAATTTCAAACAAACAAAATTTCACCACTTTTTGGTAACAGTATTTTTCCGCATTAAACCCTATTTAATCGCATAATTTTAGGATTAAATAAGGCTGACTGGCCCGCCGGGCAACCGACCTGCAGGTCTGTGCGCCCTAAACCAGGTAAAGCTGCTCCCTCCCTTAGGTGAAGCTAATAGTTTTAAAATTTGCTATACGCATTACATATGAAAAGTCTTAAATCATTTAATAATTTTTTTAAAAAAAGAATCACTTTTTTGAATCATTTTTTATTAATGATTTTTATTTCTCTTTGCAAGGCAAAAGAATTGATTTTTTTCTTGAAAGTTTCTTTGCTTCAGAGGACCATTTAAATCTTTTAAAACCTAATGTGTATGTTCTGTAATTTTCTTTGTGACCAATAGCGACATGGTCTGCCCCAAGAATTCTCAGCCTGTCTGGTACCAAACAGCGCGGCCTTTCTTTAAATATATATATACGTATTTTATTTTATTTAGTTTTTTGTAAAATCATTTATCAAGTATTTGTTTGAAATGTGTAGGCTTCATGTATTCGTACAATGCTGTGATTGTAATTCCCCCTATATATATGTGTATTATATTGATTTTTGCGCTTGATGTGCAAAAGTATTTATAAAGAATATTTTCGGCGAAGAAAATGTAATTCAAACATTCTTTTATGTTAAAAATTACATTTTAACATGAAAACGGGACTATTTCAATATTGTCTATAAATGTGATAATCAGAACGGCGGTCAGCTATTTTGTATATACGTTAGAACAGGACTGTTTTTTTTTTTTTTTTTTTAAATTTTAAATCGATTTTTCACGCAGTCATCGAGCTCGTATTTCAGACAAAAGTTACGTGTTAAAGATATATGACAAGATTTTTCCCTTCGTTGACTGTTTTTTCTACTTTCGTCGGGAAATTCCGTTGAAAACGCCATCTTTGACAATGTTTTCAGTAAGATCTATTGTGTTTACAAAAATTCCAGAAAACGTCTTTCGATTACAAAGTTTCTGAATAACAACACATGCCAGTTCTCGAGCAAAAATTAATTAAAATGCATGTCATAAAATTGCCCCTTTGAATTTAAGAACAGCCTTAAGAAATAAAATCATAAAATTTTCAGGTTCATTTAAGAATATTATCACGGGCCCGGGCAACACCGGGTAGGTCAGCTAGTCTATACTAATAAAAGGAAGTTTCGCTCTGTGTGTGGTGGCTAGTGAAATATATTACACGTAGAAGTCTGAAAATTTGGATGAGGGTAGTCCATAAAGACAGGTCCTGATACACCTGCAGCTCAGGTTTTTAATTTTTTATGACCGGCGCCCCCCTAGCACCTTTCAGTTTGTAAGCCCGGAATTGCTCAGAACTTGCCCCTTTTTATCCGATCTTCTTCGTTTTGGGGGCCCTTTTCCCATTTAATTATTCTCCGTTTCTACATTCCAGTTAAGACCCCTTGAAATTTTTCTGCGCCATGCATTTTCCACACCCTAATATTGTCAACCAATCAATGCATAAATTTAAAATTGAGACTTGGACTCCTCTCCCTGGGCCAGCACCCTCATATTTTTATTGGGCACTTAGTGCCCTTTTTTAAGAATTTCCCCCATTTTTTTTTTCGCGCTTCGTTAAGATTTTATTCGAATGAATAATAAATACCCTATGCTTAATTTCACTTATTGAGATCTAAAGCGCTAAGTACTAGAACCTTTTAACATGTTTCCATCTTAGGGCCCTGCTCTCAACTATCAGTTGGTCCCTTTTGGACCTCCTATTATATCTCCCTTAAAAATGGTCTGATTCAATAACTTTTTTTTTTTTGTAACAACATGATAGGAAATCCAGCTACTACGCGAACAACATAAAAATTTTTCAGGCTTCAGCTACCACCAAATTTTAAAATTAATCGCCTTCTTGGGGCCCTTGCCCAGCTACATTCCAGTTGAGACCCTGGACCCCTGGGGCTTGGTACAAGGCCACCTTAAGTTTTTGTGCCCTAAATTGTTAATAAATCGCCCCTTTAAATCCGTCCTTCGTTTTTGGGGCTCTTTTTCCATTTGTCTTTTTTTTTTTCGTTTCTACATTTCAGTTCAGACACTAGCCCCCTAGGGTAACTTTTTGTGCGCCGTGCGTTTTTCACCCACTAATTCTGTTACATTCTCATTGCATAACTTCAAAATTGAGTCTTGGTCTTCTCTCCCCGAGCCAACACCTTCATATTTTTATTGGGGTTCTAGAGCTCTTTTTCAAAGCATTTCTCTGAAATTTTTTTCTAATGATTAATACTTATACCTAGTGGTGGGATTCAGCCGGTTTGCACCGGTTCGGTAGAACCGGTTTTTAATTTGTCTTGAGTTCGGTGAACCGGTTGTTAAAATGATACTTTAAATGCGAAAATCGCATTTACATTAATTTGCTTTCTTTAAATGTTTATCTGCACAACATTGTTTTGTAGGCATAACTTTGTGATAAGTCCTGATTAATTTCATTTAATAAATAATATTTCATTTGGAACAATAATATATTTTTTCTTCGTCACTCCTGTAAGAGAAAATTCAGCTTAAACGAAATTTTAAAGAATTTTGGTAACTAAATTGACAGTCCTAGGCTAATCCCAGTTATATGGTAAGCTTATTGAAAATTACACTAACTACTTATCTATACTAATAAAAGAAAGTTTTGCTCTGTCTGTGTGTGTGCGATGGCTAGCAAAATCAACGGCACTTACGAGACTGAAAATTTTTGTGAGGCTAGCTCAAAATGTCTCCTGATGCACCTGACACACAGAATTTTAAAATTCTAATAATTTGTTGAGTTATTAATTAAAAATCGCAACTCACTCTCATTAAAAACTCAACTAGGTCCTAGCGAGAAAGAAAAAACTCTGGCGTACGCACAGAAGCCTTATTTATGCATCAGTTGAAAATGAATAACGAAAAGAAGAAATTTCGGGGTATTTTGTCATTATTTATTAACTTACATCGGCCAAACCGCTTATTAAAGTTAAAAAAAGACATATGCTGAAAGATCTACGTCTCAAATGCCGCAATCAATTAAAAAATATATCGCAGTCAACCGCTTGAAGAACAATTTTCAAAAAAGGTCGTTTTTCCGAATAACTTTTTCTCCCTTATTGCAATGCCCCTCCAGGGCGCAATTTTGAAGGTACCGACAAACCAAAAATATGTTCTTAAAGTGAAACCCTTTTCTAATCGGTGGTGCAATTGGTAACAAATATGAATTTTAACCCTTTCAAATACACCGGTAAACGCAGGTCACTTCGCGCGTCACGATATTTTTTCTACGCTAAAAATAACTAAACGACCGTATTCTTTTTTTAGTGCTTTAATAAATAGACCAGATTTACATACCTACAAAAATTTTGAAACGTTCGAACGGGTAGAAATATTTCTTACCAAATAAAATGTGTGAAATTTTCGACGAAATTAGCAAAAATCTGAGTGTTTCGTTGGGGTTTCGCTCCTTCAGGGCGAAATTTTAGAGATACTGACAAACCAATAATATATTCGTAAATCTGAAACCATCTTCTTATCGATGGGACAATCGGTTTTAAAAAATAGGAATTTTAACCCTTACAAATACACCGGCAAATGCAGGTCATATTATGCTTCAAGGAGACGATATTTTTCTACGCTAAAAGTAATTAAACGACCGCATTTGAACACAATCTTTTAAGAGTATCTCAAATTCAGATGGTATTGAGATTCTCAATAGATCAGATTTACATCATCTACAAAAATTTTGAAACATTCGGACGGGTAGAAATGTTTTTTTACAAACTAAAATGTGTGAAATTTCGACGAAATCAATGAAAACCTGGGTGTTTCTTCGCGGTTTCGCTCGCTTTCGGTTTCATCACGGGCCCAGGCAACGCTGTTATTCGAATAAACGGCACTTTGCTTTGGCACGGAATGCTCCCTGTTATCGCTGATCTATAGCTAATACTTAAATCGTCAGATTTAGATATATACTTCCAAGTGGACATTTTTTTATATTGTTCTTCATATCTTAGCAGTTTTTTAAATGAAAGTAGTTATTTTCATAAATGCAACAAATCCAAAATTTTGATAAGTTCCTCTAGTCTTATAATTTATATTTAGAAAAATATTTTTCCAGCTCTAACAAATGAAAAGACATTGTATGATCTAAACTTGCCGAATCATGATACTTTGTATTTTACGAATTTCCAACGTTGTCTGGCCGGTTTTTTTTTTTTTTTTTTTTTTTTTTTACTAAGAAATGGTAAAAATGGTAAAAATTCCTAAAATTTCTAAATGTCATAACTCGAGAAGTTTTGGTCTTGCAAAAATTTGTCTCACTAGCTATAGCATAGATAATATTTTTCTAAATATGTTATATACAACTTTAGGTCATGACTGCTATTTTTATATTATATTGTTTATTGTTTTGATGCATTTTCTGATAGAAATTATGATCATGGTTTCATGATTGCCGAATATTTATTAACGTCCTTTTATAGGGCAACATGTTGCAGGATTTTTTTCACCATACCAAAGGATCAAAGTTTTTTTTTAACAATGTTTTTATATTATTGGAAAGTGTTTCATAATCTATGTGTGATGCTTCATTTTTCTTTCATTTTTGTACATCAAAAATCATTCGAGCAGCGAACCGGTTGTTAAATTATTTTAATCCCATCACTGCTTATACCCTATACTTAATTTCGACTAATTGAAAATCTAAAGCGCTAAGTACTAGGACCTTTTATCGTGTTTTCATCTTAGGCCTTGCTCTCAATTATCAATAAGCTCCTTTTGGTCCCCTATAAAAATGGTCCGATTCACTAGGATTTTTTCCCTAACTATTTCTTAGGCGCCCCACCCAGCTACTACATGAATAACAAAAAAATTACTCACACTTCAGCTACCACCAATTTTGAATATTAATCGCCTTCTTAGGGTCCTTGGTGCAGTTTCATTAAAAATTATCTGATGGTATTGCAATTTTCTTTAGCATAGTTCTAGGGTCCTCTGGCTACTTTGGAAATCACTAAAAAATTTCTTTTACTCCAGCTGCCACTTTTTTCGAATATTAATCTTATTTTACGGAATCAACTTACTATTACTCACTACAGCCTTGAATTAAAATTCGCGCTACTGTTAAAGGTAAGTGGTTAACTTTAGGGGGATGGGATTTCCTCCGTAAATTAAATATCACGTTAATGCTAAAGGTAATTCGTTAAATTTACAGGGGGTGGGGGCAACAAGCACCTTCCACTGCTTCGGGGTGCATTCTTTCCTCGAATTCTAGGGGGCCGATTTCAACGGGAATTGGTTAATTCAACCTAGATTACGATTCAGCTCTGTATTATGAAAATTTGTCTTAGACTTCATTTACTAACGTTTTCGAGCATTAATGGTGCATTCTTTTCTCGAGTTCAATATGTCCGATTTCAACGGTAAATGGATAATTAAGCTTAACTTACTATTCAGCTACTTTCTGCATTGTGAAAGTTTATCTTAGACTTCTGTTACCACCATTTTCGAACATTAACGGCGCATTCTTTTCTCGGCTCTTATGGGCTCTATTTCAACGGAAATTGGTCCATTCAACTTAGCTTACGATTGTTATAAAGATTATAGTTCCACCGCCAGGATTCGCATTCTTATCTCGGGTTCTATAGGCTCGATTACTACAGGGTTTACTCATTCAATTTTCGATTGTTTCCGTCGCGTACGGAATACTCCTGGCATACACTGCCTTTGGTAGCGGGGACCCAGGCCACAATTTCGTTCTGAAAGAGGTTTGTCGGGAACACACTAGACGCTGTCGAAGGCAGTGGGCCACCCCTAAAACCATGTTCATTTGAATTACTTATGAATATATAAAATCATACAAACTTGATTTTTGTTTACGTTATTATAACGGGCCCGGGCAACGCCGGGCGGGTCAGCTAGTTACACACACACACACACACATATATATATATGTATATATGTGTGTGTGTGTAACTTCCAAACAAAATTACGCAGAACTTTTTTGAGAGACAAGAGGGCGCACAAACTTTGCTTGCTCCAGGGCGCTGAATATGTAGCTACGCCACTGTTTACAGTTCATTTACAGAGACACTCAAAAGAATTCCATTACATTGCGGTCTATGGGGAAAAGCCGTTTGCGATGTATTTTAATAATATTACAGTCTTTTAAACATACTGAAATTTATATACATATTGAGATGAACTACATACCGCATACTGTAGAATATGGTGTGCATAGAAGATATCGTTCATGTACAGGGACACACGAAAGACTTTGGCTACAGAAAAAACTAAACTATTGAAACATAATAATCGCCTGAAGTGCGTTTTCAGTTGTGATGGTCAACTAACTTTTAGCATACTGTGTAGTATACACACAAATCCGTAGATGATATACAGCTCTGAACAAAGAAACAGATATTTTTCAGACTATTGATTGTAATAGCAGAAATTGGCTTTCAAATGCGGAGTTTTCAAATTGTTTATTTATATATCATATTTCAAGTGAAGTTTTGTTACTAAATTCTTGATGTGTTGGAAAGTGTTACATAATCTATGGTGGACGCATGACTTATCTTTCTTGTTTTTTAACATAATCGAAAGATTTTAGAGTTAAAATTGGATCAACGGTATCAAAATCAACATGTAATTCTCATCTACATGATAAATAAGATTTTATATAATCAAAAGAATTAAGTTTTATATATTACAATTTTTCCCCTTTGTTTTTTGTACTTAATGCACTTGTAAAGATGAGGTATGCATTTTAATTGTTCTTTTACTCTCATATTAAAAAAATAATACAAAGACGTCCTTTCAGATTTCCATAATTATCTCTATGCAACTTTTATTACATCATTCACTCATAAGATGCAAAGCGAAACAGCCGCAACCCAACACAAAGACGGTTAATGCTTAAAATAGCGAATTAGTATGCGGTAGAATTAAGCTCTAAATCTACATGCTTCTGGCAACATTCATTTTCTAAGATAAATCGAGAACCACCTCAGAAGATATGAATAAAGTTGAAATCACGTGATATGCATGGAGAAGAAAAATCACGCAGGGGGAAAAAAAGAACGAAAACAGAAAAGCGACCTCCCGTGTAGTCGAATTGTATTTCTGAATCATTTAGAGCCAGAGATGCATTATTTTAATTTTTTGTCTCCAACCCGTGCCAAGAAAGGGAAAAATATTAAACTGAGTTAACGTTTTTCCAGACATAATTTTAGAGAACATGATTAACACTGTTGAAAAAAAAAAATCAACTTTTTCCCCTTCTTTGTTTTCCTTAAAAAAAAATTCTGGAAAAAAATGGATAGAATTTCAAGGGAAAAAAACTGAAAAGGGAGAATTTTTTTGCATGTTAGAATGGAGTGTTGAATACTGAGAGAGAAAAAAATGGTGGAAAAAAGTGGAGGATTAGGGGTAGAGATGGGACATTCGCACATGCACACACACACACACATACATACACAAAAGGAGACGATCCGTTTAATGGTGCATGAATTTCATAGCATTTGCTTCAATTGTGAAAGCAGGCTTAAAGAATATCTATATACTGTTTTTTGTCTTTGAGCATGACACAAAAAATAATTTTTTTACGAGTTAAAAAAATCGTCTGCGCTAAGGATGAGTGAAATAGATTTCATTTCTAACTCCCGACAAAAGTATTAAGCCTCGTTAGGAATGTTAATTGTTAATGCTATATGTTATCAACAATGAAAGTGTTTTTTAAGAGATATGAAGGGTTTTTATTCTTTTGTATTTCTTTAATTGTTTCAGTTTTTTAAGTACATTTTTTGTAAGAGAGAAGAAGTTTTTTTTTTTCTGGAGAAAGGTTTTTTATTTTAAAATACAAAACCCTCATCAAAAGTGTGCCCCTTTCAGCTACAATAACTACGGTTATTATGTCAGAGTTATAAAGAAAAGAATAATTAGTTTTTTATGACACAAAAAGTAGTCGTACATTTTGCACTAACTAAGTTCAGCGATGTTAAATATTCAAAGCAAACAGAAATTGCATTTTCTTTAGTTTTATTTTCTTTAATCAACAAATTTGTTTATGGTGAGTCAGAATACCAACGAATATATATAGTTATTTTTGTTTATGGAAAGAAAAAGAAATGCAGCAAAAAAAAACTTAAAATACACTGCAAACCACGCTTGTTAAAGTATGAGTCCATTAATAGATTCATTACTGATGAAAATGAAGTACTCAAAAGTGAGTAAAGCGATGTACTCATTTCGAATTGAGTATATGTTTGAAACAAAAATAAACACATGATTTCTCAATTTTGAAACATCACACGTTATCAAACCCAAACGAAACTTTGTGATGGTTTTGTACTTTGTGATGGGGTTTTTTTTTTTTATTATTCATGGTGGCATAAATGATGTTCATTAATGTAAATATTAAATTGTGCACAGTATTTTATATAATTCGAAAGTGATTGAAAATAATGCTCTTGTGATAAAAATATTTGATTTGGGTATATCTCTATAATGATTTTGCTATATATCAATTAAATGTTTCTTATTAATAATTTTGAACGGGAAATAAATATCAGTACATTTTTACTTTCATTTGTTGTAAACAGGGGTTTCAGAGGGGGGGGGGAGAGGGTGGCACACAACGGCTCATACTTGAAAACATCCATGGAATCAAAAATGAGTACTCGTGCTTCTCAAATTTGAGTACATTAGGATCGAAGCTGTTTTGAGTATGTAACGTATTTAAAATTGAGTACTTTTTACTCAATTTTGGTAACCATTTTTTTCAGTTTTCCATAAATGAAGCAAAAATGAACTAAAACTGTACCTTTCAAAGTAATGAATACTTTTTACATAAAACGATTAAAAAAAAAAAAAAATCTCCGCTCAACAACGCGAAACTTTCTAACACGTTTTCTGACTCATTTTTAAACATAAAAGCACGACACTTCCAGGCATGATCATTGAAAGGATTTGTAATCGAACATTAAAAAAAATTTTTTTTTTTTGTTAAATAAATTAGAAAATGCTGTCTCACAAATGCAAACTTTTCCTTTCCACGCTGTCGCTTCAGGAAATTTTGTTCAGAATGCCAGTTTTGACAACATTTTCTAAAAAATATTCTGCCTTTACAAAAAAAAAAAAAAAAAAAAAAAAAAAAAATGGCGGGGGGGATTATAAATTCGATTCCATAACTTCTGAATTAGAGAATCTACAAATTTTTAGTAATTCAGATAGTGTATATTTGTGTAAAACGAGTCTGTAAACTACCATTATCGCGAGGACATTCTTGATAATATCAAATATTGTATTAATTTTCTTTACAATTGTAAGAATTTAAAAGAAATTACATAAAAATAATTTATTTAACGAGTGAAATTGGCTTTTTATATACTAATGTATTTGAGGGAGTAAAAAAAAAACAACAGTATTATACATATTATTGCTTTATTTATTATTTTTATTTTTTTTTAAGCGTGTCAAACCTAGTGAAATGCTTATATACAGTAAAATATGTAAAAACGGAAACTGCCTAAAAGAAACAATTTCATGATTCCTCCGGTAGAAATACCATTTATGCTAAATCGAAAATCTGAATCGTAATTTTCTCCAATTATAGCAATTATGTTTTAAAAAGTTTTACTGTATGTTTTTACGGTTTATTGAGAGTTTCTCTCCATATAAACATTTTTCTTTTAATAAATGATCTCTTTTATTTGTTTATATTTAGTATAATTACATATTCATATTCATCTTTTATTTATTTATTTATTTTTTTTAACACTGTTTCAGGAAAAAGGTCTGTAACCATCCAACTTCACGACTGAATTAAATCGTTTTCCTTAACTTAAAATTTATTTGATTTGCAAAATGTATAATGTGCGGACATTTCAAACTAATGGTAGTCCATAAATATTCTGCAAATGGATAAAATGAAGAGGAAACAGAAACACAAGACTTATTCCCAGTCATCTTCAGTGAGTCATTTGAATTGATGCTATACATTATTGAAAATGCTCCTTTTTCCAAATGGCAAAATATGCGGCCATAGATCCTTTTAAAAGAAGTCGTTATTTTCACGAAGATCACATGTTTTCGCCTGATTGATGATTCAAAGGTCCAAGTTTTATCTTTCGTGATGGTGGGAAGGTAAATGAGGATGAATATGATGAAGACAAATTATCGAGGATGCTGCTAAAATATAGTAGTGAAAATTATTAAATAAGCTAATAAGTTATAATAAAGTTAAAGTGATAGTTTTTATTTTGAAAGAAGTGGAGTGGGTAAATTGAACGTTTATAATTTCTATTTTTATAAAAGAGGTAAACATTCAATTTCTTACTATTTGTGTTTAGAAAGATATATTTTTTCCATTTTAAATAAATTATAGTATTGATGTTGAATAACTGCATTGTGTTTATTTTATTCCCAGTTATCTTCAATGAGTCATTAGAAATGATGCAACATTATTGAAAATGCTCCTTGTTCCAAATGGTAAAATTTGCGGCCATAGATCCTTTAAAAAAAAGAAGTTATTTTCACATGTTTTCGCCTGATTGATGATTCAACGGTCCAAGTTTTACCTTGCGTGATGGTGGAAAGGTAAATGAGGATGCATATGATGAAGACAAATTATAGAGGATACAGCTAAAAAATAATATGACAGGTGAAAATTATTAAATAAGCGAATAATTTATAACAAAGTTAAAGTAATAACTTCTATTTTGAAAGAAGTGGAGGTGGTAAATTGAATGTGTATAATTTATATTATTATAAAAGAAGTAAACATTCAATTTCTTACTATTTGTGTTTAGAAAAAAATATATATATATTTTTTTTTTAATTAAATTATAGTAGTGATTAATAGTTGAATAACTACACTCTGTTTATTTTATTCCAGTCATCTCCAGTGAGTCATTTGAATTGTTGCTACATTACTGAAACTGCTTCTTGTTCCAAATGGTTATATATGCGGCCATAGATCCTTTTAAAAGAAGTCATTGTTTTCACGAGGATCACATGTTTTCGCCTGATTGATGATTCAACAGTCCAAGTTTTATCTTGCGTGATTGTGGAAAGGTAAATGAGGATGAATACGATGAAGACAAATTATCGAGGATGCGGCTAAAAAATAATAAGGCAGGGAAAAATTATTAAATAAGCGAATAATTTATAATAAAGTTAAAGTGATAGTTTTTATTTTGAAAGAAGTGGAGGGGGTAAATCGGATTCCGTTTTTAGGTAGCTTTCTTTACAAAAAAGCTACCTATTGCAGCCGTTCGGAGGAAAGCGATTTCAAAAAATTTTGGTATATTTTCATCGATCATGACCCCCAGACCCCGAAACCACCCTCCGTTCAAAATTGATATATATATATATCTGACCTATGTCACACTGTAACTCCCGTAATTATGAACCGATTTCGATGTAATTCGGTGTGTACATAGTACATACCAATGTCTCGACCGAGTTCGTTGGCCAGCTTCATCCGCCATTTTGTTTCAAAATGGCGGCCATTTAAAATTTTTCCAAAAATTTAAAATTTGAAATGTGATACCAAAAAATTGAAAATGGAAAAATATTTTTTTCTTATGTATTTGACCTTTATACAAAGATTCCGGAGCAGTTTTTGTTTCGTCTATATCTTAAAAAATGGCTGAGTTATAGCACTTTGAATTTCTAGAGTGGCTGACATTTTGAAACGTCCTGAATTTTGTCACGCGATAAAAGGCGTATTTATGAACCGATTTGGATGTAATTCGGTGTGTACATAGTACATACCAATCTCTCGACCGAGTTCGTTGGCCAGCTTCATCCGCCATTTTGTTTCAAAATGGCGGCCATTTAAAAATTTTCTAAAAATTTAAAATTTGAAATGTGGTACCAAAAAATTGAAAATGGGAAAATATTTTTTTCTTATGTATTTGACCTTTATACAAAGATTCCGGAGCAGTTTTTGTTTCGTCTATATCTTAAAAAATGGCTGAGTTATAGCCTTTTGAATTTCTAGCGTGGCTGACATTTTGAAACATCCTGAATTTTGTCACGCGATAAAAGGCGTATTTATGAACCGATTTGGATGTAACTTCGTTTATACATAGTACATACCAATGTCTCGACCGGGTTCGTTGGCCAGCTTCACCCGCCATCTTGTTTAAAAATGGCGGCCATTTAAATTTTTAAGAAAAATTTAAATTTGAAATGTGGTGCCAAAAATTGAAAATTGAAAAAATATTTTCTTCTTATGTGTTTGACCTTGATAAAAAGATTCGGGAGCAAATTTTGTTTCGTCTATATCTTAAGAAATGGCTGAGTTATAGCATTTTGAATTTCTAGTGTGGCTGACATTTTGAAACGTCCTGATTTTTCTCACGTAATAACAGGCGTATTTATGAACCGACTTGGATGTACCTTGGTGTGTACATAGTACATACAAATCTCTCGACCGAGTTCGTTGGTCAGCTTCATCCGCCATCTTGTTTCAAAATGGCGGCCATTTAAAAAAATAAAAAAATAAAAAAATTTAAACGAGATACCAAAAAATTGGAAAATGAAAAAGATTTTTTTTGTATGTGTTTGACCTTAATACAAAGATTCCGGAACAGTTTTTCTTTCGTCTATATCTAAAAAAAAATGGTTGAGTAATAGCATTTTGAATTTCTCTTGTGGCTGACATTTTAAAACGACCTGATTTTTGTCACGCGATAACAGGCGTATTTATGAACCTATTTGGATGTAACTTGGTCTGTACATAGTACATACCAATGTCTCGACCGAGTTCGTTGGCCAGCTTCATTCGCCATCTTGTTTCAAAAGGGTTGCCATTTAAAGGAAATTAAATTTAAAATTCAAAATGAGGTATTAAAAAATTGGAAAATGAAAAAGATTTTTTTATGTGTTTGGCCTTGATACAAAGATTCCGGAGCAGTTTTTGTTTCTGAAAATTTGTTCTTTTGTTGATATCTTAAAAAATGGTTGATTTATAGCACTTTGAATTTCTAGCATGGATAACATTTTGAAACGATCTTGTATTTGTCACGCGATAACACACGTATTCGCCTATTTCGATGTACACCTCGACCAAGTTCGCTGGCCAGATTCATCAGCCATCTTGTTTCAAAATGGCGGCCATTAAATTAAAAAAAAATATATATATTTAAAGTGAGGTGCAAAAAAATTAGAAATTGAAAAAGGTTTCTTTCTTAAGTATTTGATCTTGATATAAGGATTCAGGAGCATTTTTTGTTTGTCTTTACCTTAAAAAATGGCTCAGATATAGCAGTTTCAATTTCTATTGTGGGTGACATTTTGAAAAATCTGATTTTTTGCATGCGACAGCACTCCTATATATTAACCGATTCCGATGTGAGTGAGCATGTGCACAGCAATTACTAAGGTCTCGACCAAGTTCACTGCTTAGCCTCATCCACCATGTTGTCTTAAAATGACAGGCACTTTAAGAAATTGCCGAATTTGGCAGCCAAATATAAGTGACTTTAAATAAAAGCAGCTTGGATAAAGCTGACTAATTTCACGAAATTCTCATCCATAATGATTTAGTATTGATAAAAATTAGTGTTGAATCTCCTACATTCGGTTTCCTCTTAATTGAGCTTCGTGTGTTTGCATGATACACTGCAAATAGAGGCGTCTTAAATTCAAACAGATATGTGACTGAAAAAGCAATTAAGACACTTAAACGTCTGAAAATAAAATTTCAGACGTGATAGATGTCTAAATTTAAGACACATAAACGTCTTATTATGATCATGGCATAAATGAACTGAAAAAAATGTTAGAATTATGATTATATGTCTGAATTTAAGACACTTGCAATTTTAGACATTTCAGGAATTCAGCCATTTGAACCACTCACCAAGTAAAATGAACTGAAGTGAGTAGATTTGTTTGTTGTTGCAAGCATGAACGGTGCGCGAGAAGAACGCGACCGGATTTGATTATTGCTGATTTGGCGGGCAACGGCTTTTACTCAACGGATTGGCGAATTTGAATTAAAGTATCTCAGTACAGTTAATTTGTCTGAAGTGTTAAAATTGCTTTTAAATTTATCAACATTTGATAAATTATTTGAAAGTGTGACGATATATTTTACCTCAATCCGAAATCTCTATAATGACGTTTGTTATTCACATAATAAATGGAATCGTCAGTCGTCGTTATAACCTTATAACGCGTGTAAAGTTTCTGCTTTATTTCCAAAACATTACACTGAAAGAAGATTTGAACTTTGAATTCTCTTACTTGTAAATCGAAGATGAGTCAGAAAGTGAGTGTATCATCATTAATGAAGAGAAAGTAGTGACGCAGCATTTACTTTCTTTTGTGAAATAGTATGCACATCTACACATACATCCGTTGGTGTGTTAGTCGTTAGAGAAAAATTTTTTTTAGCATAGTGATCCGATGTCTGTATTTTATATCTTTGTGTCTTCATTTTATACATACTAGACGAAAATTTATATTCGGTTTATTGGAATGGTTTGTCAGTACGTGCTTATAAATGGAGATCGAAAAAAAAATCATTTGGGAATTATATTTTTCATGGAAATATAAAATTTTCAAAAATTTCTACGATAATTTTTATTCAAGACTCACCAAATATTCAAAAGAATAGCATGATATTTATAAAAATACAGTGCTAAAATAATATGAATACGCATATATTTTTAAAATGGCGTTCAGTATCGTAAAATAATATGTCCTTCAAACTGGATTAGCTGTTACAGTTTTGGATATTTACGCCAAGGTAAGGTATTCCACAGGTTTGGAATGATAATTCACAGAACGTTCTTACATATATATTATTATTTATTTACTATTTAAATTATTCTTATTAGACTAATTTGCATTTGTAATATTTTTGTCTTTTTTTTATCAAATAAATATATTTTGTGTGAAAAGATTTGTTTGCTTATTTCTGATGCTTTTCAATGAGTGCATATAATTTTCAGTATTAATAAATATATTTAATTCTCATCTAGATCTTTACTTTATAAATTAAAGTTTCATGTATAGTAAATAATCTATTTATTGATTGAATAATAACGTGAAAAATACAACAGTTTCAATTAGATTTGGTAAGATGTAAAGAAGTTTTGAAATTATGGAATTAATGTTTCCTGCATGCTGTTAAAAAAGAATATTTATAATTTTGTTAATGATTGTTAAATAGCTCATATCATCTGAGCAACATATTAAAAAATTGTTCAGTATAAGTTTAAAAAGAAGCTAATTTTTATATAACTTTGCACAAGTAAGTTCTTTCCTTGTGAATTCCTTTATTTTATATTAGTGATATAATTTTACATACAAATTTTCATTTTTAGTGACAAGAGTGCCATTTATTTATCTTACAGAGTATATTATTGAAGTGATTTTTTTTATATTAACAAATTTAAATTTATCTTTGAGAAACCATGAACTTTTTATTTTTTGTTTTATATGGGGGATATAGAGTATGAAAAGAAATCTCGAAAGTATAAGGGTTTGTGTTATCGTGTATTTCGGAGTATTTGTAAACTTGCAGTTTTTCCTATTGGAAATAAATCACTCTTATTGTATTCAACTGTACGCCGATACTATATATATAGGGTAGATGTGCCAGTAATGGACACCCTTAAGGAATTTCTTTAAAAATTATTTTTTTATTAATAGTTATAATTATTATATTTCAGTTTTTTCAATATTATATTAATCTATCAACAATATTTAACCATTCTTATAGCCTCATTTCCCCATATGAATAGAAATTTAATTTTAATTAACAGAAATATATCAAAACACCCAAAAGCCCAGTAATGGACACCCTCTGGCCCAGTAGTGGACACCCTCTGTTCCAGTAATGGACACCCCATAAAAAGTAATAAATATAATTGTTTTTATGACTGTATTTAGAACCAGAATTTAATGAATACATACTAATGAAACAAAATAGTTATTTTAAATAAATTTAACAATTAGGATACCAGTAATTAATAAAATATTTGTGATAATCATTTACTGTTTGCATTAATTATTGTAATTATCAGAAGATCGATGTTTTAATTATTTTAGATGGATAATTTAAAATACTAAATATCAGACAATTACAGCTATCAAATTATTGAAACAGTGGTGGATTTAAAAGGTAATAATAATAATAAAAAAAAAGTTTTGGAATATTAATGTTTAGTTTTGTGCCACTATTTTTAATAATCTTCCAGAGATTACTTGATATATCATTTATAATAATTAATATTACAAATATGAAAGAAATGATATTGTGAGTTGAATATTTTAAATACTAAATAAAATAATTCCAAAATAAAACTGTAGAACTGATGTTTGAGGCCACTGATCTGCAGATTTACTAGTTTCATGAATATTACCTATAACTTTCATTAATAGTATTGCTTTTTTTTTTTTTTTTTTTTTTTTTAACAAGGAAACATTTAAGACAGAAAATGGATTTTTAATAGCTTCTGTAACTTAATTGTTTTTATTTAAACGGAGAGGGATTAAGCCCTATGAGCCCCTCTCTGACTGCACTCTTAAACTGTATTTTTCTACTTCCTGGCTGGTTTGATTGCCAGATTATAAAATATGTGAGGTATATATATATGTACTACATAAAAAAAAAATAAAAAAAAATATTGAAATTTTACTAATCACATAAAATAACTTAAAAGCAGTTATTTATAAAAGTTTTGGTGTTATTACATTTTGGTAAGTATAATTTAAAAATTAAATTTGATTATTTAGGTTTGTAGTTAAGCCAAAATATTTTATGCACTATAAACATTACTGAAATTGCATTTGTAGCAATGTCTACATGGGGTGTCCATTACTGGAAAATGACTAATTAACCATCCCAGTAATGGACACCCCCTCTTAAAACCTTAAAAATAAATGAAATTTAGTAAATGGCCGTTAGTATATAATATTCTAAGTTTCCTATTGCTACTCAAACAAAAACATTCAAATTTTGCAAGAAAATAAATAATATATAAATTAATTAAACGAAGCCAACTCTTAGCCTCTTCGTTAAGATTTTCACAGAAAAACAGTGAAACTTTGAAACATTATTTTCTGCTTCTTGATTGGTTTGATTAAAAGTGTAAACAATAACCCAGTTTTATAAAACATGCAAGGGGGTATTATAAAAAAAATAATTAAAGCTAAATATTTATTAGTTATTTTTTTATGAACCAAAAACATCAAGGGGTGTCCATTACTGGAAGGGTGTCCATTACTGGCACATCTACCCTATATTTAATAATCCTTATGAAAATTTATTTCAAGATGGAATATACCTAGTATGTATTTCCTGCGTTACATCTCAACACCATACTTAAATTTTTAAAACATGAAGTGATCTTGAAAGTAATTATAAACAAATTATAAAAATCGGCGTAATTAATTAAATATGTGCGGAAAATATTAAAAAAATCAATTTAAATAACATCATGCAAAAAATTAAAAAAAAAAAAAAAAAGAAGATGGATATAAGAATTCTCGCCCATGACAGTAGGAGATATTTTTCATTTTTGTAATAAAATTTAAGACCTAAATAAACATGTTGTGAAAACGCACTTCTAATGCAAGATTTCAAACAAGTATTGCCAATAATTCTGACTGATTGATAAAGTGTAACTATGCTGATATTTAATATATTTTGAAAAAGTAACATGGTTTGAAGATTAATTATTCTTATAATTATTTTTGCTCCGAGTATGTATATATTTTCATATTATTATAACATTTTTTAATACTAATTATTTTTATTGTGATGTTTATGGGAAGAAAAATGTTTTTAGAAGTGTTTTTCAACCCTCAAAGAATTTTTTTTAAGCATATCTGGGTGCTAAAAAGAATCCATGAAAATAATAATAAAACAGAAACTCATTAAAAAAAAAAAAAAAAAAAAAAAAAAAAAAATCTGGATTTTAAGTTTTATTTATTTATTTATTTGTTTATTTATTTTTTTTTTTTTTTGGTGTGTGTGTGTGTGTGCCTGTGTTCGTTAATGACAACGTTAATATCAACACACGTTATCTTTTAAATTTAGTTTGTAGAATATTATTGAATAGTATCAACAACTGGACCTAGAATTTATTTGGAACATATTTCTTATACTGTCACAAAAAAGGTAAATACTTTTTACCCTTTAGAATGTGCACATAAATGAATATACAGCAAAACCTCTGAATAGCGGACACCTCGAGAGCACGGAATTAGCCCGCTATTTGGTGGTGTCTACTTTAAAGAGGTGAAGACGTACAGATTTAAAGGTGTTGGGGATAAGAAAAAAAAAAAAAAAAAAAAAAGAAGTGTTCGCTATTCAGCAATTTCTGTTATGGAGGTTTTACTTTAAATACACACAGTAAAACCTGCGTAACGGACATTCCTGAATAGGGGATACGTCTGTTTAGCGAATCATAGGGCTTCTGCTTAAAACATGGGCTAAGGGTACCTGCTCCTTTTTGTTTTTTATTGGGGGGCGGGGGGGTGGGTGGTTGATACAATTTTCGTAAATCTGCAATTTTGAATACCTTTCGAAATTACGCTGATTATAATGAATATTTTGAACGGTTAGAGTAATATAGTATGATTTAAGAAGGTTTTCGCTACACAGAGATTTCTGGTATTCGGGAATGTTCATTAGCGGACACTTCCGAGTTCCGAATTCTGGTCACTTCTATTTAACGAACCATAACGTTGGGTTGGATTTTTTGCAGACGCAGGATTTTATTAAAGCATTAGCAAATTGGGCGATGCCCCCTTCCCTTTGTATTTTGGTGGCCCCAAATTTGGTATTCTATTTTTGTAAAACTGATATTTTGAATGTCTTTCAACATTATGCTGATTAATGTGCTGTTGTCAAATGTTTCAATATTTCTTGCTAATGATAAATAATATAATAACAACAACAACAAAAAAATAAGAGTTTCATACTTTTTTTTTTTTTTTTTTTTTTTAATGTTGGGATCTCATATACTGAAAATTTTGTGTAATCTAGTGTTAGATTTTATTTAACACACAAATAAAAATGTCACTGGGAATATCTAATTTAAATGGAAAAAAAAATTGAACAACAAATCAGGGATAAGATTCTTTCTGAAGGAGTGAATCATTTTTTTTTTTTATAAATGGGAATAATTGGTTACCATAAAGCAGAGCTGATTGCAGCATGGACAAACTGGGCTGTTTCTTTGTGCCTTTAGCTTTACGTGCTCCTACATTTGGTATGAAATTTCTATAAAGCTGATATTTTAAATTTGTTTTGATCTTATACTTATTTTAATAAATATTTTGTACTTTTAGAAAATGATTAGGTTAAGAAAAAGAAATATTTATCCAAATATGTATTTGTATTTAATGACATTGAATAGGCTTAACTTTTTTTTGTAACAGTATATGAAAGGCGCGGGCGGGGGGGAGGGGGGAGACGAATGAATACTAGATCTTTGGACTAGAATTAATTTAAAGGACTAGATTGGACTAGAATTAATTTAAAGTTCTCACTGAAAGTAATAAACGTTTTTTATGCGCGCATATATGATATCACATAAATACATTTTTAGGTGATTGTATATATATATATGTATATATATATATATATAATATCCTGTTCCAAAACTACAAAATACTGATTACAATCGTCATAAGTTCAAAAGTGATTTAAAATATCAGCTTTATGAAAATTTTGTACCCAATTTGGGGTACCCTAAAATAAGGGGGCAGATGCTTCAAAGTTTTCCTGCGCTGCGATCAGCTCTGCTTTATGGTAACAAATTATTCCCATTTATAAAAAATGGTTCAATGTGGTCAAATATGGCTGCGTATGTGGCTTAGAAAGAAAAGTGGTCAAAGATGGCTTCATATTGGTGGTGGGGGGGGGGGGGGGAAGAAACCGGCTCTCAAAGATGGCCGCAATTAAGACATTTGAAATGTCTGAAATTCAGATGCAAGAAGTGTCTAAAAATTTTCAGACATTTTAAAATGTCTGAAAAACGAACACTCTTGTTTCAGACACTTAAGTGTCTGAAATTCAGACACAAGAAGTGTCTGATAATTTTCAGACATTTTAAAACGTCTGAAAATTGAACACTGCGTTTCAGACACTTAAGTGTCTGAATTTCAGACATTTCAGTTTAGAGTGTATAAGTTGGCTTTTTTTAAATAAGGATTATGAAAGCTACTTCTTCCTCCCGGCACTGGCCGGAAGGACTTTTTATAAATGCAGACTTTCAATTTCTTACTATTTATGTTTAGAAAAAATATATATTTTTTAATTTTAAATAAACTAGGGGGCTCTGCCCCCTAAGAGCTACGCTCGTCAACCCCCGTTCAGACACCGCAGACTCTAACAGCACGATAATTTGATCGGCTTTAAAAAGATTTCGGAAGATTGAATTATAATTTGAATTTGAGAAATATAATCTGACGTAATTTTCACCAAACTTTTCTTTTTCTTTTTAATATTCACGTAAAAATACTTTTGCTAGAAATGAAATATTATGATCATCTTAAAGTATTAAATAAATGTCTCGAGCAATTTTTAAATTTAAACTGTTTAGCAATATTATTTTTTGTTCATTTTATATAATAAGTGTAATGTGACGTAAATGTGACGTAAATTCTCCTATTTAAGACTTCTAACGCATGTTTATGAATTTATTATTTTACAATGTTCTGTCTCTTTTAAAATTCACGCGTAATTATAATTTTTATGACGTAATTTTCAATGAGTTCCTGCTTTTTATATTTTCTGTTTATAATAGTCACGTGTAAAATTTTTAATTTGAAGTAAACATTATTGTTTGCGCTGTTTATACAACTGGCAACAGTTTAAATTAATAACATTTTCTAAAATTTATAAAAAATATCTCTCGAAATGCTGAAAATTTGAATTTAAAATTGAAATAAAACCTCAAAAAAAATGAGTCAAATAAGAAAAATAAATACAATCTGCACACCGGGAACTTATAACGTATAAAATTATCTAAAGATGATTAAATTCTCATGTATAGTTTTTGCTTCAATGTAACTTTTTTAATGGAACGATTTTCTCTAACTTTAGCATTAAATATCTCTTAAAATAATTCTTCGATTTGAAAACTGTCTGTATCAGCGTGTTTATCAAACATTTCCCTATAATACCACTGATTTTCATATTTTTGTATGCAACAGTTTTTTTAATATTGGCGATTAAAGGCCATGCTTAAGCATTCAAATTGGATGTGGATCTACCCAGAATATCTACGCAGATTGTCATTGGTCCATTTCCAAATCAAAACTTTTTTTTTATATACTAGCGGGCTCTGCCCCCTACGAGCTACGCTCGCCAACCCCCGTTCAGGCACACCAAAATCCAAAAAGCACGCTAATTGCACGCATTTGATCGGCTTTAAAAATATTCAATTAAAATTTAAAAAAAAAAAAACAGTAGCGATCTCTCTGTAAACGGGTTTCCATTCGTTTTTCTTGGATTGGGGATTTTTAAGACCAAATCTGTTGCTGTTAAGAGATACAATGGCTGTTTTCGTATTTAATTAAACACATTAGTTATTTGAAAATAAGCTAATGTAAAATGAATTAAGTAAACAGTGTCATTGTCTCCCGGTATTTTTTAGCAGCGCTATAAGATAGTTCTTTTAAATAATTCATTTTAAATGTGTCGTTTCAAATCTGACGTAATTTACACTAAACTTTTATTTCTCTTATTAATATTCACGTAAAAATACTTTTGTTGTTAGAAGGAAATATTATTTGCGCTGTCTTCGAATTCACGATAATAGTTGAAAAGATTATCTCAAAATATCTCGCGCAAATATATTTTTCAATTTAAATTGTTTTACCATATATTTTTGGGCATTTTAAATATGACGTAAAATTCAAGTGTCAATATGGTTCTTATGACGTAATTTTCCTACTTTTAACATGTAATCCTTTAATTCTAATTTTAAAGTTTTTTTTTCTGTTTGTAATAGTCACGTGTAAATAAATTTTTAATTTGAAGAAATATTTGATATGATAATTTGTTTCGCTGTTTATACAACTGGCAACAGTTTAAATTAATGACATTTTCTAAAATTTGTAAAAAACATCTCTCGAAATGCTGAAAATTTGAATTAAAAATAGAAATAAAACCTCAAAAAATGCGTCAAATAAGAAAAATAAATGCAATCTGCGCATTGGGAACTTATAACGTATAAAATGATCTAAAAATGATTAAATTCTCATGCATAGTTTTTGCTCAAATAAAACTTTTTTAATGGAACGACTTTGTCCAACTTTAGCATTAAATATCTCTTAAAATAATTCTTCGATTTGAAAACTGTCTGCATCAGCGTGTTTATCAAACATTTTTCTATAATATCACCGATTTTCATATTTTTGTATGCAACAGTTTTCTTAATATTAACGATGAAAGGCCATGCTTAAGCATTCAAATTGGATGCGGATCAACCCGGAATATCTACGCAGATGTTCATTGGTCCATTTCCAAATCAAAACTTTTTTTTATATATAGAAGGATAGAAGGATTATAGTAATGATTAATAGTTTTATAACTGCATTCTATTTATTTTAACTTCTTTCAAGATTTTATTGTATTTTGAAATGTACTTTCATCTTCATGAGTGAACAGATTTCTTTGCACGATAGCGCCAGTATGTTATGTCGGCAAGTTTTGTAAAATTTTCAGAAAGCACACTGCCTACGTAAATATTTTAAGCATAATTTTTTTCCTAATATATTAAAGAGCTCATTGCGTCTTTCCATTATTTTTTCTTTTCGTTGTTTTCTATGATTATGAATAAAAATTCACATTAATTTATTGGTTAACTAAGTGTTTCATTAACGATTTTATTCGTAAATACTTTTAAAGAAATTTGTTAATTGTTCAAATATGATTATGCTTCAACCGATCCTGACCAGAACCCAAAATATATATAGAGTGCCGTAAAACGAAATGACACAACGGTTTTTAAAACGAAGCAAGCAAGCAAACGACCACAGCTATCGAAGTTATACTAGCAGGATGTTAGCGTGCGAACTCAGGAAGTTCTTGAGTAATTTTTCTAGTTTTAGTACAAAGTGTCACGATTAGATGTGCTGCACTTTCTCAAATTGTGAAAATGCTAACCTAACCCTCTTTTTTCCCATTTGAACAACTAAGTACACTAAAAAAAAAAAAAAAAAAAAAAAAAAAAATGTCCAGTTACTAAGAATTTTCTAGGAAACTGAGATGCCTAGAACTTTTTTGTCCCGTTACTAAGAATTTTCTAGGAAACTGAGATGCCTAGAACTTTTTATGTGACTGTAACAAAAAAAAAACTTCATGTAACAGATTCATGTTTACACTATAAAACAAAAATCTGAAAGGTTACGAAGAATTTTCTCTGGGATTCCTAGAACATTTTATGTAACCGCAACATAAAAAAAAAAAAAATCATATAATCCCTGGGTTACAGATAAAATTTTAGTAACCACACAGATTTCTGTAATTTTGCAAAAACTAGTTTTGTAGATTTACAACATTTTTTAACGGTGTACAGATAAAACTTTAGTAAGCATACAGATTTCTACAGCTTTACACCTGTAGAATTACATGTTATTATTATTATTATTTTTTTACAGTGTATATTAAATGTTAAATAGTAATGGAACTTTGATCCATTTTGATATGCTAGTTTCAGCATTTTAGCAGTTTGAGGCAGCATACTGACATCTGACGGTGACGTTCGATACTAAAACAAAGAAGCATACTAGAGAAATTACCAACGTCACACATTAATCTCCGACAAGAATAACTTTAAAGGCTGCACCTTCCTCTTATTATTTTATTTTAGGTCACCCTGTAGCTAAAGAACAGATGATTAGAAATATTTTGATTTTTTTTTTTTAATTACATATATACAACATGCATCAAAGATAAAAATGAAAAAGTATAATTATTATCACTAGAAGACTATAAAGCTGTTCTTTTGTTTCCGTCAAATGTGGTTCTCAAATTCCCTGCTCAAATGAAAAACTTTCTGCACTGTTTTCAGACTCATTTTTAAAGGTAAAGCCATAAAATTGGCAGGCCTAACTATTAAAGCATTTGGAATCAAATGCCGTTTTCTATGTTTTGATAAATAAATTATATATTGAGATAAAAGCGGTTTTTGTCACATTACGACATGCCTTTATTCTTTTCCGCACTGTCGCGTATGGAAATCCGGTTCAAAACGCCAAATTTGACAATATTTTTTGGGAGATATTTTGCTTCAACCAAAAAAAGAAAAACGCCATTCGAGTACATAGTTTATGAATAAAAATACGTGCCCATTTCATGCGTTTCCGAATAAAATTTAAGTTAGTATTGTGTCAGAAAGCAGAAAGTAGCTCTTTTGGTTTTGAGAACAGCCTTAAACATTTTATTTGCTAAGAAAGTTGTTAATCTTTTGTTTCCTCAAAATATTTTCTTCTCTATAAAACATCCAATTTATAACTGAATTAAATAGTCTTTTTCATAACTTAAAATGTATTTGATTTCCAAATAGAGAAAGTGCGCACATTTCAAACTAACGATGCTCCATAAATATTGAGAAACGGGATAAAACGAAAAGGAAACAGAAACACAAGACTTGTATACCATGTGATCCACAGTGAGTCATTTGAATTGACGCTACATTATTGAAAATGCTCGCTGTTCCAAATGAAAAAGTATGCGACCATAGATCTTTTTAAAAAAGTCGTTATTTTCAGGAAGATGGCTTATTTTTGCCTGATTTGATGATCAGGGTCCAAGTATTATTTTGCGTGGTACTGGAAAGATAAATGACAACGAAATTGAAGAAAGATTAACAGGGATGCAACTAAAAAAAAATAATATAATAAGGGGAAATTACACTGGGTTTCAAAATGATATGAACACCCAGTTTTTCAAGCATAAAAAAGAAGAAAATGTTACAAAACAAACTGAAGCCTAATCAATGTTAGAAATAGAGCAAATCGTTTTATTTTATAGCAAAATATAATTGAAACAGCGATTTATAAATAAATTAAACTGCATTTTTCCATTTTGTGGTGTTTCATAATGATATGAACATTGGCCACAAATATAGATTAATAGCCAGTGTATGCACCAGATCTTTTAATTAATGTGAAAACGCGATC
Source organism: Maratus speciosus (assembly GCA_963932465.1). NCBI lineage: Eukaryota > Metazoa > Arthropoda > Arachnida > Araneae > Salticidae > Maratus > Maratus speciosus. The sequence goes on from OZ010788.1 coordinate 526,498,594, forward strand.
AGACATGGAGTGGACCAAGTTTTTTAATATATTTTGATCGATTTCATTCCAGTGGAAGATGATAGCAGCTTTTAATTCTGAAATTGTGGCATACTGTTTTCCCTTAGCGTAAGCAGCTCTAACCAGTAGGCTCCATACATTTTCCATTGGATTTAAATCAGGAAAAACAGATGGACATGGGATTACATGTACACCATTATTAAGAAACTATTCCCAAGTGCCGTTTTCCGTGTGGATAGATGCATTGTCTTGTTCGAACATCCAGAAAGGTTTGCCAATTTCCTCAGCAAATGGCAGCAAGTTTTCTTCAAGTAGATCTTGGTAGGTTAATGCACTCATTCTGCCAGAGGGAAACGCAACGTTGATCTTACCATGAAATCCAAACGCAGACAAAACCATGAGTGAACCTCCACCCTGCTGCCGTTTTGAAAACGTTTTTGGTTTCTTGAGCAGATCGTACCAATAATAAGAAAAACCGTCCGGACTATCTAAATTGGATTTTCTTTTCATCGGAAAATATTACTCTTTCATATTCTAACTTCCTGGACATATGATCTTTTGCCCAATCCAGACGAATCTGTTGATGTATTTTAGTCATACGTAGTTGTGGTTTTCTTTTCATGCACCTCATCATCTTAGACCTCTTAACTACCCTGGGCAAAATACTTTTCGACACTGCTATCAGTGGATCTCTTGAAAGTTTGTCTAAAGTTGTTTTCCCATTGCTCATTCTTTTTCTAATGGCTTTTTTTCTCTTTTGGATAGCTTTGGCGCACGCCCCGGAGACTTCTTTGATCCATAATCCTCTTTCAATTGAAGAAAATTTAATATTACACCTGGAGATCTTTTCAAATTTTTTTTACGATAGCTCTGGCCGAAAGTCCTTGATTCTTAAAAGCCATAATTTTTCCTTTCTCAAAATCATTTACGACCCATATTTTTAGAACTCACTTTGCGATCAGGTTTAGAAATTTCCTAATCTGAAAAGTATCTTTATATGCTAAACTAATTTGCATATTTTGGTTTCTTCTTCTCGGAGTGGCATTCATTATTCCTGTACAGTTTACATGATCGTTTAGTGATAATGTCGATCAATGTTCATATCATTTTGCAACACCATTTTTTAAAATAATTCATATTTTCAATGAATTTAAAGTTTGACTTTTCTTTTACAGCTATGTATTATGTAAAATTGATGTATTTGTCTCGAGAATGGAGTTTTCTGATAATTATTTATGAATTTTTGTCAGGATATCACAAAATTACTATAGGTGTTCACATCATTATGAAACCCAGTGTATTATATAAGTTAGTAGTTTCTTATTGTAAAGCTACAACGATGGTTTTTTTTTTTTTTTTTTTTAACTGAATAATTGTAATTAATAATAAATTTATTCGAATTCCAAACTACAGAAAGTGCACACATTTGAAATCAATGATGTCCATAAATATTGTGAAAAGGGTTAAAACGAAAAGGAAACAAAAACACAAGACTTATTCCCAGTCATCTTCAGTGATTCATTTGAATTCACTCTACATTATTGAAAATGCTCCAAATAATTTTTTTTGCGTGATGCTGGAAAGGTAAATGAGAATGACAATGAAAATAAAGAAAAATTATCATGGGGATGCAACTAAAAAATAATAGAAGAGAGAAAAATTATTCCATTAAGTGAGCAGTTTCTTATTGTAAAGCTACAACTATAGTTTTTTTTTATATTATTGAATAATTGTACTCAATAATAAATTTATTTGATTTGCGAACTACAGAATGCGGACACATTTGAAACCCATGATGCCCCATAAATATTGTCAAAAGCGATAAAACGAAAATTAAAGAGAAACACAGGACTTATTTCCAGTTATCTTTGTTGAGTTATTTGAATTGATGTTACTTATTGAAAATGCTCGCTGTTCCTAATGACAAAATATGCGACCAGATCCTTTTTTAAAAAGTTGTTATTTTCATGAAGATCGCTTGTTTTCGCCTGATCAGGGGTCCAAGTTATTATTTTGCATGATGCTGAAAAGATAAATGAGAATGAAAATGAAGAAAACTTATCAGGGGGAGGGGGGTGCAACTAGAATATAATATAACAGCGGTAAATTATTTCGTAAGTGAGTTGTTTCTTATTGTATACAATAAGAATACGGATACAATAAGAATACACGGTAAAAACTATTTAGTTAAAAAAACTAAATTTGGGTTAATATAGCCCCGTCCAAACATTTGGTTGGTCTCACCAAATGATTTTGTTAGTTCAATAAAATTTTATTGAACTTATATATATATAGTTCAATAAAATTTTATTGAACTAACAAAATCATTTGGTCAGTCCAACCAGCAATTGATCCGTCCAACCAAATGTTTGGACGGAGCTATATTAACTTTTAGTTCTTTTAACTAGTTTTTTCCGTGTAAAGCTAGAACGACAGTTTTTTTTAACTGAATAATTGTACTTAAAAATAAATGTCTTGGATTTCCGAACTATATGTTCACACATTTGAAAACCACAGTCATGCCTCGTGTATTGTGAAATATTGTGAAACGGGATAAAACGAAAAGGAACAGAAATACAAGACTTATTTCCAGTTATCTTCATTGAGCTATTTGAATTGATGCTACATTATTGAAAATGTTCGTTGTTCCAAACGACAAAATATGCGACCACATACATCCTTTAAAAAAGAAGTCCTTAGTTTTACGAAGATCGTTTGTTTTCGCCTGATTTATGATCGGGAGGGGGGGGGGGTGTCCAAGCTTTATCTTGAGTGATACTGGAAAGGTAAATGGGGATGAAAATAATGAAGACAATTTATCAGAGATGGCGATAAAAAATTATATAAAAGGGGAAAATTATTTAATAAGTGATCAGCTTTTAAATTTAAAGCTACAATAACAGTTTTTCTTTACTCAATAACTGAACTTGAATATAAAACTTGTTTAATAGCTTCTTAATTATTATAATAATAACGATTCTAAAATAATAGTAATTCTTAAAAATAATAGTTTAATAGTTTTAAATTTATACAAAAAAAGTTAAAGTTTTTGTTTTATAGGGTTCATACGCGTCAGCAGAATACCGGATTTTTCGTAAAGCAATATTTTCCTTATTTAATAATGCGGAAATGATATGTCTAAATATGTCGACCATTACCGTACAAAAATCCAGCATTCAAATCTCCTGAATCTGATAAAGGGTACAAACCCTGAATAAGCAATAGTTTCTTAATTATAATAATACTACCACTAATTCAAGTGTTTCTAATATTAATAATTATACTTCTTAATAATCCTAATTTTACGAATTCTTAATATTAATATTTAAAATAATAATAATAATAGGTTTCTTAACTTTACAGTTCTTTTTTTAAAAATCATAAGTAATATTTTTTTGTAACTTAAAATTTATTTGATTTCGAAAATGTATTATGTCCACAGATTTTATTGATACTGAATATTTAATACGTGATTTATCACATTATTAAATAAGCGTAGAACCAACAGAGTGAAAATTGTTCAAGCTGGGAATCGAACCCGTAACCCTTGAAATAGCGCTCCAAGTGCCCTACCATTGAAGCTACGAGGACGATACCCAGATTAGCATCTCTCACTCATATATGTTGGGAAGACTGCACTGCAGCACAAGATGGAACAGTCTTCATGAGCACACAATCCTAAGGCGAAACATGAGACACAAATAAACCCAGCATCGGTAAACACATACATAATTTTAATTGATTTTTCAATTAATTTTCAGCAGTGAAATCACGCTTGAAATTATTGACTAGAAATTGAAATTATTAAATGGTAGAGTACTTGGAGCAGAGTTCAAGAGTTCCGGGTTCGATTCCCGGCTTGGGCATTTTTCACTCTGTGAGTTCTACGCTTATTTAGTAATATGATAAATCACGTATTAAATATTCAATAATTTCAAGCGTAATTTCACTGCTGAAAACTAATTCAAAAATTAATTAAAATTATACTACCGATACTCCACAAATATTGCAAGAAATAATAAAACGAAATGGAATCAGAAGGACTAGACTTATTTTCACCCATCATCTTTAGTTAGTCATTTGAAAGGATATTAAATTATTGAAAATACTCGTTGCTCCAAATGTCAAAAAATACTACCATAGATCCTTTCAAAACTTGCCTTTATTTCTAGGACGATCGCCTTCGTTTTCGCCTGATTGATGATCTACGGTGTTTTATCTTGCGTAAAGGTGGAAAGGTAAATGAGAATGAAAATGATGAAGACAAATTATCGAGGATGAAGATAAAAAAATATATACTCGATTAATCTTTCGATATAATCACCGACATAGCTTTTGAATTAAGTTATAGATTTAAAAGATTACGTTTTGTCATTTTACATTGTGTAAATCAGATTTGTTATGAAGATTCAACCAACTTTATCTTCCCAACCATTTGGAATAAACACATGTAAAACCATATGGCATATTTTAATATTCCACATGTGTTATTCATTTTTATACTTAGTTAAGGCTGTTCTCAAATCCAAAAGGGCAACTTTGTGACATAAGTTTTAATTTATTTTTGTTCGGAAATGCATGAAACTAGCAGTTGTTGTTGTTGTTGTTGTTCAGAAACTATGTAATCGAGCTGTTTTTTCCGTTTTTTTTTCTTTTTTTTCCCCCCCAAACGAAACATATCTTTCAGAAAATAGTGTCAAAGGAGGTGTTTTGAACCGAATTTACGAGCGAAAGAAGAATAACCACTCAGAAAGGGCGAAAAACGTCTTTGTCACGTGATCAAAATCGTTTATAACTCAATAGTTAATTTATATATCAAAAAATGGAAAAAAACAGTTCAATTCCAAATCGCTTCCATGGCCAGGCCTTCCAATTTTTTATCTTTCCGTTAAAAAATGAATTTGTAAATGCGTCAAAACGTTTTGAAGCATTTACAAATTCATTTTTTAAAGGAAATGTATAAAATTGGAAAGCCTGGCCATGGAAACGATTTGGAATTGAACTGTTTTTTCCATTTTTTGATCAATCAATTACCTATTGAGTTATAAGAAATTTTGATCACGTAACAAACACGCTTTTCGCCCGCTCTTGAGTCTCTTTCTTCCTTCGCGCGGAAATTCGGTTCAAAACGCCCACTTTGACACTATTTTCTGAAAGATCTATTGCGTTTGCAAAAATATGGAAAAAACAGCTCAATTACATAGTTTCTGAACAACAACACCAGTTATAAAATCAAAATCAATATCAAATTCTTTGGTTATCAAATTCTTTGCTCAACAACGCGAAATTTTCTGACATATTTTCTGAGTCATTTTTAAACGAAAGACATAAAATTGGCAGGCTTGACTATTGCAGCGATTTGCAATCGAATCGCCTTTTCTAATTTTTGATAGATAAATTATCGAGTTATAAGCGATTGTTGACACGTGACGGCAACTTTTCTCTCTTTCTCGCACTATGCCGCGTCGGGAATTCGGCTCAAAATGTTATTAGTATTATTTGTAAGATCTTCTGCTTTTACCATAAAAGGGAAAATGGCTTTCATTTACATAGTTTCTAAAAAAAGAACACCTGCAAATTTCATACGTTTCTGAATAAAAATGAATTCAGAAATCTGTCAAAAAGTGGCTCATTTGGATTTGAGAACAGCTTTAAGACTGTTCTCAACTTAACTGCGTAACCAGCGCGAAACTTTCAGACACACTGACGCACTCATTTTTAAAAGTACGGCCTGGCAAGCCTTACTATGGAAGCGATTTGGAATTGAAATGAATTTCCCCTTTTTGATAAATAAATTACGTATCAAGTTATAATCGATTTCGATCATGTGACAAGATTCTCGAACTGTTTCTCCCTTCACTGACTGTTTTTTCTCTTTTCGTCTAAAATTCGGTCCAAAACTTCAACTTTCACAGTATTTTTTGAAAGATATGTTGCGTTTAGAAAAAAAAAAAAAAGGAAAACGTCTTTCGACTACATAGTTTCTGAATAACAACACCTGCCAGTTTTATGCAGCTCCAAACAAAAATGAACTAAGACTTATGTCATAAAGTTACCCCTAAAAGCCTTAAGACTATTATTACGCTATATCATTTCAGCTAATCATATTTGCTAGTCAAAAATCAACATACATAGTTAGAAAAGGTTCTAAAAACTATTTTCTCTGATGTCCTCAATGTTTGATAATATAATTCATCTACGAGAAAACAGCTATGTAATAAAAAAATACTACTATAAAAAATTATTGTATTTCTAACATGTAAATTGGCATATCAGCTATACTTAATGTCCGCCCTGCAAATCTCATTTTCAATTTGAATTAATTTCATTTAATACTAACTGCGTAGCAACCCGTCGTGTTGCTTTTGCATTTGTATTTTTTTAAGTTCTTTCGAGTTTTTGGAAAAAAAAATGCATACCAATCCAGTTTATAAATTAAAATGTATAAGTCATAAGCTAAAAATGTAACTGTTTGTCATTTATAAGTACTAATTAGATCTTTGAATCGGTGTAAGTTTCTTTAACCTTTTATGGCCCGACGGTACTTTAAAGTACCATTAACCCCTTTCGGGACCGGCGGCTTTTACACAAATTTTATTCGGTTGGTATCACTTTTTTTTTTTTTCTTTTTTTACAAAAGTTACCTTTACTTAAAGAATCACGAAAATGCTCTGATTAATGAAACTAAATATTACTTTTCTTTTTTACTGGTGACTGAAACAAATTTTGTATGCTCTTTTTAAGAGTGCATCTATGCCCCCTTGGTCCTGAACGGTTAAAAAAAAAACTTGTTATAAAATTTATTCAATGCATCGATTAACAGTGATACAATTTACAATGAGTTATAGATACTTTACTTCACCATGTTCTAAAAATTTTATTTGATGCATAAAACAAAAATGTTTTTAAAAGTTTGATTTCGCTTTCATTTGCATCTATTTAGCTTTCTTGATGTCAAAAAATTGGGGGTGGAAAGTTTCTATTGTAAAAACCTTACATTTGTATACATTGCCTATAGTTCTATAAAATACATTAAAAACTATTTTATCTAAAACATTTGGGTGGAGTTATAAATATTCTACCAAATCCCAATAAATGAATATTTCGTTCATTTATTTTAATTGGCATATTAATTTATAAAAATTATTAACTGATTGTGTAAATCTTTTAATGAATTTTCAAAAATTCAAGAAAAATAGTTTAGAAGATGAAATTTTCATTATTTCATAACTTGGGACATAAAGGTTTAACTTGATCAATTATAGGTCCGGATGTTTTGAGCATTGGAATATTGGTTGATTGATGAATGGATTATTTCAGTTTTTCCCAAAAACTATATAAGGTATAGCGAGATAAACTCCAGATAGTAGTCAGATAACTCCATTGTCAGTGATGAGTTTCATATTTGTTTACGTAAACGTTTCTAAGCCTATTTCAGACAAACAGTGAGGATTTTTTTTTCTTTTTTTTTTTTTTAAATCTTTTGACTAAAGGTCGTCTGAGTAGTCGAATGAGTTTAGAAATGAGTGTTTTTCGGAAAATCACAGACATACCCTCAATTTTATACAACAGAACAAGATTTTGAAACATGCAACTCGCAGTTTCATTTATTTCATATTAAGGCGTGTCCTCAAAGTCCTAGCTGAACAACGCGAATCTTTCTGACACATTTTCTGAGTCATTTTTAAACGTAAAGCCTTTTTCGAATGTTGCGTCGGGGATTAGGTTCAAAAGTCTATTTTTCTAAAAGATCTGCCTTTACAGGGGGGGGGGGGGGAGAGAGGGAAAAGCTATTTGATTAGATAGTTCCTGAATAAGAACACTTGCAAATTTCAGGCGTTTCTGAACAAAAATTACTTCAGAAATGTATCATAAAATAGTTCCTTTTGATTTTCGAACAGCCTTAATGCAAGTATAATTTCAAGAAATTTCAAGAGATTTAATTTTTAGATATTGTAATAGGAAATACAACTAAATGCACGGTTACTCTAAGATTGTTTATTTCCGATTAAACCTTTTCGTTATATGAGGAAAGGGTGTCTCTATCCCCCTGAACTCCCAATTTTCTCATAATAAACCTGTAATATAATCGCAACTCTCTACAACTTTTAGCATATGATGTCTAAACCAACATTGCCTCGTCATATTAAACATTTTTTTATTCCCAACCATTTTGAATAACACCTGTTTTAACATATGGTATATTTTTATACTACTTTATATGCGTTACTCATTTCGATAATCAGTTATGAAATTTCAACAATTTTTCCTGCTTCTTAAGACCACAATTACCATATATCATTTCAGCTTATCATATTTGATAGCCAAACATGAATGGTTAGAGAACATTTTAATAATAATAAAACACGTCTAAAACCTGACAACTAATTTATTACTCACATAAAGTTGTGTAGGTAATAACAGAAAACACTCTTCAGATTAAATTAGAAATGACCTTATACTTCATCCCATGCTGCGAATCAGCGTAGATTTAAAAGCCAAAATGTATGACGCTTCCATTGTAAGAGACATCTGTGCATTAGATTTTCTCCATTACTTATTAGGTACTAATGCATATGTATGTGCCGATATCTGTATAGCATGTTAACTGTCGAAATATGACAGCTAAACATAGAATATTTGAACGAAGTCTCAGACAGTCCCACATGTAGTAAAATGACAAATGATATAACATCCAGTTTGTTTGAGGTTTCTTTTAAGTAAGAAACGAGATGAAATCTTTTGACAGAATTTTCTGCTCTGCGTGGGAAGTGGAATTATGTAAAAATTATTTTTTATATAGCACGGGCATGTGACGTAACGTGTCAGCTACAGAGTTGTTTAGGTGGCAGAAACCATCCCCATCCTATGCATATATGTGTGTGAGCATGTATATGTGTATGTATATATGCTTATGTATTCTATGGATATATATTTAAAAATAAAACTGAGGTAACATGCATTTAACATAATAAATTTTTCATTACTATTTCACGTATTGGCACATAATACAAGGCCATATTTTACTATCTCAAAATAATCCTCATTGTTTTTCAAATGTTATTTATATACTCATTTTTTATTTTATAATATTTGTTTTAAAATGGTTAATTTAATCAATTCCCTTTTAATTATTTATTTTTATATATTCATTTATTTTATATTTACTCAGTACTTATTAAGTCTATTCCTGTTTTTTCATTCTACATTAAATAAATGTTAATTTAAGTCATTTCTTGATTTCTTCAATTAATTTCATTCTTTTTTATGGGTATAGGTGGCAGCACTAAACATTTTTGTTACAAATCTAGTTACAATATAGTTTTCCTTTTTCACACCAGATGGCAGCATTTATTTGGTTTTTAGTGACTAACCACTGGCCACACCTTTTAAGATTCTAGTATATAATTGAGGTATTGTGTTCTAATTATTTTTAAATTTTTAATATACTGTGTGAGGTGTATCTTTCTTTAGATCTCTTAGTTTTTTATCAATTACTTTGTTTTATGATGCGCTATTAGGAGCTAAATTTTGTCATTTTCGGCGGCAAAATTGGATAAAATAACACATCTTCATTATGAATTAAACCTGCAAGCTCCCCTGATGAGTCTGTGGGTTATTCATAGTTTCTTATTTTACATACTGGTTTCCTAGGTTTATATCTTGTTCATCTTTAGAATTTTACCAGTTTGTTCATATAATATATATATGTTACTGTGAAAGACCGAAATTGGAGAATGTCAACTTTCACCGGTGAATGTCAACATGTACCGAAAACGTCGGTGAAAGACCTAATATTTGATTATATTCTTGTACATTCGGACTATCACCGGTGAATGTCGACAATCACATATATTCACTGGTGGAGGTCGAAAAGAGAAGCGGTGTTTAACAGAGAGGCTACAGTCTGTCGCCAAATTCTTTTTTCTACTGAGAATCAGTCAGCTTTGTCAGTTTTATGCTATGTTTGATGGTGCGCGCAACGTTTTCTTAAATTTTATTTTTTTGTTCAATATCCTAATTTATATTGAATAAATACTGCAGTGAATCGTGATCTTTTCTTTTCTTTTTTTTTCTTTTCTTTTCTTTTTTTTTCTTTTCTTTTCTTTTTTTTTCTTTTCTTTTCTTTTTTTTTTTTTTTTTTTGAAAAATTAAATACATTAATTGAGAGAAAACAAGAAAACAATTGTTTTTTTTTTTGTTTTTTTTTTTTCAAGAACACTACTCTAAAATACTTTCTGAGGTGTTTTCTGCTAAAACTGCTGAGCTCGACAATAGAACGGAGGGCTAACTCCCTATTCTGATACATTGAATCCAGCGGTCCGCCCATGAATACAATGCCAAAAATTTTCCGATGAAAATTTTTGGCAAAACAGAGATTTCCTCCCATAGGTATGGGGTAGATATTTTCCAATTGGATTTTCTTTTAAAAATTTGACGAAGTTGCTACAATTTTCTCTGATATATAATTTTTATTGAAAAAACTATAGATTTTATTTAAATTAATCGCAATTTTTTTGTTTGATATTAGTTAAAAATTAAATTTTAGGTAAGCTCAACGAAAAAAAATTGAAAAACAAATTAAGTATTGCTCATAAAAATATCAAAAAGATGTAGAAAACACCAAAACTGATAAAAAGTGTGCGGAAAAGTTTGAAAAAATGCTTCTAATATTAAGAAAAGTGCAGGACTCATTACTTGCGCGCATTGAAAGTGTGATGCGGTCGCGGCAGAAGGTGGATGGTGAGTTGGCTCTCCGTATTATTGTAGAGCTCAGTGGCTAAAACTAAATGCAGCGCGCATATTCCCAATACTTTATCGGTTGGGATTGGATGCATTTCTCAGTTTATTTTTCTGGTATTAAATATTGAATATTCGGAAGTACTTATGATATGAAGCCGATCGATATTCATGGAATCATGAAATTGTTATTTGACCCGTTCGGGGTGAAGTGCCAAGTGCCCCATTAACTCTTTCAGGGACAAATAATTGTGTTTCCGTAATGTTGATTTCAGACCGGAATATACAAAAAAAAAAAAAAAAAAAAATTAAAAATAAGGAAAAGCTATTTTACAACTTCTTTTCATCAAAGTTATAAAATAAATGTGTAATTACATGTTTCTGGAGCAAATCTTGATTAAAATTAGGTGGGATATAATATATTCCACCACCCCTTAAGCGGTTAAGAGAACACGTTTTTTCATTTAGTATTATTTTTCCTTAACCATTAGTTTTGTTATTATCTCCATGTAGTAATGATAGTATTCTAATTCTAATAATATTATGCATCTGAAGGTGTGTAAAGGTATGGTTGAAGTCAACATTAAAACATATATGATTAAATGCCTTTGACTTCATTGTCCGTTACATTAATTTTATTTTCCTAATGTACAAAATTTTCGCTTAAGTTAATAAAATTTACATATTTTATTTGTTTATATGAGATAAAATAAAACTTATAAAAATAAAACCTACTTTCAGTCAAATGTTTCAGCTTACAGTTTGTACACATTCGTGCAGTGCTTTCAGAAAATATTTTGCAATTTCACTATTAATATTTCCAGCATACAGTAAGTATTTTTACAATATTGACGTTTTGTTAGAGATTATTACAATGTACAGCAAACTTTTTGGAGCATTCACGTTTCATGACAATATTTCCAAAGTAAAACGAATATTTTATCAATATTGGTATTTCAGTTCAAATGTTAGCGATTAGTATTGAAAACTAAGTGTAATTTTATATAAAAAAAATACCTGAATTTTTTAATAATAATTTTCGCTTTGATTAATGGCAGACTTTCATTGAATAAATATAATGAAAATTGCCATTAAAAAAAAAAAGGTAGATATTTTGAATCCAGAATTTCCGCTAAATTGCCAACTTTGTTAGCGATGACTAAAAATATTGGCCAATATAACCAATATACCTGAAACAGTTTTTTCGGGTAATTACATTTCTAGATTTTTATAATATTTATTAACAAGTAGCAATGTTTGCCTTATTTGTTATCAGAATTCTTACGGCAAAAATTCTATTAGGAGGAAACTGTGGTTATAAAAAAAAAAAAAAAATAAAATAAAAAAAAAAAAAAAAATAATAATAATAATAATAATAATTAAAAAAAAACAGAAACACAATCATTCCATTAAATATGTAAAATTTATAAAACTTAAGTAAACTATTTCTATATTGTAAAAAAAAAAAAAGAGAATTGAATGGGTAATGGATACATTACTACAATTAGGATTCTATCATTATTACATGGAGATATTAAGAAAACTACTTTAAGACAAAATAATACTCAGTGGAAAGACATGATCATTTCAGATCTCAGGACTCTTAAAATTGGAAAAAATGAAAAAAAAAAGACCATTTTCATCATTTAATATCTTAAAATGTATTTGATTTTAAGACACAATTTTTATTGAGATGAAAAATGCAGAAAATCGGAATAACAGATTACGCGCACGATTACAAAATAAATTTTGCAACTGAACGAAAATTTTGGTGCCTATACTTCGGATTATAATAATTACCTTGAACCTAAATAAATTTGTATTTACAGCATTTTTATATTTTTAATACAAAGATGTATTTAGCTAATGCAAAATTTAGAAAATTTCAACAAATCACTTAAAAAAATATTTTTTGAACAGTAAAAAGAAAATTTTAGGTTCAGTTTATACAAACTAATAAGAAACATATATGTTTTGAAAATGTCATGAAAAAAATCAGAAGTTTTTGAGATATCTTGTGCATTATGCCCAAAAACGTCATTTTGAGTAAAATGACTTCAAAGTTTTGGAAACCCCGCTTCAGCTATTAAGCAGGTATAATTCTAAAAGCCATAACTTCTTTGCTAAAGGGAATTTCAAGGAAACAATTATATCAAAACGTTCAGAAAAGATACGAGTTAAAAATATAAAAAAATAAATAAAATTTTGAAAATTTTAAAGCTTTAAGAGTCCTGAGACCCCGTAATAGGACGTTAGGCCCCGAATGGATTAACCGTTTAAGTGCGGAACAAACCTTCTTGATATATGCCAAAAATGCGAATGTGTATGGGTTGTATAGTAAAAAATTACTTGTAAGCCGACGATATAAACAGAAATCCCACGCTTCGCTAGTGCAACCAACTTAAAGGTGTATTCGAAAAAATATTTTTCCACCCTCAACAGCTCGAAATTTTCTGAGACATTTTCAGACTCATTTTTAAAAGTAAAAACATGAAACTTTCTGGGGTGATTTCTGAAGACATGTTTAACATGCCGTGTGATTTCATTTTCAGCTCAATTAATTAGAATTTGATTTTTAAACAATTATTTTCTCAGTATGACGATCTTTTTCATTCCCAGATCGCCCGCTTCGGAAAATTCGGTTCAAAACGCCAACTTTGACAGCGTTTTTTACAGTATTTTCTGCATTTATCAAAAAATCGAGAAGCACGGCACATTATGTAGTTTCTAAATAAGAGAATTTCCCAGTTTGATGCGTTTGAGAACAAAAATGTATTTTAAAATGAATCAGAAAATAAGCAGTTTGGATCGGAATACACCCTTAAATGCACACCACACTGAGACAACAACTATGGAGCATTATCACCCTCTCCGCAATTTTAGCATAAACCACCTATCGCGCTTCCCTCAATTGTGGCACATGTCAAAAGTAGCTCTATCGCGCTTCCTGCAATTTTGGCACATAACAAGAAGAGTGCTATCGCGCTGCTCCGCACTCAACCGGTTAAGGCGTGTATTCGAAAAGATATTTTTCCACCCTCAATAGCTCGAAATTTCCAGAGACATTTTCAGACTCATTTTTAAAAGTAAAAACATGAAACTTGTTGAGGTGATTTTTGAAGGGATGTATAAGAGGCCGTGTGATTTCATTTTTCACTCAATTAATTAAAATTTCATTTTGAAACAATTATTTTTTCAGTATGACCATTTTTTCCATTTCCAGATCTCCCGCTTCGGAAAATTCGGTTCAAAACGCCAACTTTGACAGCATTTTGTACAATATTTTCTGCATTTATCAAAAAATCGAGAAGCACGGCACATTATGTAGTTTCTAAATAAGAGAATTTCCCAGTTTGATGCGTTTGAGAACAAAAATGTATTTTAAAATGAATCAGAAAATAAGCAGTTTTGATCGGAATACACCCTTAAATAATAATTCAAAGCTTGTGTGAGATAGCAATCATCTGTATATGTGTTTCTGAATATTCAAATTTTCATACCAGAAAAAAATACGGAGATACTTGTGTCGAATTCGTACCGAGTAGGCACTGTGAATATGCGTGTAGCATACATTTGGATTACAGACGATTAAAATGTTTTTATGATTTAAAAATTAATGATCGAGCCTGAAACACGGAGAAGTAAATGCAAGTTTCCGACATATTCAACATTCACCATTATTGTATGGTGGATGTCGACTTTCACCGGTGTAAGTCAAAAATAAGGATATTTAACAAACATATCGGACATACACCAAGCGACTATGTGAATGTTGACATTCACCGGTGAAAGTCGACATTCTCCAGATTTCGGTCTTTCACAGTAACATATATATATATATATATATATATATATATATATATATATATATATATATATATATATACTGAAATTTTCTTATACCCATATTTAGGCATTATAGTAGCCATTAGTATAGACACTTTTTCCACATTTGTTTAACATTAATATATAAAGACACATGACACTTAATTTTCATTTAAAAAATCTTTTATCTTTCGTTTTGTACATATTAAAATCGAAAAATTTATAATTTACATTCTCTTTACTTTTCTTAAAAACAAAAATACATTTCTTTATTTAAAAAGGACATATATTCCGGTATATCGTTAAAACTATGCTATTTATCAATATATACTGCATTGTCCCATACTCTTTGGCACTTCTCTGAAAAAACGTTTTCGTCCTTTCTAGGACTTCATCAGTTTCAAATGGCGGCTGGCAGTTTCGCTTTTGACCTTTTATCTTCTCTCTCTTTCCTCTTTTTCAAGAGTTTTGGACGATGTTGGGGGTCCAAACACCTGGAAAACTCCTATACCGTCCCGTGTCCCTGATGCTGATTTTTAAGTTTGGAGCTGTCTGGATAAAATTGTTTCAATAAAATTAATTCGACGTAATTTTTTTCTGAAACTGGAACTATTGTTTTATATAAATACTAGGGGGCTCTGCCCCTTGCAAGCTACGCTCGCCAACCCCCGTTAAGACACTGTAGAATCTAAAAGCACGCTAATCTGATCGGATTTAAAAAGATTAGAGAAGATTGAATTATACTGAAAAAACCTGTAGCGATCTCCCTGTAAACGGGTTTCCATTCAATTCCCTTTGATTGCAAAAATTTACTGTAGAATCAGTTGCTGTTAAGACATCCAATGGTTGTTTTCGTGTTTGGTTAAAGAAGATCAGCTAAACATTTGAAAGTAAGCTAAAATAAAATGAATTAAGTAAACAGAGTCTTTGTCTCTCGGTATTTTTTAACAGCGTTATAAAACGATTGACATAATACAATTACTAAAATTTGCTGCTTTAACCCCTTCAAGGGCGGTGGTTCATTTTTGGACCACTTAATTCTAATTCTTAAATGCCACATTAGCATCAGAATATTGGGATGAAAATTTCCCTTTTATTAAGTAAGTGAACAAAAGCATTTTTGTATTTCGAAATTTGTTTGTAAATTCTGGTGCCATTCACTGATTTCAAGATTTTACGAATAGAAATGGCTTGTCCGTGAAAGGGTTAAACGCATATTAATGTATTTATTATTTTAAAGTTTCCTTTCCCTTTTAATATTCATGTGTAAATACAATTTTCAGGACATAATTTTCAATATTTTCCTGCCTTTAACACGTACTCATTTAATAGTAATTTTAAAGTTTTTTTTTTTCTGTTTTTAATAGTCACGTGAAAATAAATTTTTAATCGTTAGGAAATATTATCCTTTGCGCTGTTTTTAAAATTGAAAACAATCTCTATAATAATAGCCTAAGTCATGTGACTATCATCAACAGCTCCACGCGGATCCCTTCGCTTTTTATATTCCAGGCGGCCATTTTGGTACTTTAATGTTATCCAGCCACAGGTGTGATAAGTCGCCGAATATTATTCTATCCCCATTATTTCGTTTATATTATAATAGTCCAAGTCATGTAACTGCCATAAACAACGGGCTGATTCCTTTGCTTTTTATAAGAAAGGCTTCCATTTTGATTAAAGAATCAAAATTATTTTTTCGAATAAAACTACTTAAAAGTTGCCATGATCACAAAGAATTCATGGTACTTTTATGTTAGCCGGGTGAAAATCTCGCCAATAGCTTTTTTTTTAACTCGCCAGTTAGCATTTTTTTTTTTTTTTCGAGTGGTAAATTAAAACGGTGCTACTTGGTTATCCCATCGACCAAAAATCTGTCGCCAAACTATAAGATTAAATGCCAATAATGGTTGATCGTAAATGTCACATTCACTTGACTTTAAGGAAGCTACACATGTTCACGCCATCAAGTGATTTTTATTTCGACGTTTTATTTGTATTTTTATTACTGTTATACTAATTTATTTGTTCTTTTGTTATTTAAAATAAAAAAATATGTCAATTTGTATAATTTGTCTATTTATATAATTTGGCGAAATTGGTCAACGGGAGAAGTAATAACATTAAAACGTTGCTTTGAAGTGGAAATTAAATCTCATGATTTGTTGCATTGTCACATACGCACCGGGTTTGGCGTGATTTTTTTTCTTTTTTTTTACGACAATTTGGCGAAAACCTCGTTTTCAAATACCTGTTACATATGTATTTTTAAATTGTTTTCTGTTATATTTAAATGAAACAACAATAAATTAAAAAAAATAATTAATAACTATAGAACAAAACAATTTATAACTTTTTTGTAAATAAAAAGAAAATAAATTTAAATAAGCAACAACAGCCGGGTTACCATGTCAGGCAAAATAACGCCATTTTGACGCCAATTAGGTACCCCGTTGCGTATATGACATCTGTGTCTAATATTTTTCTTTTCGTTTCGTTTAAAAAAAAAAAAAAAAGAATGAAGTAAAAGCCATTTATTTTAAAAGTTTCAATTTTAAATGAAAGTTTTACATTAAATAAAATGATAATGAAATACAAATTGAATTCTGAATAAAAGTAACATGATGCATTTCTTAGCATACATTTAAGGGAGACCGAACTCGTCGCCAAATTAATTTAAAATAACCCTTTCTAAAATATGAAAAAAAAATATCTGTTATGATTAAAATTTGAGTTGCCATCATTAGAAAAAAAGTATTTAAAATTAGAAAAAAAATGAATATATCGAAATCTAATTCTAATTTTAAAATTCCAATACCAGTTTTGAGATCTGTGGATCAGTACGGATTTCTGGTGTTAATTTCATCGCAAAGTATTCCATATTTTAGGAGAAATCGCCGTGAAACGTAATCAGTTGTTTAATCAGTCGTTTCATAGAATCGTTACATAAATTCGTTTCAATTCGATTCATTAGGATTTTATATATATAGGGTAGATGTAGCTAAAAATTAACCTGCACACATTTTTAGGGTTGTTATTATTTTTTAAACTCTGTCCCAGGGTTTTAGAATCCTTACCATCCCTCTTCTAAAATTATACAGAAAATCATTTCAGATGCAACCACACAATTTTTTTCAGGTTTTTTTCTCATGCAGAAGTATGCTAGAGAAATAATGTCTAAAATTCTTTGGCAGGAAATTTACTGTAGAATTTAAATCAGCATTTAAATATCAATTTCAAGCATCGTGGCTTTATTGGTAGTCTCACCGTCCCCAAGGTTTATTCCTGCACTTTTCGAAGTAAATTAAAAAAAAAAAAAAAAAAAAAAAAAAAAAAAAAAAAAAAAAAAATTAATCCAATGTAAAAAACTGTTTCTAAAAATCAATTAACATTGTGGTTATCACTTAGTCTTAACATGATTTTCTTAAATATAGGTGGTAATTTTCCTTACAGTTCCATCCTTACCGTCCTTTTTTTCCAATACCATCCCCCTTTTTTACCTTACCGTCCCTTCTTTAACGCACTTTAAGACAATTTTATACCAAAATTTTGTACTAAAAATACTACATTGTTGTTATTTCTTATTTGAATATCCTGTGGGTACTATGCAAATTCATTATAAGTAAAAATTTAGAAGAAAATAAAAAGTTATAGGGTAAAATGGTAAGGAAAATTGAACTCGCAAGTTTAACTTTAACCTCAGTTAAATAAAATAATTTTCGCTGCTGACCATTTTCTCTTTATTTTGAATCATTAAAGCATTCGTCTATCAGATTAAAATGTTATTTTAGCAAGTTTAATTTTGTCAGATTTTTTCCCTCAAAAGTCAAAAGATTGTGAGAATGCCCCATATACATATATACCATACACATCACCCGATTAATTGCCTATTTACTAAATTTAAAATGCCGGTCCGTGATGATAAGCATTTTTGTATTTCATCATTTAACATATTGTAACAGATCAAAGACATCAAATATTAAAAAAATATTTCTTTTCATAATTTTTTTTTCTTATCAATTTAATACATTTTTTTTTTGAAAAAAATGCAAATGTATCTCTATCCATTATTTTATAAATGGAGTGTATATATGTATGTGTGTGTGTGTAATATATTTAAAAGTTTTAATTTATCTTAAGTTTATTCTAAATTCTTTATCCCATTAAATTAAGTTTATTTCATTTAAATTTATTATTTCCCATTTACAATGCGTATGTTCTTTTTTTCATTTCCCCTTTCAAAATTTGTCTTGGACGCAAACCTGTGTTTTATTCTACCCTGAAATAATTCGATTTCAGAGTATTCTTTTTCTTAATCATAATCTTTTTTCGAAGGATGCTTTGGTGTATTCAAGAGTTTTTTGGGGACTTTTTGCTTCTTTTCTCCGTCCGCCAAATTGGGCTCTGCTATTGGCTACAAGCCTTGTGCATTGCTGTTTTTTGTATTCCTATGCTTTTACCTATAAGTTGCTTTGCGCTGGATCAGAATGGAACTTTTTCTCGTTTCCTTTGTCTCAAAATCCGCTGCTCCAGCTTCAGTGGAATGTCAATGCCATAGTGTAGCTGCTTAATATAAATTCTGATTTTTCGCTAGTTGTGTGGTGGCATATTTTTACATAACCTGCTGCGTCATTATGTAGAATATGTTGAGCTCATTAAAAATGACTGTGTCTTGAAAAAAAGAAGTATCTCATCTACCTCTTGTTGTCGTTTATTTACTTAAATAAAACTTTTGATGTAAATGATTCATTTCTTGGAGAAAATTCTGGTTTTTTATTTTACGCGTTGCTCTTGCCTGGAACATGTCGGCTGCCTATATTTAGTTATTTCATTCTCACAGGGACGTTATTAGCTGATAAGTTCACTCATCTAACATAGAATACTTCATCACATTGATTTTTTGTGACATATATCTACCCTATATATATAAAATCCTAATGAAACGAATTTATGAAACGGATATATGAAACGACTGAAATGTAACGAATTTATGAAACGATTCTCTGAAACGACTGATTATGTTTCGCGGCGATTTCTCCTAAAACATGGAATACTTTGCGATGAAATTAACACCAAAAAGTCCTTCCGGCCAGTGCCGGGAGGAAGAGGTAGCTTTCATATTCCTTATTTTTAAAAAGCCAACTTATATTATTCAAACACACGAAGCTCAATTAAGTGGAAACCGAATGTAGGAGATTCAATACTAATTTTTATCAATACTAAATCATTATGAATGAGAATTTCACGAAATTAGTCAGCTTTATCCAAGCTGCTTTTATTTAAAGTCACTTATATTTGTCTGCCAAATTCGGCGATTTCTTAAAGTGCCTGCCATTTTAAGACAACATGGTAGATGAGGCTAACCAGTGAACTTGGTCGAGACCTTAGTAATTGCTGTGCACATGCTCACTCATATCCGAATTGGTTGATGTATACGAGTGCTGTCGCATGCAAAAAATCAGATTTTTCAAAATGTCACCCACTTCAGAAATTGAAACTGCTATATCTGAGTCATTTTTTAAGATAAAGACAAACAAAAAATGCTCCTGAATCCTTATATCAAGGTCAAATACTTAAGAAAGAAACCTTTTTCAATTTCTAATTTTTTTGCACCTCACTTTAAATATATATATATTTTTAATTTAATGGCCGCCATTTTGAAACAAGATGGCTGATGAAGCTGGCCAGCGAACTTGGTCGAGATATTGATGTATACTATCCACATGGCTTCTTCCATCGAAATAGGCGAATACGTGTGGTATCGCGTGACAAATACAAGATCGTTTCAAAGTGTTAGCCATGATAGAAATTCAAAGTGCTATAATTCAACCACTTTTTAAGATATAAACAAAAGAACAAATTTTCAGAAACAAAAACTGCTCCAGAATCTTTGTATCAAGGCCAAACACATAAAAAAAAATCTTTTTCATTTTCCAATCTTTTAATACCTCATTTAAATTTTAAATTACATTTTTTTTTAAAAATGGCAACCCTTTTGAAACAAGATGGCGAATGAAGCTGGCCAACGAACTCGGTCGAGACATTGGTATGTACTATGTACAGACCAAGTTACATTCAAATCGGTTCATAAATACGCCTGTTATCGCGTGACAAAAATCAGGTCGTTTTAAAATGTCAGCCACAATAGAAATTCAAAATGTTATAACTCAGCCATTTTTTTAGATGTAGACGAAACAAAACCTGTTCCGGAATCTTTGTATTAAGGTCAAACACATACAAAAAAAATTTTTTTCATTTTCCAATTTTTTGGTATCTCATTTTAAATTTAATTTTTAAAAAAAATTTTTAAATGGCCACCATTTTGAAACAAGATGGCGAATGAAGCTAGTCAACGAACTCGGTTGAGTTATTTGTGTGTACTATGTACACACCAAGGTACATCCAAATCGGATCATAAATACGTCTGTTATCACGTGGCAAAATTCAGGACGTTTCAAAATGTCAGCCACGCTAGAAATTCAAAATGCTATAACTCAGCCATTTTTTAAGATATAGACGAAACAAAAACTGCTCTCGAATCTTTTTATCAAGGTCAAACACATAAGAAAAAAATATTTTTTCAATTTTTAATTTTTACTACCACATTTCAAATTTAAATTTTTCTTAAAATTTTAAATGGCCGCCATTTTTAAACAAGATGGCGGATGAAGCTGGCCAACGAACTCGTTCGAGACATTGGTCTGTACTGTGTATAAACGAAGTTACATCCAAATCGGTTCATAAATACGCCTTTTATCGCGTGACAAAATTCAGGACGTTTCAAAATGTCAGCTTCGCTAGAAATTCAAAATGCTATAACTCAGCCACTTTTTAAGATATAGACAAAACAAAAACTGCTGCGGAGTCTTTCTATAAAGGTCAAATACATAAGAAAAAAATATTTTTCCATTTTCAATTTTTTGGTACCACATTTCAAATTTTAATTTTTTTTAAAAATTTTAAATGGCCGCCATTTTGAAACAAAATGGCGGATGAAGCTGGCCAACGAACTCGGTCGAGACATTGGTATGTACTATGTACACACCGAATTACATCCAAATCGGTTCATAAATACGAGAGTTACAGTGTGACATAGGTCAGATATATATATATATATATATATATATATTGATATATATATATATATATATATATATATATATATTGATATATATATATATATATATATATATATATATCAATTTTGAACGGAGGGTGGTTTCGGGGTCTGGGGGTCATGATCGATGAAAATATACCAAAATTTTTTGAAATCGCTTTCCTCCGAACGGCTGCAATAGGTAGCTTTTTGTAAAGAAAGCTACCTAAAATCGGTATTGATCCGCAGATCTCCAAACTGGCATTAAAAATTTTTAAATTCGAAATAGTTTTCGAAATATTAATTTTTTCTAATTTTAAATACTTTTTTCTAATGATAGCAACTCAAATTTTAATCATAACAGATTTTTTTTTCATATTTTAGTAAAGGTTATTATTTTAAACTAATTTGGCGACCAGTATGGCCTCCCTTAAATGTATGCTAAGAACAATGCTTTTCTTTTTATTTTCTTTTTTTTTTTTTTTTTTTGTATTTCATTATCATTTTATTTAATACAAAACTTTCATTTAAAACTGAAAAGTTTAAAATTAATGCCTTTCACTTCTTTCTTTTTTTTTTAAACGAAACGAAAAGAAAAATATTAGGCTCAGATGCCATACACGCACCGAGATACTAAAATGGCGCCATAAGGGCATTATTTTGCCTGACATGGTAACCCGGCTATTGTTGCTTATTTATTAATAAATGTTTATTTTTTTTTTTTATTTAAAAAATGTTATAAATTGTTTTGTTCTATAGTTATTAATTATTCTTTTATTTATTGTTATTTCATTTTAAAATTAATAGAAAATAATTTAAATAAAATATATGTAACTGGTTTTCGAAAACGAGGTTTTTGCCAAATTGTCGTAAAAAACAATCACGCCAAACCCGATTAAATAATGCAACAAATCCTGACATTTAATTTCAAATTCAAAGCAATGTTGTAATGGTACTATACTTAATTATCCTGTTGACCAATTTTGTCAAATTATATAAATCGCCAAACCACTTACTAAATTATACAAATTGACGTAATTTTGTTCTATAGTTTTTAATTAATTTTTTTTATTATTGTTATTTCATTTTAAAAATAATAGAAAATAATTTTAAAAAAACATATGTAACTGGCTTCCGAAAACGAGGTTTTCGCCAAATTGTCGTAAAAAAAAAAAAAAAAAAAAAAAAAATCACGCCAAACCCGATTAAATAATGCAACAAATCCTGACATTTAATTTCAAATTCAAAGCAATGTTGTAATGGTACTATACTTAGTTATCCTATTGACAAATTTCGCCAAATTATATAAATCGCCAAACCACTCACCAAATTATACAAATTGACGTAATTTTTATTTTAAATGACGAAAGAACAAATAAATTAGTATAACATTAATAAAAATAAAAAGTCGGAATTAAAATCACTCGATGGCGTAAACACTTGTAACTTCCTTACAATCAAGTGAATGTGACATTTACGATCAACCATTATTGGCATTTAATCTTATAGTCTGGTGATAGATTTTTGGTCGATGGGATTACCAAGTAGTACCGTTTTAGTTTACCGCTCGAAAAATAAAAAAATGCCAACTGGCGAGTTAAAAAAAAAAGCTATTGGCGAGATTTGCACCCGGCTAACATAAAATTACCAAGAATTCTTTGCGACCATGGCAACTTTTATGTAGTTTTATTCTAAATATAACTTTGATTCTTTAATCAAAATGGAAAATTTTCTTATGAAAAGCGAAGGGTTGTAATTGTTTTTGGCAGTTACATGACTTGGACTATTATAAAATAAGTGAAATGATGGCGATAGAATAATATTTGGTGACTTATCGCCTATGGCTGGTGGCTAATATTAAAGTATCAAAATGGCCGTGTGGAATATAAAAAGCGAAGGGATCCTCCCGGAACTGTTGATAATAGTCACATGACTTAGGCTATTATTATAGAGATTATTTTCAATTCTAAAAACAGCGCAAAAATTGTTAAAAACAGGAAAATATTGAAAATTATGTCTTGAAAATTGTATTTACACGTGAATATTAAAAGACAAAGGAAACATTAAAATAATAAATACTTTAATATGCTTTTAACCCTTTCAGGGGCAAGGTACTTCTTTTCGTAAAATGATGAAATCAGTGAATGGCATCATAATTTACAAACAAATTTCGAAATACGAAAATGCTTTTGTTCACTCATTTAATAAAATAAAATTTTCATTCCTATATTCTGGTGCCAATGTGGCATTTAAGAATTAAAATTAAGTGGTCCAAAAATGAACCACCGCCCTTGAAAGGGTTAAAGCAGTAAATTGTATTATGTCAATCGTTTCATAACGCTGTTAAAAATACCGGGAGGCAAAGACTGTTTACTTAATTCATTTTATTTTAGCTTCCTTTCAAATGTTTAACTGGTATTCTTTAATCAAACGCGAAAACAACCATTGGATGTCTTAACAGCGACTGATTCGGCCTTAAATTTTCGCAATCAAAGGGAATTGAGTGGAAACCCGTTTACAGGGAGATCGCTATATGTTTTTTCATTATAATACATAGCATTTATACACAGCATTCATACATAGCGTGCTTTTAACTTCTGCAGCGTCTGAACGGGGGTTGGCGAGCGTAGCTTGCAGGGGGCAGAGCCCCCTAGTATATATATATATATATATATATATATATATATATATGTATGTATAAGAACAATAATAGTAAGCTTTAAAAAGACGAGATATCTAGGCATAATTTAGTTTGAATATTCGTCAAGGGGAATATCAATTTAAAAATTTCAGTAAAAATATAAATTTTTATCAAAAATTCATAAATGTAATTTTAATTTTTTAAGAAAATATTAAAATTTTCGAATCTGCAAGATTCACAATTCTGTTTAAAACTTGTAACTTGTAAAAGATATATAATTAATCAAATGTAATCACATATAAAATTTATCCCTCGTTAGAACCACAAACTGTAAACAGGGTTCTGACTAGAGTAAAAAATGGTTTGCCGGCATATATGTACCAACGATTTAATTTCCTGATTTATCAAGGCTACTCATCGTAGTTACTTGTTAAGGGGTAATTAGAAACAAATATAACATTATTTAAAAATATATTATGCATTAGTGCCAAATACAAGATACACTCGTGTTAAGGAGCAATCAATGTCAAATATAAACGAGGTTTCTATACGAAGGATTAAGACATATAAATGATAATTTCCTTTTGTTATTCGTGCTTCCTTATATGTCATGTATAAATTCAATTTTTTTAATAGTTATTTTGGAATTCTGTCTCTTTTTTCATGTTTTTATTTTGCTTTTAGATCAATAGGAAAGAAGGCAGCTTTTCTTAGAATACCTTATGTACATAATTCATCTGCGCAGGTAATTCCAAAGAAATCCTCGTCAGAGGACTTCGATTATGCTGCCAAACTGTCTTGCAAAGCAAAAAGTAAAAAGGGGTTTGCCAGCACATGTAGAACAATGATTTCCTTTCCTGATTTGTCAAGCCTTGTCATCGTAGTCCCCTTATTAAGGAGTAACTGGTCCCAAATAATAAACGTATCTTCTTTCCTCCTGACATACATGCAGTTGTCAATGTCAGGTAGACAGGAGCTTTTCTCCATCGTAATGTCAATTCTTGCGTTTAGCAAAGGTGATAAAAAAAAAAAAATAATAATAATAGCATAAATATGCATAAAAATGGAAGTAAAGGAACGCTCATATTCTGTTGGAATAAAGAAAAGTTTTATGTCAAGATGTCTATAAAAAGCCTGACATCCCCGGTTGCCTAATAATTATTATGTTCAATTCACCATTTTTAACCGTCTTTAGAAGAAGAGCTATTATATAAATAAGTTTTCGATGGTCTAATGTCGGGACGGGTGAATCGATTTCTATATTTCTTTTCTTTTCTTTTTGAAGAGTTCTTATTTAAGATTTTTCATGTAAAGGATCAGGGTCCATAAGCCGTGTTTTTGGCCTATGAAATAGACTAAAATTCGATTCTGTTGCACTGACGTAAGTATTTCTGTTTTTAATATTAAAAGCATCTTTATCCTGTACGATTTCAACAATAGTTTTTATATTTTGTTCGGATTTATATCTCTTACACAAGCTCAAAGTTCATATTATTCGTAGTTTTGATGAAAAATACGCAATTTCTCCTAATTTTATCTCAATTATTTATATGAGCGCAATCGTGCAACACCTTCTTCTTTACATATATTATAAAACACATCAAAATATACAACATATGTACAAATAAAAGTGTTGCAAAGCTGCGCTCATAGTAAAATATAAAAAATAGAGAGTTAGTATTCGCCTTCCTTCACGTCACTAAGAGACTTTAGGATGCAGCGATGTGTTTAAAAGTATTAAAATGAACGTAACTATTGCTATACTCCTTTCCACTAACAGAGGCGGGTGCCTTTCATTGACCTTTACAAGTTGAGACTGTGTTTCTGCGATAACACGAGGTAGAAGAGATGGTCCAATATGGGATTTTCATGTCCATTGGTGATGGTGAGTATGAGGGTCATCCGCCTGCGAAGAAAAAATGAGGTATAATAAGCATGAACATAGAATAGAGAATGACTTCAAATGAAAATAGTGTTGATATCAAATCGCGACTTTGTACCTAAATATGATAATGGCAATAACCCGTGTAAAACCGTGTACATACCAGTGCCTCTAGCGGACAGCTTTCATTGACTGGCTCTCAATTATCAAAGAGATTACTGGCAGAGCATATTGAAGCAGAAGAACCAAGTAGAACAGTGCTACGTATAATGCCATCTATTTCACACTTTTCGCGGAACGGTTTTCTTCTTCTAAAAGCTATTTCGTTGAAAGAACTGATGATCTATTCTGTGCTCGCTCATTCTAATAAGATCTGTGTTGTTTACGTATGATAGTACTATGGATAATGTTCTTTATTTTAACGTGATAAAATATATTTTTTGAAAAAACAGTACTGTGTTGTACATCTATGATTGACCCGGGTTGGTAGTAAACAAGTGCCTTTTTTTTAGTGCGAATGAAAAGTATATCGGGATTTTTGAATACTTACAGGTTAATATTTACTGTGATGGTGATAAAGGAATTAAAATTAATAAGAATATATTATATGGCGGCTGTTCGAAGAGAACAAAGTTGGAAAATGCAAGGCGTCTAATGAATCCTTATGCCGTTCAGTACGTGATGGATAAATGTGCAGGTTTTGTCAAAACTTCTAAAATTTGTCTTAAATGCTATACAGAAGCGTAAGGCATAAAAAATTGCAACAAGAAGCAATGAGTGTTCCTCTATTACTTTAGGAAATGTCCAAGAGTTCATCATC
This sequence comes from Maratus speciosus, assembly GCA_963932465.1. Taxonomy (NCBI): domain Eukaryota; kingdom Metazoa; phylum Arthropoda; class Arachnida; order Araneae; family Salticidae; genus Maratus; species Maratus speciosus. Next base: position 526,525,598 of record OZ010788.1, read on the forward strand.
AACATCAGGTATAATGACATAGATGCAGCCTTATCTAGCGAACAATCTTCTATTATTAAAAGTGCAACAGACATAACTTTAAGCTTAAAAAAAAAGTAGCACTCACTCAATCTGTATAATATGTAATTTTGCATGGAATCTTTGAAAGATTACATTAAGGGCACGAAGTCATGCATTTGTTAACTCGATTGTTATGATAACGTCTGGAGCTTGATGCAGTAAGTCTCATTTGACCAACGATTTACTATCTGATGATGCTATAGAAAATTAAAAATAGTTTCTGAACCTACAACTTATATCTAAAATGTAATTGGGGAACTTATTACAAGAAATAAGGAAAATTGTCCTCAGAAAAGACCTCGATTTCCATAGCGTTACATCGTTATCTGAATATGATTTTTATCAATTAACAGGTGTTACTAAGGAATAACTTTGATGCTCTTGCTAACTGTATTAAGAGCAAAATTCGTCCTGCTTCCACGCTTAGTTTCAGTACTTGTTTATCTACTGTTAGTTAAACAACTTACCAATTGTCTTTCGCATTCGATCCTATCAGTTTTATTTACGATAAACAGGAGAGCCATCGGAAAATGCATTGTTGCAGCTTCTAAGGTACTAATGTCGGAATTCGTTCCATTACACCTGGGATTGGAATATATAAGTCGTGCTGATTTCTTAAATAAGCACATAAGAGGAGATGCTAAAAAACTTTTCGTTGAGAACAAAGATGACGTTTTTATTGTAGTGGTCGATGGAATCTAGATATATATATATCGAGAAAAGTGGCAATTATCAATTTCAGCGTAGGACATATAGCATATGCAAAAACACAGCCTCTTGTTAAACCAATGATTTTCGTTAGTACAATGGGATACATATTGGAAGATTTAGGACCATACTACACTGATGGAAAAAATAATGACGCATCTGTACTGAATTCAGTTACGGCTTCTAAATCTTCCAGTTTTAGAAACTGGCATAAATCTAATGATGTATTGATCGTCGATCGAGGATTTCGAGACAGTATAGGATTCCTTGAAGATTTGGGTATGATTGCAAAGATGCCACATTCTTTGTAAAATAAAACTCAACATACTTGTGAAGAGGCGAATGAATCTAGATTAATAACATCTATCAGGTGGGTAATTAAAGCCGTAAATGGGTTTAAAAAAAGATGGAAAGTTTTACACAAAGTTATGCCCAATTCGTAAATACAATTGTAAAGTGACTTTATATGCATTATCTGTACCATTTGTAATGCTTTTCGGCCATCCAGAATCAAGTAAAATAATGATGGTGGGATTGTTTCTGAAAGAATGATGAAACTAGTAAATCAACAAAATTAATTAAAAACATTAGTAGAGTCTGAAGAACTGGATGAGGTGATGAGTAGTTTGGCAGAGAATGGAAGTACAAACATTGACGGATTTTCCTAGACAACGGTCAATGAATTGCGTAACATAACACTTGGAGTGTATCAAACCAAGCAAGGAAAATCTTTTACTGAGGAACACCTCCGCGATTCTGGATTTTAGGAATTATTTGTTCATAAAAAACGTAATGATATTATCCTTGTTCAGCTGCAATCGAGACATGCATACGTCTTCAAAGATATATAACGCATGGATTCAGTACAACAACTGTTATTCGCCACCGATTAATTCTTGGTATTATCAGTGTAAAGTAGGAGCCCGTGTAGTGTATCGTTGTGCACATATGCAGCCGTTTTGTGGTATTTAGGATACCAAAGGCATGTGGAAGAATAAAAGTATCGCACTGCTGTCTACAAGGATTATGTTCTGCACTCTCAGAAATGAATACTCAGATTTCACGAAATTTTCTTTGTTTTTGACGAAATAGTTTCCTGGAAAATGCTCCGAGCGAACATTTCGTCAAATTGATGAAATTAGTTTCTTCACTTGCTTGACGATATAAATTTTGTCAATAGTTTCGTCAAAAGAGGGCTGGTGGCGCCATCTCTCAATCAGTTTGGAAGCTCCAGTATTTGACACGGGGAGAGAAAAAAAAATCACCTCTCTCTTTCCCCGGCGTGATTCGAACTCACGACCTTTCGTATGGGAGGTCGCTGTTCTTCCAACCTGGCTGCTGGGGACTTGAAAGTGTCTGCTTTTAGACTGGTATAATGAATTCTACTTCGTGTTTTATTATTATAACGTAGATTGCAATTTTATCGGGCTGCTATATTTTCTGAAAGTTTTAAGGAAAGCTAATTTATTTTTATGGTTTTCTCGTACCAATGAATAATTATAATATGGCTTGATTAAATAATTTACAACTGAAATTTTCTTTGATCAATGGATGATTAGAATATGGTCTGGTTAATTTGTTGCTCACAAATAATGAATTGTGAAGTGCATACTGCGTGAGATTTTATCACTTTGAGTAGGAGGATAAGATTTTAACACTTTACTATTTATAAAGAGGAGAGGGATCAATTATGTTTATTTTTAATTTGATTGAAAACATAATATACTTCTTAAAAAAAAAAGAAAAGATATCCTAGGAGTTTGAAATTTTATTGACCTAATTTTCTTATTGAATGGTTTTGAAAAACACAGGAAATTTATTCTTTTCGAATTAAAACATAACGAACGACAACAAATAAATAAAATAATAATAACATTAATAAGCATTCCTAAAAATTCTAACAGCTAAAAAAATAACTAATGAAGAAACAATAACTATTTATATTTCAGTATTTTCTGAAAAGCACTAAGTGCTGTTTTAAAATAAATTATTACAGGACTAACATAAACAAGCAAATATCTGTTTGCTAAAATCGTAGGATTTGAGGAGGATTTGAGGAAATGTTTCCTTAAAATGCATTGAGTCTGACCGTGATTGAGGCAAAACTTTCGTCAAATATTTGAGGGTTTACGTTTCGTTAAAAGTCACGTGATGTTAATAGGAAATGATCGTCAAAAACGACGAAATACAGCTCGAGGATTTCTGAATCGTCAAAAGGGAGAGTTTTATTTCTGAGAGTGTGAATGCTGCTACCTCCCATTTGTCAGAAAGTGAGCAATCTGTCACAGAAGAGTCTCATTAAATACTTTTTATCATATTTTACATGTTTTGTTCATCCCATAATTTTTAATTAATATTTTGATATCTTAAAATATTTAATGCTATGTCTACCTCTACTTTATGTCTTGTAATATCATGTTGTTATTAAACTTTAAACTTGCCTACTCTACGTTTAATAACCATAAAACTCTTTTGGGCCAAAAACGTCGCTTATGGATCCTGATTCCTTTATTGTGAAAATTTTTACTTATGTTTATAAATTTTTAGAATGCTGCACAAAAGTTTTGTAACTTTTTTGTAGAAGTATTTATAAAACAAATCCTAAAGTAGCTACTTTTCGCTTGACAAAAGATAAAGAATTGAAAAAAGAAATGGATTGTTGCTATTCATCGGAAGGATTATGTTCCTGTAAAACAATCTCGAGTTCGTTGATTTACTTATGATGTTTAGAGAGTTTTTATGGTGTTAAGCTAAGACACACACACACACACAGCCAGCAGAAGTTTCCGATCCCAGAAGTTGTATAAGTCAAAAACTCAGAAGTTGCACAGTGACTTATTCTGCACTCATAGATTTACAAGCAAAAGCCATTAAAGCACAGATTTACAAGCAAACAGTCGTGAGATCATAGATTTACAAGCGAACAGCCATTAGAAGTTCATCAGTCCAGAAGTTGTATAATGACCCCCCTGTGTTCATTAAATCAGTCATATCATAAAACCGTATATCCCACTCGGTGTTCGAATCGTGTGTAAGACCTGGAGCATAAAGACATATTTGACATTGTCTATTTATTTATTATTTTTTCATTACTTATGAAGGTTAGAGCATAGATTTACAAGCAAACAGCCAGCAGAAGTTAGATTCTGACAAAAGGATCCTGGCTTAGAGGTCTGCACGGTCCGGGCTTTTGGCCCGAGGCCCGTACCCGGCCTGGCCTGCGGGCTGGACCGGAAAAATGAAAAGTAAATTTTCAACCGGTCGGCGGATTAAAGACAATTTTTTTAACGGGCCGGGCCAAACCGATGAAAAATTTCGGCCCGATATAAAATTTAAAAGGATCAAAGCAAGTCAATAAAAGTTGAACAATTTTCAATGGACGTAACTGCGACATGGATAAGCATAAAAATGCTGCACGGACGATGCTTAATTGACGTCAGCACTGAAATATAACATATCCAGCGTAGAGATCGGCATTGGCAGTTGCACCGTGTGTGAACCAGGGCTTAATTATATCAGCAGACTTTGTCTAAGAGGATCAGGCTTATATTTTATTTCTACATACTGAGCCTACATGGCGGGCCAGTACTGGTACTATTCCGCATTCTGTAACGTGCGAACGTATAGTAATCTAACAGGTTTAATTTTCCCATAAATATGTATGCAGTATTCTAGAAAAAAAATCTTAATTGCATGTTAAGAAAAATCTGTATTTTGGGGGGAAATTGAGTCAAGTCCATTTTCATTATTTTTTTCTCACGTGCTGGGCCGGGCGTATTTTCAATAATTTTAGCACGGGCCTAGCAGGGATGAACTTTTAGTTTTTGAAACGGGCCGGTCTGGGCCAAGCTAGCTTTTGTTCGGGTCGGGCCTGGAAATTTCGGCCCGTGCACGTGCAGACCTCTATCAAGGCCTATAGCGCGCAGCTCTGTTTTCTTGACTATGGATTCTGAAGCGTTATACAGCATATGTTCCGGTCAGATGCTGAACTACACAGAGAGACCGCAATGTTCAGTTCTCAAGTAAGCTTGATACTCATTTTATTGATCCTGAAGGCATGACAGGTTTGAGTGAACCATGCTGAAATCGAAGTTGAACTCAAACCTGTTGCGTGACAGCGCCACGCGTTGAACATTACGATATCGGGCTTACATTTGAGACAAAATACACTGGTGTCCAAAATTAAGGACCAATCACAAAATGCTAATTTTCAAGTACGCGAATACTCAAAAGGAAATAATATAATTCGATCTCTAGAGCACAGCTAATCCATATAACATCTCATTCATGTCACATATGGTCACAAGTGTCACAGTCACTACGGTGAAGCAAAAAATAGGGAATTCCATACATCTCATTATGAGTCTCAAATGATCACTATACGTGACTCCACTGAGACGTCACTGTGACTGCTGCTTTGTGACGAGTCACCATGTGAATTTACAATGTAGTTTCATTGTGACTCTCATGTGACTGTCATCTGTAGACTCAATTCCAAAGTGATCGTGAACGGTGCATTGTGATAAGTTAGCAAATAATGTCACATTAAAGTCACAAGATTGCTTTCAGGTGACAGAGAGACTGCTGTGAAGTCACCATTGTGCTCTTTTGGCAAAAATCACCATGTGACTAAAATGTGTTATTATTTGGTGACTTATCATTATGCAAAGTTCATGAAGACTTTGAAATTGAGCCTAAAAATGACAGTCACATGAGAGTCACAATGTAACTACATTTTAAAGTCACCTGGTGACTCGTCACAAAGCAGCAGTCACATTGACGCCTCATTGGAAGGAATTTCCTATTTTTTGTTTCACCGTAGTGACTGTGACACTTGTGACCACGTGTGACATGAATGAGATGCTATATGGACTAGCTGTGCTGTAGGGACAGTTATTTTTTGAATTATATTATTTCCTCTTGAGTATTCGCTTACTTAAAAATTAGAATTTTGTGACTGGTCCTTATTTTTGGACATCAATGTATTACATAAAACAATGTGTAAAAAGCATCAGCTTGAGAAGTAAAAAAAGGAATTAAAATGTTAAAAAAATAATTACGAAATGCATATATTTCAAAATGAAACAGAGTAATATAATACAAAATTAACACTGTGATTGCACTCTGCACTGTCAACAGCTGTTCTTACGAAAATACATCAAACAAAATCAGCATGTTGATGATGGTCTTAAAGTTACGTATTTTGGAACATATGGTTCCAAATCTGCAATTAACTCCACTAATTGTATCTAACACCTCTGTAATACTTCACTAACTGTGACTAACTCCACTGAAATACTCCACTAACTGCAACTAACTTCACTGTAATATTCTACTAATTGTAACTAAATCCACACAAGTCTGGATCGCAGGATTATAACTAGAATTGCAAATACTAGAAAAACTCAGGTTTAATCCTGGGGATAAACTAAATGTTTTGAAAATAAGCCAGGTTGGGACCAAACCTGGGAATACAACTGGGTGTATTGGAAATAAACCAGCTTTTTTTTTTTTCCAACTCTAAATGCACCGTAGATCAAGTGATAGCAAACTGACGTGGCACCACTGAAGCAGTTGACGAAGAATATCTGGAATGATATATGCTCTGTCAATATCAACCAAGCTATAGCGAGTTTTTGCACAGTTTCATTTGAAATCTGTTTCCTTCCCCTTTCTGGTAGGATAACCAATTCCCCAGTCTCTTTAAATTCAATAATCGTCTCTTTCAAAACGGCTTGAGAAGTAAAAAAAAGAATTAAAATGTTAAAAAAATAATTACGAAATGTATATATTTCAAAATGAAACAAAGTAATATAATACAAAATTAACACTGCGATTGCACTGTCAACAGTTGTTCTTACGAAAATACAACAAACAAAATCAGCATGTTGATGATGGTCTTAAAGTTAGGTATTTTGGAACATATGGTTCCAAATCTGCAATTAACTCCACTAATTGTATCTAACACCTCTGTAATACTTCACTAACTGTGACTAACTCCACTGAAATACTCCACTAACTGCAACTAACTTCACTGTAATATTCTACTAATTGTAACTAAATCCACACAAGTCTGGATCGCAGGATTATAACTAGAATTGCAAATACTAGAAAAACTCAGGTTTAATCCTGGGGATAAACTAAATGTTTTGAAAATAAGCCAGGTTGGGATCAAACCTGGGAATACAACTGGGTGTATTGGAAATAAACCAGCTTTTTTTTTTTCCAACTCTAAATGCACCGTAGATCAAGTGATAGCAAACTGACGTAGCACCACTGAAGCACTTGACGAAGAATATCTGGAATGATATATGCTCTGTTAATATCAACCAAGCTATAGCGAGTTTTTGCACAGTTTCATTTGAAATCTGTTTCCTTCCCCTTTCTGGTAGGATAACCAATTCCCCGGTCTCTTTAAATTCAATAATCGTCTCTTTCAAAACGGTCTGTTGAAAATAAAACGGCTTTTTTTAAAAAAAATTCTAAAGCAGGGACGGCGAACGTGCCAAAGGTGGCACGCGAAAGAATAATTTTGGCACGGTGTTGCTTGTGGCTCTAAATTAATATACAGTGATATAGCACAAATTATACAGACTTAGATGCCCTGATTTTGTCAAATCTGGATTAATTGGAAATTGCAGAATTTTAATTTCGGCTATTTAAAATACCGTAAATTACCGCATAAGTAAAAGTACCAATGGTAAAATTATGGCAACTTAAAAATTAGGTTCAGAACTATTTAAAAAATCTGGTGTTTGACCTTTTAATAAATTTGCCATCTATGTCCGGAAGACCATTGTTTTCGCAAATGAATAATACAATAAATCAAATAAAAAACAGTTGTCAGATAAATCCAGTTCAGTTTGCATTCTGTTGAAATTAACTTGGTATGAACCTGATATTACTGATTTTTCTTCTAAGATGCAGCAACACAATTAATCACATAGTTTTTTAAAAATTATTTCTAAAATATAATTGTTTTTAAGTTTATTACATTATAAGATTCATTTTTTTTTTTTTATCTTAATAAAAGATTTCTATTTATGATTTTTTAATTCACTAAATTTGTTTATTAGTTGGCACATCAAGATCATGTAAAATATTTTTGGAAAAGAATTGGCACGCACCTATAAAAAGGTTCGCCAACCCTGTTCTAAATGCACCATAGATCAAGAAATAATAAAGGACACAAGACTTTTTCGCAAATCTTTCAAATATGATTATTTTCACAATGCAGTTAAACTACTGTTGCAGTTTTGGCCAAAAAAAAAAAAAAAAAAAAAAAAAAAAAAAACTTGGTCAATTAAATTTGATCTCTTTTCTCTAACAGCATCATGGTATAGAAAGGTTTTTCGGATTCAATAATGCCGTTTTAAAGATTTCTAAATTTGCATAGTATCTTTTCTAAATTGTATGAAAAGCACCATCTAGTGATACATTTTTTTTTGCAGATTTCTTTCTTCACTGTTCTATAATAAATCCGTATATATCTACGAAATACATCAACCAGAAAAAGTTCTATATAGTAGACCTGATAAAGGATTACATAAGATGTAAATTTCCAACTGGGCGAAAAATGTCCGGACTAGGATTCGAACCAGGTATCCCTTGGCTGAAACCGCTTGGCCGATGCTCCGCCGTCTGAGCTATTGCGGACGAATCTGGTAGATCTAATTTACACAGATAACCTCACTGATTATAGCATCTGGTTTGATATCCGAATCAGCTCAACAGAATACATCGCTCAGATAGCAGAGCATTGGCGGCTTCAGCCAAGAGATCCCTGGTTCGAATCAAGGTGCAGACATTTTTCGCCCTGTTGGAAATTTACATCTCATATGATTTATTTACCATTTAGAATAATTGTGTTAAAAATAATCTAGTGTAATTACGCATCTAGCGTTTTCTGGAGTTCCATTACCTGCGATTTATGCTGTTGAGCTTATTCAGATATCATACCAGATGCCATAATCAATAAGGTTAGCTGAGTGAATTAGATACACCAGAATCGCCCGAGATAGCTCAGATGGCAGAGCATTGGCGACTTCAGCCAACAGATCCCTGGTTCGAACATTTTTCGCCCTGTTGGAAATTTACATCTCATATATTTTATTTACCAGTTTGTGTTAAAATTAATCTACTGATAAGGGTTACTTTAATGATATAACTGTTCTGTTGTTTTTCAAGTCCAGTATCTGCTATAATTGATTTTATAAATTCAACAGATATATATTTTTTTTCGATTTAAGATAAACTTAAATGCTAATAAAATGTACCGAATAAATTCCATGTATGAAAAACAGTAATAAAAAATTATGAAGCAATGAGATTTATGCATAATTAATTTATTCTATTTATGCGCATTACTTTTAAATATTTATTCATTTATTTTACGATTATTAAAACTAATTTAACTAACTACACTACATTCAATCTCCATACACATTTTAACGTTTTGCTAATTTCAATATGCATAAAAAAATTATTGCGCATCAATCAACGTTAGAATAAATCAAGTGTTTTGCAATTTTGTTTTTTGGATTTTTTTTTTTTTAAATCTGTGACACTGTCTGTCACAGAATGGTCAGCGCAGAAAACCGCCTTCCCAAACTGACCCATGGCAGTTTCATCCATATGCATAAGAAAGAAATCTGTCCTTTTCAACACCGAAAGATAACTGACAAACTTCAAAAAGATTCTTCCGGTAATGGAGAAAAACGAACGTCTGGCAAAGCTGTCATATGTCGCGATTGTTACATTTCCATTTTGAAGAAGCATCAGGTCCTCTTATAATAGGCATATTGCTTGCCATTTCAGATGTCTAGAGCTGTCAAAGTCTGCGTTGTGCCATATTCTCTTTGACTGTCACCCTTTTGGATATCTGACAAAAATAAAGGTTCAACCGCATTCATATGCATATTTCAGATAAAGACAATTTTGTCTTGCCGAAATCTTTCTATTGAGACGTCAAGAGCGGGAAAAGTAACCTGCTCTTCAAACGTCACTAATGGAAGACATTTTTATGCTTTTTTTGCATTCTTTTGGTGAATCTGATTAGTGGAGCAAATGATGATTCAGGAAAAACACATGTTTTTGGTATTATCAGAATTTTCAATTACTTCTTACTTGAAAAAGTACATTTTAACGGCTTACCAGTATTGCCGGTACCTCGCCCAGCGTGATTTGCCCGTACTACGTACGGGCATTGCATTTTCTAGGCTTACATTTTTGTTTATCCGGTATATTTCAATCTAAAACAATAGTTGACAATTTTTGCTCATAAATGGCATAATTTTATTCATAAATTTATATTTGCATATATCATCTTTATTTTTGATATGTAATTATTTTTTTAAATATATCATTTGAAAAGGGAATGAAAGTATTACTTTTTGCAATTAAAAAAAATAGGCATTTTTTGAATTTTTTTTTTTTAAATATTGAACTGTGGTAAGTGGTTAAGGCTTTTTGGAAAGTTATAGTTAAAAATTGAAATATTTTATATTTAATGACGATATTTTAAAATCTTTCACATAAAAACTTCTTATTAGAAAAGTATCGAGTTAGAAACAATTTCGTCACGGAAACCTGTGAAACAATAACGAGAAGATAAAAATAAGCGACAAAGAAAAGTACGATATGATTTCGCAATTCAAAGGCAATAGTTTGTCCTTCCGAGCCAGAATGTTTAGGATCGATTACTGTTAGATGCTGAATACATTAATAGAAAAAGCGTAAGTTAAGAACTTCTATACACGCTTAATTTCTTTTTACACTAAGGCCAACGACGTTTCATTTTCCAAGAATCCCACATTGACGTAAAGCAGCTCAATCACCATCAAGAATAGGAATACATCTATTAATATTATTATAAAGTAAGGAGATCCAACGTGGACTTCCCGGTTTATAGAACATACGTGACTCCTCCCCCCGGATTAAAAATTCTAATAGATTTTTTTACATTCAACCCTTAACTGCTGTTAGTGGTCTCATATCCCGCTGCTTTTTTTCAATTTCCACAGTATAACTTGTAATTTTCAGTTTAACTGTAGATACTGGTTAAATTTTGTTTCCTTAGACTAGGGATGCACAACCTGTGGCCCGCGGGTCAAAAGTGGCCCTCGATGGTTAACAAGTGGCCCGCGAATTTCGTCAATTTATAATTAGCAAAAATTGCAATTTTTGACCATAGGTTGCAGGAAAAAATCGTGAATTTCGTCAATTTTCCGCAGAAAACAATTGGAAATTTTGTCAGTCAGTTAAAAATCGCGAATTTCATTAATTGCTCAGTCGATACCATTTGTATCAATATAGGAAATTCCTGGGTTGCTAATTTCGTCAGTCGCTAGTCGAAAAATACTTCGAATTTCATGAATCAGGCGCGGATAAATCATGTATTTCGTCGATCGGCGGGAAAACTCTCGAATTTTGCTTGATAGGGCACGGGAAAATCGTAAGTTTCGTCAGTTTATCTCGAGAATAAGTCGTGAATTTCGCCAATTTGCCGCGGGAAATTGCAAATTTCGTTGACTGAGCGCGGAAAAATTGAGTTTCGTCAACCAGGCGCGGAAAAATCGCGAGTTCCGTCGATCAGGCATGAAAAAATTGTGATTTTCATCGATCGGGCTCGGAAATATCGCGCTTTTTGTCGACCGCGTGCGGAAATGTCCCGAGTTTCGTCAATTTATCGCAAAAAAAAGTCGTGAATTTTGCCAATTTGCATCGGGAAAATAGTAAAATTCGTCAGTAATTTAAGATTACGAATTTTGCCGATCATGCGCAGAAAAATCGCATGTTTCGTCGATAAAAGGCGGAAAAATCACGATTTTGTATATTTGGCGTGGAAAAATCGCGAATTTCGTTGATCAGCTGTTGAAAAATCCTGAGTTTCGTCATTTATCGCAAGAAAAGGTCGGGAATTTTGCCAAGGGTTTCAGTCGGTTAAGAATCGCAAATTTCGTGGACCGGGCACGAAAAAATTGCGAGTTCTGTCGATTGGGTGCGAAAAAAAAATCGCAAACTTCGTTGATCGGGCAGAGGAAAAATCGTAAATTTTGTTGATAAGGTGTGAAAATATGGCAAATTTTGTCGATCAGGCGCGGGAAAATCTAAAATTTTGTTGATCGGCTGCAGAAAAATTGAGAGTTTCGTGAATTTAACTTGGTTCATAAAGTTCACATTTTTTTCGGCGCTAGACACATTCATGTATATGTTTGTTTTTAGCTCTTTTAATAAAGCAAAATTTAATCCCACCCATCAAAGTCAAGGAATATTTTCACTACTTGAAAATAATCTTTGCTATATCTCTGTTATATATACAAAGATAAACTGCTGATATATCCTTGCAAACTGAATTGGGTATGGTATGTTGACTGGGTAAGGGAATCTAAAGGGGTAAAACTGCCACTCTTGTGAAACCATGTTTTTTATAGGCCACAGATCTTCCACCTCCCGGAAATAGAATTATCTCTGTGTTACTGATGTGGCCCTAGACAACCCAGGAATTTTTGTAAGTGGCCTTTCTCTTAAAAAGGTTGTGCACCCCTACCTTAGACCCTAGTACTATCACTAGAGACTTATGAATTTTAAGTATAATAGTCCTGTAGCTAAAGCTGAATACATAAATAGTATTTTATGAGTCAATGTAGCCTTTTAATCATCTTTAGATTAAGCGATCTTACAGACCGCTCACAGTCAGGGCCGAAACTAAGGGGGGGGGGGGCATGTGCCCGGGCGCCAGAAAGAAGGGGCGCCAAATGAAGATTTTGTGTGTCGATTTTTCTCACATCTATGTGCAGCAAAGTATTCTTAAAATCGTCCTCACTGGGGTATGCCAAAGCATAGAAGAATCTAAGGATGATATGGCATAAGGATACTGTATGAAGCGATTTTTTTTAAAAATTATTTTTCATTCCGTTTATAAGATTTTAATGAATCAATATTTGACAAAGCAGATTGCGTAGTTCAGTATTACATATTTTATTATTACATATTTTAAATTGAAAATAAGTCAGCTATTAAAAAATTAGCAAAATTCTCTTTGTAAATATACCTTGCGGAGGAAGGTGGGTGGGGGGGGGGGGGGGGGGGGGAGCGTCAAAATCCATGTTTGCCCCTGGTGCAAAAAAGATTAGTTTCGGCCTTGCTCACAGTAGTTATGTGACAAATTTTTGTCTCAGCAGTTAATGATTAATGTACATTTTAACATAAAAAACGATAATTAAAGAAACAATTAACAACATCATAAATCATTTTGATATGGAAATATCAATCATAGAGGTCTGCACGGGCCGGAATTTCCAGGCCCGGGCCCAGCCCGGCCCGGTGTAAAAATTGAAAGTTCGGCCCGAGCCCGGCCCGGCCCGTTTGCATTTTTACAGTTCTCGGCCCGGCCCGGCCCGGCCCGACACAATTTCTACAAAAAAAAAAAAAAAAAAAAAAAAAAAATCCGTTTTTTTCTTAACATACAATTAAGATTCTTTTAATGAATACTACATACATCTTTATGGGAACATTTTACAGTATATTTTACATTACTGTGATGTTCGCAAAACAGAAAACACACCATAGTTAACATTAACGATTACTTACAGTGTTTTAGTCATCGTGCCTACAGACATTTCAAAATGGAAATAAGGATTCATTAAAAGATTAATGTAGTTCAGAATAAAGGATTAAAAACATGATAACTTTTGAAGCTGTATAATAAAAAGTAGATTTGTGAAAATATTTCTCTCATTTTTAAGGCTTTTCTCAAATCCAAAGGAGTTACATTTCGACACATTTATGAATTCTTTTCCTTTCGAAAACGCGTAAGATTGGCAGGTATTCTTATTCAGAAGCTATGCAAATGTCGTTTTTTTTTCATAGATAAAAGCAATATATCTTTCTGAAAATACTATCAAAGTTAGCGTTTTGAATCGAATTTCCGGAAGCGGTAGCACAGGAAAGGAGAAAGACGTACAGGCACGTGACAGGAATCTCTGTTATCTCTGTAAGTAATTTATCAAATATGGAAAAAGCTATTCGTTTCCAAATGCCTTCAATAGGCAGGCCTGCACATTTTATGCCTTTATAGTTAAAAATTTTGTCAGGAAATGTGTCTGAAAGCTTCGCATTGTTGAGCAGTGAATATGAGAACCACCTTAAGGGTGTATTCCGATCCAAACTGCTTATTTTCTGATTCATTTTAAAATTCATTTTTGCTCTCAAACGCATCAAACTGGGAAATTCTCTTATTTAGAAACTATATGATGTGCCGTGCTTTTTAATTTTTTGATAAATGCAGAAAATACTGTAAAAAACGCTGTCAAAATTGGCGTTTTGAACCGAATTTTCCGAAGCGGGCGATCTGGGAATGAAAAAAATGGTCATACTGAGAAAATAATTGTTTAAAAATCAAATTCTAATTAATTGAGCTGAAAATGAAATCACACGGTATGTTAAACATGTCTTCAGAAATCACCCCAGCAAGTTTCATGTTTTTACTTTTAAAAATGAGTCTGAAAAGGTCTCAGAAAATTTCGAGCTGTTGAGGGTGAAAATATATTTTTTCGAATACACCCTTAAGGTATATTTTCAAAGATTCTGTTAAGAGAACTTCATTATCACTATTAATACTACAAAACACAATGACTGTTCTACACATCCTGAGATCGATTAAGACTAGTTCCGTCCCAGCACGAGTCTGCTGAAAAAAAAAATTAAACTCGGAATCAGACATCTTGTAACTGTACAATGCCGATCTCTACGATGGTCATCTTAAATTTCTGTATTGATGTTGTTAAACTCGCATCGGCTCATGTCGCACATTTATACTTCTCAAAATCATATTTATTGAAAATGGCTCGTATTCTATCTGCTTAGCTCAAATACTTATATCGGGCCGATAGGCCCGATTAATTTTTTTGCCGGCCCGGCCCGTTTATTTTGTCTGTCGGCCCGGCCCGGCCCGTTGAAAAAATTGTCCTAATTCTGCCGGCCCGGCCCGTTTGAAAATTCGCCTTCATTCCGCCGGCCCGGCCCGCGGGCCGGGCCGGGTACGGGCCTCGGGCCAAGCCCGGGCCCGTGCAGACCTCTAATCAATCATGCATTCGAAAAAGTTTTGAAACTTATTAAAAGAGATAGGGGAGACCGGGGGAATAGCGCCACCCGGGGTTAAGTCACCACCCCACCTAGTTTAAAAACTAAGGACGGTTTGAGATAGTGAATGTGCCTGCACTATAGTGGCCAACAATAGAAACAGTGCCTAGAGTGAGGGTGATTTTGCTGCACGTCGTTTGTTTGTTCTAGTGAAAAATTTTGTTTTCATCTAGTTGCTTCTTATTTTGGAGCTTCAAATGAGTAGGGATAAGCCTCTTTTTTTGTAACATTAGGTATTTAAGATAATATTATCCGTAATCTACATGTATTCGCCGACATTTTAATGCAATGTGTTGAACAAGTTCGGTTCTTCTTTTGACTTTGCTTGGGGATTTCCGGCATATTGTCCTCTCGGAGTAATGCCGTCACCATGCAAATCGGGTGAGAAATGGCCTCATTTGATATAGTGGAGCCGATTCAGCAGAGATTTATATTTGTGACTTTTGCAATTTGAGTTAAATTGTAACTGATAAATTAATTTTGCTTTCTAAATATTTTCAGTAGGTTATGTGTTTCCTAGTATCCATTTGATGTATTTAATAGGTCATTAGAGAGAGGTGTCATTACCCCGATACAGTTTCGGGATTACCTCAGTATCTTGGGTATCTTGGGTGGTGCTTATGTTACAGTTATAATTACGGTTAAATTTATACAGATACTAAAGATCATGATTCAGCTTTAGAATTTTTAGTGTGTAAAAATAAACATTTTTTAGAGATGAAAAAAATTAAATTCCCTTAGGGTGACTACATTCCCCCCGGTCTATCCTACTATCGCATTAGCCACTTGCCAGGAGGTAATAGTTGATGAAATCGCTAAAAATTTCCCTGCTTACAACAGCCTTTTTATTCTGCTAATTTCAATGATTTAAGCACGTATTTTGATTATGTCTTTTGTTGTTTAGTGTTTTACTTATATCATCTATTTTATTTGTATTTGTGAAATAAATTGTGTTTTATTTATATGATTTTATTTATTTATTGTTGAAGTTTTGATTTTTTTTAATGGGACATTAGCTCTGAACAAATGCATAACTATTATATTTATATTGCTGTAATGCAAACAGGTTAACCTTCCGTTATCGGGCTGCACGCGCAATAGAGGTAGATTTTAAAAATTCTTTCTTAAAAATTATTTTAAAAACTATAAAAAAATCAATAAATTGAGACGTAGTTTTCAAACAATTTAAATTTGAAAGAATATATTTTTCGCTATTCGAAAAAAAATTAAATTATGCTATGTTTAAGGGTTTAAAAAAAATTGCAGTTAAAGCTAAATTTAATGGTCAGGTATTACCATCATCAATACGACGTTGCTTTTAATCATAGACATGGTTTTGTTTTATAATACACAGATTCTTAACAGCATAATAAGTAGTCTGCTTATATACTTAATATTATTTTTAAAATTTATGTAAAGATCTGACTTTTAGGATAATTAACATGTTCATGAACAGCAATTAACTTTAAATCTGACAAATTTGAACTAATATAAGTAATCAAAAGCATAATTTTTAGGATTTCAAATTGCATTGATATTCTTTTAATGACCAGATATAATGTACTAAATCTAAAGTGAAGAAACTTCCAACTAAGTTTAACTGTAATCTGAGGACGAAAGAAATTCCGTTTATATATACCATAATTGTTCAACTCAAGTGTTAAGAATACAATTTACTTGGAAATAATTATAAATAAACTTTTATAAATCCAAACTTTCAGGCGTAATTGTAAAAACAAATAAAATCAAAATTTTGCTTCATACAACACTTTGAATTTTAAATATATACAATAAGCAGAAATATTTAGCAGGAAGTTTCTAAAAATCGCATATTCTAACATCGCGTTACAGCTACTCAAATGGTAAAATGATTATCAACGTACAACAATAGTATTACTTTTAATGCAGGAAGAAATTTTGAAAACGGATATAAGACCCATGAGATTTTCTTTCACATCCAAGCTAATGTGAATGTGTAAAACTACTGGAAATAGTTTATATAAAGAATCCTATACTCCGTACGGTTTATAAGTATTCCTTTTGGTATTTTTAGCTCTGTTTTGCAGATGATTTTCATTATCTTTTACTGTTCAGCGAAGATTATAATGCTTACGTTCTGCGTCATTTCCCAAAATTAAAACCCTGACTGCAAAAGAAAAGTTCGCTACTGTCGCTGCTTTTCGCCCCCTCCCCCATCTCTCTCCCCCAGATTAACTTAATCTCCCCGAAAATTATCTTCTATTGCCCAACTCTACCCCATTTGCGTATTTAAGCGGCAATTTGGCCTTCCAATAATAATGATTGAGCTCATTTAAAACATACGAGTCTTTTTAAATACCCCCCTGAGTGTCATTATGGAAAAATTATTAATTTCCATACAGTCGATTGAAGTAACAAAAACAGTACATTCATGCACAATTAGGGGCAGAGGAAGAGAAAAAACAGCCATCGGAAGCACATCCCACTAAAAATTAGATAGGTAAAAGTTATGCGAATGGAAGAAAAAAAAAGAGAGAGAAAGAAAGGATAAATGACAGTTTGGGATTAATTTGCTCATTAATGCGGGTTGATTTTGATATGTACGCTTCTATTAAGATGCATTTTCTCGTTTAAAATATTTGCAAGTGTAGAAGATATTCCCCAAACGGTTTTATTGATGAGCTATGAACAGCTTTTTTATGATTCGTAATTTGGTATAGGAGTTACAGTAAGTAAAAGGTCCATATCCTTTAAACGAATTCCAAATGTGAAAAAAAAAAGAAAATAAGATAAATGGATGCTATACATTTGTTTTTGTCAATATTTATATTGCATTGAGATCAAGTGAATATTTTATTGTTTGCTATAAGTTATTGAAAAAAGTATAAAAAAGAAAGATCATTAAAAGAAACTAATTTGAATAAGAATGAAACGAAAACTTATGGATTTTAGATATTGCATGTTTTGAAATCTAAAACATGTTTGAGCAACTTCAAAGTAAAAAAAAAAAAAAAAAAAAAAAAAAAAAAAAAAAAAAAAAACGAAGGAACCATCTTAAAAGAATCAACATTTATCTAATAGCGAAAGATAATTAATTGATCATTTTGAAGTAGTGGACAAAATACCTATTAAAAAAAAATACAGAGAAAGAAAGGATAAATGACAGTTTGGGATTAATTTGCTCATTAACCCCTTAACGTTCGAATTAAATTACGGTTAAAAAATTCAAATTGCTTATTGGCACCACTTTTATGAAAAAGAAATATTCACCTTATTTAATGATAGGTGAAACGATACTAAAATATAGCCAATTTCAATGTTTTATAAAACTGATGGGAATCAAACAATCTGAGTAAGAGACTCAGCCCGTGAATATGACGGGAGCGAGAATTAAGGGGTTAATGCGGGTTGATTTTGATGTGTTACGCTTCTATTAAGGCTGTTCTTAACTGCTCTGCTCAACAAGCGCAAAACGTTCTGACACATTTATAAATTCATTTTTAACGGAAAGTGTTATATAATAACATCCTTTCCAATTAAAATTAATTTAAAAAACTATTTTAAAATATTTAAATTAAATCAAAAAACTTCTTTACTTTCAAAATTTAAATTCTACCTTTAAATATTCATTAATTTTCGTTAAGTTCGTTTTTCAGTTAAATTTCACTTAAAAACAATTTTAATTTAATCGCCATAAAAGATCGTCAAAAATTATCAATAATAAAATAATAAATCTTAAAATTAATACTTTCTACTGTAATAGACTATTTTTATAATAATTTTCAAATCTAAAATTCATCATTTAACATTATTTCATTCAAACACTTTTATTACTCTGTGTGGCATCGTCAATTTTAAATCAGCCAATCAACGACGTCCGTTCTAACGGCGGGTTTTTGTAGCGTCTGTTTTTGGAAATAGCGTCGCTCTCTTCCTGCCTGAATTCTACGGTGAGCGGACGCATTCCGCTATCGGCGGCTCCGCCTTTTTCCTTTTCATGGCATATCAGCGTTGGACTAAACGGGTCCTTCGCTTGATATTGCCATTTTAATATCTCACTTAAAAATAACCTTAAACTTAAATCTTTCATTTAAGAAAATTTTGTAAGGGCATTGGCAGATTTGCTTCTCACAATAGTGCTTTACATGAATCTGTTGTCACCGACGCGATGGAAAAGTATTGTCAAGATGAGATGAAAAAGGAAAACTTCAAGATGTGGTTCAACGATCTTCACAACAATTCAAATATGTGCCGTTCTACACCATCCGTTCATTTTCTCGTAAATATGCGATTGTGAAAAGGTATATGTTTGAAAGATGCTATCAACAGGTATGAACTTCTTCAATTTATCTGGGCGTGGTCCAACAGAATTTCTGAGATCGTTTTTCCTTTTCAATATTTAAATCTCGCAGTAGTCATACTGTTTATTTCGACAAGAAATGCATAAAATTATTGTTTCTATGAACTAGAAAGCGAACTATATGGTGGAACTTTTACAGCAGTAATCCATTGATTTGATTATTTTCATTAGAAGATCATAACGAATAACTATGTTGAAATGATCAGTATTAATCTATCTTCAATGTTGTTGAAGTAAAATCCTATGCACCTTTAATATTTTATAGAATAAAAATTTAAGAATATTCGTATATAATAATGAAATATTTTGATAATATAATTGTAAAAGACGGATGCATCTCGTTTCCTCATTTCTCTCCCCATTCCCCCCATTTAATTAAAATAATACTATAATAAAGGAAACTGTTTATTTAAATATATTTGTGTATTTTCTGTGTTTGATTTACGTGTCTCTTAATATTATCATAGAGTGCCAAATTAATTTATTACAATTATATATTATAGAATTATTAAATATAAATATTTAAAAGTAAATATTTAACACTTGGCACAATTTAAATATGTTCAACACATACAATTTTCAGGCAAGATGAAATATTTCTAAGTTCAGGTAAGTCTAAAGTTTATTATTTATATTTTACCATGAAGATTCCTCAGTTTATATTTATTTACATCCTTCACATGCAATGTTCATTAACCACTAACGATCACTGGCCAATATTTAATAGTAAAACCTCCTCTCCTTTTTAATTCAGAAAATTAAATCTACATAATTTTTTATAACTCCTATTTTTAATAATAATTTAAATTTAAAATCCTTCTTTCCCTTTATATTATATTAATTTTTTTTTTACCTAACATAGATATAAAATTGGAAAGCCTGGCCATGGAATCGATTTGGAATTGAACTGTTTTTTCCATTTTTTGATCAATCAATTACCCATTGAGTTATAAGCGGTTTCGATCACGTGACAAACCCGTTTTTCGCCCGCTTTTGAGTGATTTTTCTACTTTTGCGCGGAAATTTGGTTCAAAACGTCTACTTTGACACTATTTTCTGAAAGATCTATTGCATTTGCAAAAAAATGGAAAAAACAGCTCGATGACATAGTTTCTGCACAACAACACCAGCTAGTTTCATGCATTTTCGAACAAAAATAAATTTAAGCTTATGCCATAAATTTGCCCTCTTGGATTTGAGAACAGCCTTAAGATGCATTTCCTCATTTAAAATATTTCCACCTGTGGATGTTCCCCAAACAGCTTTATTGATGAGCTATGAAATGAACAACTTTTTTATGACTCGTAATTTGGTATAGGAGTATAGTAAGTAAAAGGTCCATATCCTTTAAATAAATTCCAAATGTGAAAAGGAAAAAAAAAAAAAAAAAAAAAAAAAAAAAAAAAAACGAAATAAGATAAATGAATACCATACATTTATTTTTGTCAATAGTTATATTTTATTGAAGTCAAGCGCATATTTTATTGTCTTCCATTCGTTATGGTCGTAAGTTTGTAAAAAGTATCAGAAATAAAGATCGTTAAAAAACATTAATTTCCAGTTAATCGGGAATAAGAACCAAACGGAAACTTATGGACAGTTAGGCTTCAATCGTTAACAATTGTGTGTTGATAACATGCGGAGAGAGTTGCCATTCCGTGCAGAGAAAATTAAGTAAATTTCCAATTTTTTTTTTTTTTTTTTTTTTTTTTTTTTATGAAATATTTAAAAAAAAAATCTTGTTATTGTTGAAATGATAATACTACAAATGTCTGCAAATCTAAAAATTCAAACTGAGAACGTAAACTCTTTTGCTTCTAAATACCGCGTAGTTTACGTCAATTGCTAATCGCGCCTTTTATTCATCTTTCGATGGAGCGGTCTCACAGACGACAATTTCTGTCTCGTCAGTTAAAGGTTAATTTAAGTTGATTTTGTTTGCACTATGTACAGTGGCGGGAAAAAAAAAAAGTAAACATCCCCTACTAACTCTTGACAAATTATTGTATTCGTAGAAGAAAGTCACTGATACCAAATGATTGGGAATAAAGTCTACTTTTAAAAGATGTATATAAAATTTGCTTAGGGGTCATCTACATATCAAAACGAACCCAAACTTTTTTTTTTCCCCCCAAGTTTGACACCATAAATAAATTCTACTCTCTTCAATTAACCTAAATCCAAATTTTCATGAAATTCGTAAGCTGAGTCTCAGAGAAATTAATTATTTTAAAATGAGCCTATTTTAGGGCTGTATCCAAACTGAAGTTCGGAATTTGATTGTTGAAATGCATTCTATATCACTTTCTAATAACGTATTATTTCTTAGCAATACGACCATTTCACTCGCTTAATATGTTTCGCTAGCCCAAATATTTCAATAAAATTAGTAAAATATATTTTTTTCTAATTATGTTTTTTTGCACATCAGAGAATATAAAAACTTAAAGTTTTGGTTAAGTTATTTAGTTGAAGATGGTTGAGGCTTAAACCATCATTTTGACGTTTTTTAATCATAATTCGAAAACTACTTAGAAGAAAATTTTGAAATTGAGAATTCGCATAAAGCAGGGCGCAATAAATATAAGTCTATCAAAAAAATTGTAGGTTGCAATTTCATATTTTTTTCGAATATTAATTTCATAATTCATAATTCATATTATAATTTTTTTAATTACAAATTCAATGTATTTATGTTTGGGTGATAAATGGTTGTATATTTAGTATTATAACCACACAAATAATGATCACACTAGGATTATAATTTTAGGAGATATTAATAAAAATATTAAAATGTAATTTACCATTAGAAGATCTAAATTTTGAATGTTTATAATTCAAAAACATATCATCCAAATGACTTGGAATTTCGTTTCTACGCATAGTTTGAACCGTAGGTTTTAAATATATTGTCAAAATTGGATGCTGCTATAGAAAAAAACAAAGTTTGGTCTGGTTTTGATTTGTAGATGGCCTAATAAGCAAATGTCATATGCATCATTTAAAAGTAGACTTTATTTTCAATCGTTTGGTACCAGCAACTTTCTTCTATTACAATTTGTTGCAGAGTTAGTAGGGAGTGTTTATTTATTTATTTATTTATTTATTTTTCACGACTGTACATTTCTAGTAAGATGCATTTTCTCATTTAAAACATTTCCAAATGCGGAAGATTCCCAAAACGGTTTTATTGATGAACTATGTATGTACAACTATTTTTATGATTCGTAATTTGATAGATAGAGGTATAAATAAAAGGATATGCCTTTAGAATGACACCAAAAGAAAAAAAAAATTGATGAATACAATATGTTTTAGTTCGATAAATTTACTTTTGATACTGTTTATATTTTAACTGTTCAAATTTTATCCTTCGACATATATAATTATAGTAAATTTGTATTAGGAAAAAATTTAACTAAGAAAAATTAGCTTTCATCTAAAAAAATAACTATACATCGAACAAAAATTCATATAATTAATATAGAAATAAATACATTTTAAACATGTGTGAATAATGTTATGAGATCTCGATAATGTTATGAGAAATGCATGAGATCTCGTTACAAGTAAACAGTCAAAATACCTGTACTATACGGTAGATAATATTTATTATTTGTAGAGAGTCTCTTGCATAAATTAGACCTTGTGAAGGTTTGATTGGAGGATAGCGGTATTACAGAATATTAAAGAGCACACACAACTTCTTCTACTGCAAAGAAAGCAGTGTCTGGTTCAAACTGTGAGATTAAATGTGGAAATCTAAAATCCACCTGACATCCAAAATATTGCAGTTTGCTTGTTTTACGGTTATAGGATTCAGAAGATCCGACAATATGTTCCCTTATCTTCGTGCCAGTTGAACGCATTCAACAATGCGAGCTAGGACGTTGTCGCTTTAAAACACAAATTGTTATAGCAACTAATTTACAAGCAGTGTACCAAATATCTACTGCGTATGATCATATTCATTTGTAGTATCCTTTTCATAAATTGCAACTAGTGAAAGTGGGATTGAAGGATAGAGATGTAACACAATATTAAAGAGCACACACAGCTTCTTCTATTGCAAAGAAAGTAGTGTCTGGTTCAAACTGTGAGATTAAATGTGGAACTATAAAATCCACTCTGACCTCCAAAATATTGCAGTTTGCTTGTTTTACGGTTACAGGATAGAGAAGATCAGACAAATATCTTCCCTTATCTTCGTGCCAGTTGGACGCATTCAACAATGCGAGCTAGGACGTTGTCGCCTTAAAACACAAATTGTTACAGCAACTAATTTACAAGCAGTGTACCAAATATCTAGTTCGTTCATATTCATTTGTAGTATCCTTTTCATAAATTGCAACTAGTGAAAGTGGGATTGAAGGATAGAGATGTAACACAATATTAAAGAGCACACACAACTTCTATTGCAAAGAAATGCAGCAACTTACTTACAATCAATGTACAAAACATCTATTACGAATGGTAATATTCATTTCTAGTATCCTTTTCATAAATTGCAACTAGTGAAAGTGAGATTGAAGGATAGAGATGTAACACAATATCAAAGAGCACACACAGCTTCTTCTATTGCAAAGAAAGTAGTGTCTGGTTCAAACTGTGAGATTAAATGGGAAATCTAAAATCCACTCTGACCTCCAAAATATTGCAGTTTGAATGTTTTACGTTTACAGGATTGAGAAGATCAGACAATAACTTCCCTTATCTTCGTGCCAGTTAGACGCATTCAACAATGCGAGCTAGGACGTTGTCGCCTTAAAACACAAATTGTTACAGCAACTAATTTGCAAGCAGTGTACCAAGTATCTACTGCGTATGGTCATATTCATTTGTTGTATCCTTTTCATAAATGTAACTGGTGAAAGTGGGACTGAAGGATAGTGATGTTACACAATATTAAAGAGCACACACAGCTTCTTCTATTGCAAAGAAAGCAGTATATGGTTCAAACAGTGAGATTAAGTGTGAAAATCTAAAATCCTCTGACCTCCAAAATATTGCAGTTTGCTTGTTTTACGGTTACAAAATTCAGAAGATCAGACAATATGTTCCCTTATCTTCATGCAGTTGGACACATTCAACAATGACAAATAGGACGTTGTCGCTTTAAAACATAAGTTGTTACAACAACTAATTTACAAGCAGTGTACCAAATATCTATTGCGTATGATCATATTCATTTGTAGTGCACTTTTCATAAATTGCAACTGGTGAAAGTGGGATTGGAGAATAGAGATGCTACACAATATTAAAGAACACACACAGCTTCTTCTATTGCAAAGAAAGTAGTATATGGTTCAAACAGCGAGATTAAATGTGGAAATCTAAAATCCACCCTGACCTACAAAATATTGCAGTTTGCTTGTTTTACGGTTACAGGATTGAGAAGATCAGACAATATGTTCCCTTATCTTCGTGCCTGTTAGACGCATTCAAAAATGCGGGCTAGGACGCTGTCGCCTTAAAACACAAATTGTTACAGCAACTAATTTACAAGCAGTGTACCAAATATCTACTGCGTATGATCATATTCATTTGTAGTATACTTTCATAAATTGCAACTAGTGAAAGTGGGATTGAAGGATAGAGATGTAACACAATATTAAAGAGCACACACAGCTTCTTCTATTGGAAAGAAAGTAGTGCCTGGTTAAAACTGTGACATTTAAATGTGGAAATCTAAAATCCACTCCGACCTTCAAAATATTGCAGTTTGATTGTTTTACGGTTACAGGATTCAGAAGATCAGACAATATAAGTTCTTATTACCTTCGTGCGGTTGGACACATTCAACAGTGACAGGTAGGACGTTGTCGTCTTAAAATACAAATTATTACAGCAACATACTTACAATCGTACAAAATATCTACTACAAATGGTAATATTCATTTCTAGTATCCATTTCATGAATTGCAACTAGTGAAAGTGGGATTGAAGGATAGAGATGCTACACAATATTAAAAAACACACACAGCTTCTTCTACTGCAAAGAAAGCAGTATCTAGTTCAAACAGTGAGATTAAGTGTGAAAATCTAAAATCCACTCTGACCTCCAAAGTATTGCAGTTTGGTTGCTTTATGGTTATACGACTGACAAGATCAGATAATATGTTCCCTTTATCTTCGTACAGTTGGACATATTCAACAATGCGATCTCGGACGTTGTCGTCTTAAAACACAAATTGTTACAGCAACTTTGCATAGCATATGCAGTGTGCAAAATATCTACTGCGGATGGTCATATTCATTTGTACTATCCTTTTCATAAATTGCAACTAGTAAAAGTGGGATTGAAGGAAGCAAATGTTGCAGAATATTAAGGATGACGTACAAAACATCTTCTTCTTCAGAGAGAGCAGCATCTGGTTCAAACATTAGGATTAAATATGGAAATCTAGCATCCTTTCTACCCTTCAAAATATTTTTGCTCGATTGTTTTCTTATTATGGGACAGAGAACATCAGGCAATACGTCCCCTTCATATTTACAGTCTATAAATCATGGTTGGATACGTCTAGCAGTGCAAACTGTGACACTGTCGTATTGAAACATCATTTATCAAAAAGTACATTTTCCATCATATGATTTTATTATTTTTCACAATTCTGCGATATTAGTTTGCTTTTAAACTACCCACGCAGGATTATCGCCATGCAGAAATCATAAGTAGATTTCATTGTCTTAATGTAGCGCCACATCCCTCTGAGATATCGTACTTCGTATCGTTACAGATTCCACATTTAACATTAGGAACTATCAATTAATATGAAATGCATCTTCTGGTATTCTTCAAATAAACGTACTCGGTGCTTCCAAATGTGTAATATAAATACAGATTGATACAGTGAAATACAATTCACATTCATACAAGTTTTTTGCAAAAAATAAACTGAAAAGGATCACAAGTAACTGCTAAAGAAATATTAAAATTGTCCGTTAAATATTAGTAAATCACGTAAAACGTTCTTTTTATTAGTTTTTATGCCTATTTCACTATCTGACAGCCTGAAATCACCTCACAGCGCCACTTTTAACCCTGGTGCCGAAAATGCAAACTATTGTTTTCTTTATAAATGGATTTCCCATGATTTAAATAGTTTCTATACAAAATAGAATTGCGTTTGCCACAGAACATTCTTTATAATTGAGCTCTGAACACCCATACTTCAAAGCTACCCTGTATATGCCTAACACACATCAATTTTTCACTTTTCTCTCAATCTACACTTTTTTGAGCTCATAATTTTTACAACTTCTCAAAGAGACCATGAAACTGGAGATAGTAGTTCTATTCTGGATTTTGTTTAGAGAGGGAAAGCCGAGAAGGGAGACGAAGAAAATTGGATGAGGCTGTGCTATCTCCCTTCAAATGGTCATTAAGAAGCGATCATTGGAGCTAATGAGGCAATTAATGTAAAGAATTATGAAGAAAAAGCTGGAGTTCATATTAATGACGTCGTCTAGAGAAAGTTAACAGGTTTTTAAAAGTAATTTTCATTTCAAATAATTTTTTTCGCCTCATGACTAATAATTTAATATCCTTATCTTAAAAGAGATAAATTTGTAATACTTTTAGAGAGAGAGAGGAATATATTCATGGGGTCCAGTTTTTAAGTTTTCATAAAGCCTTTTCTGAAAGAATCTTCTGAATTTATGGTACCAAGCATTTTTGTAGGGGGATTTTGAAAAGATAAAACTGATAAAACACTAAAAATGTGAATTAAGTATGTCTGCGTAAAAATTCTCACTTTAATTTATTGACAATTTCACGAAATTTGTTAGTATTTATAGCATAATATAAAGTTTCTAATTAAAGTTCCTGGAAATAGTACAATGAAATATCTCACATTTTTTCAAGATATATGGATCACATCCCACTAATCATATGAAAATTATCTGTAGTATTTTTCATCTTAGAATATGGCTGTATTTCACATACTTTTGCTGTTCTGAAAAACATATATAAATCAATTTTTCATTATCATGAAAAATGTTTTAGCGCAATTACAATACGTTTTATTTATTCTAATTTTATCATAAATGTTAACACTATTTTAATGCAAAATGTATTATTGAATCTGCCAGTGTGCATGAGTAAAATTAAAAAGTTTTTAAATTTAATTTTTGTACTAAACGAAATAGAGGTTGCTATCCAGTGTATACTTTATTCGTACCTTTAAAGATGCTGTAAAAATAAAAACCACGTGAATAAAATAAAAATCTACGTCTCGGTTTAATCTTTAAAACCATCATTTGGAGTAAAATTTTCTAAAAACACAAATTGGCATAAAACAATCTACGTGCTACATCATCAAAAAATAATTTTTTATTAAAAAATTGTTTTATTAAAAATAAAAAAAATAATTTTTGACGATGTAGCATGTAGATCGTTTTATGCCGATTTGTGTTTTTAGAAAACTTTACTCCTGATGACGGTTTTTAAGATTAAACCGAAACGCAGAGTTTTCTTTTAATCATGCGTTTTTATATTTACATCACCTTTAATTTATGAGTAAGGTATTCGTTGGTTGGATAGCAACCCCTATTTTGTTTAGTATTCGATATTACAACGTAAAATCTTTAATTATTATTATTTGTATTTCTGTGTACTTTTTTTGTTTAGTCACTGACTTCAAAGAACTTCTGACCCACTTTCCAATTAAATTTAGAATTATTCTGTTGTTATCTCCCAATTACTTTTAAGTATTTTATCTACGTTTTCAATTATTTTGCAACATTTTCAGACACTTTTCAAACTTTCCAAATGCTTCTTTGCAAATTTCAAATGCTTTTAAAGTTATTTTTCACTTGCGTGGGAAAGTTAAGCATATTACTTCATCGCTATCAGAAATGACCTAAACTTTTCTAAATTATACACACACACATATATATATGTAACCATAATAGCATAGCTATATAATGTGCTTCAAAACGAAAAGTTGATTTTTTAAATTTAATCTCAAATGAACAAACAAAAAGTTTTCTAAAATAGTTCATTAATTTCAATTGTGTGCCATAATTCTTCAATTAGCTAAAAAGTCCAAGTATAGGTGTAGCTGCAGATCATTTTTGTTCTTAAGGGTGTATTCGAAAAAATATTTTTCCACCCTCAACAGCTCGAAATTTTCTGAGACATTTTCAGACTCATTTTTAAAAGTAAAAACATGAAACTTGTTGGGGTGATTTCTGAAGACATGTTTAACATGCCGTGTGATTTCATTTTCAGCTCAATTAATTAGAATTTGATTTTTAAACAATTATTTTCTCAGTATGACCATTTTTTTCCTCCCCAGATCGCCCGCTTTGGAAAATTCGGTTCAAAACGCCAACTTCGACAGCGTTTTTTACAGTATTTTCTGCATTTATCAAAAAATTAAGGAGCACCGCACATTATATAGTTTCTAAATAAGAGAATTTTCCAGTTTGATGCGTTTGAGAGCAAAAATGAATTTTAAAATGAATCAGAAAATAAGCAGTTTAGATCGGAATACACCCTTAATTTTTAAATTTGAATATTGCAAATGCGCTGAAAATGCTAAAAAAAATATCACAATAACTTCATCCAGGCTGATGATCAAATCTGCGAAGCACGAACTTTCTTCGTATAAAAAATAGTTTTTGCAATTTTAGTTCCTTTAGTTGGTTAAAACATTTTTCACTCTCTGTAGATTAATAAAATGTAAAAAAAAAAAAAAAAAAAAAAAAGTAATTCTTTTTTATTATATAATGATGCATATTTTATTATTTTATGCAAATTAAAAAGTAAAGTTGCTAAATTTTAAGTATAATTATAAGACACCTATATCCATACTTTTCGAAAAATGACTCAAATAACAACGTCTATATCACTTTTCAATTATTTTTCAACCAATTTTCTATATTTCCACAAGTTCTTCGAATTTGAAAATATCCTAGAAAAAAAAAGTACAAATCTTTGTGAAACGACGTAGAAATAATTCTGGCAGCAGTTAAATTTAAAATAACGTTACTAAAGTATTTCAACCATAACATTACCGTACTTTGCCTCTTTTTTTTCTGTAACTAAACAATATTTGACTGTTATTTGTCTTTCATATTTCTTTTGCTTTTAAACATGCCTTCGAATTGGGGGCCAGAAAAAAAAAAGTAAAGAATTATGAATTATTTTTCATGGTACGCTCAATTGACCCTCATAGCATGCATGGTCACAGTGACGTCGTTGTGACGTCACTGTGAGTCACTGTGGTCACGTCACATCTGTGACCGAAATGCCACCACTCAGTGATGTCACATTGTGAATGAGATGTGAACTTCTTAGAAAACTTTAAAAAAATTACAAAAAATCTTCAAAACATGTTGTTACTGTAAAATTTTATTTTTCTGGCAATAAAAAAGAATTGTTATGTCACTGCATGTAACGTAGGTCACGACACACTCACAAAAGAAATTGTAATAAATTGTAAAAAATTGTAACCCATATTGTAAGTCACAGTGTGAGAAAAATATGAACTTCAAAAATCTTTGAAAATGAAGAAAAATGTTTTAAAAAGGCCCGCGTTACAGCGGCATAAGGAATGAAAATATATTAGTGGGTAGCAAGTAGTAAATTCAGACACGAAAAGATGGTGAGGGGGGGGGGGGGGCATATAAAGGAAAATGCACGGTACAAGTATCAACAAACTAGATTTCCATGCTATATTTTATCAATTTGATATCTAAGAGTGTGAAAGTATACTTTTTTCCTGATTTCAATTTTATCTAGTATTGCAATTTAATATAATAATCCTTCTCTTATTCTTATTATTATAAAAGTGTTTCTCGGAAAAATGGTACGTGCTGGAGCAATTTGGATAACATATTTAGAATTAGGAATATTAAATATATACACTTTACATATTTAGTTTGCAGGAAGGAAAATTTTTAATTTATTTTTACCGACCACTGGTATTCGAAACACTTTTGTGGCTTCAAACTAAAAAATTTCTATTATAGTTAAGTCTGCAGCTTTTAATGAGCACGTAGAAAGAGTCTTCAGAGTTTAGTCATACATACATTTCTTGCTTTATAATTTGCATTCAAGTCATATTTTTTCCTGTTAGTGTACCTATTTTAAGTAACTATTTTTTTTAAACATTCTACTTCTTTCAGACTTTTAAAATAAAATTAGCATTTTCCGAATAAATAAAAATAATACAAAATTTATGCAAAACCCATGATATAATTTATTATTCGTATTTCAAATTTGTGTTTTAGAGATATGACTCTAAAAAAAAAAGTTATTTTACGAATTGTTTTATTTTACAGGAAATTAACATGAAAAGAATGACGATTGACAAAGAAATTTTTTTTATCCTCGATATTTATTTATATCTTTTTATTTTTTAGGAAGATATTTTGTATTTGTGTGAAACAATCTTTACTTAGAAAAAGGGAGGGGGGGGGGTTAAAACTGATAAAAAGAAAAGGTAAAATACATTGGAAAATTCTTCAAATACAAAAATTTAAATACAGACAGCCTCATACAATGATTGCACATATAAGTTCCATATCTGTTTATATAAAAGGAAATAAACTCACACCTGCCCCAAATCGTCTGCCACGATACCGCAGGGTAAACAGAGAACTTTTTGTTCTAACAGATGCGGTAAGTTACTAGTCTAAAATGTAAGCTTTTGCGTGTGCTTTTTTTAATGGAAGAAAAAGACGTCGCCATTTTCGGATACACACGGATATTAATAATTAATTTATGGAGCTCAAAAAGTAAGTCTTATTTAATTTAAATTGTTTGTTCCTGCTTTGTATATTTGGTGAGATGAGTTAAATAGTTTTATATTATACCTATAGAAAGAGACTGTTCTGGGATTGTTTTTCAGATTAGAAATTAACATTATACTGAATGGGAAATGCCGTTTTACATATTATAGTAGTGAAACTTTTGAAAGACTTTTTTTCATTGCTAATAATATTTTAAATTATTATTTAAAATCCTAAATCTTCCTATCAATGTTTTCAGATTTAACATTTGCCAAAATTATAAAATAATAGGAATTCCTTGTAACATGTGGAGAGATTTTTGAGAAATTGTTAAATCTAATAATACATTTAATTCATCTATTGTAATTTGTTGTTGTTTAATAGTACAATTATAAATACTAATTATATAGTGTTTTTCAAATTGGTATATTTATTTTTTTAAATTGTATGTAAGCACGTTTTTGCTGTTCGTGATTTTAATCAAACATTTAATTGTAGACATTCAGAATCAGTTATTAAATTTTCTTCGATTGTAAACTCATTTTC
This sequence comes from Maratus speciosus, assembly GCA_963932465.1. Lineage (NCBI taxonomy): Eukaryota > Metazoa > Arthropoda > Arachnida > Araneae > Salticidae > Maratus > Maratus speciosus. Next base: position 526,557,135 of record OZ010788.1, read on the forward strand.
TACGTTTTCGATACACGTTCGATACTTCGCATTAAAAAATAAAATATGACAATTAAGCATTGAAATAAAGCGTTTTTCATGCCTGATAACAAGTTTATAGATTAAACTGCTTTACTTTACTTTTTAAAATTTGATATTTATAATATTTATAAAAAAATATTTATAATTTATCATATTTATAAAAGTTTATATTGTACTGTTCATTAGCGATAATTGCTGGAAATGCATTTTTAATTATAATATGCGCTTTTATGATCCACTATATTTATGCATAGTATATGGTGTATGTAAAAGCTATAATTCATATACAAGGCTACACAAAAGTATACGTAAGAGTTAAGGGGTATGGGCGCAAATTGCTTAAAGGTGTTTTTTAGATGAGTTATGGATTTTTATGTTGAACTGCATTTAATTTACTAAGAAATGTTTGTAGAATATGGATAAAATGATACACAGGGTCACGCAAGGAAATGGATATATGGCCGTCTATAAATTATAATTTCTGGAAATGTGATTTCAGCAGTTTTAAGAGTGTTTTAATTTGAATTAAATTTTAACTAAATAGTGGCGTGTAATAAAGATTCTAGGTAAACTACAGGGTTGTACAAAAGTATTCAAGTATGTTTTTATATATTAGTATAAATTTTTGAATGAGAATTTCAACCTGTTATGCATTTTCTTGCTAAACTAAATTTTCACATTATATACTAGTATATACCAACCTACAGATTAAATACAGGGCTATTCAAAAGAATTGGAAAACATATTTGGCTATGAACGGTAACTGCTGAAATCAGTTTTTCAAATGTTTTATGCGTTTTCTAAAATATTTGCTTAGTTATCTTATTTACGTTATTTCCTTAAATTACGATGTCTAGTTAAAGCATTCAGGAAGCGTTGGAAAGTGCTTTATAATCTATGCTTAACGCATGATTTTTCTTACTTGTTTTTTCTATTTCCCAGATCAGCATGATCCTATAAATCATACCAAATCTATTTAGCTCATATTAACAAAATACAATATACACGGGAATAAAAAATTTAAATAAATATGGCTTATCTTATTCTTCTTTAAATAGAAAGTGTATTAATATCCGTTAGACTCCATGTTCGTATTTAATAAAATAATAACAAATCACAACACACAAAACATTCTTAATATAAAGCTTGAACTCAAGATCAAGCTTAGAACTTAATAAAAAAGGATGCCAGTTGATAAGCATTGTTTTTTTTCAGTGTAAAAATTAAAAGTATTTTAGAAGAATAGGACTCCAAAATAGCGATACATTGCTAAAAAGAACGGTAAAAAGATAATATTGTATATTTCAAACAAAACTTTATTTTAAAATTCATCACAGTGTTTATAACAAGAATCATCACAGTATTAATGCTTGGAAATTTTTCCAGAGAGTAACATTCGCCTTGCAAACAATATTTCAAATGGAAATCAAATTTCAAATTGATTGCTTAAAAGGCGCAAAAGTCAACATAGTGAAAAAAATTCCATAACGGTACTTGAATCCGGCACTGAGTATAGCGCACTATCCGGAGTATAGCGCACTGACATTTTACTGACTAAACCACATGGAACGAGACCCAGCCTGGAAAATTTCTTACTAGTACATGTTGGCAAGGCTACAAACGCAGCACAAGATGGAATATTTATCATGAGCCACCGACATGGGGCAAACACGAAACTTAATTAAATCCAGCAGCGATTCAAACTATATGAATACTTGGAAATTTTTCCAGAGAGAAACATCCGCCTTGCATACAATATTTCAAATGAAAATCAAATTTCAAATTAAAATTGCATTTTAAGCAATTAATTTGAAATTTGATTTTTATTTGAAATATTGTATGCAAGGCGAATGGTTCTTTATGGAAAAATTTCCAAGTATTTATATAGTTTGAATCGATGCTGCATTTAATTAAGTTTCGTGTTTACCCGATGTTGGCGGCTCACGATAGATATTCCATCTTGTGCTGCGTTTGTAGCCTTGCCAACATGTACTAGTAAGAAATTTTCCAGGCTGGGTCTCGTTCCATGTGGTTTAGTCGGTAGAATGTCAGTGCGCTACACTGATGGCCCGGATTCGAGTCCCGGCTTGGAATCTTTTTCTCTATGTTGGCCTTTGCCCTTTTAAGCAATTAAATTGAAATTTGATTTTCATTTGAAAGCATCACATTGTTTATGACAAGTTCGTCACAAATGACACATATTTCACAAATTAGTCACAGTGTGACGTCAAAGCATTGTCGCTGTCGTCACAGGTTAGTCACAAAGTTAATGCCAAAATAGTCACAAATGACACACTTTTCACAAATTTGTCACACCGTGACTTCACAGAGTGGTCACAATGTGACGTCACAAACGACCTCTAAAACGGCCATAACGACCTCGCATTCTAGTCACTATGACGTCACATCAACGTCACGTGACGTCACATCGACGGTCACAAAATCACAGTGTGACTTCACAACGACGTCGCCGTGACGTCACCATGCCTTACGGGGACTTAATCAACAGAGAGAAATTAGCATAACCTTACTTTAGCGGCTTTACACTGCAATTTAGATTCAATTTTTGAAATCGCTTTTTATAAGATTGTACTCAAATCCAAACTGGCTATATTCTGACACGTTTCTGAATTCATTTTTGTTCACAAATGCATGAAATTGATAGGTGTTATCTTTCAAAAACTATATAAACGAACAGTTTTTATATTTTTCGGAAAAAACTGATCTTTCCAAAAATCCCGCTAAAGTTGGCATTTTGAACCGAATTTTACCTGAATATAAAATTGTTGATATTCAACTATTTTTGTTTACTGTTGGCACGAAGAAATGGCCTTCTGCTCTAGTTGGCATAATCGGTTAGATATTATTTAACTATTTAGTGGCTGCCTGCTTGTTTGGAAATGTTTTCTAAAGCTTTGCGACTACACTTTGTCCTATTCAAAACTTTTTCATTAAATTTCTTGCTCATCGCTCGATTTGGTAACAATTCTACCTTGTATAAAATTAGTTAAGGCTGTTATAAAATCAAAAGTGGCTACTCTCTGATATATTTCTGAATTCATTTTTGATCGCAAACGCATGAAAATGAAAGATGATCTTATTCTGAAACTATCTAATCGAACAGTTTTTTTTCCGTTTTTCGCTGAGGGAGAAAATCTTTTAAAAAATGCTGTTAGCATTTTGACCTGAATTTACAGATGCGCAAAAACTTCCATCGATAAACAACAATTGCTTATAATTCAAGATGCGATTCATTTATCGAAAATTGAAAAATCTATTCGATTACAAAGCACTTCAATAACAAGACCTGCAAATATCATGCTCTTACGCTTAAAAATAAGTAAACCAATTGTGCCAGAAAGTTTAGTGTTGTTGGGAAAAATGATCGGGGGAAAAATATTTTGTTGGTGTTGCAATTTGACTGTGCGGTCGGTCAGGGGTTTTACGGATCTTCATCTGAAGATTAAGAACAAGAACACCATACAATTTATTAATTCTATTTGTTTATTAGTTTGTCGAATTTTTTAGATTAGTCTTACACAGATATTAATGCTAATAGCAAATTTCAGATTCGCCCTTCATTGTTAAATAGTTATTATTTACAGAATCAGCAATTTGACATTGTCGTTTTATGGATCTTCATTTCAAGTTTAAGAACAACATAGAGATTATTATTTTTTGTTTGTTTGCTACATGAACTTATTAGATTGATTTTCGTTCTATCATAGCGAATTGTAAAATTTCGGGGTGCATGTAGTTTCCGATTTCATGGACTGATGCAAACCACTGCTGAAAAATCAACTTTTTTAATTGGACTACTTTTTGAACATAAATTGAAAGTTCATTCAAAGACATCTTCGCAAAGACGTGTTCAAGGATACTTTTGCGTGATTTTAATATGAGATACCACAAATTTCCATATGACGTCATCCCGCTTCTTTTCGTAAAAAAGTGGAACGTTTCATACTGCTTCAGATATAAACCGTAGACAGCTTTTCAGCTATCCTCAAAACAGTTTTGTGCCTACCATGAGCCAATCTTTGACTTTTGATATTTTCAATTCATACATTCACCTAAAGAAAAGAAAAGAAAAAAATGAGTACTTGAAACACATAGCTACAGATTTACATCATCGGATAACATTAATATACTATCAACATACTTGAATATCTAAATAGAAGAAGTTATATTTTTGTGATGCAACAAAAGTTTTTCCACATCCTGTATGCATATTAACCATATTCATTAGTTGAGTTAGTGGTGCTGGAATCTCCTTTGCTTAATAGAGCTAAATAAATAGATTACCTCAAGCTTAAAATGAACTCCTAAACTCGATGGACACCCAGTCCATAAAGAAAAATCAAACCTTACACTTTTAAGGCTATTCCCAAATCCAAAAGGGCAACTTTATGACATAAGTTTTAATTTATTTTTGTTCGGAAATGCGTGAAACTAGCAGGTGTTGTTGTTCAAAAACTATGTAATCGAACTTTCTTTTCCATTTTTTGCAAACGCAATAGATTTTTCAGAAATATTATCAAAGTGGCTGTTTTGAACCAAATTTTCGCGCGAAAGAAGAATTACCACTCAAAAAAGGGTGAAAAACGTCTTTGTCACGTGATCAAAAGCGCTTATAACTCAATAGTAATTTATTTATCAAAAAATGGAAAGCACAGTTCGATTCCATATCGCTTCCATAGTCAGGCCCTCCAATTTTATATATCTCTATTAACAATGAATTTGTAAATGTGTCAAAAGTGTTGCGCTTGTAGAGCAGAGCAGTTGAGAACAGCCTTAAACAAATCGTCATCTTCTAACTACAACATAATATGGAAAGCCAGACCATTAAAAAGTAAATATAAATACTCTTTATTTTATTTACCTAAAAGTTTATGTTATAGGCAATGATACACAGCATTTTCCATAACAACTGCGTTGCTCTTTCAACTAATGAAAAAAAGCAAAACTATCCTCGCAGATTTGGCTTATTTAATTAATGAAAAGGTCAATCTATCTGTACAAATTTATTGAAAATAATATAAAAACTGTATATCATGGAATGGATATAATAATAACTCAGAAATATATATAATTCGCCGGAAGAATTCCCAAAGATATATTCATAATTTTTTATACAAGCCGTAAAATATCTGGAAGCGGACAATATATTCCCGCAAAGCGTAATAAAAAGTGAGTGAAATAAAATATTACTGCATGAATAAAAGACAAGTACAAACAAGGTGCAGCAATAAATAGCAACGCTAGAGCTGTTTTCGGTCGTTTTCATTGAGTCATCTGACGGCCATTCCATCATGGAACTGCACGTTCTTACATTGCTGGAACAAGAATGACATACGACCAGTTGTAAATTCTCAGAAATCGGTAATACTTCAGAGCTAATACCGATCGTAACGTGCTGATTTATGGAAAAGACTGGAATTTTATTGTTCGTAATGGAATACTGAAAAAATAGTCGATTGGTTGAATGCTTTTACGGAAGTTATTGTTGTATTTTTGGAAAAGGGTAAAATTACTAGAAGAATTTCGTGCAAGTTTTGGAAAGGAAATTGCATTATTTTTTCCATATGTTTAAAGAGTTTAGTCGCTGTTTTGTATTAATATGCAATAATTCTTCAAATCAATATTAATAACTTATTGATTATCCAAATTTATTGTTATAGAAACCAGGAAGTAGAGGGAGGGACGAATTACAGTTTTGAAGGCAGAATGTTACATTTCTTAATGAGGCTATTTTTAAGTATTACCGTGTATTTAAATACAATTAAAAGTTCTGAATTGGAAATTTAGTGGGGGTGTTGTCCTCAATCATAAACTCTATCTTTTCTCCACCTTCGGGGGTAGATTGAATTTTCATGGAGGAAAATCATCTTTACATCGAGATTCTGTAAATTCTAAAGCGGATCCGTGAAACATCTCTAACCGAAAATTCAAAGAACATAAAGGATATATCGGCAAAAAAGATGATAAGAAGAGATAGAATGTGAAATTGGGAAATGCAGTTTACAAATTTTGAGTAGCGTTTTTAAGAAATGGCGAGTTGCTTACAAATTTACTCTCGATACTTACCATATGAAGAAACATACAAAAATTAAAGAGCTTAATGAGCTTACGAGAACATTTTACTTAAAAAAAAAAAAAAATCTTGCCCATACTCTCTTTGCATATTCTCACGTGTATTACAAAACAATTTCAGCCTTTTTCTTTTTACGCCGGACAACTTGGCAAATAAGCCATTCGCCACAACAAGGCCGGAAGTGATAGCCATTTGTTTAGCAGCACCCGAAGGGCGGCCATCGCTACGAAAGTTGATCTCGTAATTTAGAACGTTGATCAGGTGACGAGATCTTCACCTGATCACACCTCCAGAGGTATAATTCATAGGGAATTTGGAGGACTTTGCACCAGGCGCCATTAGTATACATGGCGAATTTTTAGCTGGCGGCCAGACTCGAACCCGCGATCTTTCGTCAATGAGCTTGATGCTCTGCCAACTAGGTTACCGCTGCTATGTAACAAGTGCCAATTTAAATGATTATGGGTTGTAACAAGTGCCAATTTAAATGATTGTGGGTTGTAACAAGTGCCAATTTAAGTGATTGAGGGTGTCCCGAAAATTGCTTTTTTGAATTTAAGTAACACTACGCTAGTAATGCAACCGCAAGAGACTTTTGAAAACCTGTTGGTGCATCATTGACGTCTTCTGTGTTGGCGGTTAAAGTGACGACATGAACAGAGTTAAGAATAATGTCCAAAAATTCGCATGCGTGTGGTGCATCAATATGGTGTTTTTACAGGAAGAGTGTTGTTACATCATCAAAGTTTATTTTTCCAACTAAAAATCGTTCAAAGAAGTGAGGAGATTGTTTCATGAGAATTTTGTTGTGCTATTCGAGCAATTTTGTAATGATGATGCAATAACCTAACACCTGTTAGTGAACATAATTAAGAATACACATGCGTGTCTAGAAAATGAAACAAGGCAATTTGGATATCTATTGTATAGTTTAGAACAAATAAATACGTTTCTGGATTTTTTTTCAATTGCATAACCGTTTTATTTATTTATTTATTTATTTTTTAGGTGGGGGCATCCTGTAAGTATATCCTTCAAAAATAGTATTATCGTCAAAATAACAGGAATGTTAAATCGCCAATTACAGATTCAAACATAAAACCCTATTTTTTTTTAGGTTTCATTAAAACTTTGACATTTTACTTACTGACTGCGTAAATAGAAGTTTGTAAAAACTAAATAATAGATTTTGCCAGCTTGCAGTGTAATCATACAATTAATGATTGCGTGCCTATCAAAATATAACTTCACGCAAAACAGTTTATGATAATTTAACTGATCACAGTGAAAGATCTTTCTGCATTCTGCAATTATACCCGGTCTATAATAGAGACATTATCTACCTGCCAAATAACTCTTAAGTAATCTTATAAATTAACATATCAAAAGCACAACATAAACCCCCATTAAATTACAAGCATTCCTAGTAAGCATATTCATGCCATTTCCCTTTCTTTACCATAATTAAACGACACTGGTGCTTGCCACTTCTCATGAATATCCCGATCACGTTGTGAAATACTTAGAACGTGTCATGACATGTCATGACGCGTTTTCATTTTTCATCATAAATTACCTAAGACACGCACGCATCAAAGGAATTGTTTAATTGGGTCTTCCTAGAACAACTACTATATGCAACAATTAAATGTATAAGACATTGAATTTTATTTGCACTAGTAGTACTTTGGTATTATTGAGAGATTTATACATTGATATTGATAATAGACATTGTCTATTTAGATATGCAAAAAATGCTGGAGTCGTAGCATCCAAAAGCAATATTTAGGTACAGAATTTGTATATTTAGAATAGAAATAGAGCGGAAGAAAAAACTGTACCTACAAAGTAGCAGTGTACCTTCAACACTTCGAGGCATTAAAAATAATCCATTATATAGTCAATGAAAACTCTACTCTGACACTAGGTTGGTTTAGCCATGTTTTTTGATACCCTGCATAGGCCGATTGAGGTCGGGCGACCGTCCGGGAAACCAGGAATCCTGTTTTTACAACAATGTTATATATACATATGTATAATTAAATGCTATTTCTATACATTAAAAAAATGAATATTAAAAAAAATGCATGTCCGACGCGGCCGGGGCGAATCTAATGAGTGAAATTTGATCCGAATATAGATCAGGGGACACGGACAAGACATGTTGATCTCAAGGGGTGCTAAAAAATCTCTCCCGGCGTGCCATTTCCATTAACGTCGGCCCTGTTTTTAACAAAATAATTGAAGGGAAAAAGCGAAAAGTGGTGATAGTCCATTTTTTTTATTTGTGTGAGAGAATCATCTCATAGTTTGAAAAGCGTACTACTTTTTTTTTTAACTATGGATCGAGGAAAAATTGGTGGTAGTCCTTTGAAATTCACAGTTGTAAATAAGACGTCCACGCTTGTAAAGGGAAATAATTCAGAATAATTATTTTGTGACTATCATCATTTCCCTCTTTCACTCTCTTTAATGATTAAATGAAGCGGTAAAATGCATGTTGCTGCATTTTGTTCCGATCGGTAGCCGACTGGTATCTTTCAAATTCTTGTATACTGATTGATTATAATTAAAGTTCAACTTTCAAAAAGCTGTAAAAAAAATAACCACTGGTCAGAATAACCTGAAATTTGACCTGGATATACATGAAGAAGGGAAAATGGTATAGCATAAGAAAAAAAAAATAGTTCGAAATTTTAGAAACAGGTGACGCTTTATTTGTCATAATGTAACTGGGTTCGGATACTGGTGACAGTGGAATCCCAATGTGACGTTTATTGACTGACTTCCAGGTTAAGGGGGCACAGGAGCTTTAAACTTTCAAAAAATCAGTTTTCGTTTTTTGTTTTATTCTGAAATTTTTAAAATTTCTCAACAATATGCAAAAAACTCCATTCAAAAATCTGCATTATTTCTTGAGTTATAATCAATTATAGACGGTGAGTTTAATTGAATTTCCGTAGGCATTGAAACTTTAAAACACGTTTTCTCAGATTAGTAAATTCGAATTTGCGCGCACTATTACTTTCAAACTATGTAAGCTACAGCTTTAAAAAATTAACCAAATATGCGTTTCTTTATAGTCTACATGCTAAAACAAACAAACAAACAAAAAAAAAATACATATTTTGGTTATTTATTTTTTTCACTTAAAAAACTTGACTTTTTTTTTTTTTTAATTTTGAATTTTGTTTTTATTTTGTGCTAGAATTAAATTTTACACAAAACTTTTCGTGTATATTTTGGTTTTAATTTAGTAGTAGGTGTTTTGTGATTCTGTTTTGTTCAAGAATTGTTTTCTATATGCATAATTTAGAGTTTTATCTTGCGCGCAGCACTTAATGATTTTAATTCATGCATTAGTAGTGAGATGAATTTTTAAATTTAAAATTTAAATATTAATTTTGTATATACAATATTTATTTATCTGGATAACATAGTTAAGAATATATACTTTCGGCAGAAAGGGGAAAAAAAAATAATTGCATATTATTTGAGCTTTGGTACTTTAAAGAAGGCGATGTTTTTGATCGTTTCGACAACCGCAAAGGTCCTGTGACCCCTTAAGGTTGTTCTCAACTGCTTTCGTCAACTAGCAAAAAACGTTTTTGCACATTCACTAACTCATTTATAAATGTAAAGGTACAAAATTGGCAAAACTGACTAGGAAAGCGATTTGGAATCGAACTGTTTTTTCCGTTTTTTGATCAATAGATTACCTATCGAGTTACAAGCGAAATGGAGCACGTGACCAAGGCGTTTTTTCTCCCTTCCTGACTCGTTTTCTTCTCTCGTCTGGAAATTCTGTTCAAAACATCAAGTTTGGCAGCATTTTCTAAAAGATCTATTGCGTTTACAATAAAACTGGAAGAACAGCTCGATTACACAGTTTCTGAATAACAACACCTGCTAGTTTTATGCGTTTCCGAACAAAAACCAATTTAAACTTATGTCAGAAAGTTGCTCCCTTGGATTTGAGAACAGCCTTAAGCCAACTGCACTGTTCAATGTGTATGACTATATCGGTTTTTTACTGAAGAAATGGTTTCCAAGTCATTCAGCAGTTGTGACGCTTTTAATAGAATGCTCCACCACGAAAAGGTGTTGCCACATCGGTTGGGAAAAATCGGTTTTTAATTGTCCTGAGGTCAAAAACCGCAGAAAAAACAACAATCGAATCGGTTTTTAACTGTCGCGAGAAATCTCAAGAAATGTTCAATATGCTGTACAAACGTTTCCTGCCACAAGTTGAAACTGAGAAACAGCATGTTCCACAACAGATCGAAGTGTTTCATTGGTGTTTTTGTGAACGTGTTGCTTAGTGTGCGTCTTCAATTCAGCTAAGTTGGTAAATCGGACCACAGAATGCAATATTTCCAGTTAACCCCACAGCCAGAAATCACAAGAATTAAGATCAAGTGATCTTGGCGGAGAGGCTGTTTGCAAAATAAGGACTGTTAATTCTATCATTTCTGAAATGTATGTTGAACAGCTGCTTCACTGGATTTGTAATGGTTGGAAGAGCGCCATCTTGCATAAAAATGATGTATCCTACATACGCACGCTGTTGAAGTGTTGGGATGACGTGATTACGAAAAAGAGTCTCACAGCGTTCAGCATTGACGATACAGGTAACGGGATTCGCCGGATCTATCTTCGAAAAAGAATGGCCCCACCTTAAACGATGCCATAAACACGCATCACACAGTTACCTATGCATAATGCAGAGGTACTGGTTCAAGTAAAATTTTCCGTTGCCATTATTCTGCAATTTTGAGTACTGACATACCTTTGGAGATAGAAATGGGCTTTGTCTGTCCACAAAATGTTCCTTGGCCATTCATTGTCCACTTCCATGAGAGCAAAAAATTTTAGAACAAAAGTTTGTCGTATTAGCAAGCCAGCAGGATGAAACTCCTGAACATGGGTAATTTTGAACAGATAACAATGCTGGATGTTTTGTAAAATTTTATGCACCGTGCTCACAGGCATAGCTAACGGTCGGGCAATTACCCATGCACTGCAGCTTCCCAGATACTACTGCTCGTCTTTTCCTGCAGTGCTGTGGCCACATCTTCTACTGGCGTTCAAGCAATTGGTTTCTTCCCTCTGCCAAATTTCAATTCAAATGAACCCGCGTCTTCGAATTTCTTAATCATTTTCTCCAGACCGTTGGCAGACATCGGACCACAGACTTTTTCATACTTTTTACTGACCGGAACTTCTTCAGAGCTACCGCCGCACAGTCATTGTTCTCGTAAAACAGTTTCAAAAGCAGAGCGCGATCCTTCATTGGGAGAGTCATAACGAACTTCTCAGACACAATATGTGGAAAACGGCAGGTACCCTGCGTTTGTATACTACATTGAAAAAAATAAGACCTAAAACGGGTAGAAAAATACCCGAATTGGGTAGAAAGATTCTTAGGTCTGTGGTTACCCAGTTTGGGTCCATATGCCTGTTTTGGTTACCATTGTGTATCCATTTTGTAATTTTTTTTCCAAAATAGGTATTTAGCTGTGCCAAAAATGGATACACGGTGGAAACCAAAACAGGCATATGGACCCATATTGGGTAACGTCATACATAAGAATCTTTTGACTCAATTCGGATATTTTTCTATCCGTTTTAGGTCTTTTTTTTTCTGTGTAAATGCAATGTTTGGTGCGCATGACACATTTTTTATTTTGCATATTATGAAGATTAAAGTGTCATCTATTGCTAAAATTTCGATTTTTTTTTTCTCATGCCATACCATATTTCCTCTTCTTCATGTATATTCAAGTCAAATTTCAAGCCATTCTGACCAGTGATTCCTTTATTACAGCTTTTTGAAAGTTGAACTTTAATTATAATCACCCTGTATTTCAATTAAAAGTTCTAAATATCGTTTTTAAAAGACGTGTTAAAATATGAATGTCCGAGAAAGACATTTAACTGATCAAGGAATCTCATTTTATAATTCTAAATTGGAGATAAACCATTATTTATAATAATGTGGCAGATAAATAAGTGCTTATTCCTTAACTAAACTATGAAACTTCAGCGCCCTGATCATTCATTCAGGTTATGATCACGATTCATAATTCAATAGCATTTTACATTGATCACAATGTTTTAAATCAAAACTGCATCATCGATGCACCACTTTTGCAATCTGTATGTCGATGATGTGTAAAGGAATATTTAAAAATCATGTTTTCATATAATAATTTATTTTGGAATAATAACTGAAAATTTTCAGTTTTGACATGATTAATATCTTTAAAATAGATGGTGTAATCAACTATGTCATTTACTGTCCCTCAGGATTAGTATCATTATCCTAATTCCTTTACATACATGGAACAACATCTAATATCCTCCAGGCGACTTCTTTTAATGTTATATTAATAATATTAGTCTATTTCATTCTCATGTGGAAATATTCCAAAAGTGCAAACCCCCATAATCATTTTGTTTATTTAGTACTTGACCTCTATTGCAAGGAGCTTCATTAACATGCTAAGTGGTTCATTCACAAAGACGACAAATTCATTAGTAATTACTATTTTATTTTATATGCTGTTATGTGACATTTACGAAAGCTTTGGCTTATCGCTGAATGCAAGTATGATTATGCAGAAAGGGATTTTAAAAATTGTTTTGTGCATGTTACTAATCTCTGAAGAAGAGTTGCAAATTACAGTATTATTTTTCGCGTTTATTTATTTATTGAAAATGATATAATGGAATGTCCGCTTGAAAAAGTTAACAATTTTCATTCCAATTTTCGTTCAGCAACTATTTTTTTAAGCATTTGCTATCCAAAATGAGAAGTAATTTAATTAAATATTAAAAGAGTGCATTTTTTATCCCAAATTTAAAGTTTATTCTTGTAACTCTGAACTCAATTAAATGAACTCAACAAAATGAAATTGAATACATGTGCAAAATACGTAATTATTAAAATAATTCAAAAATTTCATTTCACGAAGAAATGCAATACAATTTTAGCTTTTGTGAAGACTTTTTTTTTTTTCCTTTAAATCTTCCTATAGTGTTGCTAAAGGGAACGATAAAATATTTTATATTTAATTTTAATTTAGTACAATGTGGGCAAAGTTATTCAGAATAATTGTTCAGTGATTTGCATTGAAGTCAGGAACACACACACAAAAAAAATAAATAAAATAAAATAAAATAAATAAATAAATAAATAAAATAAAAACATCAATAATTAAATAGGAAGACGGGATTGCCAATGCAAAAAAAGAGGCGCTACGTCCATATCACAGTAATCACAAGCTTGAATAAGCAAAATAATTAAATTTCTTTCATAAAGCATATAAAAGTTTGAAACAATCCACGATTTTAACAGGTTTTTAAGCGGCAATAACATTTCGCAGTATATTTGCAGTAGATGTTGCGGCCTTGCGAAGTAATGAAGGTGGATAAAATTAATGGTGCAATGTCGTCAGGCATTACGGTAATATTTGAACAAGAATAAGAGTTTGAGAATTTGACCCATACATGTGCAGTTGTTTCCATAGTTGGAGAATTTCAGAAACATCAACACCAAACAAAATTTTGCCTCTTGAAGGCTGTACTCAAATCCAAAAGGGCAACTTTATGACATGTTTTAATCCACTTTTGTTCTGAAATGCATGAAACTAGCAGATGTTGTTGTTCAGAAACTATGTAACACAACTGTGTTTTCCGTTTATTTTGCAAACGCAATAGATATTTCAGAAAATAGTGTCAAAGTGGGCGTTTTGAACAGAATTTCCGTGCGAAAGTAGAATAACCACTCATGGAAGGCTGAAAAAGTCTTTGTCACGTAATCAAAATCGTTTATAGCACAATACGATTCCAAATAGCTTCCATAGTCAGATCTTCCAATTTTCTATCTTTCCGTTAAAAATTGAATTTGCAAATATGTCAAAACGTTTTGAGCAAAGCAGAGAACAGCCTTAAGGGTGTATTCGAAAAAATATTTTTCCACCCTCAACAGCTCGAAAATTTCTGAGACATTTTCAGACTCATTTTTAAAAATAAAAACATGAAACTTGCTGGGGTGATTTCTGAAGACATGTTTAACATGCCGTGTGATTTCATTTTCAGCTCAATTAATTAGAATTTGATTTTTAAACAATTATTTTTTCAGTATGACCATCTTTTTCATTCCCAGATCGCCCGCTTCGGAAAATTCGGTTCAAAACGCCAACTTTCACAGCGTTTTTTACAGTATTTTCTGCATTTATCAAAAAATTAAGAAGCACGGCACATCATATAGTTTCTAAATAAGAGAATTTCCCAGTTTGATGCGTTTGAGAACAAAAATGAATTTAAAAATGAAACAGAAAATAAGCAGTTTGGATCGGAATACACCCTTAAGGAGGTATACTCAACCCAAACTGATTACTTTCTGACGCATTTTTCGATTTAATTTTGTTCGCAAATACATGAAATTGGCTGGTGCTCTTATTCAGAAGCTATGTAATTGAACTGTTTTTTCATTTTTTTTTTTTTTTTTTTTTGGTAAAGGCAAAAAATCCTTCAGAAAATACTGTCTGAATTTTTTAATCAAATTTCCGAACACGACAGTACGGACGAGCAAAAGAAGCTGCTGTCACGGATCAACGATCGCTTATAACTCAAAATGTAATTAATTTAATGGAAAATGAAAAAAATCTTTGATTCCAAATCAGTTCAATAATCATGTCTTTATGTCAGGCTTTTAGTTTAAAAAAAGTCAGAAAATATACCGGGTAGCCAGAATTAAAACACCCCTAACAGGGAACTGTTTAGGTAGAAATTGGGTCCTTTAAGGGGCCCATCACAAAATTTTTCATTTCAAAACAGGACCCTTCACAAAACTTTTCCCCTTAAAAAAGGACCATTCACAAAATTGTTTATCTTAAAAATAGGTCTTTTACAAATTTTTTCTGCTGAAAACTAAACCTTTCATATATTTAATCATTTAAAAGTGAAATCTGGCCTGTCACTTTTACATATATAAAGAAAATTTATGCATTTTACATACATATATCTACTTAATAGTCCAGGCAATAGGGAATTTTACCTAGCAAAATTAATGGTAGTTCTAAAAATCGGCTTACTTAAGTTTTTTGGGTCGCTGAATCCGAATTTGTAACTTCCCACCAAAATTTTCCCCGGCAACCCCCCCCCCCCTCCAAATTTTGGTAAAATGCCCCCCAAAAAAGGTTTTTATTAAAAAAATCATTTTTATTGTTTTAGGGGAAAAGTATCTAGAAATTCAGAAAGTAGACAAAATTTGCAACAAATTAGATATATGACGTTATGACTTAGGATGAAGGGGAAGGGAGCATCTGCCTCGGAACATGCGCGCGGTTTTGCGTGAACTAAGTTGCGCAATTCCACTTAACCACTCACACGTTTACATTCGCCCTGCCATCTCCCTTCCCAACTTTCTCTATAAGGTTTACTTTAAGATTTTTGGGTCGCTGAATCCGAATTTTTAACTTACCCTCCAAATCCCCCCCCCCCGAAACCCCCCCAAATAGTTGTTATTAACTTAAATTTCTTATTGTTTTAGGGGAAAAGCATTACTAAATTCAGAAACTAGACAAAATTTGCAACAAATAGGATACATGACATTATGACTTAGGATAAACGGGGAGAGAGGGGGCTGCCTCGGAACATTCCCCGCGCGCTTTTCTCAAAAACCAAATTTTTTCAAAAAATCAATTTTTTGGGGGGTTGCCGGGTGAAATTTTAGTGGGAAGTTACAAATTCGGATTCAGCGACACAAAAAAACATAAAGTGAGTCGAAATCCAGAACTAGTATTAATTTTTCAGGTAAAATCCCCTATTGCCTGGACTTCATAACTTAGTGCACGTAGCGCCGCAGTGCATGTTTAGAGGCAGCCTTCCTCCTCCCCGTTCATCCTACGTCATAATGTCATATATCCTATTTGTTGCAAATTTTGTCTAGTTTCTGAATTTCGTAATGCTTTTCCCCTAAAACAATAAGAAATTTAAGTTAAAAACAACTATTTGGGGGGAGGGGGTTCGGGGGGGGGAAATTTGGGGGGTAAGTTAAAAATTCGGATTCAGAGACCCTAAAATCTTAAAGTAAACCTTATAGAGAAAGTTCGGAGGGGAGATGGGAGGGCGAATGTAAACGTGTGAGTGGAATTGCGCAACTTAGTTTACGCAGCACCGCGCGCATGTTCCGAGGCAGATCCACCCCTTCCCCTTCATCCTAAGTCATAATGTCATATATCTGATTTCTTGCAAATTTTGTCTACTTTCTGAATTTCTAGATACTTTTTCCCTAAAACAATAAAAAATTGATTTTTTTAATAAAAACCTTTTTTGGGGAGCTTTTTACCAAAATTTGGGGGGATTGCCGGGGGAAATTTTGGTGGGAAGTTAAAAATTCGGATTCAGCGACCCAAAAAACATATAGTAAGCCTTTTTCCAGAACTACCATGAATTTTGCTAGGTAGAGCCCCTATACGGTCTCTATTGCCTGGACTATTAAAAACATATAAAAAAGAACCTGATTGTAACGATAATTTTTAATTCACAAAAGTAGGACTAGATTTTTCACAAATGTAAAAAAGCTTTTCACAGTTTCACAGAAACAGGACCCTGAGAGAAAAGTCTGGACAGATCCCTGCCTAATCTGACATACATGTATATCGACCTACTCCTACTGCTATCGAACTACTCAAAGTAAGACCGACCACGTGACGACCAAAATATCTGTACAGAATATTGACGGTGTCAGACCTGTGTAGTCCTAAGAAATCTGTTCGGAAAGCAAGTCTTGAACTTCAGTTGTCTGACAGCGTCTTACATTCCGCCGCAACCTAATGATTTGCCAGAGTTGAGACACAGAATTGAAGAGGCTATTGCTTCCGTTTTACTCCGGACTTGTTAACCGAAGTGTGGGAAGAATTGGACTTTAGGTTGGATGTGTGGGTGCGCTGTGCAGTAAACTAAAGGTGCACGTATTGAACATTTGTAGGGAAAATTAGGTTAGCTTACCTTCAATTTGATGTATGTTTTGTTGTAAATTGTCGAAAGTAAACTGTTATAATACACCATTCAAACTGCGACACTGGACACCCTATGTATTAATGAGGTTGAAATCTCCAGTAAGAAACGGTCATTGTCAGTAGATAATAAAAGGGGGTTCTGCGCCAGCGGCGTACGCGGCGTGACCTTGAATGACCTCTGCATGCTGTTTGAAGGTCATGCGGCGTCCTCTGCATGGGGTATGAAGGTCATGTGGCGTACTCTTGGAGGCGGGGTCAAGGTGATGCGTCATCTTATAGTATGAGGGGTAATTTTGAGTTTGATTTTTTTTTAATGATAATTAATTTTAATTGGGGGACTTTAACTTTTTTTGGGAGTATTTTTGAAGATTGAATTTTTCATGGACATTGAATTTTTTCGTCGTACTGCAGTATGAGGGGTTATTTTAAGTTTGATTTTTTTTTTAATGATAATTAATTTTAATTGGGGGACTTTAACTTTTTTTGGGGTAATTTTTGAATTTTTAGGGGTCATTGATTTTTCTTTTCGTCGCACGAGGGGTTTTTGAGTTTGATTTTTTTCATTAATGATAATTAATTAAGAAATTTTAATTGAGACACTTTAACTTTTTGGGGGTAATTTTTGAATTTTCATGGACATTGATTTATTTCGCTGTTGTTTAGTACGAGGGCATATTTTGAGTTGGATATTTTTTTACTAATGATAATTAAGAAATTTTAATTGGGGGACTTTAACTTTTTGGGGATAATTTTTGAGATAGAATTTTTTGGGAGATAGATTTTTCTTTTCGTCGTACTCCAGTACGAGGGGTCATTTGTACTTTTAAAAATTAATTAAGAAGTTTTAATTGGGAGACTTTAATTTTAGGGAATAATTTCTGAGATAGATTTTTTTTTTATGACATATATTTTTTAGCGCACTTGAGTTTTCGGTGTTATTTTTAGGGGCATAATTTTTGTGTTAGAGTTTTTACTGGCAACGATTTTTAATTTGGGAACTTTCAAATATTTTTTTCGCGATTTTTCATTGGCAATCGAATTTTAAACATTCATTGAGCATTTTAATTGGGAGACTTTATCTTTTAACGCAAATTTTTCGATAAAAATGGAATTTTAAACATAAATTAAATGAGGGGACTTTACGCGATTCAATTTAGTGACATATGCGCTCGAATATTGAGTATTAATTAAAATTATGAATGATTGTGAATTTTTGTTATTTAGTGTTAGAATTTATTTCTGTGAATTTTTTAATAGTACTGCCCCACCCGTGGGTGAGAGGTTATGCTCACGAAGCTAATAGACGTGAAGTGTTGGGTTCGATCCCAATCACACTCGTCGGCCTAATCGTTCGGAGTTTTGTTTGAGCTATAGATTTGCATGCGTAAATTCGGGTTAGGTTACCTTAGAAAGACCTTCACGAAGGGTACTCTCCCCTATATCCTTAGTGTAGATAATCAATCGCACCCGTCGGCCTAATCGTTCGGAGTTTTCTTCGAACCATGGATTTTCATGCGTAAATTCGGGTTAGGTTACCTTAGAAAGACCTTCACGAAGGGTACTCCCCCCTATATCCCTAGTGTAGATAATCAATCGAGCCCGTCGGCCTAAACGTTCGGAGTTTTGTTTGAGTCATGGATTTGCATGCGTAAATTTGTGTTATGTTCCCTTAGAAAGACCCACACGAAGGGCACTCCCCCCTCGGGCCTAGTGTAGATAATCGGCCGTCAAAATCAACCAAACCTTTTAAAGGTTAGGTATGACTATGTTGGTACATGATTTGTTATGGAATTTTTAGGTTTGTATGTATTGCTTTATACATTTGAAATAATATTTAAAAAAAAAAAAAAACATGAAATGGTATTCATAAAGATATTAGGAAATTTTCCCCCTTTCCCCTTAATGAATATATATTTGTAAAATACAGGGTTACCTATTCAATGGTCCGTTTGAATTTGTCCCATCAAATTTTATTGACGCATGTTTTCGAAAAGTTTCATATTTTTAAAAACTAGAAAATCGATTTTTTAAACGTTTATATTAAAACACTTTGAATTTTTAATAAGATTTTGGGAAAAAAACGCATTTTTTACAAATTTACACTAATATTACACTTTTTAGAATAAAACTTTTAAATACATAAATTAAACACACTTACTTTACTTCAAATGACTTTCAGAGCCTAAAAAAACGCGTGTTTGTGCAGGAAAATGTCTACTATACTGAACCGTGGTCATCGTGCGTTATCTTTGGGAACACTCAGAAGTGAATCACTTTATCTAGATAAGGGGTTTTCCTTTTTATCGTGATAGGATATTAGATTTTAATTTCGATTGACTAATGGTGGGATACAAATTAAGATTTTCAAATAATTAATTTAAGATTTTTATTATCTCACTGATTGCGAATTTAATGAATGAATAATTAATATTACGTCACACAAAACGAATTTTTTGAATAATTTAGATTGCGTCACAATTTTTGAATGATTTTATTAATATAGAATTTATATCCAATTGGGGGTCATTTTTTCTTATAGATTTATTTAAAATAAAATTGGAATATTCATTTAGTAATACTATATTAGCAATTTAATGCATGTGTTACATTTTTTTTTTTTTTGGATTTAACTATTATAAAATTAGACCTTTTAAAACGGATACTTTTTTAATTGATTCATTAACCGTGAGAATACTTCAAACACGTCATTGATGAGTCATCACACATAAGTAAATTTTCACTCGTAAACATGAAAGTTTTAATAAATGTATTGAGGTTTTTGAAAAGTGACACTCATTTCGTGCAGTGGACTTTGAACTTTTAGTCTAGTTCTAATTTCGATCTAGTTCAAATTTTGCTAAGTTAACACGTTACGAAATATAGGGGAGCTTAATACTATGCATTAATATAACTATGATTTTTGCTTAATTTTTTACAAGGATAAAATTTTTATCATCGGAAAAACGCATCTTTAAGAGATTTAAAATAGATATTTGTAAATATATATATAATTTAATATCATTAAATATTTAGTATCTTCACACATAATTAACACATGTTAATTAAGTACGATTAAATTTAAAAGAAATCATAATTTTCATTAAATTAAAAAGAAATTGTACATTTAACTTTTAATCTAGCAAATATTAAAACATGAAAGAAATGATTGCGCTTTTAGAGCCTATAACTTTAATCATAAAAATTTGAATACTTATCACTTTCAAATGAAAATGATAAACCTTTATTTAAAATTTTTCAGTTTATAATTAGAGACATACAATTAACTAGAAACTTAAGTATAAAAACAGAAATGAATATCTAGCAATAAGGTTAACATTTTTAATAAAAAATTAATATTTTAGGTTAATTTTAAACGTGCTAGTATTTTTAGACTAGCGAAATATCCCTTTTTTAGAAAATACTTTTCTGGTTTAATTTTCATTTATTTTTTAAATATAACTTTTAAAAAATATTCTCAACTGTAAAAACTAGGGATTTGCTTTTGACAATTTTATTTGAATTTAAGATTTGTATCACATTTAGAAGTATATCTTATCAAAATAAATTCGAAATATTTAGATTTGTTTATTATTAATAATTTGAAAAATAAAACATTTAGAAGTAAATTCACCTACTTTTGTTTATGTTACATAAAAATCCAAAAGGGTTGAAAAAGAGTAGCAACACTTCACATAAGTTTTGTGATACTAAATGGAGTAAATTTTGAACATCAATATCTTATCTGTTTGGGTATTTCCATGAATACATGATTCATGAGATAAGCAGAATGTCATGTTCAAATTTGAATCTAAGAACAGCGTTAATGAATTTACTTTATTCATATCATATATACTTTAGCTATAATTAATATAATGTGTAATTAATAAGGGATTTAATTAATATCATTCGTTTTTAAATAAAATCTAAATATAATTGTATCTTTTTCAGTCTTATTTAATAGAAGAGGAATGCTTTTCAAATTTATTAAGAAACATGTAAGTTATTATTAGCTTGGAAATTGCAACTGAATTAAAAATTGACTTTTAACATAGAATTAGTCTTTTGCTAAATTTTCAATGAAAATATTTCTCACTTAAAAGTTTACTTCTCACATTAAAAAAGTCATATACTTGGAATTTTTACTGGGAAAATTTTCTCAGATGGAAAAAGGCTTTAGTGATTGTATTAGAATAAAAACTTATCATATTAAAATTTTTAATAAGTAAATTATTATTATTAAATATATGTCACCCACCACTCACTTTATTTACAAATAAATATTTTTCACTTTTTAATGGAAACAAAAATGGTAGGTAAAGCTTTCGTTTAATATTTTTAAATTAATTTGAGTCTTTTTTTTTTTTTTTCAGTGCGACTCCTTCAAATTAAAAACCTTTTGAGAGCTTTTATAGGGAGAACGTAAACAAATCGAAGTCTCACATTTCAACAATAAAGGATTTATACTAAGTACACTACAAAATTATTTATAAAAAGGAAAGACATAACCTTATTTCAGTTTTTCGTTAAGCATATTTTTAATTCACAAGCAGGCTTCACACATATTATTTAGCACACAAGTTACTTCAGCGAAAAATCCCTTTTCCTTATCTAAATGATTCATAGGGATTCATACCTCCCTTATGAATACGTTATACAAACGATGTATTAGTTTAATGAATATAAATTTTAACTGAATCCTTTAAACTTTATTTGATAACATTCGATCATTTTTATATTTCAAAACGAAGAAAAATTATTGAATATCACCTAACAAGCATTTACTTTTACACTAACATGTTATAAAAACACTTCTCAATATTCAAATTTTATGATATTTCGACATCTCTCGCCAAGCTTTTTAAGAATGAAAGACTATTTCGTTAGGATATTTAGCTTTTTGTATACAATTTTAGCAATAAATACATAATGCACTCAACTTTACTTTATCATTAAACATTAAATTGATCCATCGCTTAGCAATTCAAACGTAGGATTTTTTTATTTAGGGTAGATAAGTATACGTGTATATATATACATGCGCATATATGTGTGTGCATTTGTCAATGGGGGAAAAATTTAAAAGGTATACACATTGGAAGTTAATAAAATTATTTTAAAAAAATTATATAAATATTTCAAGACAGTATTAAAGATTTGAACAACTGATAAAAATGCTTTGAAAAACATTTAAAATGTTTCTTTCATATTTTAAAGTCAACAAATTTTAATACATAGCTATGTACATACAGGCATTTGAGCTATATACATACATGCATTTGACCTATGTTAACAGAACAAATGTTTTAAATATTTCGATGCTATTTCAAAGTTACTCAATTTATACTTTTTGAATATGCATATACATATATTTGAAAATTTTAATGTTTTCTGTTAAAACTGACTAGTTATTTATCCTAGCATTATCCTAGTTATTTATCCTACATTTATTAACACAATAAACCAACTGCTTTTAAAAAGACTGTGTGATTATCAAAACAACCCAAATCCTTTTATCTGCACATGCGCAAACATTTTAATAAACTAGAGGTCACATTTTTAATCGAATAAAACAATGACTAATCAAATAGGTTATATCCTAACTTAAATGATACCTTTTTTGTGATATTGCTAAACATGCTACTACAATGTCTAATCAAATAGGTTCTGTACTAACGTTAATTATACCTTTTATGTGGCATTACTAAACTAGCTAACATGACATTATTAAACTAACTTGTAAAAATAACATGATAACCTGTTTTCACTAGACAAACTTAATAATTTTCGATGCTTTTGTTTGACAATCAACAAAGTTTTATGAAATATATTCAAAAAGTTTGCTGCAATTAAAAAACATGCTTATAACTTAGATAGTTTTCACTCTTTATATTTCAAAATATGCATATTATTACAAAACACAAGATATTGTTTAAATTTGAATTAAATAATCACCATTTTTCACAAGTTTGAAATATTTTTATGCTAACTAGGGTTAGTAGTATTCAGACTTAAAAATATCTTTATAGATTAAACATGAAAATTAATGTGTAAAAAAAACCTTTTACTATTTTTAGTTAAACTTCATGTCATGAAATATATCCAGTTAACTTTAAAATGTACTATTACAAATTAATGTTTTAAAATTCATTAAAATTATTAAATACTATTTCATTATAATTTTAAAATTCATTTTTATATAAAAACACACAAAATAATAATACTTATCTAATATGGCAGCTAGCAGTCTTAAGCGCAACCTTCTATTACAAAAACTAAAAGTAAAATGAATAATTCTAAGTCCTTATCAGCTAATCTTATCAACTGATTAGATCTAGTCACGTGATATATGACATCACTTATCACTGATGACGTAGGGGTTATCACGTGACAGGGTTTTCCCAACACGTGATAACCCCTACGTCATGAGTGATATCATACACCACGTGACAGGGTTTCCCCATCACGTGATAACCCCTACGTCATCAGTGATAAGTGATGTCATATATCACGTGACTAGATCTAATCAGTTGATAAGATTAGCTGATAAGGACTTAGAATTATTCATTTTACTTTTAGTTTTTGTAATAGAAGGTTGCGCTTAAGACTGCTAGCTGCCATATTAGATAAGTATTATTATTTTGTGTGTTTTTATATAAAAATGAATTTTAAAATTATAATGAAATAGTATTTAATAATTTTAATGAATTTTAAAACATTAATTTGTAATAGTACATTTTAAAGTTAACTGGATATATTTCATGACATGAAGTTTAACTAAAAATAGTAAAAGGTTTTTTTTACACATTAATTTTCATGTTTAATCTATAAAGATATTTTTAAGTCTGAATACTACTAACCCTAGTTAGCATAAAAATATTGCAAACTTGTGAAAAATGGTGATTATTTAATTCAAATTTAAACAATATCTTGTGTTTTGTAATAATATGCATATTTTGAAATATAAAGAGTGAAAACTATCTAAGTTATAAGCATGTTTTTTAATTGCAGCAAACTTTTTGAATATATTTCATAAAACTTTGTTGATTGTCAAACAAAAGCATCGAAAATTATTAAGTTTGTCTAGTGAAAACAGGTTATCATGTTATTTTTACAAGTTAGTTTAATAATGTCATGTTAGCTAGTTTAGTAATGCCACATAAAAGGTATAATTAACGTTAGTACAGAACCTATTTGATTAGACATTGTAGTAGCATGTTTAGCAATATCACAAAAAAGGTATCATTTAAGTTAGGATATAACCTATTTGATTAGTCATTGTTTTATTCGATTAAAAATGTGACCTCTAGTTTATTAAAATGTTTGCGCATGTGCAGATAAAAGGATTTGGGTTGTTTTGATAATCACACAGTCTTTTTAAAAGCAGTTGGTTTATTGTGTTAATAAATGTAGGATAAATAACTAGGATAATGCTAGGATAAATAACTAGTCAGTTTTAACAGAAAACATTAAAATTTTCAAATATATGTATATGCATATTCAAAAAGTATAAATTGAGTAACTTGGAAATAGCATCGAAATATTTAAAACATTTGTTCTGTTAACATAGGTCAAATGCATGTATGTATATAGCTCAAATGCCTGTATGTACATAGCTATGTATTAAAATTTGTTGACTTTAAAATATGAAAGAAACATTTTAAATGTTTTTCAAAGCATTTTTATCAGTTGTTCAAATCTTTAATACTGTCTTGAAATATTTATATAATTTTTTTAAAATAATTTTATTAACTTCCAATGTGTATACCTTTTAAATTTTTCCCCCATTGACAAATGCACACACATATATGCGCATGTATATATATACACGTATACTTATCTACCCTAAATAAAAAAATCCTACGTTTGAATTGCTAAGCGATGGATCAATTTAATGTTTAATGATAAAGTAAAGTTGAGTGCATTATGTATTTATTGCTAAAATTGTATACAAAAAGCTAAATATCCTAACGAAATAGTCTTTCATTCTTAAAAAGCTTGGCGAGAGATGTCGAAATATCATAAAATTTGAATATTGAGAAGTGTTTTTATAACATGTTAGTGTAAAAGTAAATGCTTGTTAGGTGATATTCAATAATTTTTCTTCGTTTTGAAATATAAAAATGATCGAATGTTATCAAATAAAGTTTAAAGGATTCAGTTAAAATTTATATTCATTAAACTAATACATCGTTTGTATAACGTATTCATAAGGGAGGTATGAATCCCTATGAATCATTTAGATAAGGAAAAGGGATTTTTCGCTGAAGTAACTTGTGTGCTAAATAATATGTGTGAAGCCTGCTTGTGAATTAAAAATATGCTTAACGAAAAACTGAAATAAGGTTATGTCTTTCCTTTTTATAAATAATTTTGTAGTGTACTTAGTATAAATCCTTTATTGTTGAAATGTGAGACTTCGATTTGTTTACGTTCTCCCTATAAAAGCTCTCAAAAGGTTTTTAATTTGAAGGAGTCGCACTGAAAAAAAAAAAAAAAGACTCAAATTAATTTAAAAATATTAAACGAAAGCTTTACCTACCATTTTTGTTTCCATTAAAAAGTGAAAAATATTTATTTGTAAATAAAGTGAGTGGTGGGTGACATATATTTAATAATAATAATTTACTTATTAAAAATTTTAATATGATAAGTTTTTATTCTAATACAATCACTAAAGCCTTTTTCCATCTGAGAAAATTTTCCCAGTAAAAATTCCAAGTATATGACTTTTTTAATGTGAGAAGTAAACTTTTAAGTGAGAAATATTTTCATTGAAAATTTAGCAAAAGACTAATTCTATGTTAAAAGTCAATTTTTAATTCAGTTGCAATTTCCAAGCTAATAATAACTTACATGTTTCTTAATAAATTTGAAAAGCATTCCTCTTCTATTAAATAAGACTGAAAAAGATACAATTATATTTAGATTTTATTTAAAAACGAATGATATTAATTAAATCCCTTATTAATTACACATTATATTAATTATAGCTAAAGTATATATGATATGAATAAAGTAAATTCATTAACGCTGTTCTTAGATTCAAATTTGAACATGACATTCTGCTTATCTCATGAATCATGTATTCATGGAAATACCCAAACAGATAAGATATTGATGTTCAAAATTTACTCCATTTAGTATCACAAAACTTATGTGAAGTGTTGCTACTCTTTTTCAACCCTTTTGGATTTTTATGTAACATAAACAAAAGTAGGTGAATTTACTTCTAAATGTTTTATTTTTCAAATTATTAATAATAAACAAATCTAAATATTTCGAATTTATTTTGATAAGATATACTTCTAAATGTGATACAAATCTTAAATTCAAATAAAATTGTCAAAAGCAAATCCCTAGTTTTTACAGTTGAGAATATTTTTTAAAAGTTATATTTAAAAAATAAATGAAAATTAAACCAGAAAAGTATTTTCTAAAAAAGGGATATTTCGCTAGTCTAAAAATACTAGCACGTTTAAAATTAACCTAAAATATTAATTTTTTATTAAAAATGTTAACCTTATTGCTAGATATTCATTTCTGTTTTTATACTTAAGTTTCTAGTTAATTGTATGTCTCTAATTATAAACTGAAAAATTTTAAATAAAGGTTTATCATTTTCATTTGAAAGTGATAAGTATTCAAATTTTTATGATTAAAGTTATAGGCTCTAAAAGCGCAATCATTTCTTTCATGTTTTAATATTTGCTAGATTAAAAGTTAAATGTACAATTTCTTTTTAATTTAATGAAAATTATGATTTCTTTTAAATTTAATCGTACTTAATTAACATGTGTTAATTATGTGTGAAGATACTAAATATTTAATGATATTAAATTATATATATATTTACAAATATCTATTTTAAATCTCTTAAAGATGCGTTTTTCCGATGATAAAAATTTTATCCTTGTAAAAAATTAAGCAAAAATCATAGTTATATTAATGCATAGTATTAAGCTCCCCTATATTTCGTAACGTGTTAACTTAGCAAAATTTGAACTAGATCGAAATTAGAACTAGACTAAAAGTTCAAAGTCCACTGCACGAAATGAGTGTCACTTTTCAAAAACCTCAATACATTTATTAAAACTTTCATGTTTACGAGTGAAAATTTACTTATGTGTGATGACTCATCAATGACGTGTTTGAAGTATTCTCACGGTTAATGAATCAATTAAAAAAGTATCCGTTTTAAAAGGTCTAATTTTATAATAGTTAAATCCAAAAAAAAAAAAAATGTAACACATGCATTAAATTGCTAATATAGTATTACTAAATGAATATTCCAATTTTATTTTAAATAAATCTATAAGAAAAAATGACCCCCAATTGGATATAAATTCTATATTAATAAAATCATTCAAAAATTGTGACGCAATCTAAATTATTCAAAAAATTCGTTTTGTGTGACGTAATATTAATTATTCATTCATTAAATTCGCAATCAGTGAGATAATAAAAATCTTAAATTAATTATTTGAAAATCTTAATTTGTATCCCACCATTAGTCAATCGAAATTAAAATCTAATATCCTATCACGATAAAAAGGAAAACCCCTTATCTAGATAAAGTGATTCACTTCTGAGTGTTCCCAAAGATAACGCACGATGACCACGGTTCAGTATAGTAGACATTTTCCTGCACAAACACGCGTTTTTTTAGGCTCTGAAAGTCATTTGAAGTAAAGTAAGTGTGTTTAATTTATGTATTTAAAAGTTTTATTCTAAAAAGTGTAATATTAGTGTAAATTTGTAAAAAATGCGTTTTTTTCCCAAAATCTTATTAAAAATTCAAAGTGTTTTAATATAAACGTTTAAAAAATCGATTTTCTAGTTTTTAAAAATATGAAACTTTTCGAAAACATGCGTCAATAAAATTTGATGGGACAAATTCAAACGGACCATTGAATAGGTAACCCTGTATTTTACAAATATATATTCATTAAGGGGAAAGGGGGAAAATTTCCTAATATCTTTATGAATACCATTTCATGTTTTTTTTTTTTTTTTAAATATTATTTCAAATGTATAAAGCAATACATACAAACCTAAAAATTCCATAACAAATCATGTACCAACATAGTCATACCTAACCTTTAAAAGGTTTGGTTGATTTTGACGGCCGATTATCTACACTAGGCCCGAGGGGGGAGTGCCCTTCGTGTGGGTCTTTCTAAGGGAACATAACACAAATTTACGCATGCAAATCCATGACTCAAACAAAACTCCGAACGTTTAGGCCGACGGGCTCGATTGATTATCTACACTAGGGATATAGGGGGGAGTACCCTTCGTGAAGGTCTTTCTAAGGTAACCTAACCCGAATTTACGCATGAAAATCCATGGTTCGAAGAAAACTCCGAACGATTAGGCCGACGGGTGCGATTGATTATCTACACTAAGGATATAGGGGAGAGTACCCTTCGTGAAGGTCTTTCTAAGGTAACCTAACCCGAATTTACGCATGCAAATCTATAGCTCAAACAAAACTCCGAACGATTAGGCCGACGAGTGTGATTGGGATCGAACCCAACACTTCACGTCTATTAGCTTCGTGAGCATAACCTCTCACCCACGGGTGGGGCAGTACTATTAAAAAATTCACAGAAATAAATTCTAACACTAAATAACAAAAATTCACAATCATTCATAATTTTAATTAATACTCAATATTCGAGCGCATATGTCACTAAATTGAATCGCGTAAAGTCCCCTCATTTAATTTATGTTTAAAATTCCATTTTTATCGAAAAATTTGCGTTAAAAGATAAAGTCTCCCAATTAAAATGCTCAATGAATGTTTAAAATTCGATTGCCAATGAAAAATCGCGAAAAAAATATTTGAAAGTTCCCAAATTAAAAATCGTTGCCAGTAAAAACTCTAACACAAAAATTATGCCCCTAAAAATAACACCGAAAACTCAAGTGCGCTAAAAAATATATGTCATAAAAAAAAAATCTATCTCAGAAATTATTCCCTAAAATTAAAGTCTCCCAATTAAAACTTCTTAATTAATTTTTAAAAGTACAAATGACCCCTCGTACTGGAGTACGACGAAAAGAAAAATCTATCTCCCAAAAAATTCTATCTCAAAAATTATCCCCAAAAAGTTAAAGTCCCCCAATTAAAATTTCTTAATTATCATTAGTAAAAAAATATCCAACTCAAAATATGCCCTCGTACTAAACAACAGCGAAATAAATCAATGTCCATGAAAATTCAAAAATTACCCCCAAAAAGTTAAAGTGTCTCAATTAAAATTTCTTAATTAATTATCATTAATGAAAAAAATCAAACTCAAAAACCCCTCGTGCGACGAAAAGAAAAATCAATGACCCCTAAAAATTCAAAAATTACCCCCAAAAAAGTTAAAGTCCCCCAATTAAAATTAATTATCATTAAAAAAAAAATCAAACTTAAAATAACCCCTCATACTGCAGTACGACGAAAAAATTCAATGTCCATGAAAAATTCAATCTTCAAAAATACTCCCAAAAAAAGTTAAAGTCCCCCAATTAAAATTAATTATCATTAAAAAAAAATCAAACTCAAAATTACCCCTCATACTATAAGATGACGCATCACCTTGACCCCGCCTCCAAGAGTACGCCACATGACCTTCATACCCCATGCAGAGGACGCCGCATGACCTTCAAACAGCATGCAGAGGTCATTCAAGGTCACGCCGCGTACGCCGCTGGCGCAGAACCCCCTTTTATTATCTACTATTGTCAATGAAGTGCTAAGTGAAGATGAAAGAGAAGTAAAAATTTAGAACTCTGATTTTTTGGTCGGAATGAAAAAAATGGCCAGTTTTTTTTTCCAATAACTCGATTAAGCGGTATTCGAATACTATTTGAATTCGGACTCTGCTGAAAATATTTGCCAACAAAATTATAGCTAGTATATGATTGAAAAAGAAAGAAGGTGAGGTTAGTTACACGAACATAATAGAAAATAATTACTGTCCATTATTAAAGAAAAGGAAAAAAAAAATCTTTTACTCCGTAATGCTTTTCAAATTTCCTTGATTGCACTTGAACAGTTTATTAATAACAGTTTTACGTAGTTTTAAAATTTTAATCCTCTCTTTAGTTTTGCAAATTAAAAGTATAATGTCAACTTACGCGATTTATATTTTCTTTTATACTATTTGTCACAACCTATGAACAATCTGATAATGATAATTTATCGCCATTTATAATCTTTTGTCCAAGAAGCACTGACAATTAATAAAAGTGACTGTCCAGGCACTTTATACATGAAACGCAGTCAGATCTTTTCGTTTACGATAAAATTATGCAGCAATATGCTAAAACATACAAATTTTCAAATCTACTTGCTACAGTAAACGTTAATTTGGAAGATCTCAACTACCCACGTTTGGCTAATTTGTCTTATACCCTCCCTCGAATTCGGCCAATTAGATTCTTAGAAAATAATAACGGCAAAATTCGTAGCGACATCAATTAATTCGCCAACCGACGATTATTTCAGAGAATTTCGCCATCAGTTATATCTCTCGAAGACCCCTCAGTGGCCTTTTATTACTGGAGTCCACGCATTGCCATACAGAACTAATTCGGCAAATTGCCCGCTTCAAAACGCCGCTTTGTGAATAATTTAAAACTCTCCTCTTTAGCAGCGACTTCATTAGGGGGGAGCATTTAAGGCGGCAAAAGGTTGGGATAGCTTGCGATAATTAGGTTTAAGACAATTACTAGAGCAGTCTGACACCCGCTTGGGTACAGTATTTATCGCGCCGTAGTAATTAATACAAAGGGCGCCCGCGAGGAATCAGAAAGCGCGCCAACGCAATCCCTGTGGTGAAGCTCTCGCCATAATAAATGACACGGATGAGTTTACCACATTTGGTTGTTTAGCGCTTGTTATTGAAGCTAATTGGTATAAAAAATATAGTGCTACTCAAGAGTGAAAAATGAATCAAAAATGTTTTAAAAAGTTAACAAGCACAATTTATTGGAGATTCATGCGAACACAATGGTATTAAGAGAGATTTGTTTTAATTTATCTCTTTGCATGAATAGGTATTTTTAAAACTGTTAATATTATAGTCAATATTTTAGCTACATTTCTGGATAAGTTTGTGATACTTTAGAATTACCTTGTTTACTCGCGTAATAGTCGCCCTCGCATAATAGTCGCACCCCCGTTTTGAAGCAGAAAAAATCGTCAAAATATTTTCTTCGAATAAAAGTCGCAGTCGCGCATTTGACTTTTATTTAGAAAATAGAAAATCATCAGCTGTTCTCTTCCCAGAATTAGTACTCCTAATGGATTCATCTTTTCTGTTACTCCCATTGACATACCCGATGGTCACTCTATTCTTCAGATACCGATTCACGTTATATTAGTGATACTGATACCTTCAGTGAAAGTGATTTATTGTGAGAGTTTTTTTGTCAAAATTTTCACAAAGATTATTTGTAAATTTTATGTCTATAAAATTATTACCGTAAAAAAGGAAAATGGTATTTAATAAACAGCACATAATCTAGAAAACTTTAGTAAGTAAAATTTTATTATGTGTTTTTTTTTATACCAGTAATGTTTTAGCATTTACAATATTGTGTAGTAGTATTGTGTCCTCGCATAATAGTCGCACTTAGACTTTCACAATGAAAAATTGGCAAAAAAAGTGCGACTATTACGCGAGTAAACACGGTATGTACCATTCATCGAATTTTAAAATATTTTTTACGTATGTTTATTTTTTTCGTTAAAAAATAATTTTTAGGTCATAAAAATATGAGGAGGTTACAGAATTCATTTGAAATATTAGGGAGAGATGGGGAGAAGTTCAAATTCAAAGATCCTCATCCCTTTGAAAAATGAGCAATATTGTACAAGAATTTTTGAAAACTTTTTTTGTAATGTATATGAGGAATAGTCCCCCCCCCCCCCCCCCCAAAAAAAAAAAAAAAAAAAAAAAAATCAATTTGTTCGTAAATTGTGATATTTAGTCATTTCAACATTTTAGTAAAATGCTTTGTCACTGAAACAGTTAAAAACGGTTTTAAGCTAAATATATTATGTATGGAAATATCAGCGTTTATGCTCATTGAGTCCTGGTAGAGATGGAAAATTTCAGAAATGCGTTCTGTCTTCAGTTAATCAATTCCTTCTTGCTTTATATTCATATACATAATTTCTATCATTTACGAAATCGTGTGAACTAGCGTGCCTTTATAAGAGAGAAACAACATATGAGTAGGGCGTTTGCATAGCGTGAAATATTTTGTCCGAATTATGGCAACCAGCGTTACAGAATTTGGCTGATATTCGCCTGAACGAGTTCACTTAGATGAATATTAGACAAAGAAACTATAAGCTCGCTAAGTACAAGATAATTACTATTTCGCAAAGTTTTGTTCAAAATACTATCGACAAATCAAACTTTATTGAGAGAACGTCAGCACTATCTTATAAAAGCACTCTAATGCAAACTAATAAGGCTATAACACTCGAATGCCACGTGATCAAGGTAGACCGGAAAACAGTTGTACTATCGGTGGAAACCAGCCTATGTTGATCATATCACACACTGTTAAAAATATCGTAAAAAATTAGCTCTGTTTTTAAAAGCTATCTATTTTCTGACCAACAAGAACGCTCCATAGGCGTTTATGAAGAGTTCTCATTTGTCAGAAAATAGATAGCCTTTAAAAATAGAGGTAATATTTCACGATATTTTTAACAGCGCAGCAGAGAAGTTGGCTGGGGTTTGCATGTTCATAATACCGACTCTGTTCAGATTCCGAACCGTTCTGATTGGCTCGCCAGATTCAGATATCCAGACCATACAGACTTTGAATGTCTTGGAAGCGGTAGACAGTGAATTAAAATTTTGTTCAAAGCTGCTTTAGTAAGCGCGTAGTAGCTACAGCGCCTAGAAGATACAGTGTGGAAAACGGCTATTCCTATAATGCTTTAAAAAATAAAAAGTACTAAAAACTTGTATCCCATAAATCTCCAACAATGCTCAGCGGCAATATGCTGATACGAGCGCCATCTCGTAACTCTTTTCAATATAAACACCGTGTTTTCAAAAATTATAGAATGTTAAATATCGGAAACTATAAATATAAGATATTTTGGTCTGTTATAAGCTAATTTAGTTAAGGAATGACGTGAAATAGGTTAAAGAGTCTCTTTTAGAATGATTATCGTTTTTAAATCACTACGATGGCGCTACGATCGACATCTTGTTATTCAGCATCGTTGTACATTTATGGGATTCAATTTTTTAGCACTATTTTGTAGCCGTTTTCCACACTTTATCTTCTAAGCGCTGTAGTAGTAGTTATGTGGTATGTCGTTTGTTTCTACTACCGTCGAAACTCAGTTTGGATCCAAACAACGGGAAGGTTTTTAAAAAACGAAGAATTTTTATTTTTCAATATTTAATTACATAAAAAATATATGATACAAAAAATGGAAAGTTTCTTTTTTTAGTGTTTATTTAAGTTATAAAAAATAATTTTAAACAATATTAGCAATTTACACAGTGATTTATTTTAATATTCGTCCTATAGTGATTGCGGTTATAATGAATTTCATGCATTTTTTAGATTTATACACAACGAGGTTGATGAAAACAGTGGTTCTGTTTGTTTGTTTGTTTTGTTTTCATGGATGCGAAGCGCTCATACATGCGTTAGTGATCGGGTACATGATAAAAAAAAAAATACTAATTTAGAAAGTTTACAAACCCCCGCACAAATAATACTGACATATTATTGAAAGCGCGCGAAGTGCGCAATTTGCTTTATCGCGCTTGTAGAAACTGAATTTTTCTCTTTTATAAATGTGCGTAAATAATTAATGTACGTATTTTTTAAATTGTTCACAGAATCAGCATTGAATTCTGTTATTATTAAATTGTGTACAAAAAGGTTATATGTTGCGTGATGCAGTCCATCGCCGCTTTCACGATATTAAGCATCAGTATGGTCTTGAATCTTGATATCTGAATCGAGCGACCCAATCAGAACGGCTCGGGATCTGTAACAGCTATAGATATTGTGAATATGTCTGCGACTTGGAACCATTCAGCTTGTTTCTTTTTCTTTTTTCTTTCTTTTTTTTTTTTTTAATAGAATTACCAAAAAAAAACTCTTCACACTTCCAATTTTTTTTTTTTTTTAAATACACTGAACACTATTTTTACTGACTTTACTGACTTATATATGGAATGTTAAATTTATAAAAGAATTTTCTTTTAAAATCTTTTTCAGCAATTATGGTTTTTCTTTCAAAATAATAATTTTTTCTATTAAAATAATTCCAGAGTAAGAGTTCCCCATTATCGTAACACCAGGCGTGTTCCATGATGTCGGTCACTCGAAACGAGAGAAACAAGTTGAAAATTGCACGTCAAACGCGGCAAATGAGATGCGTTCGTACTGTAACTAGTTTTATAAATATTTTTTGCACCGCATATTATACTGAATGTAAATTTTAGTGCACTTCATAAGTGCATATCAATTTCATCCAGTTCTAAAGGCTGTAACATCATTAAAATGCACTTGAAATAATTTTTTCCCATTGGCCGTAATGTAACGGAAAACTTTGACTGTCCCTGTAATTAAACTATACATCCGATTTTCATAAAATTTCAAATAACTCGACAAAATTTTGCAACAATTATATATTTAAAATTTCAGAGCATTCGGTTGGGTAGTTTTTGCTCTGTTATATGTGGACGGACGGACAGACAGACGGACTTAACGACCACTATGGTGCTAACGTATTTATATAGTAATTACGAACGCACCTAAAAAAAGGACACTATTATCCTTAAACATCAATCAACAATAATACTAAACTGTATAAACTAAATTACTATAAATCAAACTATTTTCATAGACCATTCAGAAAGGGAGTAAAATTATGGGCAATAGAGCAATAGATTTGTATTTGTAAAGATGTATTGTCACTATCAATTAAAAGGATTTTGCAGTGATTCGTTGTCCATTGACTGTTCTTATCAAATATCACCAGGTTCCTACACTAGTCACGCGAAAAGGCTCGGAAGTTAATGTTAATTCTATGGGGAAGTTATTTTAAAATTTCTCGCTTAGATTTTAATATTTTTGAAATTTTATTTATTTATTTATTTTTTTTTTCATAGAATATCTGAGGACGACTTCTAACGGGGCTAGTTTTTACTTTTTCAATTCTGTTTTCAGAATTAAAAAAAAATTACTTTCACTTTCGGAACCGGCCAGAACCGGTTCTGAAATTGAAATTATCCTAGTTTAAAAAAAAAAAAAAACTGTAACCAAAATCGAAAAAGTAAAACTAGCCCAGTTAGAGATAGACCTCAGCTATCATAAGCAGATAAAATCCTTTAAAAATATTAAAGTGCAAGCGACGTATTTGAAAATAACGTTCCCATAGACTTACCATTAGCGTTCTCGTTTCTTCTCGTGACTATAAGTATATATGTGTTATAGTGTAAGCTCGTTTTTTTTTAAATCGGCATTCACTGTTTCTGTAATTTTTTATTTTTTCATTCCATCATACCTCAAAGACACACTGACATTGAACCTAAAAATATGTGCAAAATGTATAGTTAAAAATGAATGTTTTAATCAGAATGCATTTGTGCGATTCTTCATTTTTAAATTTTAGTTCAAACAGAAGTGATAGAGATAGAAGAAAAAAGAGCAGGACAGTAATTCAAAATGTAGTATTATGGTCCTAAATTCAGTTTAGTAGCAATGAATGAATAAGGCAATGCTGTAAAAGTTGTAAAAATAAGTCAACTTTGCCAATTAGACAACAGGACAAATTAACTGATATTATGCAAATTAGCGTTTTTTTTCGAAAACGCATGGCGAACAAAATGTATAACGAAAAAGTATTGAATAAGACAAACTGTAGTCGCAAAGCTTTGGAAGACATTCCCAGCAAATGAGCAGCCACTACATGGTTAAAAAATATCCGAGCAAGTGGGGCAACAAATACAGCAGAAGAGCGTTCCTTCGTTTTAAAAGAGAAAAAAAAAATAATCTTTGACTAACAACAATTCAATATTAAAATACCTTATATTTCAACACAGTACTTCTAATTTTTTACTATAATATTTTAATATTTTCTAAACGTTTAGATGAAATGAAACCATGTATTCGAAAACTGTTGTTGAAAAAAAAAATTGTTTGTTTGATTTCAAAACACAAAGCATGGTGTTATCGATATTTAAATTCCTGAAATTTGATTTATAAAATCACTTGAATATTTCACACTTTTCTTCTAAAATGAGAGTAAAATTTTGTTTGTAGTCTGATATAAGGCAACTGGAATATAGTGCATTATGTCAATCAGTAGAGACATAAAAGACATAGAAGAATAACGAAGTGTATATGCATTAGCATGCCATTTAGTAAATAAACAAATTTACTGAAATCGTTATCTTTAAAAATGAGTATTTGGTCAGTTTCAGATATTATAAAAACGGTTTTATACCCTATTTGAGAAATATTCAAAGTGCTGTCAAAAATTATTTTGTATTTATTGGAGATAACAATCGCTGTCATTCTTAAATGAGTATTCCAAGCATTCAAAAAATAAACTGAATGGGTTTGGCCTGCATACTCACTAGGTCTTAATTCCATCAATGGTGATATGCTCTTAGATGATTTGTTGAACATTAAGGCGTTTCCCAAGCTCCCTGCTCAACAACACGAAACTTTTTGACGCATTTTCTGATTTATTTTTAAACGTAAAGGCCATAAAATTGGCAGGACTGACTATTGTAGCAATTTGGAATCGAATTTAGTTTTCCATTTTTTGATAAACAAATTATTTATATTTATATTATATTACTTATATGCAATTTTGGTCATGTGACGAACGGTTTTTCTCCTCTTTCGCTGTGATGAGTCCGAGAATGCGGTTCAAAACGACAACTTTGACAGTATTTTCTGAAGGATCTTCTGCCTTTACGAAGAAAAGGAAAACGTCTTTCGATTACATAGTTTTTGAATAACAACACCTGCTAATTTCATGCATTTCCGAACAAAAATGAATTTAAAAATGTGCATTATACCTTTGGATTTGAGAAAAGCCTTAAGTACTAATACTGACTCGGTAAAAGATACAGATTAACTAAAAAGGAATACTGAAATATCTCCCAGGAATTTTTAGATAATTTAGTTCAAAGCATATGTAATCGATGCCTTCCTTGCCTGTCAGAGATGGTTATATTTTTTTCTAAATATTAAATTTGATTTTTTTTTTTTTTTTTTTTTTTTTTTTTTTTTTTTACTATTTTTGTGTTTTGGTAGACAGCCTTTTAAAAATCTTTATATATTTTTTTTTATTAATTATTAAAAATTCGCTATTCTTGATTAATTTACATTAATTGAGTTTAAATTTTTGAAAGCAATTATATTCGAGTTTAGAGAGAAAATGACAGGTTTAGTTTTGTGTTGAAAATATTAGTCCATATTTCGTGCCTCCAGGGTTGATCAGTTTTTAGTAATTTCTTTCTGATGCATCTGGGACTTTCATTTTCTTCTTTGATTACTAACCATTGGAAAACATCAAACATGGGATTGAGTAAAGTAAATTTTTGCAAAGGGACTGAAACTTTCTTCTATGTTCAGTAATCATTAGAAGGCGGGTTACTAAAAGACATGCATAAGAGATGCGTAAAGGAATACTGCTTTTATAGCCAATGCTTTCATCTTTTTTTAAAAATCAGCATAGAATTTTGAAACATAAATTGGGAATTGTGAAACATATTCTTTTGCTATGAACAGAAGTTTTTCTATTAAAAAAGAAGGATCATTTGTAAACGTAAACAGGTATGCTTTAACTCTTTCAGGGGCAAGTAACTGCGTTGTTGTAGCTGTACACTGTAAAAAAAAAAGGGACTAAAAAACGGAAATACTACTGGCAATATAGACGCCAATACTATTTCCGTTTTTTTACGGGAATTTTTACCCATAAATTACAGGAAAATTTCCGTTTTTAATCAAAAAAACGGAAAATTTTCTGTAATTTATGGGTAAAAATTCCCGTAAAAAAACGGAAATAGTACTGGCGTCTAGATTGCCAGTAGTATTTCCGTTTTTTAGTCCTTTTTTTTTTTACAGTTTAGTGTTGTATTCACACCGGAATCTTTCAAAAAATTTATTGCAAAATAAGGGAAAGCAATTTTACGACTTTTTTCTACGAGAGTTAGAAAGTAAAATTTAATGAAATTTTTCTGGTGAAAATCTTCATTAGTCGTAGATGGGATATAATATATCCCACCTCCCCTCAAGGGGTTAAAGATATTTTTGATAAATATTAGTTATGAATAAGCAATGGGAGACATGGAGGTGCAAACAAAAACTGAAATTAAAATTTCTTAATTTACTGGATTTAACTGATACTTAAAATTGTATTTTGATTAATTAAATATTGTTGTTAAGGTGAGTTATATATTTTTCATTTCTCATTAAACTGACACTTAGTCAAGATCTTTTTACAAGTTGCAAAAGTCCTTTCCTCTAGTTCTTTAATTATTCTATGGGGCGAATGTACAATATTATTCAATGAAGTTACGCAGATACTTTTTACATCTTGACCAATCTCAGGTTCATAAGTAGTTCACTGTAAAAATCCGTGTAATTTTTCAAGAAAAACTGGTCTTTCAAATGCAATTTGTTTGAAAGCTTCATCTCAATGCACTGATTTTAATGTTTTTTAAATATTTTTCAAGTATGAAATTTAATAAAAAAAAAAAAAATTGTGTTTATCGCGTGCAGTCCGATTCCGTGAAATACACTTGTGTATTGTTTTAAGTGTATTTCACAAAAATCTGTGAAATTAACGGAAAAAACTGTCGATTTTGGCGCCAGTACATAACCGTATAATTTACAGAAAATATCTGTAACATGCTCATCAAAACAGTTTTTTCTGTAAAAAATGTAATTTTTTTTTTTTTTTTTTTGTAAAAATTACGAAATCCATATTTTTTACAGAAAAAACAGCTTTTTGAGTAAAAAGTATGGCTTTTTTAATTTTTACAGAAAAAAATTTATAATTTTTACAGAAAAAGCTGTTTTTATAAACGGATTACATATATTTTCTGTAAATTAAACGGTATTCCATTGGCGCCAAAATTAACAGTTTTTTTTTTTTTGTTGTTGTTGTTAATTTGGCAGATTTTTTTTACAATGTAGTATCAGAGGTAATTTATGAATTCTGTATCATACTACAGAGTTATGATTTTCTAGGATACAATATGCTTGAAATACAGTAATTGAAGAATTTCAATTTCTCCATTGCAAGCTTGTTACGGTTCTGGGGCCTGATTTTTGAGAGATCCGCATAATATTCCAGATCGTATTCTTCATAAATCCTTTATAGTACTTTGGAATAATAATTTCCCACCATACGTTAAGTTTTTCGTCATTACACTCTAAAGAGTTAAATTTTAAAACAATGTGAGCCTTGAGCCTATCAAAGAAGTTCTGATAATATACAATACATCATTCCAATTATCAGATGCTCGGATAGTGAACTGTATTCTTAAGAAATTTTGGTCATATTCCATAGAAACTGAGAACTTTATAGTACCTAGTAATTCCCTATCAGTTTTGGTTTATCCTTTACGTTTTTACTACTCCCATTGGGATTTTGTATAATTCGAACTTTTCCTATTCCGAACAGATTCCGATAGGGTTCTACTGTACTAACAGAGTTTTATTGTAAATATTTTTATAGACTGTATAGATTACCGACGGAGGAGTGATTGGCGGAGAATAAATCCGTTTCGTCTTTACCAATTTAAGTCTTGATAGACATCATTATCTGTGAGGAATTTTAATCTAAGTCTTGCAATAATATTAGGAAATCATGTTACCCTTTTTTTTTGTTTTTCAGAATTAAATTTTCAGTTAAGTATTAATGCTACCATTTGTTTTAAGGATGCAACAGTTATTTGCAAATATTATGCTTAACTAAACTATGAAATTTCCCGAAAATAGTTGTTAAAAAATCGTGGTTCCAGATAATAATTAATCTTTTCTTGAATGGAAATTTGGGGAAGATAATTATTGGCGAAAAACTCCCATCCTTGGATATGTGTCCCTTCTTGTTCCTTGCCAAATTCTTGACGTTGATTTTGCTGCAACCCTAAAGAAGCTTATAGGAAATATCGTTCTTGTCGGTAGTGCTAACCTTTTGGGGACTCCAGCGTATGATTATCGAGATTAGTATTGTGTTTTGATGGCAGAGTCCGGTCATTAGTCACTTTTCAATTTGAGCACTCGGTCCGTCGAAATGAGTCGCAGGGGAAGAGGCTTATTTTGCATTCCCCAAAATCTATTTAATGCTCCCCCTTTTCCCCATGATTCAGTGGAACAAAGCGGAGCACGTCTTTTATTTCAACCGAAAATGTCCGAAGGCAACATTTCGTTCAGTCATGTTTCCATATCTATGTTCCGCGAGGAGTTGTATTAATAGTGAGGTAATTAAAGGGAAAATCGCTCGAGATAGCAATAAATAAAGAACAACTGGGATTTAGGTATCCTTTCGGCAGTTATTTTCTAATTTATGGATCATGTCAAATAATTGATTTTTATGTCTCTTTTATATGCGCATGTGGAGTTTTATTTGTTATTTTTTAAGGCTGTTCTCAAATTCAAAAGGGCAACTTTATGACATAAGTTTTAATTTGTGTTTGTTCGGAAATGCAGCAAACTAGCAAGTGTTGTTGTTCAGAAACTAGAAAAGAAATAATGTTTATTTTGAGTAAAGTATGTAATTTAATATTGGTTTTTTTAGTAAGCATTTGAAATAAATTAAACAGTAAAATGTCAAATTTTTAAATATACTAATTTTACTGCTACAGTCTCATCACTAAAAATATTTATTATGCAGAATTTTATGCTCTAAAATTTTCGTTTCTATCTTTTATATTATTTTCATATGTTTCGCAAAAAATAAAACATTAGGTTATTATTATTTTTTTTTTTTTTATGTGTGTCCCTTCTAGTTAGGTGCCCGTCTTGTTTTGAATATCAGTTGCAATATAAGTAAAAGTCACTGTATTAACCCTTAACTGCTGTCAGCGGTCTCACAGACTGCTGCTTTTTTCAATTTTCACAGTTTAACTTGTAATTTTCAGTTTAACTATAGATACTAGAGAAATCGTGTTTTGTTTGGACTATCACTAGAGACTTCTGAATAGGTGAATTTTAATTATAATAGTCCTGTATATAAAGTTAAGTACAGAAACAGTAACCAATGAGTTAATCGATCTTTTATCTCCCTCGAATCTCGATCGAAGATCGTTAAGGGGGCTGTGTGGCAGCTTTCTCTGGAACATATCAATTTCCAGCCCCCCGTTAATCAAAATCTACTTTGAACAAGTGAAATCATTAAATTAATTCTTTTTCTTAAAACACTACGTAATTCTATTTACATGTATTTTTTTTTTCTCTCTCCTTTTCGCAACAAACTTAACTCAATATATTCAAATACAAAGATTTATGATTTCATTTTTCTTTTATTCAAAATCCCATTCTCGCATATTTAATTTTTATTTATTAACGATCTTTATTTAAAAGTAATCAAATACATAAAAGACCTAAGTGCAGCTGTCTTTTTAACATTACATTTCCTTTTATCGTATTCTATCTGCGTTGTAAATAAGTATTCTTAATTGCAGCTAGAATTTGACGGTTAAAAAAAAAAAAAAAAAAAAAAAAAAAAAGTATTTTAGGGGAATTGCGGTTTCAAACATATTTCATTTATTTTAGCACATATGCCTTCTGCATTTTCCATACATTTGTTAAAGATTTCACAATCACATTTAAGCTCAATTCGTTGGTGTTAAAGTAAACAAAGCCAGACTCCATGTCGCTCTTGCTCATGAAATAAAGTAGGGTTGCTTTACAACCCGTGAGTGTGTGCTGAAAGGGGGCTGCCGCATTATTTTCTGCTAAACCTCTCGCCAATGCTTTGTCTCTGTTATTCCGGCGTCAAAAACTTTGTAAATTGGCGATAATGTACTACGCCAAGTCATGTGAATCAGTATGCAAAAAGTTCAGTTGGCTCTCTCCCAAACAACAGCGTCAGTCCATATTTTAGACTAGTAATTTAATTCTTTAAAAAAAATTGCTCAATAACAGACTCGAAATATTTGATCATGAGATTTTGTTTCGATAGCTTGTGCATACATTGCGAAAATAAACGTATAGGTTCTAGTTTTTTTCATTTTTTACTGTAAATGCTTTGTTTAAAATAATCGTAACATTCTCCTTTTATATGAAATGTCATATTTGAGGTACTTAACTGAACTTTTATTAATCTGAAATCGAAGATAACAAGTCGGTCGGAAATTGTACGTCAAACCGTCAAACGTGGCACATGAGGTGCGTTCGTACTATAACCAGTGTTCTCGTTGGTTTTTGACCAACATTAGCGATTTGGCGAATGAGAAATAAAAAACAGTAGCCCAATAAAAGAAATGTTAGCAAAATAGATTCGGCGTAAAATACTGAAAAATCGATCTTTAGCCACTTATTGTATCCCTTTTTTTCAAAATGTTCTAAAATAACCTATTTTTTTTTGTAATTACTTATAAAATAGAAATTCGGCTAGCCGCTACAGAAACTATTAAAAATAAGTACATTCTAAATGTTTCTTTTAGCAGTCTAAATAGAAATTAAAAACAGCTGTCTTTGATTTACCGTTGTGAAAATATACACTAAAAATTACTATGAGATTTCGACTCTTAGCCGATAAAAAAAAAAAAAAAAAATTAACCGGCCAATGATACTTTGCATACCACTAGTACATGGTGAATGGCCAATTCAATACTGCATTCTAGCAAAACTTTTCTTTATTTGTTGCTTGATGCGAGTAATTTTATTTGTGTTTTTACTGTCCGGCGTATATATAGTGATAGACAATAGAGACAATATAGACAGACAGATCATATCAGATAGACAATGACTGACAATAGAGAAATACCTATCGCATAATCCTTTCTGTGTCTTTGGCTATTGATAAACTGGATTGGTGTTGAGTTAGTATGTCTATAAATAGAGCAATGTAAATGACACAGTGCGATTGAATATGTTAAAGTGACATTAAACGTTCAGCAACGCGGATATGAATCTCGACTTTATTGGCACACACACACACAAAGAGCAGAAATTCAGCACTCGCG
The DNA here is from genome assembly GCA_963932465.1 of Maratus speciosus. NCBI lineage: Eukaryota > Metazoa > Arthropoda > Arachnida > Araneae > Salticidae > Maratus > Maratus speciosus. Next base: position 526,600,481 of record OZ010788.1, read on the forward strand.
ATTTGTCGAGTCTGATTGTTCTTTTTCTCGCCACATGGATCATTTTGTCGCGATTTGGCGCAATGGCGAGCGGCAGCGAGAACCCTGACTATAACTAGTTTAATAAATATTCAGATTTTGGTACGATAGTTGTTGCACTCTTATACATTAATGCATGAATACAAAGTTTATTAAGATTGTATATTTTAAATTCAGTAATACGGAAATACGATGACTCCATGTTAAATAAGACGCAATCACTATGCCAGCCTAGAATTATTACTTATCATGGGACATCATTGAATTAATTACGTTTGATATGATTTAATAGAATGAAGAGAACCTTTATTAATATCTTTTTAAGTTCTGATTCGATTTCCATAAAATTTGAAATGAGTCGACAACATTCTGAAACGATTATATATATTAAATTTCAAACCATTCGGTTGGATAGTTTTTGCGCTGTTATATGCTGACAGACAGAAGTACTGTGTGTGCTACGTATTTATATTATTACAAACGCACCTAAAAAATAAGAGTTTAGGCTAATTAAATGTTTTAAAATAACATTCTTTTTACCCGACTGCCAAGAAGGGTTATGTATATTTAACGCGTATCTGGGTATGTGGATTTCTTTATACCCTCAAAACATCCCAAAGACAGGATGGATTTGAATGAATAAAGTCTCTATCGGTTCGCCTTAACCGTCCGATGGTTATAGGCTAGGTTTGTTTTTATAAATTCAAAATGGCGGTAGGGACGAAAAAACTTTTTACGCACCATATTGAGTGGCATATCATTGGATAGGTCATTCAAAATGAAGACTATGTTTCATTGACTATTTTACAATCAGAAGGGTTTAGGGTGTTCTCAAATGGATTTTAGTTTTGGATTTGATTTAAGGGTGTTCTCAAATCCAAAACGGCAACTTCCTGACATAAGTTTTAATTTATTTTTGTTCGGAAATGGATTAAACTAGCTGGTGGTGTTGTTCAGAAACTATGTCATCGAGTTTTTTTTTCCTTTTTTTTTTTTTTTTTTTGTGAACGCACTAGATCTTTCAGAAAAGAGTGTTAAAGTGGACGTTTTGAACCGAGTTTCCGCGCGAACGGAGAAAAAGCACTCAAGAGCGGGCGAAAAACGTGTTTGTCACGTGATCGAAAAGCTTATAACTCAACAGGTAATTGATGGATCAAAAAAAGGAAAAAAACGGTTCAATCCCAAATCGCTCCCATGGCCAGGCTTTCCAATCTTATATCTTTTCGTTAAAAAATGAATTTGTAAATATGTCAAAACGTTTTGCGCTTGTTGAGCAGAGCAGTTAAGAACAGCCTTAAATATTACACAATCTGGAAATTGTGTAGGTAGGATCTCTAGCTTTACTGCAACTCTAACCTTCATAAACATCTATAGGCCTCTTCAAAACAGTGTTTATAAAGGAACCAACAATTAAACACAACTTAAAAAGTCATCAATAAAAGTAAATAAATAAAAAAATAGGTAAGTAATATAAAAAAATAGTTTCACATTGATGAGAAATAATTAATTAATTCACTTTTTACGCAGTCGGGTTTTTTGATTTTTTTAATTTAATTTTCACTTGTTTTCTAATGCATTACCGCTTGCAACTAAAATACTTCTAATATCGCAGAGAATCGATGAAGTTTTTTCCTCCTTGATTTATTTTTCTAATATAATATTTCTGGTAGTTACCGTTTCATTAACATGATTAAATATTTTATTTTGTGATATCCACCTCACGTCTTCTCTGAATTAGTGCGGTAGGCTTATAAAAAATGTGTCGCGAATCTCGTGATAATTATACATCTCTGCAAAGCTCCGTTGATGATGAAGACAAGCACGCGAGTGAAATACTAATGTGTCTTTTGTGTAAAATCATGAGTCTGAAAGTGATATATGACCACTTAAATGATGAAGTGTATATATTAACAAGTCGTGGGACCTGCTGTCTCGTTTATATAATGAAGAGGTTAGCTACATGTAAGTTTGTATTTCTGGATAAAAGGTTTGTAAGGGAATATATATGTAGAAATTATTCATATTTCTGTTATTGTGATAGTAAATATATAACCCGGTTGTGCTGAATCGTGCAATTAAAAAAAAAAAAAAGAAAGAAAAAAAAAGAAAAGGAAGAACGTAGTTAAAAAGTTTCAGTACAATTTTAAGATAATTGGGTCATTCCATGGTAACTTACGTTAAATTTAAAACAATTTAATTCAGTAATTTTATTAATATAACACAAGAAAAAAAAGCAAAAAGCAAAATTGACATTATTTGTTAATTAAACCTATTTTAAGCTTAATTTGGATGAAAATTGCCGAATTTTAGTGTTATTTCTTGAATTCTGCCAGTTGTATATTTATTCTTCTAACTGACATTACTGAAAAAAGAACGTAAGTTACCATAAAAAAATATAACTTTCATTCTCATTTTTTAGTTAATTTTCATCCAAATTGACGTTTGGGTAGGTTTAATTAACAAATCCTGCCAGTTTTACAGCTGAATATTTTTTGGTGTTATATTACTGAAATTACAACAGTAATTTGCTCTAAGTGTAATGTAAGTTACCATCGAATGACCCAATTACAGCTGCTAAACCATAATTTTTAATAATATGTTTTGAACTTTACGCAAAATTTCACGCAACGTATAATATCTATTGATCTGGTGTATTGTGCTTATGATAATAATTGGTTGTACTAGATCTTGTTTAATAAGAATGTCTCTGCTCAAAATCATGAGAAAAGTTTCAAGCAAGGTCCCAAATGCATTTAAAAACAGGATGTAAACGGGAGGGGTGTTAAAATTACTAGATATTTTACCGATAAAAATAGTACAGCAGTAATAGTCAACTACAGCAATCGCTATTAATGAAATTTACAGGGGCAGTATCCATCTTCACAATGCTCACTACTTCATTATTTTACAAATACTTCAATAAGTACTTTGACAGTCATTTGTACTTCCTATTTTTTCATCATCGGAGTATGAAATTTTGAAAAAAAAAAAAAAAGAAAAAGTTTAAAGTTTTCACAATGAGATTAAAATACTCCGGTAATTTAATAGTTTTAGGTAGTTTGACGGCATTTACATTTCATACTTGAGTAAATTTTATTTTCGACAATCTAACACCCTAATGGTTATAGGTATATGATTATAGAAAGATAACTGCTTGAGCATTGTTTTGCTATTACAATATGGAGTAATTTCTGACAGACGTCATCCCATAGTATTGTTGCAGATGTCTCGATTTACACGGTGTGTCCAGGATTTTCCGGAGTTCCAAGAACTGTCCCGTTTAACCACTCTGCGGCACGCCAAATGTCCAGATTTTTCCTGATACACACTCTTAAAGGTGTACTCAAATCCAAGATGCTTATTTTCTGACTCATTTTTAACTTAATTTTTGCTCTCAAACGTGCGGCAAAGAGAAAAGCAAATCTTACGAAATACGAATCTTTTTATTTATTCGAACGTTTTTATAGGCAGACGATAATGGAGAAGAACTGAAACAACTTTTTTCCGATGTTTTTTTAGATCGACGCCGGAGTTTGCGTACATCCGAATGTTGTCGACGCGAAGATGTGTTTTCCTACTTTGTAAATAATTTAATTTTAAAGTTTTAATTAAAGTATATTTTTCATTATGTCCAGCACATCCTTCTATGCCCACTGCAAAAACTGGTGACCCGGACGTGATTTGAAACACGCAACCTTCTGATTAAATTATTTCCATCCAATTGGCAGGTTCTCTTACTCAGAAACTATATAATGTGCCCTATTGATCAATTTTTTGGTAAAGGCAGAATATATTTGAAGAAATGCTGTCAAAGTGGGAATTTTGAACCGAATTTCCCGAAGCGATAGTGGAAACGAAAAAATTGGTCGTACTGAGAAAATAATTGCTTAAAAATCAAGAAAATTTAAAGCTGACAAACAATTTTTCTCCCCCCCCCCCCCAAATTTTTTTCTTCTTGTGCGATAAATATATGCCATAATGCATATAGAATGCCCTTGAGTAGTATTTAAAGTGAAATAAAAAAATAAATATAAAAAATGAGTTTGAAGGTCCCTTGTCCCCTTAAGGATACAAACACAGCTCAAAGCAAATGTACCACGCATATTCTAACCAACTACTAAAAACTTAACAGTAATGAGTGCAAATAACATCTACTTCTATTAAAAGCTTGCTTCTACTGCTATCACTCTGTTTAAATTATTAAATTATAACCTTCATGCTAGACCCTCCTCAATTACCTGCGTCACGTATCTAAGTAAAGCCTTGAAAACGATGCCGGGCATTTCGTGGCGTATACTCATTTTTCATGCCAAATTGCCAGCGACACGCTTATATTAAACAGCAAGCACTAATGTCTCTTTTTTGCTATGCGCCTTTTTAATGACCTTTCCAATTTGCGAAATGTATAATAAGCCTGAACATGAGCTAAAAACTAACTCTTAACAACGAATCATATCATTTTATCTATGTCTCTTTTTCCTTTAGGTACTTACAAGTGTACTCAGAAAAACATTTTCTTAATAGTAAATGAATAGATATGAAAAAAAAAATATTTGATTTATGATTTATTTTTGACTTGATTCATTGATTTTTTTCAGAAGCAATGTAGTTATTAGAACTTCTTTTTTCTTCTTTTTTTTTATGTATTAGCATACGACATGACAAACGATAAATTACTGCGGGACACGACCAATAACTTTAATTCGTATTTAATATTTTATTAAGCTTGCTTATCATGTAGAGAGTTCTGTTCATACATGTCTAATAGATGAATAACCAATCATTTAGCTATATAATTTTTCATAGAAATTGAATTTATAAATCAAAATTTATTACAATGAGTGATGATTGATCACTTTTCGAATGATAATATATTTGTGGAATTGAGTCCATGTTCCATATTAGAAAAAACTTAATATTAAATTAACTGAACAGTATAACTGTGCAGTTATTTCCCCCTGTTTTAAATTAATCTTTAAAAAAATTAATATATTTTCCATGCTTACTATATTAATTTACATTAATGTTTTGAAAAAAAAATGTTATTGTTAACGAGAGATGAAATAGTACTCTCATATAAGACATGAATAAATTAAGCATAGGATCTATTATATTATCAGGAACACAGGAAGTCCCCCCCCCCCCCTCCGAACCCAGATGTATCTTATCAGACAATTGAAATTTAGGTATTATATTTTGCTGATGTAATAAGTCGCTCATTATATTATACCGTGTCAAAAATTCCATCTATTTATTTTTTTGTGTTCTAAAATACAGAAAATTAAAAAATCGTCGATTTTGGTATTCACACATTTGCAGGTTATTGAAGTCCATCGTCATAACTTACATTAGTTACGAAAAAAATTAAAATTTTGACGTGAAATTCGGCAAAGATGATCACAGTATTTCAAATTAGATAAATGTAATTTTAATATATGTCCCAAGATATACAGTTATCGAAACCATTGATTTCGATACTTACCCACTGGCTGATTACAAAATTTGAAATAAAACCCATATCCGTTTAATTAGGATGGAATGGGGGGAAAAAATCGAAACATACTATTCACTTTACTTATTATAATTATACCGGAGGCCGCTTTATAGAGACAAATTACACAAATCGTGCAGGGCCTATGTGTCCAATTAACTGAAATCTACTATACATCAACTGTGATGAACTTGAATTTTATTTACATTGATTGTTTTCTATGTAAACTAAAAAGAAAATTGAAAATCAGATAAATATATATTTAATTCGAGATAATCGCTTTCAAATCATTTAAAGAAAGATAATTTTTGTTTAATGATTAAGGAAAGCCTACGTTTAAAATAAATAAATAATAATGATAATAATAATAAAAATCTTCGTAATATGACAAAGAGAGAAAATCAGCTTGCTTAAAAAAAATAATAAAAATAAAAATCACTCCTGTTTTACATTTACTTTAAATTTTACAATATAAATCCAAGTAAATGAACCAAAAGATAATCCAATAAGACGTTTGATTTGACACTATAGGGATTAAACCAAGAATAAAGCAGTATAGTATAAAGATATAGACTGGCACACTTTCTAGACTTTCACTTGTTAAAAAAAAAAAAAAAAAAAAAATATATATATATATATATATATATATATATATATATATATATACATATAAATTATTTTAATTAAAAAAACTATTAAAGTAGATTCAATTCATTCCACAAAGCGGCATCTTTGAAATTATGGCTGAAAAACCAAATGTTAATCACTGCATACTTTAACAAAACATAATTCCGGACAGAGATAAATATTTTTATTAAATTTATCTGCTGCTGATAATAATATGATCTATTCACAGTCTGCATTATTAACTAATTATTAGCTACAAAATACCTAATTAAATAATAATCTTCACATATAAAATATATAAATATATATTTGGATTTTAAAATTCGTACTTAAAATAAATAATATGAATATTTTTTTTTATGAAAAAATAAATTAATAAAGCGGATCCGTATTCAATTCCTTCCAGTCAAAACAACCTTTTTTAAAAGACATATGGTTGGAAAACCAAATACAGTAAAACCTCCCTGAAGCGACCACGTTCCATTCCAATAAAAAATGGTCGCTCCGAGAGGTGGTTGCTTAATGGAGGTCATGTTTAAATCTAGATTTTAATTGTTGAAAAAGGTAACAATTAATGTTACTAAAATTTATTTTTCACATTAGGAAAAAATATGAAAATTTAAGTATCAAAACAGAAGTTAATTACATAAGTTAATTACTGCAGACTTTAAAAAATGAATACATTGACGTTTGCTTTGATATTATTTATATTATATATTTATGTTTTATAACTTTTATTTCCAAGTCCTTTCGAAGTTCAGTAAATAAATGCAATTTTTTTTTTAACGGAAACAAATAATGACGATTTCATTAATTTATCTATTTCTTTGGGAGTTTCTTGACAGAATGAGGCAGGGGAGTTTATTGACCGTCATTCTTAATTCGTCATCAGAGTTAAATTCATTGCCTAAAAAGGCACAAAGGAGTTTAAACACTTAAAACGTACCGGAATAAAAAAAAATTCTAAACTTAGTTTAGAAGTTTGATGAATAATGTGCTCTCCGGATATTTTTTTAATAAAACCTTCTTCAAGATATCAGGAAAAAAACTGAATTTCTTTCATTTTCTTCAAAAAAAAATCGGTCGCTCATGGAGGGAGTTCATCTGGGATGGTCTCTGAATGGGGATAAAATTAGCATTGAGCCTATGGGAATAAATTTCGTTCCAGAAAAATATGGTCGTTCAGGGAGGTGGCCGCACAGGGAGGTTTTACTGTACTAATCAATTCAATAAGCAGGATGTTGTCGAATTTGACCGGAAAATTCAGAGGGGTGATAACAGACATCAAGAGCATGAAAAATTACCATAGAACATGTGGTAGCAAACCACATTTATAATCAAAAATACAGAGTATTATACTCTAACTCAATTTGGGTTGACAGTAATAATTTTCAGAAAACTGAAGTATTGTAATAAAACTTTTAATAGACATTCTCACCTTTGTTGTAAATGTGATAATAGAAAAATAAAAATGGCATAAGTTTCCATTATCAGTGTTGAATTCTGGCACTTTTCTCCGGGAGGAGGGATTTCTGTGGCTTCGGGGGGGGGGGGGGGGCAATTTGATACTGTTTCGGGAGGGAAACACAAAATTTGAAACAAATTTGAAAACACAAATTCTCAAATCTTCCGGGGGGGGGGGGGAGTTCTCATTGCTACGGTAAGGATGGAGAAATGCCCCTTCCAGACCACCCCCTGAATTCAACGCTGTCCATTATTCGCGCTAGATGTATGCACTTGGCGCTCCACATTTTTGACTGCGATTACTAGTTCATAAGGTATCATCGACTGCTTGAGCTGTTTTTTTTTTTTTTTTTTTTTTTTTTTTTTTTTTTTTTCCAGAACTTTCCATGATGTTGAAATATTTCACACAAAACAAGATACATATTACTGAATTTTCATTACAATGTTTTTATTTCCCCCAAAATTATTACCCAAGTTCAATTAGGATGAAACACGCTGTATTTGTAACTAAATAAATAGTTTGCGACCCCATGGGCAATTTTTAATCCTCTTGATGCCTAATATCACCCCTCTGAATTTGTCGGTCGAACTCGGCAACACCCTGTATATTTTAAATTAAAAATTAGAATACATTAAAAAGGCAATTCCGGACAGAAATGAATATTTTCATTAAAATTATCTGGTGGCTGCATTAATATGATCTAATCTTAGTCAGCATTATTAAGGCTGTTCTCAAATCCAAAAGGCCAACTTTATGAGATAAGTTTTAATTTATTTTTGTTCGAAAATGAATGAAACTAGCAGATGTTGTTATTAGAAACTATGTAATCAAACTGTTTTTTCCGTTTTTCCTGCAAACACACTAGATCTTTCAGAAAATATTGTCAAAGTGGGTATTTTGAACCGAGTTTCCGCGCGAAAGAAGAATAACCACTCAAACAAGGCTGAAAAACGTCTTTGTCACGTGATAAAATCCCTCATAACTCAGTAGGTAATTTATTTATAAAAAAAATGGGAAACACAGTTCAATTCCAAATCGTTTCCATAGTCGGGCCTTCCAATTTTATACCTTTCCGTTAAAAAATGAATTTGTAAATGTGTCAAAACGTTTTGCGCTTGTTGAGCAATGTCTAATAAAATAATAACCTGTGTCTAAAATATATTATTAAATAACTAGTGAAATAAAAGTCTTTTGTGCATAGTTTGGGCACAAAAAGGAATGAAATTATTTTACTTAGAATTTTTTAAAAGATTATTTTACATTTAACTTGAAATTTTAATATTAAAAGCTAAATAAATTTATGAAAAATAAAGATTCTAACGCTATCAGGGTTGGGTAAATATACTGCATGCAATAGCCCCTATAATATTAATTACCAGCAGACCTTAGCAGTAACTTCTTCGTTACAACTGTTGTATGTATTTTATTGTATGTAATATTTTAGGTAGCTTTCTTTACAAAAAAGCTACCTATTGCAGCCGTTCGGAGGAAAGCGATTTCAAAAAATTTTGGTATATTTTCATCGATCATGACCCCCAGACCCCGAAACCACGCTCCGTTCAAAATTGATATATATATATCTGACCTATGTCACACTGTAACTCCCGTAATTATGAACCGATTTCGATGTAATTCGGTGTGTACATAGTACATACCAATGTCTCGACCGAGTTCGTTGGCCAGCTTCATCCGCCGTTTTGTTTCAAAATGGCGGCCATTTAAAATTTAAAAAAAAATTTAAAACTTGAAATGTGGTACCAAAAAATTAAAAATGGAAAAATATTTTTCCTTATGTATTTGACCTTTATACAAAGATTCCGGAGCAGTTTTTGTTTCGTCTATATCTTAAAAAATGGCTGAGTTATAGCATTTTGAATTTCTAGCGTGGCTGACATTTTGAAACGTCCTGAATTTTGTCACGCGATAAAAGGCGTATTTATGAACCGATTTGGATGTAATTCGGTGTGTACATAGTACATACGAATCTCTCGACCGAGTTTGTTGGCCAGCATCATCCGCCATTTTGTTTCAAAATGGCGGCCATTTAAATTTTTTTTAAAAATTTAAAATTTGAAATGTGGTACCAAAAAATTGAAAATGGAAAAATATTTTTTTCTTATGTATTTGACCTTTATACAAAGATTTCGGAGCAGTTTTTGTTTCGTCTATATCTTAAAAAATGGCTGAGTTATAGCATTTTGAATTTCTAGCGTGGCTGACATTTTGTAACGTCCTGATTTTTCTCACGTAATAACAGGCGTATTTATGAACCGACTTGGATGTACCTTGGTGTGTACATAGTACATACAAATATCTCGACCGAGTTCGTTGGCCAGCTTCATCCACCATCTTGTTTCAAAATGGCGGCCATTTAAAAAAATTAAATAATAAAAAAATTTAAATGAGATACCAAAAAATTGGAAAATGAAAAAGATTTTTTTTTGTATGTGTTTGACCTTAATACAAAGATTCCGGAACAGTTTTTCTTTCGTCTATATCTAAAAAAAAAAATGGCTGAGTAATAGCATTTTGAATTTCTCTTGTGGCTGACATTTTAAAACGACCTGATTTTTGTCACGCGATAACAGGCGTATTTATGAACCTATTTGGATGTAACTTGGTCTGTACATAGTACATACCAATGTCTCGACCGAGTTCGTTGGCCAGCTTCATTCGCCATCTTGTTTCAAAAGGGTTGCCATTTAAAAAAATTAAATTTAAAATTCAAAATGAGGTATTAAAAAATTGGAAAATGAAAAAGATTTTTTTTATGTGTTTGGCCTTGATACAAAGATTCCGGAGCAGTTTTTGTTTCTGAAAATTTGTTCTTTTGTTGATATCTTAAAAAATGGTTGATTTATAGCACTTTGAATTTCTAGCATGGCTAACATTTTGAAACGATCTTGTATTTGTCACGCGATAACACACGTATTCGCCTATTTCGATGTAAGAAGGCATGTGGATAGTATACATCAACACCTCGACCAAGTTCGCTGGCCAGATTCATCAGCCATCTTGTTTCAAAATGGCGGCCATTAAATTAAAATATATATATATATTTAAAGTGAGGTGCAAAAAAATTAGAAATTGAAAAAGGTTTCTTTCTTAAGTATTTGATCTTGATATAAGGATTCAGGAGCATTTTTTGTTTGTCTTTATCTTAAAAAATGGCTCAGATATAGCAGTTTCAATTTCTATTGTGGGTGACATTTTGAAAAATCTGATTTTTTGCATGCAACAGCACTCCTATATATTAACCGATTCCGATGTGAGTGAGCATGTGCACAGCAATTACTAAGGTCTCGACCAAGTTCACTGCTTAGCCTCATCTACCATGTTGTCTTAAAATGACAGGCACTTTAAGAAATTGCCGAATTTGGCAGCCAAATATAAGTTACTTTAAAGAAAAGCAGCTTGGATAAAGCTGACTAATTTCGCGAAATTCTCATTCATTATATTGATAAAAATTAGTATTGAATCTCCTATATTCGGTTTCCACTAAATTGAGCTTCGTGTGTTTGCATGATATAAGTTGGCTTTTTTTAAATAAGGATTATGAAAGCTACCTCTTCCTCCCGGCACTGGCCGGAAGGACTTGTTTTATAATTATTTTTAGTATATACGTTCTTTTATTGTAAATTGCGATATGAAAGTTATGTATGTTTGTTGTTCCGAGATGCATCTGAGAATGTAAGGTTAATAGATGTATACATATATATAAGTATGTATCAGAATTGTCTACCCATCTAAAAAAATCCGGGTGGGATTTTTAAAAAAATCCACATTAAAGTGGGTTTTGTTGGGTTTTTTGGTTTTATATGAGTTTTTGCTGCCCATTTTCATGTGCAGTGCCGTTATTTTTAATTGCTACTTATTTGTTATGATTCTGTTATACATGTAAGGTAAAAAATTAATTAAATTTAGGTTTTCAGACACCTTTGTATAAAAAAAATGAAAGTGATTTGAAAGAACTGCAAAATCCAAGCCTCACCAAATTAAAATGATCCAAATAACTTGTATTTTATTTTTTGTATTATTACATAGGAAAAATGACTATAATTTATCATTCATTACACTATATAGATATTACATATCATTCATTAAAGTCCATATAATTTATAAAAAAAATTATGACAATTTCTTAAAATATGTTTATAATATATTATGTATTCTTCCAGTTAAACTGCATTTAATATTTCAATTTAACTTATATGCAGAGTCTAAATTAAAGAAAAAAGTTTTCTTTTACAGACAGGCGTAAACATGCTTATAACAACAAATTCCCCCTTTTTAATTTTTATGCCAAGATGTCTGAAAATGTAAATAAGGGTGTATTCGAAAAAATATTTTTCCACCCTCAACAGCTCGAAATTTTCTGAGACATTTTCAGACTCATTTTTAAAAGTAAAAACAGGAAACTTGCTGGGGTGATTTCTGAAGACATGTTTAACATGCCGTGTGATTTCATTTTCAGCTCAATTAATTGTAATTTGATTTTTAAACAATTATTTTCTCAGTATGACCATTTTTTTCCTTCCCAGATCGCCCGCTTCGGAAAATTCGGTTCAAAACGCCAACTTCGACAGCGTTTTTTACAGTATTTTCTGCATTTATCAAAAAATTAAGGAGCACCGCACATTATATAGTTTCTAAATAAGAGAATTTCCCAGTTTGATGCGTTTGAGAGCAAAAATGAATTTTAAAATGAATCAGAAAATAAGCAGTTTGGATGTAACTGAATCATAACAAATAAGTAATTAAGCATAGTTGGCACTGTTCAAAGAAATGTGCAGAAAAAAACTCCAAAAACCCGAAAGAACCAAAAAAAAATCAATTAAATACCCCCAAAACCCAAACTGGTTTGTTAAAAAAATGGGGTTTTTTCCGGCCCTGGTATGTATATAAGGGTGTCTGCAAGTTTGAAAGTAATGTATTAAGGCATTAATACAAATTAATTTAAGATTTCAATGTAAATTGTGTACACCAAAATATTTGTAAGCATGTAAAGATGTAAGATATGTTTCTTATAAGTACGTATAAGTGTAAGTATAAAGTCTGTAAATATAAATCTATTAAGTTATTAATACAAATTAATTTGAGCTTTTTAAATATTTACCATTATTATAGGCGTTGTCTTACTAACGTTATTATCCGAGTCAGTATAATATGTAAGTATCAATAAATAATAAATAAATAAACAAATATTTGGCCGCACTTTAAAAAGGGACTTCAAAGAATTAAAACCATTAATTTTTCTGATTTTTCCACAATAATGTTAGAAAATAATTTACCACTACAGTAAACAATTAAACACAGCTGGAAAAAATAATATTTTGCATAATGTTTGAACAATAAAAATTAAAAAAATTACTTTACTTAGAATTTGTTTAAAGGTTTTTTTTTTTAACTTGAAACTTTAATATAAAATGCTAAATAAATTTATCAAACACATACAAACATTTGGCTTTCGTAGAAAAAGAAATCGAAGAATTAGCTTCGTTAAATTCTAGCGAAATTAATTTTTTATATATATATAAGGTTGAACAACAAAAAATTAAAAAAAAATAATTTGCTCAAAGAGTTTTTTTAAGACTATTTTAAATTTAAAAATTTTGAAATTTTAATATGAAAACCTAAAATAATTTGTCAAAGAATAACGTAACTTTTGGCTGCCAGTAGAAAATTAAACAAAATAATTAGCATAATTAAATTCTCTGATTTAATTTTTTACCTATTTTTTAGTCAAAGCATAATCTGCATTGAAACTGAACAACAAAAATTAAAAAAAAATATTTTTTTTCCTTAAAGGGTTTCTTAAAGGTTATTTTTAATTTAAAAATTTGGAAAGTTTAATATAAACAACTAAATGAATCTGTCTTTCTGTTTAATAATAATAATCTAACTTTTTGCTTCCATTAGAAAATGGGACCAAATAATTAACATAATTAAATTCTTATATTTAATTTTTTTACCCATTTTTCAATTAAAGCGTAATCTGCATTGAAAATGAACACTAAAAATTATAAAAATATATTTTTATTAAAGGATTTTTTAAAAGTTATTTTGAATTTGAAAATTTTTTAGAAATTTTAATATAAAAAGCTGAATGAATCTATCAAAGAATAATCTAACTTTTGGCTGTCAGTAGGAAATGAAACCAAATAATTAGCATAATTAAATTCTTTGATTTACTATTTTGCCTATTTTTCAGTTAAAGTATAATCTGCATTTAAAATAAATAATTAACGAAAAAAAGGCAAGAGGTTAGAACGCTAAAATTTGAGAAAATTATTTTCATTAAAAGGATTTATTGACGTCTATTTTCATTTAACTTGAAATTTTAATTTAAAAACCAAATAAATGAACAAAAAAATTAATCGAACATTTAGCAGAACTGCAGAAATTAAAGGCAAAGAATTAACACTATTAAATCCTATGATTTATGTTTCTACACCCTCCAATTCTTTTTGAAAAATAATTTAATTTAAAATTAATTCAATTTTTTATTTAAAAAAATAATTACAGCTGATGCAATCCATATCGCAAGCGAGATTTTTGGAGGAAAAAAAATGTATATCTTAAAATTTGTTATTTGATTTTACATTTAAAAATTAATTAAAGCGCGACGCGAGATTTTGTAAATTTATGTCTTGAGAACAAACTGCTAATCGAGGTAATCCATATTTTAAATTAATAAATAACAAAATACCCTGTTTTTTCACGCTAAAACATAATGCCGGACAGATATGGATATTTTTATTAAACTTATCCGCTGTTGCTGGTAATAAGATCTCATCTCAGCTTGCATTACCTGCTGAAAATTAATTACAGAATGCCCCGTTATTATTACATATCTAATTAAGTGTTCTCTAATCTAACATGAAATATAATACGAATCTATTAAATTTTCGATATTGAGAAACTAGTAAATATGTAATCTTGAGCAAGAGCATAGAATATTCTCGATCGAGGGCTAAGGGGGAAAAAAGCACGCTGCTTATTACAAATACAAAAAGGCAAATACGGTGTAATTATCTCTAAGCATTATAGATAGATTACTAGATATATAGATGATACGTCTAACAGCATGTTACGATATGTTAATGATCATGTTTTCTTGTACCCACCCTTAACGTTTAGTGTTTTTTTTCCTCCCCGGATATTGGAAGTTTTCCGTTTATTTAATCGAAAGCTTATTTATTACTTTTAACGATAGTGTTTATTATTGATGCTTTCTTATCTTGCCTTCATTAACAATTTCATTAAAGAAGCTTTTTCAATCCTATGAATTTTCTGGGAATTTCCTAAATATAAGAAAGAGAAGTGTTTATTTTCTAACCACTACGAAATTATATTTATTAGAACTATACACTGTAAATAAGGACAAATGTTTTTAAATCTATGTAAATCTATATAATATAACCATGAAACGAAAATGTAGAATAACCCCTTCCAAGATTCCAAGAAAATGTGTAATAACCTATTTTCATTAACGGTTCCGAAAAGCTTTCTTTGTATTTAGAAACCCCAAAAACCTTATTTTCAAATAGAAATTAAAAATTTTATTTTCTCAATATTTTCAAAATTTAAAGAATTATTTAATATATATATATATATATATATATATATATATATAGTATATATATATCAAGAAGTAGGAATTCTGCTTTTCAGAATTTAGTGTCGCTCACAGGATGAGAAAAAAAAATATTATTACGAAATGGAACCCGTCGAATTTCGACCAAAGACAATGTTTAAGGCTGTTCTCAAATCCAAAAGGACAACTTTATGTCATAAGTTTTAATTTATTTTTGTTCGGAAATGCACAGCCGTTGTTGTTCAGAAACTACATAATCGAACTGTTTTTTCTGTTTTTTTTTGCAAACGCAATAGATCTTTCATAAAATATTGTCAAAGTGGGCGTTTTGAACCGAATTTCCGCGCGAAAGAATAATAGCCGCTCTAGGTAGGGTGAAAAATTCTTTGTCACCTGATCAAAATCACTTGTAACTCAATAGGTAATTTATTTATCAATAAATGGAAAACACAGTTCGATTCCAAATCACTTCCATCTTCCAGGCCTTCCAATTTGATGTCTTTCCGTTAAAAAATGAATTTGTAAATGCGTCAAAACGTGTTGCGCTTGTTGAGCAGAGCAATTGAGAACAGCCTTAAGAAGGAACTTTTTCATTAATTTATAATAAACCTACAAAATGAGTTACAATAAAATATTATTCTTATCTTATATTGGTTAGTCTAACTTCCAAGCAAATATTATTTTAACCTAAAGGTCACTGCTTTTCTATAAAGACACTCAAATTTTGTAAAACTTTGCGCTTTATCAGTATGTGATTTCAATTGCGTTATTTTCAAAAGTGAAGTATTTCCACCTGTAAAGAATTTCAAAGCCGCTGGAGTGAAAACGATACACTTCTGAAAAACTTATTTCAGTTTCAGGACTTAAAATACGCGTTTTATTTTACATAAAGTAACGTCCTTTGCATTCGCTGAAGAATTCCACATTTAAGACGCAGTCTTAAACTAAACAACATCTATAGAAAAGTATGCATATGACGTCACAATCGCCGAATAATACACAAACCCAGCAAAAAGCAATGTCGTAATCTCGACAATAAATAAATAAATAAATAAATAAATAAATAAAAAATAATATATCTAATGATAAATAAATAATATCTAATGATTCATATGCCTTCATTTGTTTGTAATGTCAATATCGATACTTAAAATTAAGTATAGTTTATAATAGCTTCATGTTTTATCAGAAATCATTCATTTATATTTTTTCGAAATAACACGTATTTTAATTACAATTTTGTTTTTCAGTTGTTATGACAAAATGGCAATAAAAAGATATAGTATATAGTAATCTACTATTTCCAACTATTTTCCTTTTACTTTCGACAGAAATGGAGCACTTCAGTTCCCACCATTACAGAAATGTCATTGAAAAAAACAATAAAAAAAAAAATTAATGTATCAAAAATAAATTGAGATGCAGTTTTTAAACAAATTGCAGTCAAATTTACTTTTTTTTTTCGCGTACGAGGATGGTGTAAAAAATTTTGCGATGCTTAGAAGTTTTAAAAAATACAGTAGAGATTATCAGTATTTAACCGTACAGTGATACATTTACAGTAGAACCTCGATTATCCGAAGTAACTGGGACCGACCCTCTTTCGGAAAATTGAAATTTTCGGACAATCGAGAATGCTTCAATTTTAAGATTAAGGAGAAATATATGCACTATTTCTTATTATGATAACAAGTGCTTAATAAAAATAAAGCAATAGCAAAATAGAAACAAGAATAAATTACCTGAATTTTAATTTTCAAATTAAGTACCTTTTACATATTTCACAAGGGTTTTAAACAATTTTTTGTTTGTCGTAGTTTCGATTGCCTTTGCTTTGAACCTCTATCACGAAGTTTTTAAATATTATCAATTTAAGGCTCCAGCCATGCCAAACCTTTTGAAACATTCAAAAGCTCCAGAATTGCTAATTTGTTCGTCCCACTCCGCAGCTTTCGGGAACTCAAGTTAAATTCAAAAGAATTCTAAGAAAGGGGATCAAAAAAATTTATATGCACTCGTGTTCCGAAAAAGACCGCTTGCACACAAAGAATAAAATAGTAAAAAAAAAAGGTTTTCAAAAGGGATTTTGCACGCAAGAAATGCGATTGTTGGGAAAAAAAAAAAAAAAAAAAAAAAGCTTTAAAATTGGATTTCGGTTAATCGAGAGTTTCGGTTAAAAGAGTTTCGGCTAAAAGAGGTTCTACTGTACTTATTTTTACGGCTGACTTATGTAATGTAACGTTATTTTTTACTGACAACAGTTTAATTGTTGCTTGAAAGAAATAGCATATCGGAGGCTAAAAAATTTCTTCTGCTGCGATTGATTTTCAGTAAAGTTTCTAAAAGTAGTTCCTATAACGTATTTATCAGTTTTATTAACATGGAATATAGGTTTTTCGGATGCTATCTAATTTCAAATAAATATTTTTGTTCTCAACGAACATGTCTTATAGACAAACATGATAAATTAACAGTACTAACATTAATAATAAAATTAATACTATATTTTTACTCTTTCATGTAATTAATTCAATTACGGAACTGAAAATGATTAACTGGGAATACATATGAGTAGAATTCCAAAATCCGATATTCAGGTTTGAGAAAAGTGATTCATACACTAAATTACTAAAAACAAATCTGTAATTTTTACAGAAAAAAACTGTTTTAAATAAAAACAGTTTTTTCTGTAAAAAAAAAAAAAAAAAAAAAAAAAAAAAAAAAAACGGGATTTTTTAATTTTTACAGAAAAATCTATATTTTTTACGGAAAGAAACTGTTTTAATGAAAAATTACGGGTATTTTCTGTAAATTAAACAGTTTTCCACCGACGACAAAATTGACAGTTTTTCCTGTAAATTTGAGAGATTTTTTTTACAGTGCAGGAACATTTACGGAAATCAGTGGCACCAAAAAGAAACGTTGCTTTTATAAATGATTCTTTAACTCTCAAAAATATATTGGTTTCTGTGATCGCTAATGATAAAAAACGGTTTTTAGAATTTCCGAAAACTCGGAGAAGGTTATTTATAAAAATCAATTACTAATGCATGAAAAAGACTATGTAAATTACAATTTTTAGTATATTTAGAGTTTGGGAGTTATGATTCATAGTGATTTAGAATCGGGTTTCGATTAATATGAATCCAAATGCAAAAATTAAATTTTAGTTTTTGCGTATATTCAGTTGTGAGACACCAATTGCTGAAGAGTTCTAGTCGAAAATTTTTAACCCTTAAATGCCTGAGTTTTCAAAAATCATTTAAAAACTGTTTTTCGGATTTCTTTTTTTAAATAAATCATGTGAAAAATCATATTTTGTTTTAAGTATGGTTTGCGGCTAAACAACTGTTTGTTACTAATCGGCAATACTGGTGTTTAATTGAAAAAATAGTTTTCCTTGATAAAATTCTATAATATTAAACACACAAGAATTTTGAGAACTATAATAAGAAATAAATTTTACTTGCTCACTGCAGAATAAAATAGGGTATTTCGCAAGCTTCCAAACAAAACAAAAAGAACATGTATCAACAATTGAAAAAATAATTCTATCTTTATTCATAAACTGCACAAGTGTTGCCATCTAAATGTTGAAAATCGATTTTATAATATTTTCAGAATGTGTTTTATTGGCAACATTAGGCATTTTAACTTTAATATTATTCTAATAGTATTTATAAGCCTAAATTGGGTATGTTGCCGCAAGGCAACACCCGGCATTTAAGGGTTAAGATCAAACTCTAAGCTATATACTAGATAGATGTATAGATATATATATCAGTGGTATACCTAACAGCATGTGACCATATGTTAATTAATAAATTTTCTTGTACCCACTTTTAAGACTGTTCTAAAGTCCAAACAGGCTACTTTCTGACCTATATTTCCATTCATTTTTGTTCGCAAATGCATGAAACCGTCAGGTGCTCTTATTCAGAAACTATGTAATAGAACAGTTTTCTATGTTTTTGGTAAAGGCAGAAGATCTTTCAGAAAATGTTGTCAAGTTGGCGTTTCCCAGCAAAGAGGAAATTGCTGGCCAGCAGCAAGATAGATGCTGGCAATGATGGAAAAGTGCTGGCTAATGGTCTACCACTGCATGACCGCTGGTGGACAGCTTCAGTCAACTTTGCTGTTGGAAATCATCAGATAAAATTCTGGTGGGCTTCCGTTTTATCTCATGCGCTGGCCCACCACTACATGGAAGTGCACGAACTTTTGCAGTGTTATTGCTGGGAACCCTTACGCTAGGTGGCGTTGCGAATATTGAAGACATTGAGTATTTGAACACAAATCTGAATTGAATATCTTAACACAATTTAAGCTGTGAAGCTATTTTTTTTTTTAACTGTAAATGATATAGCACCACTGCCACCAACAAAAATAAATAAGTAAATGAATAAATAAATAAAAAAAACAATTTAACAAATTACAACGACCATTTGGAAAATGATTTTTTCAAAGACTAAAATTTAAGACATAAAAAATCACACGGAGTTGATCCTACATTACGTACGCCATGGATTAAACGATAACATTCCTGGACCCATCATGAACAATTTTTAAAAGAAATTTCAGTTTTACAATTTTCGGTACTGTAAATTTTTTAACTTCTACGGAGCTGGTCATACATTACGTACGCCATGAATTAAAGATTAATAGTTTTATTACACGTAAAAATTGCAAGCAAGAAAAATCGCCTGCGACTCGTCAGATTTCCTATGAAACTTACGTAATAGCCAAGCATTTCATTGGCTGTTCGGGAAAAGGCTTTTCTATCATCAGATTTCCAAAAAATCTCACGACCAATTTTAAATAAAATTTCATTCTTAAACTTCTATACATCCGACAATATTACTTTTTATACCGTCGGATAGAAAAAAAAAATGTACTTTTAAATGCAATTTGTTTGAAAGCTGTATCTCAATTTGTTTTTGATTTATTAATTTTTTTTTTGTAGTTTTTATTACTTTTTTGTCATAGTGGCAACACTCTGTTGTCCATCGTTGTTTAAACCAAAGGGAAATACAGATTACTGTATATACCAATCAGATAACGAATAAATTGCGGATTAAACCAATGAAAACGTTCATATATGCTTTTGATTTCCTACCCTGACGAGAACAATAACCATTTTTCCAAATGGTTAATAAATTCTTTATTTCAAAGCACTTTTTTTTCTCCTTAAATCTGGTTTTACTAAGTTACAAAGGATTTCGGTTTTCATAATTTACACAGTTCAGAATCAATAATAAAAAAAAGCGTATAAAATATATAGGATTTCTATACAATACAATAATTTCTATACCGGTTTAATGATTGGGAACGTAAATCACAAAAGAAACAAGCTTGAAATAGTGTAATGAGAGCTTGAAAACTACGAGCGGTCGTAGCATACGCAGAAAGTACTTGTTCATGTCCAATCACGAAAACCAAACAGCATCGATCGCAGTTAGTACTTGGGAGGGTGACCACATGGAAACCGCTGCAAGTTCAAATTTTTCTATAGACTATATCTCTATTATAGACACTTCTACAGATATTTCTATAGCTCTTGGTGAAACTTAGCTTATAGAAAATATATAAAACTTAGCTCATAGAGCCATAATACTTTTTTTTTTTTAATAGAATTCTATAAGAAATTTTTGTAAGGGAAAGTGCAGGGCCAGAAAAGGAATAGCAGTGGGATAGGTGCTAGCACTGCAGGAAAAGTGCCGGATTGAAGTAATGTGATGGCATACCAATGCTGGCCTGCTGTTGGCCATCACTGATGGGTCAGCTGCATTCCACACGGACAGTTTTGTACTGGTTTAAGTAATGGCACCATTGCACTTTACCGCTGATGGCAGTGCTGGCTACCATCTTTTTTCCAGCTGATGGCCCACTGCTTCTTTCTTTGCTGGGTTTGAACGAAATTTCTGGAAGCGACAGAGCGGAAAAGGAAAAAAAAATATCATCCCGAGAATACAATTGTTTGTAACACAAGCTGTAATTTATTTATCTATATAAGAAAAAGCTGTTCGATTCCAAATCAATTTTCAATAAGTATGGCTGCAAGTGTTATACGTTTAAAGAGTCAAAATATGTGTTAGAATGTTTTGCGTTGTTCAGCAGGGAAAAATATTTTTTTGGAATTGCCCTTAAACTTATTTGTTTTCTTGTACTCACCCGTTTAAGTATTTTTTCGGATTCCGTTTATTTAATAGAAAGCTTATTTATTATATACTTTAAACGATAGTGTTTAATATTGATGCTTTCTAACCTTTCTTCACTAAGCAGTTTCATATTAAAGAAACCTTTTCTATCCCATAACTTTTCCTATACCAAAAAATAGAAATGTTAATGTTGTTACAACAAAAATTCGATCTATAATAGCCTCAGAAAACTACTGCTTGCTATAATCATATTGTAATACACACGTATGCATTAAAAAAAAAAAAAATGTAAAATATACAATTCTAGTACACTTGGAGTTTTCGAGTCAAGATTCATTGTTTGTTTTTTTATTTGGATACTAATAAGTGTTAATCTAAATAATAAGAAAAAATAATAATAAGAAAAAAATATTTTTGAGTACTTCGAGTTATTTGATTATTCGATATTTCGTGGAAATATGAGCTCGAAAAAATTTAATACTAAGTCAAGCTTATTTTGGTTAGCATTATAGATAGAAAACATTCGAGATAGATGTTTAGATAAATAGATGATATGCCTTAAAGCTTGTAACGATATGTTAATGATCGTGCTTTCTTGCATCACCCTTAACCCTTAAATGCCGGGTGTTGCTTCTCGGCAACCTACCTAATTTAGGCTCTAAAATACTATTAGAATAATATTAAAGCTATACTGCCTAATGTTGCCAATAAAATACATTCTGAAAATATTATTAAATCGATTTTCAACATGTAGATGGAAACACTTATACTGTTTAAGAATAAAGATGGATTTATTTTTTCAATTGTTGCTACTTGTTCTTTTTGGAAGCTTGTGAAATACCCTTTTTGGTTCTGCAGGGAGCAAGTAAAATTTCTTTCTTATTATTGTTCCTAAAATTCTTGTGAGTTTAATATTATAGAATTTTATCAAGGAAAATTATTTTTTCAATTAATCACCAGTATTGCCAATTAGTAATAAACAGTTTTTTTAGCCGTAAACCATACTTAAAACAAAATATGATTTTTTAAGTATTTTTCCCATGATTTATTTAAAAAATGAAAACCGAAAAAACATTATTACAATGATTTTTGAAAAATCAGGCATTTAAGGGTTATTTCTTTTTTTATCGGAGATAGAAAGAAATTGCTTTTTCAATTCCGTTTAATTTAATTATACGCTTATTTATTATTTTTAACAATAGTGTTCATTACTGACGCTTCTTATAACTTCCTTCATTAACAATTTCATACAGCATACCTTTTCAATCCCATAAACTTATCTTGTAATTTTCAAACCAAAGATTTTTTTTTTAAACTTTTAATAAAAATTTAATATTTATTAGAGCAAGTGATCTTACTGCATAATATAAAATAGTGCAATGAAAAAAATCGAGCTACTTTACGCGATAAGGCCCAGGCTGAAGCACTACACATTACTAATTATCTTTGCATTTCTGAAAAAAGTAAATTGCATTTATTTTTTTCATATTTGGAAATTAGGCGTCATGATTGATGCAGTTTTTTAATTTGGCTCTCATAGTTGTAAATTGCCGAGGATTAAATTTAAAATTTTACATACTTAGAGTCCCTACACTGCAAAAAAATCGAATTATTTCCTGGCACACAAGGGTTGCTTAAGGCTATTCTTAACTGCTCAACAAGCGCAAAACGTTTTGACACATTTACAAATTCATTTTTTAACGGAAAGGTATGAAATTGGAAAGCCTGGCTATGGAAGCGATTTGGAATTGAACTGTTTTTTTTTCATTTTTTGATCAATTAATTACTTATTGAGTTATAAGGAATTTTGATCACGTGACAAGCATGTTTTTCGCCCGCTCTTGAGTTTCTTTCTTTCTTCGCACGAAAATTCGGTTCAAAACTCCCACTTTGACACTATTTTCTGAAAGATCTATTGCGTTTGTAAAAAAAAAAAAAAAAAAAAAAAAAATGGAAAAAACAGTTTAATTACATAGTTTCCGAACCAGTTAGTTTCATACATTTTCGAACAAAAATAAATTAAAACTTATGTCAAAAAGTTGCTCTTTTGGATTTGAAAACACCCTTAAGAAAGTCCAGTGTAACTTTGTAGCTTCCGATAATTCTGAAAATCCATTTTCTTACGTACCTAGGAGAAGCTCTTACCAGTAGGAGAAGAAGCAATCAGAAACCTCACAGACCACTAGGTTTTCGATACACAAGTAACCGTTCTAGAATTTTCGGACAACAAAGGGGTCTTTTTTCCCAGAAATATTTCCATAAGTCTAGAAAATCTATTGTTTTCTTAAATTTCTGATCTTCCAATGCTGTAAAAAAAATTTGTCAATATACACAAATTTTTCCGTAAAATTTTATGGAATAGTTTCATTTTTCTAAGAAAAAAGTAAAATTTTCATAATTGATATTTTGAGATAACAAATCCCTATAAATCCAGTAAGTTTTCCATAAATTTTACGGGATATTTCTGTATTGCTTTCAAAACAGTGCAAGTTCCGTAAATGATATTTAGAAATAATTGCTGCGTTTGGAAAGCGAAGTAATTAATTGTTTTATATGCTTGCCTTACAGTGGATATTATTTTTAATGAAACTCCAATATTGACCAAGTGTGGCTCTATATTGAAAATATATCCAATGGTTTCCCAATATTGGCTAAATAGTTGGTTTTACGCGGGTTTCCAAGTAAAATCGATAAAAGTTATGGCGCCATCTACAGTATGTATATTTAAACAACTCGTTATAATATTTTTCTTTCTTTTCTTTTTAATAAAAAGCTAACACATTTTTATGATATTTAAAAAAAAATAAAATTTTATTTCTTTTTTTTAAGTTTCAGACAGTTAATTTTTTTTTTTTTTTTTTAGTTTGTTTTTGCAGTTAGTTTTTTATTATGAGTTTTTAATAATGTTGACTTATTTATAGCAAGCTGTTATTATTTTTTTAAAAGTTCCTGTATGATGTTTTAAAGTGAAAAAAATCTATTTTTAATTTTGATATTTTCCAATCTATTCACTAATTTGCACACAAAACTGAAATATAATAACGAAATTATTATAAAATTGATCTAAGTTATAACAAGCAATAAAGGAAATTTATTTTAATACCATGCATTAAAAGTACATTTTTGAAAAAAATATGTTGGTATTCTTGCAAAAATAAATAAATAAATAAAAATAATATTACAATAAAATTCTAAATATCTTGCAAAAAAGAAGCAATCATTATTCATAATACATTCTTTCATGCATGTAATATTTTAAAGAGTAAATTTATCTTTTATAAAGCATGAAAAAAAATATTCAATATTATGGAAAGAAAATGTGTAAAACATTAAGAATAGTGTACTCAATTAAAAAAATTAGCTCTATGAAAATATGTTCCTTCTTTAACATCTTGCCCTTGCTTCATAAAAGGCGTCTGAAATAAGTAACGATATTTGAAATCGTAGCTTGCGTAACCGCTGCCTAATGGTCACGGGCACTAAGCTAGACCAGGACAGCTCCTAGTTCGAATCCCGTGGGGGGTAAGTGTTGTTTCTTTACTGTTGTTTAAATTAAATTGAAAAATTTTGACCATTTCCTTTCAAAGTGAAGACTGAAAATCCTAAAGATGTAAGTTTGTCTTTGAAAAATTATATTTTGTCTTTGAAACGGAAATTATTAATACGGAAATATGAAAATAAAACTGAAAAAACTTTGTGAAAAAACGTAAATTTTCCTGGAATTGATGAATTTTTTCCCCCTTAAAATACGAAAATAGTACCGGTGTCTCGATTGCAAGTACAATTTCCGTATTTTAACGAAATTTGTTTTTACAGATGCAGAAAATATGAGAAAGATTTCAGAAAGGAAAGTTAAACGTATACGATTATACTGAATTTTCGTAAACTTTTCTTCAGTATCGAACAGATTTTTGGGGTTTTTTTACAGTGTAGTTTCTGATTCAAGTAGATTTTATGTCGAAAGATTTATAAATTCAAATTATCAAGATCAAAAGAACAATAATAAATCTTTATTTTTTACGTATCTCGAATCACAAGAGAATTGCATTTACAAAATAGCAGTATGTGGAGCTGTAGCTAATCTCAGTTACAAAATTGTACGGATTTGTATGTATCTTTCATAAATTATGCACCTAATATACATATGGGAATGCGCATATATTTCTATAGAGGGAGATGACAATTATAGACATGTAAATTTTTGTTACTAAAAATGATGGCGGAGCATATTCGCTTCCTAAGATCCTAAGCTTAACCCCTTAGCAACGAAGTTTCTTTGCAGAAATTTTAATCTTTTGTAACTGGTTTTTAAAACTTGAAATTTTCTCTTAATTGGATAGCAGGAATGCTTTTATTAAAAGAGGTGAATTTTCAATAAAAAAATTGCTGGCACGAATACTCAAGGAACTTGAAAAGAAAGTTATACATTACCCGCTATCCCATGAAGGTCTTTTATTAAAAAATTCCGATAGAAAGAGATTCGTTTCGTAAGTTTAAATATACCTCTGCATTTTTCAGAAAATAACTTTATTTACCCGAAAACGAAATTTTATATATTATCTGCTGTTCTGACTCATGCAGTTTTATTGCTGCTTTTTCCAAAATTTCCAAAGGGCACATATTTACTTCAAACCATTTCTTTCCCTTCCTCTTTCTTATCCCATAACGCCATTTCATTCACAATGAAATTGACGCCATTCCATATGCATGCTCATCGTTGCTACTTTTATCGGGTAAATGCCGGTAATAAATGATAGCATAATTTTGAAAACTCAAGCGGACAACGCGGTCATTATTGGCTCATAATATGTTATCGGACGAACAATTTGTTATATAGGAGCACGTACTTCAAGTATATTGCTTTAGATTTTGCTCCAAGTCGAAGTGGTTTGTTAGATATGTTACGCATGGGCACTTTTGTGGGGCATAGAAGTGCACTTGAGTAAAGAACATAACCGTATAAGGCGATTACATGCATAAAAAATGGATGCATGACACTTCTGATAGCGTAAAATAGGATATGCAGAACAGAAGCAGCATTTAATTTTTATTCAACAATATTAATCCATTTTTAATTGCTGTTACTTTTAATGAAGGGTTCTTTCACGCATCAAAATTTTTGTCAGAAACAAATTGATTGAAAAATAGTAGTTTCAATGGAAGTTTCAGAATTTTTCAGTAATATCCTCAGATCCAGAGCCAGAGGAGGGCAGTGTGGTCTGCGCACCCCCCCCCCCCTACCAGCATTCACTTGAGTTTTAAAAAAAATCTTACTTTTTCAAAGATTTAGGGGAGGAGTCGGTCTTAATTCTCCCCATCCCACTCTGCGAACGCCCATGATTTTAAAAGCTTTTTATTGCAAATACCTTCAAATTGCCAAAATACAGAAATACATTAAAAAAATATATGAAAACTGATATAGAAACATTTTAGGTATGACGTTTTATTACTATTCGTGTTGAAAGTATTTTAAACGTCAAGCAGATTTATAACCGTGCGGTCGGGGTCGAGTTCGAATAAAATTGGATTACCCGACTCTATGCAGGACTCTTAGATCGAACCTGCATCTCCTGTCTACCAACTTTAAGAAAAAAACCTCTCAGCTGCTGGTGCTGGTGGTCTTGCAGGGAAAAGGAATAACATTTATCAGAACTAAATAACTGCATAATAGTGAACAGCCAGTATCATTACAGATTACTCATATTACCATTAATATTATTACGCATTACAGATACGCGCCTAAGAAAAATGACGTTGCACGTAATCTCAGATCCAATAAAATCAGTTGTAGATGCATCCGATAAAATTTACGGGGGATAGGAGTAACCCTCTTCTTAAAAGTGATACATTCTGATGTACGCAGTTTTTCTGCAGATTTTGATATTTTCATAGATTTCCACATAGAGCTCATTATGATTTATTGTTTCTTTTCGCATTGCGAGTAAGTTCAAAGCATGACACTCATCTCTGTGAATTTCAATTTATGATCTTCAGTGAGTGATCTTCATGCTCCTTTTGACTGCGTAATTGAGAGAGTCTCATGGCTAAAAAGTCTATAGCCAATTCGATGTTCTCGTTAATGGAACTGAGTTTACCAGCAATCAAGTTCAACACTATGGGTCCCGTCAACAATATTTTATTTTGAGGCAGGATATTAAAGGCCCATGTTATCTCCCTAGGAAATACCCAAATAGCATTTTTAGTTTGCTGAAAATTTGCAGAAGTATTGCTTTGAAAGCCTGCAAAGTTGCAGCAAACTCAGCATGACAAGACTGAATGTTCATAACAAGACTGAAGCAATATAACGCAAACGCCGAAGTCACCACACTTTGAACTTGCAGTTAACTTGTCGTACAAGTTAAATTCATGCTGTATCAAATTTATTGCAAATTAACGGCAAACAAGTAATCAAAAATACTGCAAACTTACTGCAATGTAGTAATCTTTGCATGCCACATTAACTGTTTACAACTATTACACTATAAGTTTAACCCCTTCGAAGGGGTGCATAAACATATCAGGTCTATTGATGCATACGCACCGTTAAGGTACATGCATCGTTTTTACGACCATAAGCAAGTTAGGGCAATACTTGTACCAAAGCGATATAAGTAAGCGTCCTATCTTAAACGGGAGAGGTAACCGCAAGATTAAAGGCGAGGTTACATCAATCAAGGTCGCACGCCACGTAGTGGACGGGGTTAAACTGCAGGAAGATGCCTAACTATTTTCTTACTTCACACCGCTGAAATTGTAAAGTTTTTTCCCGCTTGATTAATAGCTGAAATGTCTCTGACAAGGCGAAGAAAACTTCGCGATGTCAAGTGCATCTGGACGCCCCTCTCGCTACGCCATTTTTTTGCAATAAATGTGGTAAACAAAATTCAGTTCCATAAGTGACTAAAGATTTAGAAAATATGCGCAGGTGGTAGATATCCTGTCATATATGACGTCACACTAAAAGCCCGCGTATGTGGATAGTCACCCCGTCCACAAGATGGCGCAACTGTGTTAATTTACGCCCGATTCAAGTATTAAGTTTGTACACTTACTTATATCGCTTTGTACTTGTACTTTTCATTTCGAGCCTTTTCTGGTATTTAATAAGTATAGCGTTTAAAAAAAGCGGTGCCAACCAAATAAAATTTCTGCAATTTCTGCGTATCTGCTGATTGTCTATTCTGTCAACAGAGGGATTTAGATTTTTTACTTTCGTCACTTTCGTGAATTAAAGACAGTCTTGACATCAGTTTCACAACAAACTACTCATGCAAGTGGGTGCTGGTATATCTTGCGGGAGATTTGCAGCAAATTTCTCAATTCAAATTTGTCACGGCAAGATAATATCAGAAAAAATCGAACTTGCTGCTAATATTCATGCTATCTGGGCAAGGGGATGCATTATCACACTCATGTCTTGAACGAGTTTTGAGCCAAAATACAGTAGCGCAAAAGCATTTTTAATGCTATTATCTTTATTTTATGTCTATTTAAACTATCATTTATAAAAAGTTTAAAAATAAAGAAATGGTGCTTCGTTAGGCATAGTTTGGTGCTACTACTTCCTGTTCAGTTGCATCTTGAAGCACATCTTGTTGGTGGCAAAGGGGACTGAATCATCACTTGGAATGTTTGAAAAGTGTTTTCACCAAAAATACTTCTTCTGTATAAGTCGATATTTTAAAGGATTCCATTAAAATATAGTGTACATGAGAAGAAAAAATCGGTGAACACTTCTCCTTTATTATCAAAATAATCAAATGAATAAACATCAGATAATTTTATTAAAAACAATTATCACGAAAATTATCCTTTATACAAAGTACACTGTTAAAATTGTTCTGCTTTTGTGAGCCAATTTTTGGTGGTGCAGTAGCTGCAACCATAAAATGGTGAAATATCGTTCCAGTATTTAGAGCTACGGTTTAACTGTAGCTCAAAATGTTGAACGAGATCTCACCGACTAATGGTTGCTGCTATTGCTGCGCCAAAAGTTAACGCAACACAGCACAAAATGTTTAACAGTGTAGTATACCTTAACTACACTGTACAGTATCGCTACTGTAGGCAAAAGGATACGCTGAACTTCATTAGAAAACTAATATCATACTTTAATTAAAACTTTAAAAATGAATTATTTACAAAGCAGAAAACACAGAACATTAAATTATCTTAGCAACTACAACATTCAAACAGCTACAGACTCCAGCGTCGATCAAAGAAAAAAAAAGCGGAGAAGAGTTGTTCCAATTTATCGTCTGCGGATAAAAACGATCGAATAAATAAAAAAAAATTATCTTTAGCTTCCCCACACAGCTCTTCCACCAGTCTCACACAACTAGTGGCAGATGAAAATGAACTTTCCTTCCAGCTCTCGTAGTGTAGGTTGAAGAATCAAGTTCTTTTTCTGACAAAAGAAAAGCAGGTTTTAACATATCAATATTTATAAGCTTTTCCGGACCATGAATGCGAAGTATAAAATCCTTTTCCAGTCTCTTTACAACCTAGAACGGCCCCCCATAAGTAGGTTCTAGAGTCCTCTTAAAAGGACCTCTCTGGGCAAAAACGTAGCTGCAATTATTGAGTTTTTTTGGAACGTAGATCTTTTGCTGCCCTGCCATAAAGGTTGAACAGGTGTAGCATGCATAATTTTCTGCAACTTAGAGATGTAATTTGACGGGTCTAACAAGGATGTATCTTCATACAACTGTCCTGGAAGCCTTAATGTGGTTCCATGTGTTAATTCAGCTATAGACGCACCAAGGTCCTCTCGTATTGTAGTTCGGAGACCTAGCAAAACCAGAGAAAGAGCCTCGAGCCAGTCAACTTTATAATACATTAAGACCACTTTTAAAGGTCGATGAAGTCGCTCCACCAAACCATTACACTGTGGTTAACATGAATCAGTCATAGCTAGACTAGTGTCGAGTAACCGTGTCAAAGTCTTGAACTGTA
The DNA here is from genome assembly GCA_963932465.1 of Maratus speciosus. Lineage (NCBI taxonomy): Eukaryota > Metazoa > Arthropoda > Arachnida > Araneae > Salticidae > Maratus > Maratus speciosus. The sequence continues at coordinate 526,630,792 of OZ010788.1, forward strand.
TGGACTCAAATTGTCTACACCTATCGCATGTTATCCTCTGAGGTGTACCAAAACGAGAAATCCATGTCTGCACAAAAGTCTTAGCAACCGTTTCAACATTTAAATCTCCCATAATTACCAGTCTCTGGCCATCGAGTAAAACTGTGAATCATCGTTAGACAATATATCTGAATCCAGGCACTAAAGGCAAAGGACAGATTGTGTCAAGGTGTATATGCGCAAATCTCTCATCTGGGACTAGAAATCACATCAAAAGAGATTTAGTATGCAAGTGTAACTTAGTCTTTTGACAGGGTATGCATGCTTTACACCACACAGCAACATCATTATTTAGTCCTGGCCAAATGTACTTTGAGCATATTAACTGCCTAGAAGCCCGTATTCCTGGATGTGACAACACATGCATTGATTCAAATACCTTTTTCCTTAGAACCTGAGGAACATAAGACCTATTTACCTCACCAGAAGTTTCAAATAATATCTTAGCATCAAGCATTTGTACTTTAGCTAATAATATAAAAATGAATCGCACAAATTCTCGATAAACTATCAGCAACAAAATTTCCTTACCTGCAAATAACGTATATCCGTAGTAAACTGCAATATAAAATCTAATTGCCGAAGTCTTCTATGGAAACACTTTTCTTTTTCCTGGTGGAATGCAAAAATTAAGGTTTTATGATCCACGTACAACGCAAGTACACGAGCCTCCAACATATGCCTAAAATGCTGGATTGCAGAGTAAGCTGCTAACAATCTCCGGTCATATGTTGAATAATTGCACTGCGCAGGTGATAACTTAAGGAAGAAAAAGCGAAATGGTTTTGGACCATAAGGGGAAACTTCTTGTAACACTCCACCCATAACAAAATTATTGCAATCAGTGCAATGTAAGTGCAAGCTCCGCATCTTGAGAAGGGTGATAAAGTAAAGTCGCGTTAGCCATAGCGTCTTTAACTTGTTCAAAACTACTTTCTGTATCCGCATCCCACTGTATTTCTCTTTTATCTCTTTTTTTCGCCCCATTTAAGAACCTATTCAGCGGTCTTAAAATTGCTATTATGCTGGGTACAAAACGATGATAATAATTTACCATGTCCAAAAATCTCCTTAGATCGCTAACAGTCTTTGGTTTTGTAAATTTAACAATTGCTTTTACTTTATTTTTGTGTGGAATATAGCCTTGGTTATTTATAGTGTGACCCAGAAAATCTATAGTTTCTTTACCAAACTCGCATTTTGATTCGTTATTTATAAACCCGTAATCTCGAAATCGCCTAAAAACTTCCTCCAAATGCTGCATGTACTCGAGGTGAGTTTCACTAGCAATTAAGATGTCATCGAGATAAGGAAATAAAAAATCTAAGCCACGAAGGACCTCATTTATGAAGCGTTGAAACGTCTGCGCCGCAGAGAATAAGCCAAAGTTTAAAAATGGAAATTCAAATAAACCAAAAGGAGTTATAATAGCAGTTTTAGGGATATCGGGAGGATGGACCGGAATTTGATGGTAGGCCCGGACTAGATCTTCTTTCGAAAACATCTTTTTATCTTTTAGTATATATGTAACATTCTGAATGTGAGAAATGGGGTACCTGTCTTTTACTGTAATTCGATTGAGCGCCCTATAATCTCATGTTGGTCTCGAATCTGACGCACCCTTTGGTACCATATGCAGTGGACTGGCCCAATTACTTTTAGAATGTTTGAAAATACCTTTCTCTAGCATGTAATAAAATTCTTGTTTAGCTGTTCGGAGTTGCGCTGGATGTAACCAACATAACGTAAAGTCTGCGACTCAAGCCCATACGTGCAGTATCCGCCACTACTCTGCTAGCAATGATCGTTTTCTGGTTGGTAAGCACATGGAGAGACACACTTTCGCGCCTTTTCCCTAAATCAAAAATGATACCTACATAGCCATCCGTCTGTACGTGCTTTATTTTCCTTTGAAATAAGTTCCTTAGGTATGGTCTCCTAGGTGAAGTAGGACAAGAACCTGCTCTAACCAGCTTTGAAAGTTCTTTAACCTGCAATTTTAGCTTATCCAACTGCTGATTTTGCTGATTAAACTGAGTCTGTTCAGTGCTTCGGAAATCTAGAGAATTAACACCAACCTGCATGCATTCGCAAATTTTATCTGCCATTTCCGCTAATTTATTTAAACTCTCAGAACTGACCGACAAAATTGTTTGCACCTACATCGGTAACCTGCGAAGCCATGTATTTTTTAAAAAAAGTCGTCAACATGACTCTCACTTAATTCTCTCATTTTACGCAACAACATTGAGGGGGATCTAACCCAGTTCTAAACCTTCAAGCAATGTCTTTACTTTCCGATTCTGTGAAATCTCAAATTCCGATAATAACCGTGATAGCACTATGCTGATCCTCCGGCGGTGTACAAAGAATATCTGAAGCAAACGATAATGTTTCGGCATCCAATGAAGCAAACGATAATGTTTCGGCATCAAATGAAGCAACCAAATGATCAAATTTAGTTTGTTCGACAGATATTCCTGCTAATCTAAAACTAGCTTTCAACTGCACAAAAAACAACTTAGCATTATTAGGCTAGAAATTAGGATCCTTTACCGACACTCTACCACATTCTGTATTTTCATTTCCCCCAGCTTTTAGACACATTTGGAATATCGCCAGGCATTCTTTACAGCAACAAAAAATAAATAAAATATCAGCAGAAATATCAAAATTCAAAACAAAACCAAATATTCACTCAAATTATGAAACGATTTAACACGTTCACGCCGTCTCGGTGGGTCACACTCGACCGTCTCAGAGTTGTCAAGTCTCCGGCTTTTTGCACACCATTATTATTTTAGAGAAAATGTTGTTCTTTTAAATTGCCCAATTGTTTTAATTAATAACAACATTTTCTGTATTAAAATACTGGTATCCAAAAAGCCGGAGACTTGGCAGCTCCGAGACAGTCGAGTGTGACCCACCGCGCCGGCGTGAACGTGTTAAAATACTGAACAACCACTACCTCAGAGGATAAATGCAAACGGGAGATAAACATTCGAAAATCGCATACCTGTTTTGGAAACATAATATTACAGCTTTGCCGAGGAAAACCTTTCGAAAAGATATTCCAAGCCCAGCTCCATTCGTGTAAACAGGTCACCAGTTTTTAGGCAGAAAGATACGCTGGACTTCATTAGAAAACTAATATCATACTTTAATTAAAACTTTAAAAATAAATTATTTACAAAGTAGAAAACGTACAACATTAAATCATCTTGGCACCGACAACATTCGAATGCCTATAGGCTCTAGCGTCGATTAAAATAAAAAGAAAACATCGGAGAAGAGTTGTTTTAATTTTTCTGAATTATCGTCTGCGGATGAAAACGCTCGAATAAATAAAAAATTTTCTTTCGCTTCACCACACCACTATACTTGCGAAAGTTGAATAAGGAAGAACATGTCCATACATTGTATATGTTGCAAAAGTAATGCGTTCATATTTTTTAAAGTCATTAAAAAATAACGAAAAGGACAAACTAATCCAGAACAAAAAACAATCTTCGTTTGGCGACCCATAGCAATGGAGACCGAGGGGTGGCCGCCCACCTTTTCCCACCATAACTAATGCTACTAAAGAGAAATGGTGCAGCAATACAAATATAAAATGGTAACATACAATCACATTGCGATACGAACATATCATCATAAACAAACATATAATGAGATGAATAAACTTATATGAGCAGACAAGAAATTGCAATCATAATTATCATTTTTTGTACGCTGAAAAATCTATAAATTTCTTTTGAGTCTAAATTATTCGGCACCGTTCGGTTTTTTGCTATTACTTCTTTAGCGAAGAACGATAAGTAAAGGATGTGGGCAACAAGATGCCCGATTCAAAAGCCCCATGTTTAAGCCCCAGCGATGATTAAACGTGTCAAATAACCTCTAAAACAGTCAACTGCTGTTCCACAAGAGATAGATAGGGTGTAGCGTGGAAAACAAATCGCGAAGCTAGATGGGTGGAGAACCACTTGATTTATGTTACGTTAGTGGAATAAAGGCAGATGGTAGCGGTTCGTTTGATTTATATGCTTTCCCAGAAATATGTTATTATACACGTTGGGACATTAGAATGAATAAAAGACTAGTGGAATGGACATTTCAAATTTCAATCTAATTTCGGTCAGCAACTAATATATAATCCAGATGAATTACTGCCTGGTAAATGTGGGGCTTTTGAGGATTATGCTCGGACGATGCCGGGGTATTACTACCGTATTTGTCAATGAAGAAAAGTCTAAATGATGATTATATGTTGTAAAAGTGAAATATTGGCTGTAATTATTAAATTTAATTCGCGCTGTTATCTGAGCTTGTATCTTGTTCGAACGGGACAGGACGGAACTTAATAGCACCTCGACCATTTTTCATAGGGAACTCTAATTCAATGCAAGATAAGCTCTACCCAGAAATTCATTCAAATGTATGAGATAATGTTGTAATGGGAATGCTTAGATCATAAATTGGTCTGTTGTAATACGCCAATGCTTAATTTTATGTCATCTATTTCAGTTTGAAAGGAAGAATAATGAAATAACGTTTCAATTCATAATGTTCACAGAATGAAAGATGTTCTAGACCTACTAATAAATATTCTTTATTTCGAAGTCGGGACAACAGCTTCTTACATTAAGTTCTTCTGTCCCTGCAGGCGAAGACACTCGCGAGCTAATGCTAAACCTATTGGGAGGTTATTTTCTAATATCTCGTTTGCATTTCGACATTTTTAATTATTATTTTTGTTTTGTTTTGTTTTTTGCATTGGATAGCTGAGGACCAACTGTACATTGCTCCTTTTTTACTTTTTCGATTTTGGTTGCAGATATTTTTTATAATGTTACTTTCACTTTCGAAATCGGTTACGAAAATGAAAGTGTCATTATAAAAAATATCTGCAGCCAAAATCGAAAAATTTAAAAAAGTTTAAAAATGTCGAAATGCAAACGAGATATTAGAAAATAACCTGTCCATAGGTTTAGCATTAGCTTACGAGTGTCTTCACCTGCAGGGACAGGAGCCTTAATTGTTGCATATCATTGCTTAAGGGTGTATTCGAAAAAATATTTTGCCACCCTCAACAGCTCGAAATTTTCTGAGACATTTTCAGACTCATTTTTAAAAGTAAAAACGTGAAACTTGCTGGGGTGATTTCTGAAGACATGTTTAACATGCCGTGTGATTTCATTTTCAGCTCAATTAATTAGAATTTGATTTTTAAACAATTATTTTCTCAGTATGACCATTTTTTTCCTTCCCAGATCGCCCGCTTCGGAAAATTCGGTTCAAAACGCCAACTTCGATAGCGTTTTTTACAGTATTTTCTGCATTTATCAAAAAATTAAGGAGCACCGCACATTATATAGTTTCTAAATAAGAGAATTTCCAAGTTTGATGCGTTTGAGAGCAAAAATGAATTTTAAAATGAATCAGAAAATAAGCAGTTTGGATCGGAATACACCCTTAAGGGTGTATTCGAAAAAAGGGTTTTCCACCCTCAGCAGTTCGAAATGTTTTGAGACATTTTCAGACTCATTTTTAAAAGGAAAAACATTAAACGTTCTGAGGTGATTTTTGAAGAGATGTATAAGAGGACGTGTGATTTCATTTTTCGCTCGATTAATTAGAATTTGATTTTTAGACAATTATTTTCTCAGTGTGATCATTTTTATTTTCATTCCCAAATCTCCGGCTTCGGAAAATTCGGTTCAAAACGCCAACTTTAACAGCATTTTTTGCAATATTTTCTGCATTTATAAAAAAAAATCGACAAGCACGGCACATTATGTAGTTTCTAAATAAGAAAATTTGCCAGTTTGATGCGTTTGAAAGCAAAAATGAATTTGGAAATAAATAAAAAAATAAGCAGTTTGGATTGGAAACACCCTTAATTTTAAATATATGAAAATCATTTAAATATATATCACTTGGTTAACAATTATATAAAATACTTTATCACAGCTATTTCCGTAAGTTAACAGAGTTTGGTAGTGAATTATTTATAATAATTTTGAGTATTATTCTGTCTGTCTCTGTCTGTGGGCAAGGTTGCACAGAGCTATAAAATTGGACATGTGGGATGCCACGAGATATCAAAATGAGCACCCCGATGCCGAATTCTTGATTTTTTAATTAAATAATTGATACTTTAGTAGTATAAAAACAGATGTAGTGGTTCATTTGATTTGTATGCATTTCCAGAAATATGTTATTGCATACGTTTTGGAACGTTAGAATAGAAGTAACAAAAAGAAAAGTGAAATTGGAGTATATTGGGGTTTGAAAAGAATAACGAAATAAACGTAATGAAAACGAATTTTCTTTATTTCTGAGTCGGGACTATAACAGCTTCTCATATAAATTCATGCATATCATTGTTTAATTTTTAAATATATGAAAATCATGTAAATAAGTATCATTTGGTCCACAGTTATATAAAAGATTTTATTAAAACTGTTTCCGTAAGTTAATCGATTTTGGTTGTGGATTATCTATGATAATAATTTTGGGTGTTATTCTGTTTGTCTGTACTTGGGCAGGTTGGACGGGGACCGTTGGACACAGAGCTGTGAAACTGGAAACGGAAAATCCACGGGATATATAAATGAGCACCTCGATACTCGATTCTCATTTTAATTAACATAGGGATAACGAGAATGAGATTACTTTTTAATGATATCACAAAATTTTAACAATTTTTCGCAATAAGAAAAAAAAAAAGTTTTTTTTTTTTTTTTTTTTTTTTTAGCTGTTAAGAAAAAGAAGAAACGATTAAATTTTTAACAAAATTAATTAATTTTAGTAAAGTTAAGTAATTTTAGTATCTTAGTAGTAGTTAATTTTAAGCAATTTTAGTTTTTTTTTTAAACAAAATTAAATAATTTTAGTAATGTGAATTGTTTTATCAAATTTAAATAATATTACTACTGTTAATTTCTTTTAACAAAGTTTATTAATTTTAATAATGGTAAATAATTTTTTAGTAATGTTAATTTCTTTTTCAAACTTTAGAAATTTTAGTACAGATAATTTTTTAACAAAATTGAATAATTTTACTAATGTTATTTTAGTAATGTTAATTTTAGTACTGTTAAACAATTTTAGCAATATTAAATATTTTTTTTATGTTCTATAAAAATAAATATACTTAACTTAAAAAAAAAATTTTAAACAATATGTATATCTAATAAATCCTATATATATATATATTCTTACTAATTGTTTAACTAAAAAAAAATTGTTGAAATGAAGTAAATATATATTCACAACACTTACCTGTAAACGAAAAAAGCTACTAATACCTACTTTCTATGATTATTTATGATTTTTAAATGGAAAAAATTAATCATAATGTTTACTAATGATTACTTAAAGTGTTTAATTATGTTTATTGATTGTTTTAAATTATATTAATATTACATTTTATATATTTACTTAAATTTATGTTTAACTGTAACATACTTATAGTGTTTAAGTATAAACTTAATTATTAATTTAAAAATATGTTCACTATGTCTTAAAAAATATTTAATAGAAAAAAATTAGTTACTAATGTCTTTTTTTATAGAAATAATTAATTTTAAATAATTTAGCAAAAAATGCGCACGTCTAAAATATTTGCTAAAAATTTATAAACAAAACCTTTAAATGTGCGACTATTATTCAGTAAATACAAAACAATTTCTAAAGACTTTTTTTAATGTAGAAGTCTAAAACTTGTTTTTAGCAATAATTGTTTTTAAAGATATTATTTTAAGATGTACAAGTCTAAACTTTGTATAACTATTATTAATTTAATGAAAAACAATTGCGAAAGATCTTATTTAAAATCGCATAAGTCTAAAACTTGATTATTAAAGCTATGAATAACGGTTTTTAAAAGTCCTTCAAAATGTGCACTTTTTCAAATTCATTATCACTTATACCCCTTAGGAAAGGGTAACTGTTTTAATAAAGATGGAAATATTTTTCCAAATGCGGCTCATCTTTCCACGCTATCCCGTTCTTAAATAGCAAATAAAAATGGGTTGTGTATATTAATTAATAAATGGTTATTAAACGCCATTTTAACTGTTTATGAGTTGACTAAATAAACCCATGTTATTACCTTTTCGAGATAACGCGGGTGCTAAGTAAATTTAATGAACAAACAGTCGGTTAGCTAAAAGTAAATACCAACACGCAACCGTATTGATATGTTGTTAAGTCGTTCCCGTTTAAACGAATATTGACGGTTCCAGAAATAATATTCGATTAAGCGGGGTATTTGATTAAACGGGGAATAATAACTGTAATATTTAATGCGTAATAAAATGGTAAAAGAACCATCTACGGTATATTTCATTAACAGCATAATAAATCGTTAATAGAATAACTTAAAGTAAAATAAATACAAATGCTAATATAAAGTAAAACGTATTAATTTAATGTCAGTACATACATTTATATGGTTTACATCACAATGTAGCTAGTTTGAATTGGGTCAAAATTTTGATACTTCTAATTTATGTTACTTATACTGCCTTAGAAAAAATCATTTAAAGTGGTTTCTTTAAGTGGAATCTTAAAGGAGTAAATAATCGAGTTATTTTTCGAATGAGTGCAAAATATCACAATTACCATCTCGAATCTCGAAGTGACGGCGCATTGCCTGGTTAATAGCAAGAAGTGATGTGAGGGGATCAAGGTGGGGAAATCATTTGACCTGTCCATTATACGCCTGCCGGCCGAAATCATTGTAGGAAGAACTGAAAATTTGTTTTCAGCGTAAAGGAACTTCAGATTAAATGACAAAAGGTGATAGGAAATTCCAGCTGAAACGTGCTTTCCGCTCCTATTTTCAAACATAGGTCACACAGTTGTTATTCGATTAAAAGGTATTTTGTTTAAACGGGGGAAAATAGCATAGAACCAATATGAATAAATTCGGTTCCGGAGGATTCTATTCGAATAAGCGGGGTATTCGATTATCCGCGACCAGATGAAGTGGGGGAGGACTGTACATGTTGTAGTGGCAAGATCAAATATGACTATCGCCAGTTCTCGAAAAAAAAATCTAAAGCTAAAATGTAGCTTTAACTGTAAATGTAGCTTGAACTGTAAACAACAACAACAACAACAACAACAACAACAACAAATAAATAAAATAAAATAAAATAAAAAATTCTGTAATTCTACAGATGTAAAGTTACAGAAATCTGTATCTCACTAAAATTTTATCTGCACACTGTATAAAAAAAGATGTAGATCTACAAAACTAATTTTTGTAAAGTACCGATTTGTATAGCTTTACGAAAAAATCTACGAAAACTTACTACAATTTTATCTGTAACCCGGGTTGCAGTTATTCAAAAAGTTCTAGGCATCCCAGTTTCCTAAAAAATTCTTTGTAGCCTTACAGATTTTAGGTAGCTTTCATTACAAAAAGCTACCTATTGCAGCCGTTCGGAGGAAAGTGATTTCAAAAAATTTTGGTATATTTTCATCGATCATGACCCCCAGACCCCGAAACCACCCTCCGTTCAAAAGTTGATATATATATATATATATATATATCCATATATATATATATATATATATATATATATATATATATATATATATATATATATATATATATATATGATATTTGTCACACTGTAACTCTCGTATTTATGAACCGATTTGAATGTAACTCGGTGTGTGCATAGTATATACCAATGTCTCGACCGAGTTCGTTGGCCAGCTCCATCCGCCATTTAAAGATTTTTAAAAAAAATTAAAATTTGAAATGTGGTACCAAAAAATTGAAATTTGAAAAATATGTTTATCTTATGTGTTTGACCTTTATACAAAGATTCCGGAGCAGTTTTTGTTTCGTGTATATCTTAAAGAATGGCTGAGTTATAGCACTTTGAATTTTTAGCGTGGCTGACATTTTGAAACGTCCTGATTTTTGTCACGCGATAACAGGCGTATTTATGAACCGATATGGATGTACCATCTTCTGTAAATAGTACATACCAATGTCTCGACCGAGTTCGTTGGCCAGCTTCATCCGCCATCTTGTTTCAAAATGGCGGCCATTTAAAAAAAATTTTTTTAATTAAAATTTAAAATAAGGTACCAAAAAATTGGAAAATGAAAAATATTTTTTTCTTATGTGTTTGACCTTAATACAAAGATTCCGGAACAGTTTTTGTTTCGTCTATATCTAAAAAAATGGCTGAGTTATAGCATTTTGAATTTCTATTGTGGCTGACATTTTGAAACGACCTGATATTTGTCAAGCAATAACAGGCGTATTTATGAACTGATTTGGATGTAACTTGGTGTGTACATAGTACATACCAATGTCTCGACCGAGTTCGTTGGCCAGCTTCATCCGCCATCTTGTTTTAAAATGGCGGCCATTTAAAAAAATTAAAAAAGATTTTTAATTTAAAATGATGTACCAAAAAATTGGAAAATGAAAAAGATTTTTTTCTTATGTGTTTGACCTTAATACAAGGATTACGGAACAGTTTTTGTTTCGTCTATATCTAAAAAATGGCTTAGTTATAGCATTTTGAATTTCTATTGTGGCTGACATTTTGAAATGACCTGATTTTTATCACGCGATAACAGGCGTATTTATGAACCAATTTGGATGTAACTTGGTGTGTACATAGTCCATACCAATGTCTCGAACGAGTTTGTTGGCCAGCTTCATCCGCCATCTTGTTTCAAAATGGCGGTCATTTAAAAGAATTAAAAAAAAATTAAATGTAAAATGAGGTATCAAAAAATTGGAAAATGAAAAAGATTTTTAATGTGTTTGACCTTGATACAAAGATTCCGGAGCAGTTTTTGTTTCGTCTGTATCTTAAAGGGTTGAGTTATAGCACTTTGAATTTCTAGCATGGCTGACATTTTGAAACGATCTGATATTTGTCACGCTATATCACACGTATTTATTAACCTATTTGGATGTAAGAAGGCATGTGGATAGTATATTGCAATGTCTCGACCAAGTTCGCTGGCCAGCTTCATCCGCCATCATGTTTCAAAATGGCAGCCATTAAATTAAAAAAAATTATATTTAAAGTGAGATGCAAAAAATTAGAAATTAAAAAGGTTTTCTTTCTTAAGTATTTGACCTTGATATAAGGATTCCAGAGCTTTTTTTGTTTTGTCTTTATTTTAAAAAATGGCTCAGATATAGCAGATTGAATTTCTTTATGTGGATGACATTTTGAAAAATCTGATTTTTTGCCTGCGACTCGTATATATCAACTGATTCCGATGTGAGTGAGCATGTGCGCATGAATTACTAAGGTCTGGGACAAGTTCACAGGTTAGCCTCGACCAAGTTCACGGGTTAGCCTCATCCACCATGTTGTCTTAAAATGGCAGACACTTCAGGATATCGCCGAATTTGGCAACCAAATATAAGTTACTTTAAATAAAAGCAGCTTGGATAAAGCTGACTAATTTCGCGAAATTCTCATTCATAAGGATTTAGTATTGATAAAAATTAGTATTGAATCTTCTATAATCTATTTCCACCAAATTGAGCTTCGTGTGTTTGAATAACATAAGCTAGCTTTTTAAAAATAAGGAATATGAAAGCTACCTCTTCCTCCCGGCACTGGCCGGAAGGACTTTTTTGATTTACAGTGCAAAGTGTATCTGTTACATGAATTTTTGTTGTTGCCGTTACATAAAAAGTTCTAGGAGTGCCAGTTTCCTAGAAAGCTTTTAGTACGGTGTGGCAAGATTCCGCTAAATTTGATAAGTACATCATGTACAACAATGGTTCTTTATAAAAATGACGTCATCGTAGATTCACGGAATTCTATTAGCAAATATCGTTTAACCAATAAAATTTTGTTATTTTTTCTTTAACGCTTTGTTTTATATGTTTTAAAGAGTATAAATAATTATGTTTTTTTTTTTTTTTTTTTAAGTTACCGACAATGCTTATACATTAAAAAAATTACTAAATACATCTGTTTAAAAAAGTAAGTTTTATTTATATTATTCATAGATTCTTTTTAATGTTAAGTGCACTTTGTTTTTATAGAACATTTAAAAAATTATGTAACAATTTAAAAATTAAACTTTGCTTAAAAAAGTTAACATTGCTAAAATAATATATCAATACTAACATTGATTATCTTTTGAAAAAAATTTGAATTTTACAAATTATTTAACTTTGTTGAAAAAATTATCATTACAATTTTTTTTTAGTTTGCTATATATATATATATATATAACCATTAATTAAACATTACTGACCACCATCAATAATTGTGATAGTATGAATGAATTTACAACAATACAGTGTCCCCAAACACACTGAATGGATACCAAAAACATAATAAACAATCTGCTATGCATAAAATAAAGTCCCTTGTACTATATAACAAGAATTAATAATGAAGTAAAAAAGAAGAATATGGATTTTGATTTTTAAAAAAATGAAAAGCTTATATACTGAATTACATTATCAAGAGTACAGAATTCAATTATATAAGCAAAATCAGTCGTTTTCTGTGAGAAAAAAAAGCTAAAAGCTGAAATTTTTTTTTCTCCTGTACAAAAACGACCAATATATAAACCAAGAGAATAGCTTGAAGATGAAAACAGAATAAAATGAAATGCTATGAAAGGGAAAAAGCAATACAACATTTTAAATAATTAATTTATAGCAAGGAAAAATAGTAATATTACACAAAATACCTAATAAAATCCCAGTTATTTTGTCCAAATACACATCAGCACATGGTATACAAAAGCTCGGTAAGTTTAAGGTGATTTTTACAGTTAAGATAACATAGATTTTAAAACCTAATGTATACAGTTAATCTATTCTGAAATACCGTGATAAATGCAATTAAAATAATATAAATAGATAATAATTACATAATAAGTAAATTACCTCTTAACACTTTTAATTTTTTTTTAATTTCTTAACTAAAGTAAAAAATACCAAAACTATAAGTTTACAAAATCGCAAATAGCCAACATTAAGCTCCACCTTGTGCTAAAAATTGATATTATTACTCTATTCGAAGCATCAGACAGAATTCAATTTAAATTTTAGTGCTGCCATCGATGATATTAACTTGAAACTAATATGAACAAAATGTCATAAGATACTATTATAAGTCAATTCATTCATAATATACCAACTGCTATATCCCAACAAATCCTAATATAAAAATACCAGTGGCGTGGCGTGAAAATTTTCGGTGGTCATCGCAATTATTTAAGTTTGTAGTGAAAAATTATTAACTCTAAAATTCAATGGTTAAATGTTCAAAAAAGAAACTTTAAATCTTACCTTCACTTATACATGAACTCCAAATGTTCTGCTAAAACTGGATCGTAGAGTTTTAAAAGCTTATTAAGAGTTTTAAAATATTGCTTGGTCATCGCCGCATCCAGCGATGACCGGACGCCACGCCACTGAAAAATACCATATTATATTTCATTATTCATATAAATATTAAATAAATACAAATGTTAATAGAATGATTACTTAACTACCATACCCAATTAATCTATACGGAAAATTTAAATAATTTCAAAACAATAATAATATAATATAGCAATATGCTCTAAAACAAAATAATTTATATATAAAAAATTATATATAATAAAAATATAAACTATATGAAATAAGTTTTAAATATAATAAATTAATTAATAAAATGAACAGGAAGAAAAAAAATAAATAAATGGATGTTGATATAATTATGTCAGAATCTTCATTTCTCAATTGCATAATGATAACAAATAAATTGTGTGGTTTATTTTCATATTAACCATATAAAACAAAATAATATGAATATGGGGTTAACATTCACATAAGACCGTTAATTAATCTTTTAATAATAAGTTCAAAATTAAACATTATCAAAACGTATAGAGGAATAATAAAAAACTAATAATCCAATTTTAATACAAACTGTAATATCATTAGTTATATCTAATAAACTTATTATGCATATTATTCACCATAATGGTATACTATTAGAAATTAATATGATATTGTCCCGAGAAGACTAAAAATTAAAAACAAGTTGATTGTTAACTTGATTAAATATTAATTAAGCTAAATAAATTCAATATGAATTGAAATAAAAGTTTAACGTCACCATATATATATAAAATATCGAATCAACCTCCATATAAAAAGTGTATTAGCAATGTAGTTATAATTCAAACGCCCCATTATTTTTTTAAATATATAAATAAATTAACCATTGCGTATTATCCAGACAACACCACCCTCCTCCGTACTCTAACATCTACCCACCCAACCGTCCTATAATTATTTTTTATTATTTTATAATTTTTTATTATTTTTTTATAAATATTTTCTTATTTTTTAAGTTTTTTTGTAATTTTGTTTACTCATGTGTTAATTTGTTTTTTTAAAAAGATCATGTAAGTACTAACTGTATATTAAAGAATATATGAATTTCTTTGGAAAACCTTGATTTAATGTATCATATATTAGTTTTTTAATATTATTATTAATTAGATGAGAAGAACATAAACATTTTATTCTATATAAATGGTTAAGTATTATATTTCGATATACAGAATTATGAAGACAAGATTTAAAATTTGTAAATGACTTAACTTTGAATTTAAATTCTTTACGTTTATCATATAGATCTGTTATTGTTTTGTTGTCTTTTATTGTAATTTTAAGATCTAAGAAGTTGATTGTATTATTAGATAAGAGGTTTTCCGTTAATTCCAAATTAATGGGATAATCTACTGGAAATTGAGAAATTTTAGTTTGATCAGTGGCAATTAAAATTATGTCATCAATATAACGATATAAATGTAAATTATTATTAGTAAAAGTACGTTCATAGTGATATAAATATAAGTCTGATAATAAACTGGATGTACAGCCACCTTGTGGTATACAGATGTGTTGTAAATGTAATGTGTTATCTTGCAAGATATAATTATTATAGATAATGAAGTTAGTTAAAGATTTAAAATAAGCTATATCTATATTAGATGGTAAATCCAGTTTTTAATGATACTGTTTAAATAATGCATTTATAATATTATCTAAATCTAATAAATCTATATTATTAAAAAAATCTTTGAAGTCATATGTCGTTATATTATGTACACAATTAAGATTTTTCATAATATTGACCAGTTGATAGCTGTTTTTTATACAATGTGTATTATCATTGTTTGTAGTCAGTATACATAATTGATTAAGAATTTTTAATAGTAGTTTATTGGCTTTATTATTATATGTATTACAACCAATAGTTACAGTCCTAAATTTAATAGGAGTTTTATGAAATTTGGGAATAAGCACTAAATAAGGATAATTAAAGTTAGTAGAGAGAATATTTAATAGTTTATAATAACTTTTTTATTTTACGATTATTTACAATTACATTTTCATTAGTTTTTTGAAAAGATTTATTAGAAAAAATAGAGTTAGTAAGAAGTTGGTGATAATAAGATTGACATATGATTGCATAATTATTAGGAGATTTGTCTACATATGTAATAACATAGTATTTTTGTAATTTATTAATTTGTTGGAAAAAATGCTTGTGTTAATAGTAACTAAATCAGAAATATTATATTTTAAAGCCATAGTTAATCTTTCAATTACTAATAATTTCCATTGATTAAAATATTCAACAGGTTTATTATAAGAGATTGAAATTTTATATATAAAAACATCTATACCATATGTAAACTTCTTGATAATAGATTTTACATTAAATTTAGATGGAAGTCTATATTTAGTACCATAACCCATTAGTTTTTTCAATTTAAAATCATTAACAATATTAAGATATCCAGTGATTATATGTCCATGATCATTGTTTATATATTTTTTTTTTAGATTGGGGTCATTGCATTTACACGGAAAATTACTTGCAGCAGATGTATTTTTTGAAAATGTATCGTAGTTAAAAATCTTTCTACCAATTGTATTCGGATATTTAAAGGTTTTTGATATATGAAGATTATTAATAGGAAAATAGCAGTTTTTATCATTAATTATAGAATTGATATTAATTTTATTAAATATTTGGTTTGAAAAAGTTATTATCATTTGAATATTTGTGTTTTGAATTTTATGTTTTATTTTTGTAATTTTATATTAAAAAGATTAGCTCTAGTCATAATGAGATCAAAATAAATATCAGAGAAATGTTTAGAGAAATATTTACTTAGAAATACATTTAAATGTTGTGCAATCTGTTTCTTTTTAATAGCAAATATGTATTTTCGAATTAATAACTAATTATATTGCTTTAAATAGTTACTTTGAAGAGTACTTATTTGTTTAGTGATATATTTTTTGGAAACTTCTACTGCTGATGATCCCTTTCCACGTTTGTTTCGTGTTGTTTTACAATTTAAATTATGATTAAGTGTAGGATAAATTGGAGAATAATCAATAGTGCTATTTATAGATGTGAAGACTTTAACAGGTCTATTAAATATTTCACTATTAAGTCCATATGGATAAATGGTGTTATAATATTTCATATATGATGACTCCATATAGAGACGTTCTGATTTATTTTTTAGAATTTGAAGGATTTCAATTGTCGTATTTTTAAATTGATGTTTATTAAAATGATGAATTTCAGCTGTAGACTGTATATTTTTTGCTTTGTTTTTATTAGAGTCTGATCGATGTTGGTTGATACGTTTATGAATTGGACCAGATGTTTCACCGATATATTTCATATTACATAAGTTGCACTTAATACAATATATATCATTAAAGGCTTTACAAAAATTTGATATATTAAGATCTGAGACAATTTGTGATTGAGAAGCGTATGGACATGTCTTGCACCGAGCATCAGAACAAATGCGAAAAAATAAAGGAGGAGGAGGAGAGTATAAATGGTCACTGGATGACGATCCAGAAATAACCCCATTATTATTCCGGTACCGGGCACTACACTGCATAGATGCTGAGTGTATCTTGCCAGGATCGAGATTTTTACTAAGAACTGCCATATATAAAAATGTTTTTTGGAAAATGCAATAATTGCATAAAATTATATAAATAAGATAAAAATAAAATAAAAATCAATAATAAAATTAAGAAAAATAAGAAAAATAGTCTTGATTAATAATTTATTTAATAATAGGGTAATTCCGGGATTTTTCCGCATTTTTTTGAGTTTGTATATAAAGTCCCATGGTGGACATAAAATTTTAAAAATCATGCTGTGCTATTTAATTGCAAATATAAAACGTGTGTAGTGCGATAAAAAAATTCAAAACAAATTATTAATATTTTTTAACAATTTTTTTCCAAAACATTACACTGCGGCGCGTCATCCGTACATTCAAGCTGAGACGCCGCACTTGTGTGGTAGTTATGCCGCGCTTGTAATAAGAACAGAATGAAATTATAAATAAAAATATTTTTTAAAAATATTCATATCTGGACTATAATTAACGATGTAATAACAGAATGAAACTAAATGAGTACAATGAAACAAATTAATAATTGTGGTCTACTTTCACTATTAAAATTATCGACTTATTCTTTTTACATTAAATTTTAATTGTTATTTCAGCAACAAGGTAACATCAATGTATTAGAAAGGGAAAAGAAAAAAATAAAATTGTGTTTACATAATTTATTTGTTAACCCTTTCGGGACCGGTGGCTTTTACACACATTTTATTCGGTTGGTACCACTTTTTAAAAAGAAGTTACCTTTACTTAAATAATTATGAAAATGCTCTAATTGAACAAAGCAAATATTTCTTTTCTTTTTTACTGGTGCCAGAAACAAATTTTGTAAGCTCTTTATGAAGGTGCTTATATGCACCTATGGTCCCGAATGTTTTAAGATACCTGTTTTTTTTACTACAATCTACAGAAAAAGTGTAGAAAAAGTACAGTCTTTATGTAACTACATTTAAACACATGATGCAACGAAGCCAATTACACTTCCTCTTTTTGGAGTAGTTTGCAAAGAACGTTTGCGTTACGCGTAATCCAATTTTTCATTATTATATTCTTGACTTGCATCTTTCTTGCCCTTCTGGCTTTTTATTTTCTCT
The DNA here is from genome assembly GCA_963932465.1 of Maratus speciosus. Classification (NCBI taxonomy): domain Eukaryota; kingdom Metazoa; phylum Arthropoda; class Arachnida; order Araneae; family Salticidae; genus Maratus; species Maratus speciosus. The sequence continues at coordinate 526,648,905 of OZ010788.1, forward strand.
TTTTTCTTCTTTGGTTTTAGTAAACTTGATAACATGCCTAACATGGTTAGTCTATGCAAAAAGAAAAGGAAAAGTTAATAACACTTAATCATCCTGTACAAAAGAAACTGCGGCATGTATACCGGAATAGCAGTGCGGCATGTATCCCATTTTGCATGGTGCAGACGTCGGCCATCACAGTGACCTGCAATCGCTAAGGGGAACGGCGTAAACATACACACAGTACTCTATACAAACGCCACACATAGTTTTGACTTCGAAATCATACATGCATTTAGTAATTAGTGTATTAAAAGTATTTAAACATAACGTGTTTAAAAGTTTGGACAGTGAAATCATGCACTTACGACAAATTAAGGACTTCTACAAGTAAACATCGAAATGGGATTCATGCTATACACTGGTTAAAATAATCTTATTGCGCACCTATACTGTGCGTTTGATGACCATCTATCGATAATTACAAGAAATACAAGGAGTGCGGCATCTATCCCGTATGCAGCGACTCTATTAAATACCCTATTAAACATCTACCCTATTAAATATCTTTAGTTACCCTATTAAATATCTTGAGTATGAAATATGAAATTATATACAATATGTACAAATCAGAGAAGCAGTACTCAAAATCCTCCTTTAATATTTCCATAACCAAAATACTGATAACCCTCAGTGCTTAAACTACAAAAGCAAGAAATCATTGGACTTTTTTACTACAAAAAAGTCAAATACCGGCATCTAAAATCTAGAACCAAGAACGTCAATAACTATGCAAAGACAACCATAACGCTCTCTCAATTGCCTTCTCATAACAGAGTAATATAAATAAATATATCTAAAGCAGATGATCATTAAAACTGTTATTAGAAATATTTATAGTTAACATATATTGATATATAAATAAAGCATAGCTCTACAGAACAAAATAATGAAAAGCAATAGCAAATTTTAATTTTAAACAATTAAATCTATATAGGACAATATCATATAATAACATATTAGAAAATACATATAACATGCTTAACTAGATTGGAAAAAATCATTAAATGAATCGTTGCGTTGATAAGAATGAAAGAATTAATGGAATTTCCTTATAGAGGTATCCGATAACTACAGAGTAGAAATCATATAGATAATGCACAAAGATTATGCGCTATTGCAGCAAAGATCTAAGCGTATAATATTTAGAAGACTGCTAAAAACATTTAGCTAATGTATATTTTTAAAATATATATAAGATACCAATAAGGAATAATAATTCAAAATGAATTGTTGTATTCAAAATGAAAAGATATCATAATTAATAACATCTTAATTAGCTTACATTCATAATTAGCTTACATTCATAATTACATGCGCAAATGCAGCATAATAATTTGAATGCCAATATATAACCATTAATTAAACATTACTGACCACCATCAATAATTGTGATAGTATGAATGAATTTACAACAATACAGTGTCCCCAAACACACTGAATGGATACCAAAAACATAATAAACAACCTGCTATGGATAAAATAAAGTCCCTTGTACTATGTAACAAGAATTAATAATGAAGTAAAAAAGAAGAATATGGATTTCGATTAAAAAAAAAAAAAAAAACTGGAAAGCTTATATATTGAATTACGTTATCAAGAGTACAAAATTAAATTATATAAGCAAAATCAGTCGTTTTCTGTGAGAAAAAAAGCTAAAAGCTGAAATTTTTTTTCTCCTGTACTCAAACGACCAATATAACCAAGAAAATAGTTTCAAGATGAAAACAGAATAAAATTAAATGCTATGAAATGGAAAAAGCAATACAACATTTTAAATAATTAATTTATAGCAAGTAAAAATAGTAATATTACACAAAATACCTAATAAAATCCCTAAATAAAATGTTATTTTATCCAAATACGCATTAGCACATGGTATCCAAAAGCTCGATAAGTTTAAGGTGATTTTTACAGTTAAGATAACGTAGATTTTAAAACCTAATGTGTACAGTTAATCTATTTTGAAATACCGTGATAAATGCAATTAAACTAATATAAATAGAAAATAATTACATAATAAGTAAATTACCTCTTAACACTTTTAAATTTTTTTAAATTTCTTAACTAAAGTAAAAAATAATATATATATATATATATATATAATTACAAAAATTAAACTAACTGTGTTAAAAAAGTTAACATTATTAAAATTATTTAAAATTTCTAAAGGTAATTAACTTTGTTAAAAAATCTATAACTTTTTTTTCTCAACAAGTTCCGAAAGTTTTTTTTTTTTTTTTTTTTTTTTTTTTTTACACTGCGAAAAAGTCTTATCCCCGTAGCAGGTAGAGCAAGTTGATCATCCTTTTTCCTCCTGGCGTTAAACTCTCCTTTTTCTTCTACTCACATTCAGTTTCGATTTCTCTCTTGTTTTCTCTCGAATAAGTCAGTTATTTCTAATTTGCTTATGATCAGTTTATAAAGAATTATGTTTTGGAATATTGCTGTTTGGCTTGCATTTTGTGCAGCCCGTCTCATTGCAAGATTTTTCACGTGTTTTACTTTCATTTAAAAAAAATTAAATAACAGAGCTTACATATACGTTTGACTTAAAATTATTATTATTTTGGTTTCACGTTTATTTTCTTTTTAAGTTGTAGAAAACCCGTTAATTAGCAACTAAATCCTTTTTCTCAGCTAGTATTATAAGGAGTCTCCTAGAATAATTATAATATGGAGAATCCAACGGCAACAGTCGTGAGAAACCTTATCTGAGGTCTTTTTAAGGCTGTTCTCAAATCCAAAAAGGCAATTTTATGACATAAGTGTCAACTTATTTCTGTTCAGAAATGCATGAAATTAGCAAAGGTTGCTTCCCAGAAACTATGTAATCAAACTGCTTTTTTTTTCGTTTTCTTGCAAACGCAAGAGATCTTTCAGAAAATACTATCAAAGTGGGCGTTTTGAACTGAATTTCCGCGCGAAAGAAGAACAACCACTCAAGAAAGGGAGAAAAATGTCTTTGTCACGTGACCGAAATCGCTTATAACTCAATAGGTAATTTATTTACCAAAAAATGGAAAACACAGTTCGATTCCAAATCGCTTCTATAGTCAGGCCTTCCAATTTTATATCTTTCCTTTAAAAAAATGGATTTGCAAATGTGTCAAAACGTTTTGCGCTTGTTGAGCAGAGCAGTTAAGAACAGCCTTAAAAAAGTCATGTTCGTTATCTAAAGATTTTTTTCTTGTGTTATTTTTGAACAAAATCAAGGTTCCAAAGAAAGTTTCGTTGGATAGAGAATTTCGTAAGGTTCTGAAGTGCACTGCTCAACAAGCGCGAAACTTTCTGATCAAAATCGCTTTTAACTCAATAGGTAATTTATCTATCAAAAAATGGAAAGCACGGTTCGATTTCAAAATAGCTTCCATAGTTAGGCCTTCCAATTGTATATCTTTTTCTCCTCTCTCTTGCAGCTTTTTCACCTTTCGTCCGGAAATTCGGTTCAAAATGTCCACTTCGGCGCTATTTTCTGAAAGATCTTTTACGTTCACCAAAAAATGAAAAACGTCTTTCGATTACATAGTTTCTGAATAACAATACCTGCCAATTTCATGCATTTTCCGAACAAAAATCAATTAAAACTTGTTGCCCCTTTGGATTTGAGAACAGTCTGTGCTTTCTGTAAAGAAGAAATTGATCTAGTTTTCTGACGATATGAACACTGAAGGAAATGAAAATCATCAAGATTCTCTGAATGTTCACCTCTCATTATTTCAGCTCATGACTTACCAATCAAACGCAAATTACAAATTGAAAATAATTTGAATGTACATTAAAAAATTTTTTAAGCATATGAAATCCTTTTAATCTATAGCAAATTAAAATTCATTAGAAAAGTGCACTTTCATATTGTCACCTTTTATTGTTTTCCAAACATACTTATTATTACAAATTTTGAAAATTTGTATTTGTTCGTGATAAAGAAGTGACTGAATTTCATACAATTTTGAAGCTTCCCCAACTCAGTCTCTTTTGAAGCCAAAAAAGATCGCTACGTTCCTCACATCATTCTTTCTTTTTTTTAAGGCTGTTCTCAATTGCTCTGCTCAACAAGAACAAAGGTTTGACACATTTACAAATTCATTTTTTAACGGAAAGATATAAAATTGGAAGGCCTGACTGTGGAAGCGATTTGGGATCGAACTGTGTTTTCCATTTTTTCATACATAAATTACCTATTGAGTTATAAGAGATTTTGACCCCGTGGCAGACTTTTCCACACCCTCTTGAGTGGTTATTCTTCTTTTGCGCGGAAATTCGGTTCAAAAGGCCCACTTTGATACTATTTTCTGAAATATCTATCCGTTTGCAAAAATAAAACGGAAAAAAAAGGTTCGATTACATAGTTTCTGAACAACAACAGCTGCTAGTTTCATGCAATTCCGAACAAAAATAAACTAAAACTTATGTCATAAAGTTGCCCTTTTGGATTTGAGAACAGCCTTTAAGGTTGTTCTTAAATCCAAAAGATCAACTTTCTGACATAAGTTTTTGTTCATTCTTGTTCGAAAAAGCATGAAACTAGTTGGTGTTGTTGTTCAGAAACTGTGTAATTGAGATGTCTTTTCCATTTTTTTGCAAACGCAATAGATCTTTCAGAAAATAATGTCAAAGTGGACGTATTGAACCAAATTTCCGTGCGAAGGAAGAAAGACTCAAGAACGTGCGAAAAATGTGTTTGTCACGTGATCAAAATTCCTTATAACTCAATAGGTAATTGATTGATCAAAAAATGGAAAAACATTTCAATTCCAAATCGCTTTTATGGCCAGGCTTTCCAATTTTATATCTTTCCGTTAAAAAATGAATTTGTAAATGTGTCAAAACGTTTTGCGCTTGTTGAGCAGAGCAGTTGAGAACAGCCCTAACAAAAACGTACTTTCAAATTGTCATATCATACCTTTTATTATTTTCCAAGCATACTTATTATTACAAATTTTGAAATTTTGTAATTTTTCGTGATAAACAAATGACTGAATTTCATAGAATTCTGAAGCTTCCCCAACTCAATCTCTGTTGAAGCCAAAAAAGATCGCTTCGCTCCTCACATCTTTCTTTCTTTTTTTAAGGGGAAAAAAAAAGGAAGAAGATAAAAGGAAATACAGAAGTTTCATCGGGCGCTGCTGAGGATGAAGAGAAAACATCGTCTGTCTCTCTTCCTCCTCATCCTTCATTCCGGAGAAGTTCTTTCAGATTTGCTCCATCCCACTAGATGACTCTGTCGATGATCGAGTGTGTCACGTAACCTTTAAACATCCCCTTGCACTGCAAAGATAGATAGGGGTCCCACACTGGAAAACAAATCGAGTCTGGGGGGGTGGTGGCACATCGTGATTTATGTTCTGGCAGCGGACTAAGTGGCAGTTGGTAGCGATTGGCGTGATTTATGTCTCCTAATATTAGGGCCCGCTTGTTTTGCCTCTTTGGATACGTCATTGAATTTGGGCCTCGGCTCCACAGTCACGGCTGGTAATGGCGAGAGAGCCCCTATATTAGGGCGGAACAGTTACGGTCAGAGAAAGAAAGCGGTGTTTGAGAGTTTCGTTTTCGTTGTGATTACGGAAAGGTGAAGTGATGAATAAGAACTGAATTAGTATTCATAATACCACTGATGTGATGTGAGGTAAAAATATAAGTAATCTCCTAAAATTATATGTTCGCACAGAGGCGTTTTTTCAATGAAGGGGGTAGATTTATTAATGCTATTTATTGTTTAAATTGCACTTTGAAATGATTTTATGACATTAATGTGCAGTGCATTATGGGTCGGTTCAAACAACATTTTCAAAAATCTGCTTCAAAAAGTAGTAAATTATTTCTCTGGTCTTTCTTTATTCAAAGGTTCTGTGGTCATCAAGGAAAGTAAAGGGAAAGTCTAAAAAAAAAAAAAAAAAAAAAAAAAAAAAAAAAAAAAAGAGGCGATAGTAATCATGTCAGAGATCTCCTTCGTTGACGTCTCAGCTTCAGAATACTGACCACTTCAAAGAGATCGAATGACCACATCAAAGTTTCCGCTGAAGTTGAACGCAGTCTGATCGTACCTTAAGGATCCGTATACACCTGTCAGTACCAAAAATAGCTCTGCTCTTAGTCGATTCCACTAAGTCCTTCTCAAAGGCAACTAAAGAGTCTTCGTATAATTAATAAAAACTGTCTTATATAACAGCCCATATTTCAATATATGTAAACTATAAATCTGCTTCCCCTCTACACTGTAAATTTGCCAGAACAAACTCGATCACAGTGAATGTGCTGTAACTTTCTTTGGTTTCCTGACTACATATTAACATGGAAAATACAGTAGTTGCGTAAAATTAACAGCACAATGTGCTGGCAATTTGGACGCATTTTTTTACAGCACAAACTGCTGGCGTCCAAATTGCCAGCACATTGTGCTGTTAATTTTACGCAACTACTGTATTTTCCATGTTAATATAGTCAGGAAACCAAAGAAAGATACAGCCCATTCACTGTGATCGAGTTTGGGCGCGAGATGAACAGTACTTTGTACTGTAAAAATGTCGTTTTTTTTTTTTTTTACAGTGTAGTTTACATTTACTGCACTGAAAACAAAATTATCTGTCAGATGTTATTAAGGAAACGCGTTATCCTTTGAACCATTTTTTTTTATTTAAATATTTTACATTATACTTTTTTAATGTATTATAAACAGATTTTGTGAAGGAAAATTATATAATCAAGAAATAAAAGTAAAAATGGTTTTAAAAAAAATCACTCTTTTATAAGTATTTAATGTCCATCTTAAAGCCACACCTAATTCTTTAACTGCATTTCATCATTTCATGTTTGTTCCCTAAAATTTCCGTTGCAATACATTAATTTGGCGTGGGCATCGAACTTGATTATGAAAAATTTACTGCTTATTTTACGCTTAGTAAAAAGTGCAAGCTAGTGAATTTATTTAAAAATCTATAATTTTTTCTTGAAACATTATTAAACTATCTTTTTAAGGTTTCTAAATTGATTTCTCAGCGTATAATCGTAAATAAATTAATATAAAACTACTGATTGATAATATATATATATATATATATATTAATAATGTACTCTTCATTTTTGATCCCCCCCCCCCCCCTACATTTCAGCTTTTAAAATGTTTCATCGTTTCAGTTTCACACCCATTTGACATATTTGGCGTATATTTAAATGCATTGTTGTTACAAATCGTATGCAATTGAACGAAATACAGCTTAGATTTGGCGATTTAGCCTCTACGGTGGGGGAACGGAAAAGAACCCATATTGTCATTATATGTAACCTGTAAATCTGTTTCTCCTTTAACCCTTTCCGGCGCAGAGTAATTCTGTTTATAAACTGATGAAATAATGGACTGACACCAGAATTTATAAACGAATTTACTAGAAAATACGAACTTGCTTATTTTCACGTACATTATAAAAGGAAAATTTTAATTAAATATTCGTACCGTTTGTCAGTTTTGGAATTAAAATTAGGTGTCCTTTTTTAAGGACACCGCCCTCGAAACGGTTAAGTTACATTTACCACGCTGAAGACAAAATTATCTACCAAATCTTATTAAAGAAACTCGTTATCCTATGAATTATTAAAAAATAAATAAATAAACCTTTTACAATATCTTTTTCGACATTTTATCAAGACATTTTGTAGAGGAAATATTTAAATAACGAAAAATGCAATTATAGTAAAATATTTGAAAAGGCAAAAACATTTAAAGAAAATATAAAAACTCTTACTTTTCTCCTGCAACTTTTACTTTATGCAACATTTTTTTTCATATTTTTCTTACAAGTTTACTCTATAGTTACTGATTTTATTTTGGCCATGCCATATGGTGAAAATACAATAAAAATGTCTTACTTAAAACTTACTTCACTTAATTACTTGCATACTTTATATTTTTAGTTATAAAAATTAAAATATTTATATTACTGAAAATATGACTCATAATTTTATGAAATGTATTTGAAAGATAATTCATGAAAAATAACGAGTCAATTAAAAAATTATGTGTTGCAGTTTTAGTATTTGGATCTTATTGATATATGAAAACTGAAAAATAAAATAAATGAGAGATAATTTAAATTAGTTAAGAGATTTTACGAAGGGAAATTGTTTAATCAAGAAATAAATATAAAAAAATAAAAGTGAAATTGTTTAATTAAGAAAGAAATGTAAAAGAAATAAATGAAAGATATTTAAATTAGTAAAGAGATTTTATGACGGGAAAATATTTAATCAAGAAATAAATGTGAAAAAAAATAAATAAATGAAAGATAATTTAAATTAGTTAAGAGATTTTATGAAGAGAAACTTTTTAATCAAGAAATAAATGTAAAAAAAAAAAAAAGAAAGAAAGAAAGAAAGAAAGATATTTAATTAGTTAAGAGATTTTATGAACGGAAATTTTTTAATCAAGAAATAAATGTACAAAATAAATAAATAAATGAAATATAATTTAAATTAGGTCAAAGATTTTATGAAGGGAAATTGTTTAATCAAGAAATAAATGTAAAAATAGTTTTTAAAAAATCTCTCATTTATAAGCATTTGATATTCATATTAAAAACCGCACCTAATTTTTTTTTACTGCAATTCATGTATTTCCAAAAATTTCCATTTACTTTTCATTAGTAATTTATTAATTAATTTGGCGTGGCCACCGAACTCGATTACGAAAAAATTACTGTTTTTTTTTTTTATTTTTTTTTTATTTATTTTTTTTTTACCCTCAGTAGTGTAAGCAAGTGAATTTATTTAAAAATATATCATTTTCTCTCTTTTCCTTTTTAAAATAGAACAAAAGGAAAGAAAAAAAAATGAAACATTACTTAAACTATCTTTTTAGGATTTCTAAATTTCGTATAATCGTATATTAATCAATATTAAACTATTGATTGGTAAAAGTGCATTTTTATGTTTTTTTTTTTTTTTTTTTTTTTTTTTTTTTTTAAATAACCTACTTTTTATTTTGATTTCTGATTTATTTTCTACCTTTTAGCTTTTAAAATGTTTCATTTGTTGCAGTTCGCACCCATTTGACATATTTTATCATTTATTGGTGCATATTTAAATGCATTGTTGTTTCAACTCGTATACAATTCTACAAAATACAGATAATATTTGGCGATTTATCCCCTATGGCGGGCTAATGGAAAACAACCCATATTGTAATGTAACCTGTAAATCTGTTTCTCCTTTAAAGTACATTTACTGCACCGAAGACAAAATTATCTGTCAAGGAACTCGCTTTCCTATGAACTAGTTTGTTAATTTTTTTATTTATTTAAATATTTTAAAATATGTTTTTGACATATTGGCATTTTATAGAGGAAAATGATTTAATAGTGAAAGAATGATATCCTTGTAGTAAAACTCTAAAAAGTTAATAATATGTAAAACAAATATAAAACTTACTCTTCTCCTAGGGTGTATTCCGATCCAAACTGCTTATTTTCTGATTCATTTTAAAATTCATTTTTGCTCTCAAACGCATCAAACTGGGAAATTCTCTTATTTAGAAACTATATAATGTGCCGTGCTTCTTAATTTTTTGATAAATGCAGAAAATACTGTAAAAAACGCTGTCAAAGTTGGCGTTTTGTACCGAATTTTCCGAAGCGGGCGATCTGGGATTGAAAAAAATTGTCATACTGAGAAAATAATTGTTTAAAAATCAAATTCTAATTAATTGAGCTGAAAATGAAATCACACGGCATGTTAAACATGTCTTCAGAAATCACCCCAGCAAATTTCATGTTTTTACTTTTAAAAATGAGTCTGAAAATGTCTCAGAAAATTTCGAGCTGTTGAGGGTGAAAAAATATTTTTTCGAATACACCCTTAAGGATTATATTTCGGAAAAGTTAATTAGTTCTTAAGTTCCCTGCTCAACAAGAGCGAAATTGTTTGACACATTTTTAAATGTAAAGGTACAAAATTGAAAGGCTTGACTATGGAAGCTATTTGGAATCGAAATGAGTTTTCCATTTTTGATAAATAAATTACTTACCGAGTTATAAGTAATTGTGATCACGTGACAACATGCTTTTCTCCTTTTGTCCAAAAATTGGGTTCAAAATGCCAACTTTGGCAATATTTTCTGAAAGATCTTCTGCGTTTACCAAATCGACTACGTCTTTCGGTTACATAGTTTCTGAATAACAATTTCTCCCAATTTCATTCATTTCCGAACAAAAATTAATTTAAAAAGGTATCAGAAAGTACCCCCTTTCGATTTCAGAACAGCCTTAAGAAAAATTAAATGAAATAACGTAAGCCAAGATACGATAAAAATGACATATACTTAAACAGTTACTTACGCCTAATTACTTAGTTATTTTACTTAATATTTTTATTTTTAAAAATTAAATTATTTATGTTACAGAAAATACGATTCATAATTTTATGAAATCTACTTTAAGAATGGTCCATAAAAACAATGAGTCGATAAAAAATTCTATGTTGAAAATTTACAATTTGGATCATATATATATATAACTGGAAAAAATAAATCAGAGTAAATTTAAATTCAAAATTATAACTCTGATTCATTTAAAGAGAACTCGAAGCATTAAAGAACTGTTTTCATATATTTTTAATTATCGGATAGTTACAATATTTTATCAGAATATTCTATGGATGCCTAAATTAGTTTTAAGGAGGTTCCAAAATTTCCTGCTCAAGAATGCGAAACTTTCTGACACATTTTCTGACTCATTTTTAAACGTAAAGGCACAAAATTGCAGGCCTGATTATTGAAATGATTTGTAATTGAAATGCGTTTTCCCTTTTTTGATAAATAAATTACTTACCGAGTTATAATCAATTTTGGTCACATGACTATCGGTTTTTCTCCGCGGTCATGGTATCGAGTCCGGAAATTCGGTTCAAAACGCCAACTTTGACAGTAATTTCTGAAGGATTTTCGACCTTTACAAAAAAGAAAGAAAGAAAAAAAGAAATATTTTTAGATAATGTAGTTTTTGAATAAAAACTCCTGCCATTTTCATGCGATTCAATCAAAATTGAATTAAAAAGTGTGTCAAAAAGTAGTCCTCCAAATTTGAGAGCAGCCTTAAGCAAAAAAGTGAAAAATTGATATTTTTCTCAAAATGAAGGGTGTCTAGTCTTCGTAAATTGTGATATCTGAGGTTGAATTCCAATTCAGATTTCTTTGAGTGTCATAAAAGAAAAAAAAATCTGTTACACATCAGTTCATTCGATATGTGCTGTGGGCATTTTCAAAATTTTCCTAGGTAAGCATATATGCAAATATCGATGTTTCAAGAAAGATTTTTTTACTTGCACCAGATCAGTGTTGAATTCAAGGGGTGGCCCGGGGGGGGGGGGACATTCCCTCTCAGAGTAATGAGATGTCCACCCCCCCCCCTATCATATTTGAGATTTTGTGTTTTCAATAGTCACAAGTGCAATTTTTGTCCCGGAACTTTATAACTTCCCCCCCCCCCTGGAGCCACAGAAATCGCTCCCGGAGAAAAATGTCTGAATTCAACACTGTACCAGATATGGCTAGGGCCGAAACTAAGGAGGAGCTGAGGGGGCATGTGCCCCGGGTGCCAAATGAAGATTTTGTTTGTCGATTTTTCTCACGTCTATGTTTAGCACGGTATTGTTAAATTCGTTCTGTCTGGGGATGCCAAAGCATTGAAGAATCTAAGGATGATATGGCGTAAGGATTCTGTATAAAGCGAATTTTTTTTTAAATTACGTTTTCAAGATTAAAATGAATTAATATTTGACAAAGCAGATTACGTATTACATATTTTATGATTACATATTTTAAATTTGAAAATAAATCGGCTATTAGAAAATTAGTAAAATTCTCTTTGTAAATATATTTTGCGGAGGACGGGAGGGAGGGGGTGTCGCTAAAATCCATGTTTGTCCCGGGTACAAATTTCAGCCCTATATATTTCAGCCCATCATACTTTTCTTTCGCATTTTTCTCGAAAACTGTGAATCGTAGAGGTATAGTTCTCTGGGCATTTTTAGTGCATTCCAAGGGAAGGATCTGGCTATGTACAGAGTTTGGGCAATATTGATGGAACACTCTGTATATGGTTTAAGAAAGTTATTAAAAATATACCTTTTCATGTTCAAAACCACGAAACTTTCTTACACATCCGCAGCGTTATATTTTTAAATGTAAAAACATGGAATTCACAGGCTGTTATCAGCCATAACAGCTGAATTCACTGTTGTTAGAGATTTAGAGTTGATTTTTTTCCCCTAATAAATGTATTATATCTTGAGTTTATTACGATGGCAGTCTAAAAAGGATCTTTCTCATGCTCTCAAATATATTTTCAATGAATTGGTCTTATTGAGGGAGATATATTATTTTGATTATGATACATTTATTGATGATAGGAGAATATAGGTCCTCCAAATTTCTGAAAATATTATGCTCATAAAAAAAATTAATACGTGAGTGTGGAGTAACATTTCTTCAAAAACGTATTTTCAAGTTTTAAAAAAATGTACTATACCGTATTTTTTTGTGTTAAATTTTAGCCTCATGCATCAAAGTATATGCTTCGTTACTTTTCAAAAATCTCTTTCTTTTCCTACTCAAACAATCCCTAGAATCAAAAACTCAACACGTGTTTCGACAGCAGACATGGTCTATAATTCCAGATACAAGTTTTGGGACACGCACATACACACATACATGCATAAGCATTAAGGTAACAAAAAAAAATACATTTTTTTTAACACAGCACGAATACATCTACATGGGAGGTCACGTGATCGGCCGAGAAAGAGAAAGATTGACGGCTCATCAATCATACGCCAAATGACCGGCATCAATCATATTGCGTGGAACTTGTAAAGGCAGCAAAAGAACCATGTGTAAAACGCATCATTAAAGTCTGAAATGAGATGGATCTCCAGGTTTGGCAGGTTATTATTTCTGTTGGCATAGAGAAAGATAAGCACTGTGCCCAATTATTATGATAAATTCAAAGAAAATAACAATAGATCAAAGCTTAGCTTAGAGAATGTAAAAACGTTTGTCAGCTGTAATTAAACTTTTCGTAAATAAAATAATACAACATGGATTAAAAAAATAATTTATAATGTCAAAAGTAATTCCAAATACTTTTGTTATACAGTAGTAAAACCTTTTCAATCAGAGTCCCTAGAGATCAAGAAAAAACTCGTTTTAGAGAGGTTTCCGTCTTAATTGGATGGTATTCCAACTGTTAGAAACCTCTTTTTCCATTTAAGGGAGGTTTCCGTTAGAGACAGGTTACAATTTTACAGGTTTTATTCTGTTAGCATGAATTTTTTAATGTTTGATTATAATATATGTTTGAACACAAAACAATAATGGTATTTTCCTATATACAAATGTATTAATTTCAGGGCTAAATTTAAACCATACAAAATTATTAATTAGTCAGCGATTCAGTCAGATTTGGTCAGATAAAAAAAAAAAAAAAAAAAAAAAAAAAAAAAAAAAAAGAAGATAAATTAAAGTTATCTTACTCACAATTTCATTTCACTTTTAACAAATAAAAATGAGCTTATTCATATCTGGTCCAAATTTTCATTTAAAAATGTGTTAATTTCATAATGAGGACAGCTATGTTTCTGAACTACTTTCAAAGTTAGTAAATTTGGCGCATATTTTATTTAACCCTTTGTGTCTCGACGGTACTTTAAAGTACCATAAAAAAAAACTTAGGGTGTATTCCGATCCAAACTGCTTATTTTCTGATTCATTTTAAAATTCATTTTTGCTCTCAAACGCATCAAACTGGGAAATTCTCTTATTTAGAAACTATATGATGTGCCGTGCTTCTTAATTTTTTGACAAATGCAGAAAATACTGTAAAAAACGCTGTCAAAATTGGCGTTTTGAACCGAATTTTCCGAAGCGGGCGATCTGGGAATGAAAAAAATGGTCATACTGAGAAAATAATTGTTTAAAAATCAAATTCTAATTAATTGAGCTGAAAATGAAATCACACGGCATGTTAAACATGTCTTCAGAAATCACCCCAGCAAGTTTCATGTTTTTACTTTTAAAAATGAGTCTGAAAATGTCTCAGAAAATTTCGAGCTGTTGAGGGTGGAAAAATATTTTTTCGAATACACCCTTACAATGAGATGCTTAATTTTATCTTTTTCCAAAAGCTTTATTTTGTACAAAACAAAAATGCTTTTAAAAGGATGATTTATCTTTCATATCCATCTGTTTAAGCTTTCTTGAAGTCGGAAGTTTGGGGGATGCAAAGTATCAGATCTTATCTTAAATATTTCTATATTTCTATTGTAAGGGCATTATATTGGGACATTTCCTAATTCTATAAAATATTCTCAAAAGTATTTTATATATAAAAAAATTTAGTAGAGTTAAAAATATTCCACAGAATCCTAATAAAGAAATATTTCGTTCATTAATTTTAATTGGCAATATCCTTTTTAAATTTATTAATTGATTGTGTAAGTCTTCTAATGAATTTTCAAAAATTCAGGAAAAATACTTTAGAAGATGAAATTTTCATTATTTCATAATTTGGGACATAAAGCGTTAATTCTGTAGGCATCTGCTTTACTTTTCGTTAAGACTATTCTCAAATCAAAATGAACTACTTTCTGAAACATTTTTAAATTCATTTTTGTTCGGAAACGCATGTAATTGACACGCATTCTTATTCAAAAAGTATGTAATCGAAAGACGTTTTTCTTTCTCTGATAAATGCGGAAGATCTTTCAGAAAATACTGTCAAAGTTGGCGTTTTCAACCGAATTTCCAATCACGATACCACTAGAGAAGAAAAGCCGATCGTCATATGACCAAAATTGCTTATAACTCGGGATAAGTAATTTGTTTATCAAAAATTGGAAAACTCATTACATAGTTTTTAAATAAAAACACTTGCTAATTTCATGCGTTTCTGAAACAAAAAAGAATGTAAAAATGGGTCAGAAAGTAGATTCTGTAGATTTGAAAACAGACTTATTTCAACCAGAAATTCAGACATTTTTGTAAAATAAGAGAATAAATAATATAAATTGTTAAATTATTTTTTTTTCGTTTTATTAACATTTTTGTGTAACGCACCCCAATCTTAGTTTTATTTTTCGAAATTTATGGATAAACCTCTAATACATTTTCTTTCATAACTCTATGAAGATTTAAGAAAAGGTTTATAAGCATTTCGAGCTGCATTGATCTAAGGAACTCTGATTTCGTGTCAAAAG
Source organism: Maratus speciosus (assembly GCA_963932465.1). Taxonomy (NCBI): domain Eukaryota; kingdom Metazoa; phylum Arthropoda; class Arachnida; order Araneae; family Salticidae; genus Maratus; species Maratus speciosus. The sequence continues at coordinate 526,664,187 of OZ010788.1, forward strand.
TGGATGTTACTACATGAAAGTTCAAAGTTTGTGCAATTTTTAGTATATATACGGACCTTATTTTAAAAAATCCCCTTTATATTCAGAAAGTAGGCACGATCTCTAACCGAATGGCACCTTTTCCATATCTCTGAAACAATTTGGTGATAAAAATTGACGGAAGTGCGTTTTATTACTATTATTTATTTATTTATTTATTTACTTTTATCAAAAGCAAATAGCTCACACACCATTTTGTTTTCCCAAATTTGTGATCGAAATACCATACTAAAACATCGCAATGCATTCCTTAGCTATCGGAACCAATGCCAATTAATCAACAAATAAGCCAGTATCGTAAACAAATGTGCACATTATACACTTTTAAGAAATAAAACATTTTTTACCAACTTTTTAATAACTGTACTTAAAATTCTATAGTTAAACTTTAGATTTTTAGAACACTTGTTGAACAAGTGTTTTTTGAATACCGTATATACTCGCGTATGAGCCGACCCCTTACATTAGAGTAAAAAATATATGTCGAACACCAGTATTTTCGACAAGTTATCTCAGACTTATTTAATCTACTCCTGTTGAAAATGTTTGAAAATTCTGAAGTTATATAAGAGAAATATAACTTTTTATAAGTACTGGTATTTGTATGAATTCTAATTTTCCAACTGGGTGAAAAATGTCTAGACCAGGATTTTCACCCAGTTGGAAAATTGCAACACATATAACTTATTTACCAATTTGAATAATTGTGTTAACATTAATCTAGTGTACTGGTAATTAGTTTGTTGTTCCTCTTGAGTTTGGAGTCGGCTTATACGCAAGTATATTCGGTAATTTTTACCTTTTAAAAATGTATTTTTATACTTTTGGATATCCAAATGAAGAACACTTGTAAACAGTGAATTACATTTCAAGTACTATGAAATAATTTGATGTACACTAAAGTTTTATGCCAGCTTATAGTGGAAATGAACGGATGTAACGTCCAATATAAACAGCGTGAAAAAAAAATACAATACATGATTAAGTAATCAATATATTTATTTTTCATCATTTGGTTATTTGCAGAAGTCCAGGCAACATGGCACTATAAAAAAATATAATAAAATAAAATAAAAAAGTGCACAAGGACCTAAATTATTTTAGTTCTGAGCCCTACCAACCTGAATTCCCTTTTTAAATTGCGGGGGAAATACCCCGCAAACAAATCTGCAAAACAAACTGAAAACAGTATTTATTCTTAAATAATTACTGCAAGTGACTTGTCGAAAAATAATCCCATTTGCACCGCGGTATTTTATTCTAATATAATTCTCCATTTCACATTATCTTTTCCCCAACGAAATGCCCCACAAATCACCGAAGAAAACCCTTTCTGCCAAAAAGGAACGCAATAAAACTGTTAATTGGAAACAGGAACCGAAACACAACAAAACGTTTATAAATCTCCTCGCGGGAACAATAATTTAAAAAATATTCAGCCACCCACAGTGAAATCAAGCGCGCGTGTGACATATTTATTTGCCATTTGGCAACTCGTACGTTATTTCTTTAATTAAATAACCAAGCCAAGGCTATGCACATTAACACCTCGTTACATAATTCCTTGCTTTCCCCTCTTTTGACCTCCCTCCCCATAAAACAGGGCCTTTCAAGCTCCTTTTATTATAGGGGACTCGGCTTCGAAATTAAAATATGAACTTCATAAAGAATCCAGTTAGTATATGCAAATCGTTGCTTTCCAAGTACTTTTAAATTAGCTTTACGCATAGGGGGTATTTATTTGGCTATAAAATATATTACAGCGCCGACACGTTGAGGGTGAGAGATACAAAAGGACAATAAAAGGATGCTTTAAGGTTAGAAAGAGGAGTAATATGAGATGTCTCTTTTTTTTTTATCGACTTGGAGGTACTAGAACTGCCTGTGTGGATTGGGTTAAATGGCGGTATAAAATAAGAGTTTTAATTAAACACTCAATATTTTGCATTTGTATTGCTAAATAAAAGCACGGAGTTAAGACTAGACAAGCTTAAAGTCTGATACATACATAAACTTATTTCGCTGAAGCTAATTTGTGTTTTTGCTTCGTAAAAGTTCATAAAATTGCAAACATTGAAAGAATAATTTAATTATAGAGCTCAGTTGTATTAAAATTATTAGAAATAAAGTGTTATTGAATTAAAATCTAATTTTAAAGAATTGAATTGGCTAAATAAAATAAATAAAGTAAGGCTTGAATACACATTAAGGCTGTTCTGAAATCCAAAATGGCAACTTTATGACATAAGTTTTAATTTATTTTTGTTCGGAAATGCATGAAACTAGCAGATGCTGTTCAGAAACTATTAATAAAATTGTTTTTTCCATTTTTTTTTTTTTTTTTTTTTTCTAACGTAATAGATCTTTTAGAAAATAGTGTCGAAGTGGGCGTTTTGAACCGAATTTCCGCGATAAAGAAGAATAACCACTCAAGAAAGAGTGCAAAACATCTTTGTCACATGATTAAAATCGCTTATAACTCAATAGGTAATTTATTTATCAAAAAATGGAAAACACAGTTCGATTAAAAACCGCTTCCATAGTTAAGCCTTCCAATTGCATATCTTTCCGTTAAACAATGAATTTGTAAATGTATCAAAACGTTTTGCGCTTGTTGGAGAAAGCAGTTGAGAACATCCTTAACATAAAATTTGGAAACAAAAATTAAAATGTTAAAAACGTTTCAAATGCACATAGGAAACGTTTTGCCAAGCAACCGCAAGGACTGATTATAGTACATATTAATCATTGTAAAATAAACAACAAGACAAATCAAGTACAGTTAAAGCAGACTTTCCCCCTGGTTTAAAAAGGGGTAGGGTGCTGCTTGTGGGGAAAAGGGCCCTTTTTTTATTCCAAAGGGCACATTTTGGATACTTAAGGGCACTTTTTTTTTAAAGCATTCTTTTGATTTTTAAAACTACTTTCAATATTTAATAGTCAGGGAACATTTTTAAAGACAGTAATCAGCCAATTTTTACTATGCAAGTAATTTTTTTAATACTCAAAGGAGTAAAGACACTTTTTTTTTCAACTGGGGTCAAGAAGGGTGCTAATTTTTTGGATGAGGGGCAAGAAGGGTGCTATTTTGTAAACCTAAGGGCAGACAGGGTGCAGCACCCTCCTGAAACTGTTTGGGGGAAACTCTGGTTAAAGTTAAAGTTATTTTTTCGAAACAGACTATGATCCGGCTCTCGATCTAGAGGGGATAGGAATATCATGTCTTTCTTATTTTTTTTTCCTTTTCATTTCTTTCTTTTTTTTTTTTCCTTCAAGATATCACATTTTTTTATTAAAGCAATTTTAGTATATCAATGCGTATTTACATAGGAGGACGTGAGTTTCAAAATTCGCATTATCCAAAATTTAAATACTCGTGTTTTCTCTATCGATTTATTCTATTGATTAACCTGCACCGAAAAAACACAAAAATCTGCAATCTGCAAAAAAACTAGTTTTATCTTGTGTTTCCGGCCATTGTAAAATCTACAATGAAAACTAATGGACGCAGTTAAAGGTTTTTCGCGATTTCCCAAAATTTGATTTTCTGGATAATGCGAGTTTTGAAACTCACGTCCTCACATAAAAGTTGTATTACTCTTAGATATTTTCTTCATTCAGGGGAAAGCTGGTCATGATTCTCATTATCTTTTTCCTATTTGTATAATGACAATTATTGCTTTATGGTGCATTTGATCACTTAAGGCTGTTCCCAAATCCAAAGGGGCAACTTTCTGACATAAATTTAAATTGATTTTTGTTCGGAAACGCATAAAACTAGCAGGTGTTGTTATTCAGAAACTGTGTAATCGAGCTGTTCTTTCCGTTTTATTGTAAACGCAATAGATCTTTTAGAAAATGCTGCCAAACTTGACGTTTTGAACAGGATTTCTTGACGAGAGAAGAGAGTCAGGAAGGGAGAAAAAACGCATTAATCACGTGACCCATTTCGCTTATAACTTGATAGGTAATCCATTGATAAAAAAAATGGGAAAAATAGTTCGATTCCAAATCGCTTTCCTAGTCAGCTTTGCCAATTTTATACCTTTACATTTATAAATGAGTTAGTGAATGTGTAAAAACGTTTTGCGCTAGTTGACGAAAGCTCAGAACAACCTTAAATGTAAGCATGGAAGAGCTCGTGTAAAATTCGAAGAAAGACTGATCTCATTTTGAAGGTAACAATTTCTTTGCACCTGCTACGAAATTATTTTTTGGTTGAACTAAATGCGTTAAAAAATTTAAAATTTCCTTCATTTAAAAAATTCCCAAGCATATTTTATTATTTACAATATTCAAGAGTAAATCCAATGACCTTAAACTGTTTCGAAGGTTAACTTTGAGTTAACTGAGATTTACATTTATAAAAACTGCACTTCGCGCCAATGTGTAATTTACATACAAATGTTGTTTTACTCTGTAAAAAATTTTTTCATTCAGGGGAAACCGGGGCATGATTCTCATTACCTTTTTACTATTTGTAGAATGACAGTTTTTGCTTTATAGTGCATTTGATCACTTAAATGTAAGCATGGAAGAGCTCTCATGTGAAGGTCAAGATAGGAGTGAGATAATTATCATTTTGAAGTAACTATTACTTGTACGTGCTACGAATATATATTTTTGGTTCAACTAAATGCACTCAACTTAAAAATTTTCCTTCAACACATCCAAAAAATAACTTAAACATATTTTATTATTTACAATGTTGGAGAGCAAATGCAATGACCTTAAACTGTTTCAAAGGTGAATTTTGAGATAACTATGAGATTTATAAAAACTTTTATTTATATATTTTCAATACATCAAAAATATATTCATCAAAATTTGAAAAAAAAAAAAATATTCTCTACTGAAAACTTGTTTTATGGAAATAGTGAAATAGCATTTCTAACAAGAAATGCACTTCGCCAACATTTCATTTAATTCTTCATCTTCCTCGTGTAATCCTTTCGAAAAACGCAAACCTAGCCCAACAAAATCGTATCCAATTTGTCTTTCTATCTGGTCCTAAATAGATAAGGACCATATGCAGAAAGGATACGGATACGGAAACCTCGCACTGAGGTTTTCACACGCCAGTGAAATACATCAAATTGACTAGATTTATGTACTACATGCATAATACATTGAGGAATCGACTTTGAAATCCTCACATATTTTATCCACTTACTTCGTAACAATATATTTTCCTTTTCGGTGATTCTTTGTACTGTGACTTATACTTTTGTCTATATCTTTTCAAAATTCAAGATATATCTATGAAAGAATTCAATGATAAAATAGAAACTCTGACAGTCTCACACTGAAGAATAGTTTAAGGCTGTTATCAACTGCTCTGCTCAACAAGCGCAAAAACGTTTTGACACATTTACAAATTCATTTTTTAACGGAAAGATATGAAATTGGAAAGCCTGACCATGGAACCGATTTGGAATCGAACTGTGTTTTCCATTTTTTGATCAATCAATTACTTATTGAGTTATAAGCGAATTTGATCACGTGACAAACACGTCTTTCACCCGTTTTTGAGTGGGTTTTCTCCTTTCGCACGGAAATTCTGTTCAAAACGCCCACTTTGACACTATCTTCTGAAAGATCTATTGCGTTTGCAAAAATTATGGAAAAACAACTCGATTACATAGTTTCTGAACAACAACACCTGCTAGTTTCATGCATTTCCGAACAAAAATAAATTAAAACTTATGTCCTAAAATTGCCCTTTTAGATTTGAGAACAGCCTCAATTGCGAACATGCATCAGACTTGTTCTCTTGACAACAACTATAACAGCTTATAAGCCTTCATCGAGATGGGGGCAGAATATCTACAACAAAATAAACTTTGTTGAGGGACTAACTAACTTACAGTCGGGAACTACAGAAAGCGTATGGAATGGAATCAGCGGGAGTCGAACCCAACACCACAACCTTGGCAGACGAACGCCGGCATGCGCGCCGTCATAGAGGGCCCAATAAATTTTAGAAGATACTTATTTAAAGCGATTCTTGAAAAAAAAATCGTTAAACATTCGGTTCTGGCACATTTTTAAATATAAAAGCATGATATTTGCAGGCATAATTATTCTAGTGATCTGAAATTGAAAAAAAAAAAATTCCGATAAATAAATTGTATGGTAAGTTATAAATATATATATATATATATATTCTTCAGGACAGCAGTTTTTTTTTTTCTTTCCCACGCTGTCGCGTTTGAAAATTCGGTTCAAAACGCCAAATTTGACAGCATTTTCTGAAAAACCTTGTAAATCGAGAAAAAAAAAAAGAAAAGAAAAGAAAGAAAGAAAAAAGAAAAAATTTGGTTACATAATTACATTTTACAACGCGAAACTTCCTGTGCAGGAATACCTTTTGAATTGATTCGTAATCTAACATTTTCCGATAAATGATTTACATCTTGAATTAAAAGAAATTGTTCTCGAAGGACAGCAGTATTTTTCCCTTTCTCCGCTGAAGAAAAGAAAATTTGGTTCTGCGTTCGAATCCTTTTTTTATATATAAATGCCCACTTAACAGCATTTTATTTAAAATCTTCTGCCTCAGAAAAACACCAAAAACAGTTCAATTAAAAAGTTTCGTATTAAGAGAACTTGCTAATTTGATGTGTTTGCGAACAAAAATGGATTAAAAATGGGTCATAAAGAAGACAATATGGATTTGAGAACAGCTTTAATAGAATCGCCACATTTAAAGAAAAATTGTTGATTGCTTTTACAATTTTCCTATTTTTACGGAATATTTTCTGCGATGAAATGATTTCGTGAATGCGTCAGAAATTACCAAATATGGATTTAAGAATATCCTTCACAGATTTTGGGATTTTTTTTTTTTTTTCATACTCTGAAAATAATTTTCCAATTTCCCAACACAATTTTTTGTATTTTTACGGAATTAGTTTTTTTTTCGAGTGTAATAATAAAAATAAATCTCACGGCTATAAAGAAAATAAAAATTTAGCATTATGAGTGAAAGATATCCTCTAATACGTATTTTTTGACATATTCACGAAATCACTTTCATGGGGAAAAAAATCCGTAAAAATACGGAAACTGTACTGGCATAATCAGTGGTATTTTTGTAATACTGTGAAATTCCACAGCTTTAGAGAAAATGAAAATTTAACAATATGAGTCAAAGATATTCTCTAATCCATATACTTTTTGACACATTCACGAAATCACTTTCATCGAAAAAAAAGTTCAGTAAAAATATGGAAGTTGTACTGGCAATCAATGGAATTTTTATTATACTGTGAAATTCCACAGCTTTAGATAAATTAAAATGTAGTATTATGAATCACAGATATTTCTAATCGATACTTTTAGAATTTAGACACTTCACGAAATCACTTTCAACGAAAAAAATTCCGGAAAATTCCGGGAATTGTACTGGCAATCCTTGGAATTTTTATTATACTGTGTATTTCTAAAGTGACACAAGACCATCTTTCTCAAGCAAAAACTCGCTTTAAATGGATGACGGATATTTAAATTAAAAATTTCCTCTTTCCATTTCAAAGATTTATTGAAGCAAATAAATCAATTAATTATTGAAGCTGAAGAAATTTGAAGCAAATTAACCAAAGATATTCTCTAATCCACACTTTTTGACACAGTCACGAAATCGCTTTCATCGAAAAAAAAAGTTCCGTAAAAATATGTATATTGTAACTGGCAATCAATGGAATTTTTATTATGCTATAAAATTCAACAGCTTTAGAGAAAAGGAAAATTTAGTATTATGAGTCACAGATATTTTTTAATCCATACTTTTAGCCATTGCACGAAGTCACTTTCAACGAAAAAAATTCCGAAAAATTCCGGGAATTGTACTGGCAATCAATAGAATTTTTATTATACTGTGTATTTCTGATGTGACACAAGATCACCTGGAAAAACTCACTTTAAGTGGATGAGGGACATTCATATTAAAAATTTCCACTTTCCATTTCAAAGATTTATTTAAGCAAATTAATCAATCAATTAATCAATCAATCTTCAGTTAGTTATTGAAGCTCAAGAAATTTGAAGCAAATTAATCAAAGATATTCTCTAATGCATATTTTTTGACATATTCACGAAATCACTTTCATCGAAAAACAAGATACCGTAAAAATCCGGAAATTGTACTGGCAATGAATGGAATTTTTATCATACTGTGTATTTATAAAGTGACGTAAGACCATCTGTTCTTCACAAGGAATAACTCACATTAAGTGGATGGGGGACGTTCAAATTAAAAATTTCCATTTTCCGTTTCAAAATTTTTTTTAATCAAATTAATTAATCAATTAATTATTGCAGCTGAAGAAATTTGAAGCAAATTAATCAAAGGTATTTTCTAATCCATAATTATTGACACATTCACGAAATCACTTTCATCGAAAAAAGAATCTGTAAAAATACGAAAACTGTACTGGCAATCAGTGGTATTTTTATTATACTGAGAAATTAAACAGCTTTAGAGAAAATGAAAATTTAGCATTATGAGTCAAAGATATTTTCTAATCCATAGTTTTAGACATTTCACGAAATCGCTTTCATCGAAAAAAATTCCTTGAAAATCCGGAAATTCTACTGGCAATCGATGAAATTTTTATTATACTGTGTATTTCTAAAGTGACGCAAGACCATCTGTTCTTCACAAGTAAAAACTCACTTTAAGTGGATGGGGGACATTCAAATTTAAAATTTCTACTTTCCATTTCAAAGATTTATTGAAGCAAATTAAATCAATTAATTAATTAATTAATCAATCTATCAATTATTGAAGCAGAAGAAATTTTGAAGTAAATTAATCAGAGATATTCTCTAATCCATTACTTTTTGAGACATTCACGAAATCACTTTCATCGAAAAAAAAGTTCCGTAAAAATACGGAAATTGAACTGACAATCAATGGAATTTTTATTATACTGTGAAATTCCACAGCTTTAGAAAAGATGAAAATTTAGCCTTATGAGTCAAAGATATTTTCTAATGCATACTATTAGGGACTTCACGAACTCACTTTCATCGAAAAAAAAATTCCGCATAAACCCGTTAATTGTACGGGCAATCGATGGAATTTTTATTATACTATGTATTTCTAAAGTGACGCAAGACCATCTGTTCTTCACAAGAAAAAAGTCACTTTAAGTGGATGGGGAACATTCAAATTAAAAATTTCTGCTTTCCATTTCAAAGATTTATTGAAGCAAATTAATTAATTAATTAATTATTGAAGCTGAAGAAATTTGAAGTAAATTAATCAAACATATTCTCTAATCCATACTTTTTGACACATTCACGAAATCACTTTCATCGAAAAAAAAGTTCAAAAGTTCCGTAAAATTACGGAAATTATACTGGCAATCAATGGAATTTTTATTATACTACTGTGTATTTCTAAAGTGATGCAAGACCATCTGTTCTTCACAAGGAAAAACCGACTTTAAGAGGATGGGGCACATTCAAATTGAAAACTTCCGCTTTCCATTTCAAAGTGTTATTGAAGCAAATTTATTAATTTTTTTACCATACTGCACACTTGATACTACATAATCTATTCTTTATTCTTAAAACACATATTCAGATTTTTGATAAATAAAACTGTTAAGGCTGTTCTTAACTGCTCTGCTCAACAAGCGCGAAATGTTTGACACATTTACAAATTCATTTTTTAACGAAAAGGTATAAAATTCGAAAGTCTGGCCATAGAAGCGATTTGGAATTGAACTGTTTTTTCCATATTTTGATCAATCAATTACCTATTGAGTTATAAGGAATTTTGATCAAGTGACAAACACGTTTTTCACCCCACTCTTGAGTCACTTTCTTCCTTCGCGTGGAAAATCGGTTCAAAACGCCCACTTTGACACTATTTTCTGAAAGATCTAGTACGTTTGCAAAAAAAATGAAAAAAAAAACAGTTCAATTACATAGTTTCTGAACAACAACACCAGCTAGTTTCGTGCACTTTCGACCAAAAATAAATTAAAACTTATGTCAGAAAGTTACCCTTTTGGATTTGAGAACACCCTTAACAAATCTAAAAATTCTAAAATAGATTTTAAGAAAAACTAGTTTGAATGGAAGGTTTTCATTACTAATTAATTAACCTCCAAATCTGATAAGGCGCTTCCCTGATTAGATTTGGAGGTTCATTAATTAAGTGCAAAGGGGGGGGGGGGAGTTTGCAAATCCCCTCCCCCCTTAATTTATTTTTCGAGGGATATTATTCTTTGAAATAAGAGTATGATATACAATTAGTGTGAATAACCGCTGAGCTCAATGCCATCAGCTTAACTGGGCACTTTTCTTTTTTATTTTTAATATGCAATTGATCATTTTTATAACCGGCGTAATGGCGCGCATGTGTAAATTTCAATGTGTTCTCTTGTATCAAAAGTACGTTAATTAAAATAAAAATCTCAGTTCTCATGTTCATTATATATATTTTTTAATGTAATTGTTTATTTTTATAACTGGCATATGTCGCACACATGCAAATTTCAATCAGTTTTCTTGTATCAAAAGAGCACGTTATACGCCGGGCGCCAACTTTTTAAAAAATATTGGGTGTGTTCAACCCTTTTAGGGTAAAATTACATGGGCCTTTTGTTTTCTTTGAAGGTAAGGAGATGGATGGGAAAATTACGATAGTGAAGTTGGAAATTTTAAAAACAGAATATTAAGTTGCCATTTTATTAAATTATATTCTCATATGAGGTCTTCATTTTACGGGTCTCTAATGTTTACGATTATACTATGAATATGACTATAAACTGAAACTCAACGGACTAAAAATTGACGCATGTCAAAAGTCATTTTAAAAGTCTTTGACAGCATGCTCCGAAAAATCGTATAATCTTATTAAGGGTGTTCTTAAATCCAAAAGAGCAACTTTCTGACATAAGTTTTAATTCATATTTGTTCGAAAATGCATGAAACTAGCTGGTGTTGTTGTTCAGAAACGATGTAATTGAGCTGTTTTTTTTTCCGTTTTTTTTTTTTTTTTTTTTTTTTTTTTTTTTTTTTGCAAACGCAATAGATCTTTCAGAAAATAATGTCAAAGTGGGCGTTTTGAACCGAATTTCCGCACGAAGAAAGAAAGAGACTCAATAACGGGCGAAAAACGTGTTTATCGCGTGATCAAAATTCAATATAACTCAATAGGTAATTGATTGATCAAAAAATGGAAAAAACAGTTCAATTCCAAATTGCTCTCATGGCCAGGCTTTCCAATTTTATACCTTTCCATTAAAAAATGTATTTGTAAATGTGTCAAAACGTTTTGCGCTTGCTGAGCAGAGCAGTTAAGAACAGCCAAAAAATTGAAAACTCTATTTGATTTCTTGGTTTCTGAACACCTGCGATTTTCGTGCATAGGATGGAAAATGAATTCGCAAAGGTGACAGAAAATAGCTAATCTCTATTTGAAAACAGCCTAGCATTAATTCTTTTGTAATTTATACTATAACACATAAAAAAAGATGAGTCTGAATGTATTCACCGAGAATTTCCATGTTAAGTTCATCTATACATTGTAACTTGTAACAATTCATTACCATCTCTATCATATAGAGACAGTAATATTTTAACTGGATTACTTGGTTAGATTAAATGGATTGGGTTAGGGTCCTGTGTGCCTGTTATTGCTATCCTTACTGCGTTTTTAAACAAAATTATTTTCAATGGAAGAATTACTTTTTCAGCGATTGAAAAATAAACAAGTAGCAAAATAACATACTAGAAATCGTATGGGCTAAGAATAAATTAATGGGTGGGCTTGGGCCCCATGGCTCCATATAAGTTGGTGCCACTGATAACAGTATATATTTTTTTTTAAATACTGAAAAAAGTCTGCTTAAAGCGAAGTATAGTTTTGAGTTATTATTCACATTATTTTTTAATTCATAACGTATTTACTGTAACAAAAATATTTATTTTGAGTATTGCAGGGAAGAAATGATATTTTCTTGAAAATATTCCCAGTTACGAAAGAAAGGTTTACGTGTATTGATAAACTTTGTATATACAATAAATCGCTTTCCTAAATACCGAAGAAAATCTTCGTGAAAGAAAGCATATTTTTGATTTGATAAGAAGAAAAAACCATATTGGCTTTGAGAAAAGCTTGCAAAATCATCCCGAGAAAAAAAAATACATCATCATACCATGATTTACACCAGAATTTATAATACATTGAAGGACTGGATTCCATTTCTATAAATTTTCGCTCTCTCCAGCCAGTTATTTCATTTTTCTTTTGTAGCATTTGATTTTGAAGCACATATTGTGTATTGAAAAAATAAACAACACATGCTATAGCATTTTATTCTTTTTAGAGGAAAGTAGAATATGGAATTTTCATAAGCAGAAAGGCTGAGGAAAATACTTCAGAAGAATAAGATATAGTGAAAGAATATGTAAAATTCTAGCCAAAAATTTTATAAAGTTGTCGGAAGTGTAGCCAATTTATTATTATTATTATTTATTAATATTATTATTATTTTTGTAAGATTATTTTTTTAATTTTGTAAAACCGGAATTATCTAACATTTTTAATCGGTTTGTTCTTAAGATTGACTAATATTTTTTATGTATAAATCATTTTAAAATGAAAAGCGATTTGAATTACAAGAGGAAACTGCTATCTTTCAAATAATACAGCTGTGGAGAAGAAAAAAAATAAAGAAAGAAAAATTTATTTATTTATCATATTTATGAACATATAATGCCTCACGAATGTACAACCCTCACTCGTGTTTTTCATTGAATAAAAATTAAATTTAAAGATTCAAAAAACCCGACTGAGTAAAAAGCGAACTAATTAATTATTTCTCATCAATGTGACTCTATTTTTTATATTACTTACCTATTTTTTTTTTATTTACTTGTATTGATGACTTTTAAGTTGTGTTTAATTATTAGTTTCTATCTATAAACACTGTTTTGATGAGGCTCATAGATGTTTATGATGGTTAGAGTTGCAGTAAAGCTAGAGATCCTACCTACACAGCTTCCAAGTTATTCCAAGTATAATATTTAAACGGAGCTTCTGATTGTAAAATAGTCAATGAAACATCGTCTTCATTTTGAAAGGTCTGTCCAATGATAAGCCACTCAATAGGGTGCGTAATTTTTTTCGTCTCTACCGTCATTTTGTATTTTACGGCCGCCATTTTGAACTTATAAAATCAAAACCTAGCCTATAACTATCGGGTGGTTAAGAGAAATCGATAGAGACCTCATTCATTAAAATCGATCCAGCCGTTGGGATGTTTCGAGAGTATAAAGAAATCCACATACCCAGATATGCGTGAAACACATAACCCTTCTTGGCAGTCGGGTAAAAATATGGTTATATCTCAATATGTCTAAAATATGGCAGCATTCAGCTGAATTACCAAATAAAGAGCTGGTAGAAAATCTGATGAAAAAGTATTATTTGATCTAAATCACCATATTTATTCCATGATGTTATGCTACGTTTTTTAAATACCACAAAATGAACGTTTCTGCATTGTGGATGTTTTTGAATTACATAAAGCTGGTTAAAGATAAATGAAAGATAAAATCCTAGTGCTATATTCACCTTGAGTTAAATAATTAAAATACATATAAAAGCACAAATAATTGTACAAAATTACTTTCAGGTGCATGCATATAATATAAAGATATTTAAAATACAAATTTAAAATTACCTCAAAATACATTAGAAAAACCCAGAACGTTTTCAACCATTACAAGACCGTCATTTAAAACACAAATTAAAAACATCTTAAAATGTATTAGAAAAACTCAGAACGTTTTCAACCATTACAAGGCCGTCATTTAAAATAAAAATTAAAAACATCTTAAAATGCATTAGAAAAACCCAGAATGTTTTCAACCATTACAAGGCCGTCGTTTAAAATACAAATTAAAAACATCTTAAAATGTATTAGAAAAACTCAGAACGTTTCCAACCATTGCAAGGCCGTCATTTAAAATACAAACTAAAAACATCTTAAAATGCATTAGAAAAACCCAAAACGTTTTCAACCATTACAAGGCCGTCATTTAAAATACAAATTAAAAACATCTTAAAATGCATTAGAAAAACACAGAACGTTTTCAACCATTACAAGGCCGTCATTTAAAATACAAATTAAAACTATCTTAGAATACATTAAAAAAACCCAGAACGTTTTCAACCATTACAAGGCCGTCATTTAAAATACAAATTAAAGACATCTTAAAATGCATTAGAAAAACCCAGAACGTTTTCAACCATTACAAGGCCGTCATTTAAAATACAAATTAAAACTATCTTAGAATACATTAAAAAAACCCAGAACGTTTTCAACCATTACAAGGCCGTCATTTAAAATAAAAATTAAAAATATCTTAAAATACATTAAAAAAAAACAGAACGTTTTCAATCATTACAAGGCTGCCATTTAAATACAAATTAAAAACATCTTAAAATACAAATTAAAAACATCTTAAAATGCATTAGAAAAACACAGAACGTTTTCAACCATTACAAGGCCGTCATTTAAAATACAAATTAAAACTATCTTAGAATACATTAAAAAAACCCAGAACGTTTTCAACCATTACAAGGCCGTCATTTAAAATACAAATTAAAGACATCTTAAAATGCATTAGAAAAACCCAGAACGTTTTCAACCATTACAAGGCCGTCATTTAAAATACAAATTAAAACTATCTTAGAATACATTAAAAAAACCCAGAACGTTTTCAACCATTACAAGGCCGTCATTTAAAATAAAAATTAAAAATATCTTAAAATACATTAAAAAAAAAACAGAACGTTTTCAATCATTACAAGGCTGCCATTTAAATACAAATTAAAAACATCTTAAAACACATTAGAAAAACCCAGAACGTTTTCAACCATTACAAGGCCGCCTTTTATTTAAAATACAAATTAAAAATATCTTAAAATACATTAGAAATTCTGGGTTTTTCTAATGTATTTTAAGGTATTTTTTAAATATCTTTTTATTATATGTATGCACCTGAAAGTATTTTTTGTACAATTATTTGTGCTTTTATATGTGCTTTAATTGCAAGATTGTATATAAATATCTGCTCTTTATCCTGCAGTTTCTTAAAATTTAAATGCCTCAATTCCTTAAACGTTTAAAAATAAGTAATTTTAACATTTATAAACGAGGTTCTTAAAAAAAAACAACGTCAGCTACTTAAATTTCACATATGAGAAAATTCTCTTTTTGCCCTCATCATTCTGATAATGTTTTCAAAACATGATGTAGAATAATAAAAAGATTTTAATTTTTATTAATCAGAGGTAATTTTAAATTGCACGAATAGAATCAATTAAACATCATATTCGAATCTCTTTAAAATACTAGTGATTTTACCGACTTATTTAAATTCAAATAAGGCTGTTTTCTCAACTGCTCTGCTCAACAAGCGCAAAACGTTTTGATACATTTACAAATTCATTTTTTAACAGAAAGACATAAAATTGGAAGAGCTGACTATGGAAGCGATGTGGAATCGAACGTGTTTTCCATTTTTTGATAAATCAATTACCTATTGAATTATAAGCGATTTTGATCACGTGACAAAGACATTTTTCAACCTTTCTTGGGTGGTTATTCTTTGGCGCTGAAATTTGGTTCAAAATGCCCACTTTGACACTATTTTCTGAAAGATCTATTGCGTTTTCAAAAAAAAAGGGGGGGGGGACTTCTATTACATACTTTCTGAACAACAACACCTGTTAGTTTCGTGCCTTTCCAAACAAAAATAAATTAAAACTTAAGTCATAAGGTTGTCCTGTTGGATTTGAGAGCAGCCTTAAACCTTAATGTTGTATATTAATACATGGAAATTTTTCCAGAGAGAAACATTCGCCTTGCATACAATATTGCAAATGAAAATCAAATTTCAAAGTAATTGCTTAAAAGGCGCAAAGGCCAACATAGTGAAAAAGATTCCAAGCCGGGACTCGAACCCGGGCCTTCAGTATAGCGAACTGACGTTCTACCGACTAAACCACTTGGAACGATACCTAGTTAGGATACCTAGCTACGATACCTAGAACGATACCTAGCTATGTTGGCCTTTGCGCCTTTTAAGCAATTACTTTGAAATTTGAAATTTGATTTTCATTTGAAATACTTAATGTTGTAGTTTTTAAATTTATATAGATGGGAATTTTTTTTCTAAAAAAAAGGTTGGAGCAGATAATCATTTTCTTAAAATTTTCATCTGAACAAAAATGATTTTTTTTTATTTGAAATTCTAATTCCAATTAGCTTTAATACAATTAAAAAAAAATCAAAATATTTATTACAACGCATTTTTATCCCATTCCTTTTTTTCTCTCTCTCTCTGAATTCTCTTTTATCCCTTGAGTCAATTTAACGTTGACAGGAATAATGCTTAATTAGTACTCTTTCTGTCTCCTAAAACATCCCCCGCAATTAACTAAATTATGACGGATTTTGCTTCTTTTATCTTAACAAATGCTTTTAAAAGATAAGCGTGATTATGCAGGATTTTTTTCCTCCCACTTCTTAGGAACATGATGTCACAACATTTATTCTGTTTCTTCTTTATGGCACCAAGTGGAGTATGAAAAACTATGCGAGTTATTAAGTTATCAATTATTTGTTACTCGAAAAGTGTGACCTCCAGTGATTTAATTTGCGTTAGACACAACTGCTATTTGGGGACAGTAAAAAAAAAAAATAATTCATTGAGTCTTCTTGCTCAATTAACTGAGTAAGTTAATTAGAAAACACAGAAATTGGGCGAAGATTTTAATTAAAAAAATTAGATTTATGTGTAATAGAAATTAAGTTTTTATAACTGAGGTGTTAAGACAACATGCTTCAGTCTTCATTCTTATTTCAACATGTGCGTTCGTCATTAATTCAATAAAGCTCTTAATAAGGCTATCGTTAATATTCGGCTAAAAACCCATATACGCTTTTTTTTTTTTAAATGTCGGAAAAATTAATGGAAAATTGTGAATGACAAAGCACTAAAGGATAATTTTCTTTATTATTAGGTTTAGTAGAGAATGACCAATGCACTATTAATAATAATTGAATGAACTTTTTTTTCTTTTTCTTTTTCGCTGAAGTGATTTATTAAATGTTTGAGATTTAATCTTAAACAGTGGCGTAACCAGGGTGCATTACAATTTTATCACAATTTTTGAATAGAATTTTTCGCCTTAATTAATCTCAGTTAAGTGTTACAAGTCATTCAATTAAACGCGTGGTTACGAATTCTGCTAGTTAAATAGTAAACAGAAAAATTCTTATTTGAAATAGTGGTGGCAGGCTCCTTGAAAATTCCAAGAAGTGTATACACCTTGAGTAACCATATGGTCCCGCAGACCCCTCAACGCACACAAATTCAGGCGTCGTAAATTCAGATGTGAAAATACGTGGAAGTCGCAAACTAATATTAAACCTATGATACGTTCTTTTCAAATTTCTCGCTTGCATTTTAATATTTTTAAATGATCGTTTTTCTTTTTTTCTTTTTTTTTCTTTTTTTTTTTCTTTTTTTTGCATAGGATATCAGAAGTCGATGTCTAACGTTGTATGTTTGTACTTTTTAGACTTTGGTTGCTATTTTTTTAAGGGGGTGGGGGATTTTCACTTTCAGAACCGGTTCCGAAAACTGCAACCAAAATCCTAAAAGTAAAAGATGGGAAGTAATTAAATGAATTCATTTAATGACATGCAACCACTTTTGCGATTAAGATTTTAAAAGAGAGCCGTAATTTCAGCACTTTTCGCGCAGGCTAGATAGCTCCGAGGCAGCGCATCTGCTTGCCAATGAAAAGGTTCCCGGTTCGAAGCTTGGTGTCGAAGTTGGACCCCCCCCGAAATAGATTTCATTATGTAATAGATTCAATTTTAAATATTTTTTGTATTTGTTTTTGCTATTTTAAGGCCAAAAGTTGTAAAATATTTTATCAATTATTATTTTGTTTTATTTATTCTTCAAAAAATCTTTTTTTTTTTTTTTTTTTTTTTTTTTTTGAGAAATTGCGAAATTTTAATTGGACTAAATTTCATTATCCGATGGATTTAATTGAAAGAAATTTCATATTACTTTGCAATTTTAAAATCCCAAAAGTAAAATATGGGAAGTAATTAAATGAATTAATTTAACGACATCCAACCATTTTTTGCGATTAAGATTTTAAAACAGAATCTTAATTTCAGTATTTTTCGCGCAGGCTCAATAACTCCCAGGTAGTGCGTCTGGCTGCTAATGAAAAGGTTCGCGGTTTAAAGTCCGGTGTTGGAGTTTGACATTTTTCCCCTCCGGAATAGATTTCATTATGTAATAGATTCAATTTTACATAATTATTGTATTTGTTTTTGCCATTTTAAGGACAAAAGTTCTTTTAAAATATTTTATCAAATATTTTTTTAATTAATTAATTTATTTATTTATTTATTTATTGAGAAATAGCGAAATTTTTATTAGACTAAATTTTTATTGTCCGATGGATTTAATTAAAAGAAATTTCGTATTACTTTGCAATTTTAAAATCCCAAAAGTGAAAGATGGTGAGTAATTAAATGAATTAATTTAACGACATCCGACCATTTTTTGTGATTACGATTTTAAAACCAAACCTTAATTTCAGCATTTTTTGCGCAGGCTAGAAAGCTCCGAGGTAGCGCGTCTGCACTTTGAATGAAATTGTTCTCGGAAATTACGAATTATTACGAAAGGAATTTCGTATTACTTTGCCATTTTAAGAGTTTCTTTTTCTTTCTTTTTTTATCTAAAACTAAATCATATAATTAAATATTCTTTTCAGATATACAGTAAATTATGTCCAAGGCGGACTCTATGCAAGCCGGAAATCTGTCTACCGCGGAAATTTTTTCAAGCCCCGGCAAACCCATAGAAAATAACATTGGTACTTGCTGCGTAAGCCGGAATCTGCGTAACGCGGAAACGGAAAGACTTTTATAGTCACAGAAACCGTACTTTCGCACAAGGCGGAAAAGAAGATATTTTAAAAATGAAAAACAATCAGTTAAAAAAAAAAAAAAAACTAATAAAAACGTCAAATATTCACTGTCGAATATTTTAATGAAATTTTGTATACACTGTTAAAAATTTGCAGCATTCTGGCAGGTCATTTGACCGTTTTTTCCGAAAACGGTTACACAACCGTAATTTTAACACTATTCTGACCATATTATCGGCCATTTTATGGTCAGTATATAGTTAAATTATGGTTAAGAAACTGTTTTTTCAAAAAACGGTCAAATGACCTGCCAGAATGCTGCAAAATTTTTAACAGTGTAGTTTTAAGCTCGTAAAAGTTATTTCAAAAGAACCAAACACTGTTTAAATGTTTCAGAAATGCTTTACTACTTCATTACTTCCTAAAACGAATTGCATATAAAAGTTATTATTTCTAGTAAAATGCACATTTATAAAAATATATGTATTTTCTAAAGTACAATGCTTTAAGGTTGTACCTAACTTAAATTCAAAATGTTATCTTTCTGATAAATTGCTAAATCATTTTTATTCGTAAATATAAAGTTTTCATGCATTTTTATTCAGGTCTTATAATGAATTGAATGGTGCTTCTCATTTTTCCATAAAGTCAAAAGATACTTCAGAATTGTCCTTTATGACGGATTTTCTAATAACAGCAAAACTAATTTCTAATAACGGAAAGATCGTCATCGTAGTGCAAATCATTATTACTCAAAAGCCAATATATTAATCGGTAAACGAAAAACTCTGTTCGATTCTAAATTGCTCCAACAGACATCCTTGCAAAGTTTACAATTATAAGCATAAATCTGATACTGAGAATGTATTAGAAAGATATGTATTGTTGCAGATTTTTTTTTCTTTCTTCTATCTTTACAAGAAGCATTCGTATTGCATTCGTGGGAAAAAAAAAATCGATTTCCGGTTTTCGACGGATTTATACGTTTTAGAAAGTCCAGAACACGGTTTCTAGAAATTATCTGTCTGTGAGTCTGTATGTGGCACACATTTTGTGGGCACTCTATGTCACGAATTAATGCACGAAATTTAATAAAACTCTAGATTCAGTTATAGCGGTAGAATTGATATAAAAAAGTCACTGGTCCCGAGGACCAGTAAACATAAGAATTTACTGGTCCGCAGTAATCATCCCTGGCCTACTACATAAAATTCTATTAAGTCCCTTTAACCCTTTGAGTGACCCCCCCCATTCCCCCCCCCCCCCCCACACACACACTCCTAGAATATAAATCAAACTTCCTTTGCAGTTATCCAAAATTTTCCTCATAATAAAATGTAAAATTATAATTTGCTAATAATACATAATAGTACATAATAGTACATAAAGAAAAACTATACAATTATTAATTAAATATTTCATTTCAGATAATCTGTTTCAACTGACTACGGTTTAAATCAATTTTTTTAAATTAATTTTTTTAAATAAAATAAAATTATGTGATTTGTGTTTTGGTTGCAGTTTTCTCAGGGACGGGAAAGTTTGCGTTTACCTGTCAGAGAGGGGGAAAGTTACTGGTCCTGCGGACCATTAAATTTTTCAAATTAGTTGTCCGATTGAATTTTTGGTGGTCTCGGACCAGCGGACCACCAAGGATTTCGAACGCTGCCTTGATATAAATTCGAGCTCATTCGTTTTTGGTGTAAACCGCCTAATAGGTGACACTGCTATGCTGCATTTTTCACGATCTCTGCAAAAGCTCTATCTCAAGAAGTAATGCACGAATTTTCGTCACACTTCGTATTCTGTTAGACCTTGACTTACTTGCCAAAATGCTTCGTGCCAAGAAATCACGTAGTCAGAAATCTCGATCATTGCATGTAATATGTTTGATTCGCATATACGCGGTAGAAGGTGGTTCTTTTTCTACTTCTTCGACGAGGGAGCACTTTGGGCTCTTTGGTCGCAGTGCAAGACAGGGCGATCTTTGACATGTTTATCGCCTTCCTTGGAGAGAGCCTCTTTTGATGGTTTCGAGTGTTTTGCTTCAAACATTTGAAAAACAATAAAAAAGGGTCATATTTGACATTTGAATGGTTTTTGAATGAAACAGCGAAAATTTTGTCCAGATCTGCAATTATATTGCTCGAAAGAGCGGAATAAATAGCCGATAAAATAGGTAAAATAGATTTCAAGCCTTCTAGTGGATGGTTAATGAGTTTCCTCAATCCACACACCTTGCAATGGGAAAAGTTTGCAGAGACTCCAAAGACGTCCCAGATATGAAGTTTAGGAATAGAAGGAAAACTTTTTTAAAAGACCTCTGACCAGGCCCTTACTTGCCGGCTTTTTCCCAGCTGAAAAGATATGAAAATTTACTTCTGCTGACTAGAGATATCAAATGAAGTACATATATAATAGCGACAAGATAGGAGTGTTTTGCGTCCGTTGCCAACAAAGTCTCTCGTAAATGGAGGAAGTGAATGTCACGGAAGTACAAACTCAAAAGGTCGTATCATTGTTGTAAATTTGTAAGGCAGTTTAAATAAGCCGTTAGTGATTAGGAATATACATTCCTTTTCATTCCGACATCAAACTATCGAATATAAAGTTACAATTTCTTCTGGCGAATGCTACTGCACTGACGCACTCCATGGATCAAGGAGTTGTAAAAATGACAAAACCATAGAAAGTAACGAAAGACTACAGGATCTATAGCGGTAAACTGTTGCGTCTTCAGATGATTGCTGTTCATGCACTGAACTAACAAAAAATATCACTTTTTTAGATGGTATCATGGACTAAAAAATGTCGCCGAAAAATATTGTTCATTGTTTTAGAAAAGCCGAATTTATAATTTATTTCTTAAAAAATGACCAAGAATATTCGAATAGCTGAGAGAAAATTAGTTACAAAGTCTAAAAAAAATACCTAAAATTTGTACCTATCCATGAAAAGATTAATGAAGAAGACTAACTACGCTGTGTCCATTTTCGAAGCTAACAGGGGGCTTTTTGATACCACTATATGAAGATGTGGAACGCGATTTTGCAAATGAAGACGACCACGATTCTAAAAACGTTGAAGGCAGTGGTGAAATTCAAGCATTTCAGGACACCTTGGGAAGTAATAGGTACCTAGACAACTTTTTCCAGATTAAAAAAAAATGAAGAAATTATACTGATAATAAAAGAGTATGGTAAGTACTTCGCCAGTCTATGCTCTGAGAAACCCTGTATGCGCTTCGTGTCAAGCGGGTCTGGAGTGAGTCAGTATGGTGCCGCAGTGATACATGCTATCAGTCAAGGAAGAGCACCGCTCAGTGCGCCTCTCTCTCCTTGGTACCCAAACACCACTGAACTACGTGGTCGTTACTACAGCAAAACCCAAAAACCTCAGTATTAAGGGTGTATTCCGATCCAAACTGCTTATTTTCTGATTCATTTTAAAATTCATTTTTGTTCTCAAACGCATCAAACTGGGAAATTCTCTTATTTAGAAACTATATGATGTGCCGTGCTTCTTAATTTTTTGATAAATGCAGAAAGTACTGTAAAAAACGCTGTCAAAGTTGACGCTTTGAACCGAATTTTCCGAAGCGGGCGATCTGGGAATGAAAAAGATGGTCATACTGAGAAAATAATTGTTTAAAAATCAAATTCTAATTAATTGAGCTGAAAATGAAATCACACGGAATGTTAAACATGTCTTCAGAAATCACCCCAGCAAGTTTCATGTTTTTACTTTTAAAAATGAGTCTGAAAATGTCTCAGAAAATTTCGAGCTGTTGAGGGTGGAAAAATATTTTTTCGAATACACCCTTAAGCCACGGGATTCGAGGATCACATCTCCGAGTTCTCCAGGAGCTTCGGATGTACCGGGCACTCATAGAAGCGCCAGGCCCTCAGCACCAAAAGCTTCTGGACGTGAAAAACTCTCAAGCCGAAAGAAAAACAAACATCAATTAATAAAAAAAAAAAAAAAAAAAAAAAAAAAAAAGGGACTCTTCTAAACTACTATATGAAATATGAGGTATGTAATTGTATTTGTTAAATTAAATGTTCTCTACATAATTTCAGAATTGAAGCAATTTCGTTTTAGTAGTACTGTTTATTTCAGTGTACTCTTATTGATTTTTAAATGTTATTAAAAACAATTAATTTAACAAAGAATCTAATTTAATAAAAAAAAATCAGTTAAAGAACAGTACTAAGTAAAAAAACGCATGTGAACATAACCAAGTATACGACAGCCACATTTTTTTCTTACGATTTTGCTTAAGGCGGAAAAAATTTTCGTCCCGATCGATTCCGCCTCAGACAGAGTTTACTGTAGAACCATATGCTATGTTACTATTGTCTGAAAAGCAGTTCGTGAGTATTTTTAATTTGATTAAGAAAACATCTTCCAATTGTGATAATTTTAAAATTAAATTTAATGGTGCTACCATCTATGTTCTCATTGAAAATGTTTAAAGATTTAATAAGTAGAAAATAAAGATTTGGAATTATAAATTAAAAGATAAAGTGTTTTAAAAGTAATATTAAGCGAAACCCTCTGTGAAGTCCTCGATTACACTTACCCACTTGTTTCTTCTCGTTACCAGTTTATACTATATTTTGTACATTGATAATAATAATATTGGCTTACGTGCCAGTTTACCTAAAATACACCCCTTGGTAAAATTGTCATTATGTGAGTAAAATTTTATTTAAAAAAAAAAAAAATGCTTTTCGGTTTCGATAACTCCTTTCTGATGACACCACGTGGTAAGCTGTTTTGCCGAATAGTATCGTGGCATACCCCCCCCCCCCCCCACCACCACCTCTTCCAAATTCGTGTATGGAACCAAACAAGCCTGACAAAATTTAGTCAGGATATTTATATTTATATAATATATTTTGGCACTCAAAACCAGGAATAACGACAATTATAAAATTAAAAAAAATCAACCAGTATAATTAACTCAATCGGGTAATTGTATATACTGTCAAAAAAATTAGTCTTTATACACTAAATTATTCGTCATTTTTAAAGAAATAACTTCCGTACTCCTAGAAAACATGTTTTTTCCGTTAATTCTTCCTGGAATTCTGAAAAAGATAGAGAAATTCCGTTTATTCCTTACCCGCATGCGTATGGGCTGTATTAATACCACAAAATGCGAATTTATTTTTTAAATGAAATACCGAAAACTCAATAATTTAAAATTTCTAATTTATTTAAAAATAAACAAACAAAAATAATGCTTTCGAATTTAATAAAGTAGCAATTTTCTCATTTATTTAAACTTATTTGAAATTTTATTTTTTAGGGTATTAAAAAAATATTAACATGTAAAATACATATTAAACGAACACACTTAAAAAAATATATAATAGTTCAATCAAGTTTTTGAAAGAAACCGATTTTATTTTTTTAAAAACATTTCTTCTCGAATTTAATTCAAAATTTAATATTCATATTTTACATCTTTCAATCAAGTTATATCTTATAAAAAATGTCTAATATGAAATAATTTTAATCCGCTATTATTCTATAAGTGCTAAAACACCAACCATTATTTCATAACGACGAAATGTCCCTGCAATTAAGTTTAAATTTCCGAGCTTTCTGAACATGAAATTTAACATTACCAATCCCCCCCCCCCCCCCCCCCATTTGAAGAAAACCCGTATCTTCATTTTGAACTCACCGCCTTTCAAGTGCTTGCTGTGGCTAAAATGCTCAGTTCCATACTCGCGAAACTCCCTTTTTTTTTTTCAAATTACGGAAGTTTTCTGTCCTAGAAAAGAAAAAGAGAAAGGATTTTTTTTCAATTCTTGGATATATACCGGTAGCAGTTGCTGCCAGGTATATTTACGTGAAATGAAGAAAATATTTCTGAGAGTGAATCTTGCGATTTGGTTTGGCGATGTCAGTTTTTAACAAGTAAGAAAAATCATGCGTTTAGCATAGATTATGAAACACTTTCCAACACTTCCTGAATGCTTTAACAAAACTTCGTTATTTAGAGAAATAAGGTATATAAGAGAACCACTTTTGGTGTTGCTCGCACAGCATTGAGACCTGGTGCATTTTAAAGCCCTATATTATGAAGTTTGAGAATCGATAAAATTTTTCTGTTAAAATAATATTTCTTGTTTATACAGCAGTTTTGTTTTGTTTCTGATGATCAATGATGATTTTGTTTCTGATGAAATTTCAAATAACAATTGTTTATACAATTTTCGAGACCCCTTATTAACATTGAATTTTTTTTAAAGGAAAGTATTTAAAAATAAAAATTAGTTAATAATAAGTATAAAATATTGAAAAAAGCTTGAAAATTCCTTCAAAACCCCACGAATTTGATTTTCAAAAATTGCAACTTTATATTCATATTTTTGGCGGGGAAACAGTTGGCGTTTATTTTCAAAAGTAGAGCTTTCCGGCAACCCTAGCCAAATGTCATAGCTGAATTTGTAATAGCTAGAAATTGCAATGTCCGACCAATTTCGCCACAGTAATTTTTCTAAATTGTGTAAAATTATTAATTAACTTTATGATTACTTTTACCGAAGGACCATTTAATACAGCAACATCCCATTTTAAACATTCGAAACTTTATTTCATTCGATTTCAAAAGAAAATAGTTTGCTTATTTTGTATTTCACTAAAAAATAGCTTTCAATGTTCTTCGAAGCTTTTATAAAATTATATTTATTATTTATATATTTATCGTCTGCATAAAAAAAAAATAAAAACCTAATATTTGTTTTTTATGCTATCAATTATAAAAAAAAAAAATAATAATAATAATAATCGCAATCTGATATAATTCTAGTAATATGTTCTGTACATTTTCTCTTTGGATAAAGCGGGCGGGAAATTTGTAGCGCCCTATTTGGAGACTTAACTCACTTTTGGCGTGAAATAAACAAATAAATTTGTAATAATAAAAAATTAAAAGTATAAAAAAGTATATAAAATATTATTTTAACAGAGACATTTTTTTCGGTTCTCTAACTTTTATGTATAGGGCTACAAAACACACCAGGTATCGATGCTAGGTGCGAGCAACACCAAAAGTGGTTCCCTTGTAAGTAAACATTTTAGAAAACGCATGAAACATTTAAAAAATTGATTTCTGCAGTTACTGTATATAGTCAAAGTCAAATATGTATTCCAATTCTTCTCAACGTCCATGTATTTGATCTGTAGGTTGATATATATACTATATAATGGGAAAATTTAGTTTAGCAAGAAAACTCATAACAAGATGAAATTTCTCTTTCAGCAGTTTATACTAATAGATCATAACATACTTGTATACATTTGTACAGCCGTGTAGTTAACCTAGTACTTTTATTACACGCCACTATTTAGCTAAAGTTTAATTCAAAGTAAAACACTCTTAAAACTACTGAAGTCGCATTTCCAGAAATTATCATTTATAGACGGCCATGTATCCAATTCTTTGCGTGACCCTGTAATATACTTTTATCTACGTTTTACAAACATTTCTTAGTAAACCAAATGCAGTTTCGCGTAAAAAAGCATAACTTATTTAAAAACCACCTTTAAGCAATTTGCAATCATACCTAGTAACCATTACGAATTATTTTGTGTAGCCCTGTATATGAATTACAACATTTATACGCACCATATACTATGCATAAATATAGTGAAAGCACATAACATATATAAAAATGCATTTCTAGCAATCGCTACTGTACAGTACTTCGGACACAATATAGTATCTGAAATCTTTTGTGTGTCCCTGTAAATGCTATGCACTTCGTATTATACATGAAATAAGTTATAGTAAACCTTAGCGACGCATATAAATTTCATTATATGTAAAATAATTTAACATAATTAAAATACGCCGCAAACAATTCCCTCCACCCCTATATCGTTCTGTAACGGAATTATTTTGTGTGGCCCTGTAAATGATAAATAACTACTTTTTGCATCGTATATTATATAGAATGCATATTTTAGTGCACTTGATAAATGCATATGAATTTTATTATGTTTGGAAGCATGTAACATCATTAAAAACCATTTTAAACGTTTTTTTCCCATAGGCCGTAATGTAACGGAAATCTTTTGACTGTCCCTGTAAATGAACTAAACATGCTAGAAACTTTATTTGAAATAGGGATCGTGCTATGGTACAGGTTACTAACATCCAAAAATTTCAGAACGATCCGACTATATTTACGAGAGTTAGAGCGCGGACAAACGGACAGACAAACAACTTTGTTGGAAAGTGTTAAAAAAGAAGAGGTTTAGAAAATTAAAATGCGGAGCTTTCCGCGTTTAAACTGCCAAAATATTCTATTTTTTATTGTGCCCAAACTAAAAATATAATGAGTTAAAACGGAAAATGATTACTCACTTTTTCCATCGAACAATTTCTTCAAAACTTATATACTTACATTTTCAATCTCTTCCAACATTTTCGCATGAACTAATTTTTGCTTTTATAGTAGAAAATGTTTCATTTAAATGGTGAAAAGTGCTATAACATATAATTAGTGCCAACATAAAACAACTTTTATGTTCCTTAATTATTTTATGAAATGAAATGACAAGGAACTGTGAACTGCGTTTGTTTCTTTAAATACATTTTTCGTCGCTTAATGAATAGTATTTGTTTCATGCCATCAGTAAAATTAATATCTTCTGTTTCAACAAGCTGCCGTTATAAGGATAATGAAATGCATTTTGAACCAAAAGGAAAAAAAAAATAAGAAAAAATAAATTAAATAAGAAAACAGAAACAAAATATGAATTAATAACTATTCATTGTCTGACAAAATTTAGTCATGGTAATGATTTAATTTACTTTGGCACTTGTGTTACTCAAAACCTTGAATAACAACTATAACAATGAAAAAAATCAGCTAGGATAATTAACTCAATAAGGTAATTGTAGATCCTTTTATTCGGATATCTATCCGCTCTAATTAAGAAATTAGATTTGTATTGTAAAAATTAGCTTTTTCTGCTGGGCTATCGTAATTAATTAGCTTATCTGGCGAATTTCGCTTAACGCAATATATAAATAATGACAATGAAATACTCGCTTTCTCCTATTTATGAAGTATACTATTTGTATTAAGACTTAATTTTAATTAAAGCTGTTTTAATGTAAGAATGATAATTATGTAAATGTTTTTCGGACTAGAATTAATTAGCGCTACGTAAAAAAAAAAGGTAATACATTGAAAAGAAGTATAAGAAAAAGCAAACCGGCCGTTTTCTTCATTTAATACATATTTAAAAATACAAGTGTGACAACTTACAAACACTTTAAGATATTGATTTTAACGGTTGACGCAGTTAATTCTTTTAATTTACGGTGAAACACAAATTGAAAAGTTTAAGATAAGATTAGTCAAATAATTTTCTGCGCATCTTTTTATTTTGCCAAAAGAGTTATTCAAAGATTCTGAAGAAACACATCATTGTTTAATATATATTACGCACTTTCTACTTTAGCAATTAATGATAAATCATAGTGGTAAATCGTTCTCTTTCTAAAGATCTGTTTTCAAAAATGAAGTGAGAGATAAATAACTGTAATCAACAATATGTTAAAAATACGACTGGTAGAATTACTACTAAAAGAAGAAGGTGTGGCTGAGTTACCCAAGTTACTTTTTTGTAAAGGTATGACGGAGGATGATGTTGTGTGAGAAGTGGTAGGGTATGACTTCATGGATCTGCTTTCATTAAAAGCAATTAATTATATTCGAAAAAGGTATTACACAATAAGAATTCTTGAATAAATGAGATTCACAACGTTTTCTTGCGTTCTGTATAGTTTGCAATCGATATCAACTAAAAGAAGTGTCCAACAATTTCACCACTGAAAAAGACACATCGAAGTCAGTAAAGTTCTCAATAATGATCTAATCGTAAGAGAAAAATAACTCCTCTTCCGTTTGCTTGCGTCAGGATCTTTCACGCTGCGCGGGATGAAAATGCTTTTGTGTTTGACAGGATATCGGTTCTCTTTCCTCGCTATGAGTTCGGACTGGACTGCGTTAGTTCCCTTCGGTACCTGGAAGTATAAGCCCCGACATAATTATCTGAACTAAAACCAAGGGAATCCTTGGTGATTGCCCGAAAAAAATATCTCCATTTAAGAGTTATGACCCGTAGTCTCAAATAAAACTAAAATCACAATCTCATTCAAAAGGTGCTTAGAATCGTCTTACATTCGCTTCGCTTATATCATATTTACAATGGCGGATCTAAGGGGGGGGCGAAGGGGCGATTGCCCCCCCTTGGGCTAATAAAGGATTTGTAAAATGACATTATGCATCCTCACGGGAAATGACTTGGGGCGGAGCTCAAGCCCGGCGCGACCCGACCCGGGTCGCGCCACTTTAAATCCACGAGACTCAGACTCAGACTGGGTCAGGTCTTTTCTCTTTTAGAGTCGGGTCGTTCCCGATCTTAATTTTTTCTGCAGATTCGTTTCGGGCCAGACTTCTTTTTCCTCCAGATCGAGCCTGGCCTCGACTTCATTTTTCCTAAAGGTCTGCAATGGTCAAAAGTTACAGGTCGGGGCTCGGCCCGGAATAAAAGCTAATCAATCGGTCCGTGTCAGCCCGTATGATAAGCATTATTGGCCCGACCACGACCCGTGCACTTCTCTAAATTCTTCCACCCGAGCCCAGTTTGGTTTGACCCGAACCGGGTCGCACCAGTTTAAATTCACGAGACTCTGGCTGGATCAGATCTTTTCTCTTTTAGAGTCGGGTCGTGCCCTGATCTTAATTTTTTCTGCAAATTCGTGTCGGGCCAGACTTCTTTTTCCTCGTGATCGAGCCTGGCCTGGACTTCATTTTTCCTAGAGGTCTGCACTGGCCAAAATTTCCAAGTCGGGGCTCGGCCCGGAATAAAAGCTAAACATTCGGTCCGTGTCAGCCAATATGATAAGCATTAATCGCCCGATCACGACCTGTGCACATTCTTCCTCCCGAGCCCAAGTTGGTCCGATCCGACCCGCGTCGCGCCAGTTTAAATCCACGAGACTCGGGCTGGGTCAGGTCTTTTCTCTTTTAGAGTCGGGTCGTTCCCGATCTTAATTTTTTCTGCAGATTCGTTTCGGGCCAGACTTCTTTTTCCTCCAGATCGAGCCTGGCCTCGACTTCATTTTTCCTAAAGGTCTGCAATGGTCAAAAGTTACAGGTCGGGGCTCGGCCCGGAATAAAAGCTAATCAATCGGTCCGTGTCAGCCCGTATGATAAGCATTATTGGCCCGACCACGACCCGTGCACTTCTCTAAATTCTTCCACCCGAGCCCAGTTTGGTTTGACCCGAACCGGGTCGCACCAGTTTAAATTCACGAGACTCTGGCTGGATCAGATCTTTTCTCTTTTAGAGTCAGGTCGTGCCCTGATCTTAATTTTTTCTGCAGATTTGTGTCGCGCCAGGCTTCTTTTTCCTCGTGATCGAGCCTGGCCTGGACTTCATTTTACCTAGAGGTCTGCAATGGCCAAAAGTTACAGGTCGGGGCTCGGCCCAGAATAAAAGCTAAACATTCGGTCCGTGTCAGCTCGTATCATAAGCATTATTGGCCCGACCACGACCCGTGCACTCCTCTAAATTCTTCCTCCTGAGCTCAAGTTGGTCCGACCCGACCCGGGTCGCGCCAGTTTAAGTCCACGAGACTCGGGCTGGGTCAGGTCTTTTTTCTTTTAGAACCGGGTCGTGCCCTGATCTTAATTTTTGCTGCAGATTTGGGTCGGGCCAGACTTCTTTTTCCTCCATATCGAGCCTGGCCTGGATTTCATTTTTCCTAGAGGTCTGCACTGGCCAAAATTTCCAGGTCGGGGCTCGGCCCGGAATAAAAGCTAAACATTTGGTCCGTGTCAGCCCGTATGATAAACATTATTCGCCCGACCACGACCCGTGCACTCCTCTCAATTCTTCCTCCCGAGCCCAAGTTGGTCCGATCCGACCCGCGTCGCGCCAGTTTAAATGCACGAGACTCGGGCTGGGTCAGGTCTTTCTTCTTTTAGAGTCGGGTCGTCCCCGATCTTAATTTTTTCTGCAGATTCGTTTCGGGCCAGACTTCTTTTTCCTCCAGATCGAGCCTGGCCTGGACTTCATTTTCCCTAGGGGCCTGCAATAGCCAAAATTTCCATGTCGGGGCTCGGCCCGGAATAAAAGCTAAACATTTGGTTCGTTTCAGCCCGTATGATAAGCATTATTGGCCCGACCACGACCCGTGCACTCCTCTAAATTCTTTCTCCCGAGACCAAGTTGGTCTGCAATCTTACTTATTTGTCATTCGTAAAAATTATATTTGTTTTGTACATTTGTTTAGCGAAATCTTTAGAAATTTAATTTGATTTGATAAGTTTCAGAGATGCATTTTTTAAAATTTACTTTTTTACTTTGTAGAGCTTTAAAATTATGATTTTCTGTTATCAACCGTTTCTTTCATTCTAAACTGATTATCTTACTGGATTTTTATTTGAATGTAATTGTCTAAGCCATATTTTTACGTAGTGTTTACGTACATACAGTCCTCAGCAAAAGTTTAGACACTGGTGATTTTTAACCTTTAAATTAAAAATACGAACACTTGGGTTATACAAATGACTGTACTTATTTTTAAATATATTTTAAACGTTTTAGGACAGAAATAACGGTTTTAATGTAGGATATTATTTAATTTAGCTGAAAAAAGTGAAATTTGCGTATTGCAAAAGTTTAGACACTTTTGTGAATTTTTGGCAATTGTTCACGGAAAAACGCATATTTCAAACTTATGACGTCACATGCATGAAGTATTTTAAGTGCACCTCGCAATAGCATCGGTTAGTGAAGATGCCGCGAGCTAGAAATTTTCAGTCAGATGAAGTAATTAAAGCATGGAAGCTGAAATCGAAAGGGAAGACTGTTGCAGAAATTTCAGCTACTTTGAATCGACCAAAGAAGTCTGTCTATGAAGTACTGTCTAAGGGTGACTCTTTCAAAGCAAAACATAGATGTGGAAGGACTCGTGTGGCCAGAAAACGAGATTATAGAAGGATCCATAAACTGGCATCTAGACAAATAATGACTGCTAATCGCATTAAAAGTGAGTCAGAGCTTTCTGTGTCAACGGATAATTTTGTAGATGCATTAAAGAAAGATGTACATTAGTTTACATGAAAATGATAAAACAACCAGCCTTGAAATCTCACAACAAATTGACCCCTTTCCTGTCCCGGAGTAATTCTTTTTATAAACTGATGAAATAATGGACTGATACCAGAATTTATAAACGAAGTTATTAGAAAATATGAAATTGCTTATTTTCACCTATATTATAAAAGGAAAATTTTAATTAAATATTCTTGTTACTTTTGGAATTAAAATTAGGTGTCCTTTGTTGATGATTTGGGCCTCACTTTGTTTTAATTCTCAAGTATCTCTGGAGTTTCTCAATGGATCGCCAAGCTGCGTAAGACTACATACATACATTGGAAAACAATTTACAGCCATTTGGTGAACTTTTACCTCTTCCAAAGTATGTATTTGAGCAAGATAATGCATATATTCATGTTGCATCCAAATCAAAAAATTGGTTTAACTCTCAAAATACTACTATTTTCGACTGCCCGCGTGTAGCCCTGATCTGAACCCAATCGAAAACTTTTGCGGCATCATATTTCACACGGTTTATGCAATTTTTTAACAATACTCCTCTGTAAGTGAACTTCGATCAGATGTTGAACGTGTTTGGTACGAAATAGACCCCCAAGTGATGCAGGATTTAGTTTCTTCGATGGAAAGTCACATTTTTGCATTAATAGCAGACAATGTAGGTGCAGTTCGATTTTAATTTATGGATATTTTTCTGTTAACAGACAGATTGCCTATACTTTTGCAACAATGTTAAATTTGTTTTTTTGTCATTATATATTATGTAAAGTGTATAAATTAAAATTTATTGTTTGTGTATGAAAGATAAGTCTTCAGTAATATATGACAGTTGAGTTACAACAATTCGTTACATACGTCTCAGCACAGAAGCATAATCAATGATTGTCTAAACTTTTGCTTAGCACTGTAATTGCCTAAACAGTCATCGTTATAGTCATTAATATTGTTGTTTTTCTGTATTCATGAATTTCGAACATAATCTGAAAATAAAATATGAGCATAAGCAAGTGTACTTTATGAATCATTTTAATTGCAAAATGCATTCAGGGCTGGAGTTGATTTTTTAGCTTTTATACTGCGCGGTGCCAATAGTTTTATTTTTTTATGTGGATTGGACCTGGGCTTGGGCCTGATAACTTCAGCCCAGGTAAACATCTAACTGACATATCGAAGCCAGCTTAACTTTTTTTTAAATGCTTAATTTCAGCCATCATCCCATAACTACTGAATATACCGGGTGTCCTAAAATGGACTGACTAATTTTAAAATTCAATAAATTGCAAATGGTGACAGATATTAAAAAAAAATACTTGCATGAGGGTTATAGATGTCGGGAACAGGGGTGATTTTGTTCAAAATTTTCCGAAAATTTAACCCTCTCGCTGCGCAACCCGCGATTTTCCCGGCTAGCGTAAAGTGGCAAAATTTGCGCAACCCGCAATTTCCGCAGCAAATCTTTTTTTTATGATCTAATTCTATTTAAAAAAAAAAAAAAAAACCTGTTTCACAAAGATTTTGGGACATATTTTACTCTAAAATGTGTGCAGATTTGAAATGTGTAATAAAAGACATGCGCAATTTTTTAACTTATTTTGATAAAAAATAAATAAATAAATAATAATAATAATACGCAGCTTCAGGGTTAAGGCATTCGGTTCCAAAAATTTAGAAAATTCACCTATCCGAAAATTCGAACATACAAATAATCGCAAATTTTGATAAATGGTCTCCATAAAAAATCTATTTCGTCAATCGATCGCAGAAAATGACTTCAATTTCGCCGAATTTTCACAGAAAAAACGCGAATTTGGTCAGGGAACCACGGAAAACATGCGAAATTCTTCAAATGATCACAGAAAATGCGAATTTCTTCAAAAGGCAGCGGAAAAGAACTCGAATTTCGTTAAAGGATCGCGGAGAAAACTCAAATTTTGTCAAATAGCCGCGAAAAGAAACTCCGCGAATTTCGTCAAAGGATCGTGGAGAAAACACGAATTCCTTCATAGAATCGTGGGAAAAAACGAATTTAGTCAAAGAATCGCTTTAAAAACGCGAATTTAGTCAAAGGATCGCTGAAAAAAACGCGAATTTTGTAGAAGGGTCACGGAAAAAAACGCGAATTTTACCAAAGGTCTACAAAATTACACTAATTTCGTCAAAGGGTTGCAGAAGAAACGCAAATTTCATCAAAGGATCGAAGACGAGCGAATTTCATCAAAGAGTCGTGGGGAAAATGCAGTGGTCTCTTTAGAAAACAGCACACAATACGTTTATTATTATAGGTATAATTTTTAACTTGATATAATATACTGAACTAATTTTTGAAAAAAAAAACAAGTTAACCCAAACCCAGCTTGCAGGAATCTACACTCAGTTTGAATTCGATCCGAATCGCAAACAGCTAACCCGACCTGCAACAAAAATAATTAGTGCCAGAAGGGAATCCCCCCATCTGCTGTAACCTTTCAGAAAATTTTCTTTGAATTTCAGATTTTTTTTTTCTTTTTTACTCTACCCCTGATAATTTTTTTAACTGCGATTCTTGATTTTAGTTTAAAATAGCAACGAAGATGGTGCGGGAAGCAAGACGCGCTAAATCGGTTCCCGGAGGAGGTAGGCTTAACGACCATTGTTTACAGCGCCATCTATCGCTGCTATTATACAGTAAAATCAAGAATCACAGTAAAATATCTCATGACATCTTACATATCCCTCCTGCAAGATTTTTTAAAATAGCTGTCACCATTCGAAAAGTACTAAATTT